>CM040421.1:1013967-1613967 GCA_022702705.1 Papilionanthe hookeriana x Papilionanthe teres
GTCTGACTTCTCCTAAGTTCAATTGATAACATTCATATAGGACACTACTTCTATAATGAGAATCAATGACAAAGTGTAATTCATGTTGCACTTTACACATTAATTGGAACTAATACTTAGGCTATTAAGTGAATCAAGGATCATTACAATTAGGATAGCTTATGAATCTTATGAAATATAACTAATATGATTTTTTGGAAAATGTACTATGGGAAAAAATACCATCATTAAATATTGAAGTAAACTCTTATAAATGGTCAATGAATTGTACATGCATGCATGTGTGTGTGCATGTTTGTGTTTGTGTGTTTGTGTGTGCTCATATTTGTGTGTGTGTATTTGTGTGTGTGTGTGTGTGTGTGTAGATAGATTGATAGAGAGAGATATATATTTATCCTATCATGTAAGCTCATGCAGTGAACTATATCTTAAAATTTTCATACCCTAACAAAACACTTGTTTAATTCTATGTTCATGACTGAAAAAATTCGATGATGATGATGATGACGATGATGATGATGACGATGATAATGATGATGATGATGATAATAATAATAATAATAATAATAATAATAATAATAATAATAATAATAATAATAATAATAATAATGTGGATTTTGAAGAATATCAAAATAAGTTTGTTCGAAGTATAAGATAGATGAGCACATGATCGTAAAAGAACCAAATAAGGGCATGTTACCCAAACAACTTTGGATAATAAAAAAAGATTTAAAGGGGCTTTTGAAAGTTGGAATAAAAGTTTATTATTATTATTATTATTATTATTATTATTATTATTATTATTATTATATTTGGGTACATTTTTAAAAGCACAATAAATAGGTAAAACTATTTTCAATAAAAAAGAAAAACCATTTTTATTTCACCCGGCATCCTTAACATGTCCCTGACATCAATGCTAATGTTAGAGATTAACATCTCCAACTTTGCCCTTTGACCTTCTATATGTAGTACACATCTCCTTTGAGCCTGCAACTTCAACTCAACTATAAATTCTATAGTCAACTTGCCTACAATAAATTCATCAAGAAGGTTTTGCATTTGGGTAGGAAGACCAATGCTAAGAAAAGTCTCATCTTTGATTTATTCTCGATTGAATTAAAAGACTAACTTAGTATAGTTTATATTATAGAGATGCAACATTAGGATGAAAGCTCTCATTTAGATAAACAAACTTAGTCATTACTTTCATATGTCTCTTCTATCCTTCATGAGTGTGTTTATGTGTGTGTGCATTATTTTTTCCTTTCCCTAATTGATCAAAAGCCATTATCCCATTATCCTTTCATTGGTTCACATTAAATTAAACTTATGAAAAATACCGATTCCTTAGGAGAACACTTCTATTTGACTGCTTGACAGACAGAGAGAGATAACTTAATGTCAACAAAGTTCTTCAGACTCTAATATATTTAATAGGTAATGAATGAGCATAGCCTCTAATAGAAGAGTGAAAAAGGATATATGACCAACTTGAACTATATAATAGCTTTAGAAGAAGGAAATGAAACCATATTAATTCTAGGAAAGATTGAGCTTTGCTTAAAAGCATCCTCTTCGAAGATCTTAAAAGAAAAAACAAGTTTGACTATGTTGAATGCATATTTTCACTAGGACAAATTGACTCGTTTGTTTCCAATTTATTTTCCTTTGATTGCATTCTTTCTTTCCTATAACATAGAAAAAAATAATAAATAACTATGAAATGCTCCATGAAGCATACCAACATTCTTTCCTACCAGATAAAGCTCTTCAAAGCTCACCAACATTCTTATAAATTTGTTTGCTTTTGTATAAAATACGAAAACACAAAGTATATGGATCATTACAAATTATATAGGCATGTAATTCCTCGCCATTTGTCATTCTGTTTGCTTATTTCGTGGCTTCGTTTATATATGGTTTATAGATTGTATATGCACATTGCTGCAATCACCAAAATTGTTTTTTATTTTTTATTTTTAAAAATAAAGATTTCATAAGATATAAAATATGTTATATTTTGGGATAATTACATACATACCACCTGAAAAATTGATATTTTCAAATTAACCACCCATGTGATTTTTTCGAACTACCAAATCGATGTGTTTATGCTTGCCCCAATCAAACGGTTAAGAATCTGATAAAAATATATATAAAATATTGGTTGAGATTTTACCATGAATTTTGATATTTGAGTGTGAATTTCAAAAATAGATGAAAGAGTGTCGTTGATTTGTAAATAGAAAGTTTTGGGTTGTCTGCAGGTAATTGCCGCTTTTATTTTATGTTAAAACATAAACAAAATTAAAATAAAGAAAAAATAAATAAAAAATAGAAAAAGCTCCCAAAATGCCCGAATAAATATGGAATATATTGATAAAAATTTATCTTTTTTAACCTATATTGAAGTTAATAATTTATTAGAAGTGGGGCTAGAAAAAGACTCATAAGAGAATAAAGACATTACAAATTGTTGGTAACCTCAAACAAAAATGTATATAAAGATTTTACATATCAATATAGCACAAATCTCTACAAATTTAAAGCAAAATAATACGACGTGGCTTACAATTTGAAACAACCACTAAGGGCTGATGCGATGCGACTTTAAATATGCTTTAAAATACAAAAAATTGATATCACTTTTTAGAATATTTAATTTCCAGCAAATTGCTTCAAAAACTTGATGTACGAGGTTTACTTTTATTATTTATATTTAGATATTATTATTATAAAAGTCACAATTTTAAACACAATTATACGTATCGTTCAAGTGATACAGAACTCTAGTGGAGTCCTGGTTATCGATCCCACAGGGATAGTGAAATAAAAAGTAAGAGATATAAGTAAAATTTTGAAATTTTCGAAAGCAATTTATATATACTCTTTTTTTTTATTTTTTTATTTTTTTATATAAATTCAAATTTAATTAACTAATAATTTTTACTAAAAGAAAGTAAGCAATAAGCAGGAAAGTAAAGTAAGCAGTATTTAAAATTCAA
Source organism: Papilionanthe hookeriana x Papilionanthe teres (assembly GCA_022702705.1). Lineage (NCBI taxonomy): Eukaryota > Viridiplantae > Streptophyta > Magnoliopsida > Asparagales > Orchidaceae > Papilionanthe > Papilionanthe hookeriana x Papilionanthe teres. The sequence continues at coordinate 1,016,976 of CM040421.1, forward strand.
TGCAATTATAAAAACAACTTTCTTCTTTTTCAACTAATCCAAGAATTATAGATTAATTATCTTTTATAGGGAATTAATATTATGACATTGTGCCAAATAGAAGCATTCCTATTCTTTACCCTTTGATCCAGGTGCAAAGAACATTGACTAATCTAAAGTTAGGCTCAAGATGTTTTATTAGTAGAATGAGTTAATCTAGGCTCACACTACTTAGATGTCCAGAGTGGCTATGGTCAGCTCTACCAAGTGACCCGTTACCTTTCTATAAACCAAATTATTAGAATTTAGTCTGTCACTCTAAAAACTAATTAATTTTACGCCCAATAAATAATATCTTTCTATTTATTTGCACTTAACCTAAAACAATCCGCGTATAGCCTGTGATTACCTAAGGATTCATGTGATATCTACTAGTTAAGAATTTATATCCGGATAGATCTCAAAATTCTTCAACAGGTTTTAATAAATTAAATGGTCAATTTAAAAAGCAAACTAAGATCAGGTATGAATATCATCACAATGTTTTAAGATATTTTATATTTAATTCTCCTACAAAATTTATTTAATTTATAATATTTTCATAGTTGAAAGGAGAAAGATAACTAACTACTTAGAACTTATTGAAATAAAACAACAAAACATATTTATAAAATTTTGAATCAAAGCACAAATACTTATCTGAAGTGTTCCTTCAAGAGATCTGCTGACTTCAACTAACTCCAAAGCAATGATAAAAGACTCCAACAGCAATAACACACAATAAACACTCAAAATAAACTCACAAGATACAAAATAAAGTGACACCCTAAGTATGGAAAAGACTAAATAAAACTAGAGATGTGAGAGAAGATGCTAAAATGGGTATTTGTACTAAGAGGGGGGGTTTGGTGTGATTTTCTCGTAGAATGGGCTCCTATTTATAGAGCTCTGAGTTTGACCAGGGGTTGCTTAAGGCACCTCTTCAAAATTCATCCAAATTCAATGTATCTTCTAGAAGGTAACCGTCGCGCATAGGCGCTGGGATCTTGCCCCTAGGCGCCGGACTCCATGACCAGGTCTTTCGCTCCTCTTCACTTTAGGTCGCACCTCTTCGCGATCCAGATCGTTTCATTGTGTCCAAATACATTGTATCACATGTCCTATATATTATGAGTAACTTTCGGTCTTCAGAAGCTCCAATAACCGCTTAACACGATCGAAATAACGCACCTAAGTCATCAAAAAAACTTAGCAGCGTCTGTATCGAACTGGCGCTTAGGCGCCGGACTCTGGCACCTAGGCGCCGGACTCAGGCGCCTAGGCGCCCGACCAATAATTCCAAAATTTAGCTCCATAAGCTCCATTTTTGCTCCATTTTGCTCCTTTTTCCTCCTTTTTCTTTCTTAGACTCTTTTTTAATCATCTACATCCAAAAATATGGAAATACCTTTCATTAAAACATAATATCCTTAAGAATTGAATCATAAATAAGGCGTAAAAATGAGTATTTTTTTAGGTAGATCAAATTCCCCCAAACTTAAACGTTACTTGTCCTCAAGTAACCCTTTTAATTACATAAAATATATAACATTTAAAATGAAGTTAAAATATTTAAGATTCCTTATAATTTTTGATTTTATAAATGCTTTAGCAAATCATTAACCAAATTTCACTAATTAAGTTTAATTTTAAGAATTTAAGAGCATTTAACTACCAAATCATAAGACTTCTAATTTTTTTATTTATTTCAAGAATAATTGTAGTTTATCATATCAAGGTCACATAGAATATTTACAAGAAAAAGATTTACATAAAATATTTTTCTAGTAAAAATATATGTACATAAAAATTAAGTTAAAAAAGTTATCAGTTTTCTTACTATAAGATAATTCAAGTGAAGCTAATTTTTTATTAGGCATTTCCTCAAGCTTTTCCTCACTTTTTTTTTAAGTGAGGATTACTATTTTTGGATAGTCTGTTAATGATTTTGAACTTCACTATCCTTAACTTATTTTCAAAAACTTATACATTCTTACTTAATAAATATGACATTAATAATTTATTATTTTTCAAAACCTATTTCAATCTTTTCTTTTTCAAGCAATAATCTTGATTCCTTAGTATTTCAAAAATACAATTCTCTTTACTATAAATAGAAAAATTTTCATCTTATTATTCTTTAAGCTAATAATTCTATTCTTAAAATCAACCAAAATTTTTGAAATTTTAGTTAAGTTTACTAAATTATTTATAAATTCAAAAATTTAAGTAATCTTAAATAGATTTTTCATTCCTTATGTTATGTTAATATATATATATATTTAAAGAAAATATTAGTTCTTTAAGGACAAATAATATTTAAATTTGATACATATTTTTCCTTCCCCCAAACTTCAGCTTTAGTATAAATATAAATTATGAAATTTTCTAAAGCATGAGAGAAAGAAATAAACAGGAATTTATCTGAGTACAATAATGATGTAGTAAGGAAAAACTAACTTCTACTTCTACACATGCTTCAATATGAATATAACAGAAATGATTAAGCATATATAAAAAAGATTTGTAGAGCAGGAGTTAATTTCTAGTTTTTTTTTTAAATTTTAAAACATGCAAATCTACTAACAATTCATGAACACTAAATAATAGGCTGAAACAGAAATAAACTTTTATAGAAATTCATTCACATCTCAGTCTTATACACACATCAGATAATCTAAAAACAGTTTTAACATAAAAAGTTCACAACAAACAAGACAATAAATAACACAAGAAACAAAGAAAATACTCTAAAAACAAAATTAATAATCTCTAGAGATATGTCAAGCTACTAATCACTGTCTGTAGCTTCATCATCATCATCACCAAAAGAGAAATCCATATCCTTAGGATCAACATAGGGTGAAAATCTGGGAGAAATTGGGAATTGAATATCATGCTCACCCTTTAGAAATCTCACTAAAGATTCTGAATACTCAGCATCAAAATCACTCTTTATTTGTGTATTCTTAGAAAGATGATTAATCTTCTTGTCTATAGTATCTACTCTGCAGTGAGTTAAGAATAACTCATGCTGCTGCTCTATGAACTGATCATGCATGGTTTCCCAAAAAGTAGATGATGGCTCAGCAGAAGTAGATGGTCTAGTAGAAGCTCTACCTGATGTAGGTAATGAATTAGCAGGTGTAGTAGAACTCTTACCTCACAGTCGATCATAAATGCTGACGCTTTCTCTTCTTATAGGCTTCGTCGACTTGAACTTTTCCTCAGAAAGCTCGACAACTACTCCAGCACTTTGACATAGAGAATAGATCAGAGATGGAAAACCAAGTCCAATAGAAGTGCTAGAATGAGCAGTAGCCTCTACAGAATCATAAATAATGCTCCCTACATCAATAGACTTCCTCTCTTGAATGCAGTAGTTTAGAATAGCTCTATCTCTAGTAACTTCACTCATATGATTGGATGGAAGGAGATGAGCAGAAATAAAGTAGTGCCATGCCTTGGAAACGCCATTAAGCTTAGAATATGAAAAATTTACTCTTTTTCCGTTCCGAATCTTACAGGTTCCAGTACTATCATTCAGGTAGGCAATCATCATGTATTAATCTCCCTCAGATGGAGATAAACCTAAGTAATAACACTCTATGTTTGGCGGCAGGCCATAGAAAATATTGATGCGTTCAGGAGTGAATCTACTCCAACTCCTTGAACGAAAACATCGTATTCTTCTGCATCCACGAAATTAGCATAAAATTCTCTAACCACCGGGATAACGACAATAACAGTGAAATAACAGAATCATTGCCAGTTGAGTGCAATGATTATTTTCTCAATTCTTCCTCCAAGATTATAAAAACTTTGCTCCGAGATAAACTTTCAAGTCGTAGCAAAATCATTGTATCGGAAGTGTGCAGCAGTAGTGACGAACTTGCTACGCCAAAATTTTCTCGTTCCTTTCCTCGCTTAGATTTGGGTGCCATCTAAACGTGAAATAAAAACACGAAATAAATTCAACAGATCTAGAAAAATAAACTAATTTAAGCTTTTCAAACCTGAACAAGCTTAAAAATTCATGGATTTAACCATAAAAAATCAAAATTTTTCTCAAAATTTCGATTTTTCTTAATGAGAGCAAAATCCATGGTGAAAATAAAAATAATGAGTTTAGAATGTAGATCTGACCTCGAGATGAAGAAATCAGGTGATTTCAACCCCAAAAACTTGAAAATCCGGCTCTAAATGGGATCTCTAGGTGGTATTTTTGCGAAAAACAGTGGAGAAGGAAGCTTAGGCATCAAAAATGGCGTGGGGGGGTTTAAAAAAAATGAGTTCTCAGGTTCAGGCTGAACCAGCACCAGACTCGCATTTCAAAAAATTCGATTTAAATTAAATATTTTCCACTAAATCTTATCAAATTTGACTCCTAATTACTCTTATGAGAGTATTAATTCATTTCATAACCTCCAAATATTTTCACAATCAATTTAAAATTATAGTATAGATCCACATAAATGTATCCAAATTCTTCAATTCTCAATCCTAATATCCATTCCAAATTCAATAATTTTCAGTACAAGACTTTTATCAAGTTCATTATTTTATAAATAACATAAATAACAACATATTCGAAGCAAACATTCAAATCCAACAACGCACATTGAACAATTTAAGTAAATTCACAAACGAGATATTCAACACACTAACACAAGACTCGATTACACCTAAAACACATATAGAATCTATTTAACACCGATCTTCAATTTCCATCTCTTTCGCAATGAAGTTCGCTAGGACCGAAGGGATAGAACACCAACGCCCTTAGAAATTCCAAAGTCGTCTTGTCATCAATCCACTTGTTCTTCACGTACATTTCTACTTGAGCGTTATGATAGGTAGCCATATGATCAGATTAAAGTTTGGTTTGTCATTCCAAGTGTTCGTATTGGTGGTGCATCTCATGGAGACGATTACCAATACTTTGAAGTTCCGCTTCAATCTTATCCATTCGACTAAACATTTTCTCCAGACTAACAACAATAAAACCATTAAAATAAGGCTGAGGATCTTTAGGAGATTTGTTTCTTACCTCATTTCTATGATTTCCTCTATCCATTGCCTCCAAATCCTTCTTAACTCCTTCAAATGAATTGTTCTGGTCAAAATTAGTGTTTCTATGGGATTGAGGACGAAAAATAGGCTATATATAAAGAGATTTCATGTGAAAAACTGAAGAATTTTGGTTTTTCCATGATCTGTAACCGCGGCGCTTAGGCGCTAGAATCTAGCACCTAGGCGCCGGATCATCGATACACTAGTTATTCTGGCACGTAGGCGCCAACTTTTGGCGCCTAGGTGCCGGAACCTCGATTGACTCTGATTCGCCTATCATCAATTTTTGCAAAGTTTCGGTCGTAGAAATAGTCTAACAAACGAGTATGATCAATACACAAACACAATTACGAAAAATTCAAATCTCAAACAATCACAAACGAAGGTAAACTTGATCTCCTTTTTACTCACATTTGACATAGAGTGGTCCAAGTCCAATTTCTATATACTTCAAGAAAATGCTTAGCTTCAACCAATACAGACTCATTAGCCTTCTATTTCTAGAAGTTATATACAAATTCAGTCAAGACCAAGGCATAACCTTACAATAATAATTAAACTCAAACTAATAAATATGGGTTGTCTCCCACAAAGCACTTGGTTTAACGTCGTCAACCCGACCTAATTAATTGAATTAATTGGGTAAACTCAGCTCATAAGCCTCTTTATAATTTAATTTCATCTCTCTCATATAAGACTTCAGTCTTAATCCGTTAACTTTAAATACTTTTCTAGTTTTGGGATCTTTAATATCCACAGCTCCATAAGGGTATACTTTCTCAATCATAAATGGTCCCATCCATTTAGATTTTAATTTTCCAGGGAAAAGTTTTAAACGAGCATTAAATAATAATACTTCTTGTCCGAGCTCGAATATTTTCCTTGAAATCATTTTGTCATGCAATTTCTTCATTCTTTCCTTATAAATTCTTGCATTTTCATAAGACTCATTTCTAATCTCTTCCATTTCATTTAGTTGTAATAATCATTTTTCTCCTGCAGTATTCAAATTATAATTGAACTCCTTTATCGCCCAATAAGCTTTATGCTCTAGTTCAACAGGTAAGTGACAATGTTTACCATAAATTAACCGATAAGGTGACATTCCGATAGGTGTCTTATAAGCTGTTCTATAAGCCCATAATGTAGAATCAAGTCTATCAACCTAGTCAGTTCTTTTAGGATTAACAGTCTTTTCCAATATTCTTTTAATTTCTCAGTTTGACACTTCAGCTATTCCACTTGTTTGAGGATGATAAACAGTTGCAATTCTATGTTTAATTCTGAATTTCTCCAGTAATGATTAAATTCTTATATTTCTAAAATGACTTCCCCCATCTGTGATAATTATCCTAGGCATTCTAAATCTTGTAAAAATCATTTTCTTTAAAAATTTTAAAACACTTTTAGAATCACAGTTTGGTAAAGCTGCAACTTCGATCCACTTTGAAACATAATCAACTGCTAATAAAATATAAACCTTTATAGATGACGGTACGAAAGGTCCCATAAAGTCTAAACCCCATATATCAAAAATTTCAATTTCTAATATAAAGTTTAGAGGCATTTCATCTTTTCTGGATATATTTCCCATTCTTTGACATCAATCACAAGTTTTCACATAATGTCCAACATCTTTAAATAAAGTAGGCTAATAAAATCCAGAATTTAAAATTTTAAATGCAGTTCTATCCACTCCAAAGTGTCCTCCAAATTCAGAATCGTGACATTTTTGAATAATTGCAAAAGTTTCTTCATAAGGTACACATCTTCGAATCACAAACTCTCTTCCTAATTTAAATAAACGAGGATCTTCCCAAATATATGATTTACAATCATTCTTGAATTTCTTAATGTATTTACTATTCATCCCATATGGTAAAATATTGCTAACCAAGTAGTTAACTATATCTGCATACCAAGGCATTTGTAATTCTTGAATGACATATAATTGCTCATCCGGGAATTTCTCATTTATATTTTCTTCATAATCTTCTCATTATTATTTTTTATTCTTGATAAATGATCAGCAATTTGGTTGTCAGTCCTCTTCTATTCACAATTTCAAAATCAAGTTCTTACAAAAGTAAAACCCATATGATCAATCTAGGTTTATCATCCTTTTTAGATATTAAATACTTAATAGCAGAATGATCAGTATGCACGATAAATTTTGTTCCTAAAAGATATGGTCTAAATTTATCAAAGGCATATATTATTGCTAAAAGCTCTTTTTCAGTAGTAGTGTAATTTACTTGAGTTTCATTAAGAGTTTTGCTAGCATAATATATAACTCTGAAAATATTCTTATACTTTTGTCCTAATACAACTCCGATTGCATAATCACTTGCATCACACATTAATTCAAAAGGTTTATTCCAATCAGGTGCAACAATGATAGGTGCAGTGCTTAACTTTTCTTTCAGAATATTGAACGCATTCAGACAATCTTCATTAAATTCAAATTTAGCTTCTTTTTCCAATAAATGGCAAAGAGGTTTAGCAATTTTAGAAAAATCCTTTATATGTCTCCTATAAAATTCAGTATGACCCAGAAAACTTCTTATATCAGTAACAGTAGTAGGTGGTTTCAGTTCACCAATAATTTTCACTTTTGCTTGATCAACTTCCATCCCTATTTGTGAAACTTTATGTCCAAGTACAATGTCTTCTGTGACCATGAATTGACATTTTTCCCAGTTTAGAACTAAATTTGTTTCTTCACATCTCTTCAAATCTTTTGATATATTTTCCAAGATAGATTCAAAAGAAGTTCCAAAAACTGAAAATCGTCCATAAATACTTCAATTCCTTTATCAATCAAATCACAAAATATTGACATCATACATATTTGAAAAGTTGCAGGTGCATTGTATAAACCAAAAGGCATTCTTCTAAAGGCAAATATTCCATAAGGACTTGTAAATGTTGTCTTTTCTTGATCCTCAGGAGCAACGGGTAATTGCTGATAACCAAAATATCCTTCCAGAAAATAGAAATGTGAGTGTCTAGCAAGTTTATCCAGCATTTGATCCAAGAAAAGTAAAGGAAAATGATCCTTTCTAGTTGCGTTGTTTAATTTTTGATAGTCAATGCACATTCGCCATCCAATAACTTGTCTTGTTGGGATTAATTCATTTTTTTCATTAACAATGACAGTTACTCCTCCTTTCTTCGTAACACAATGAATAAGACTTACCCATTGGCTATCCGAAATAGGATAAATAATTCCAGCATTTAACCATTTCAAAATCTCTTTCTTAACAACCTCTTTCATAATTAGATTTAATCTTCTTTGGGGTTCAATAGTGGGTTTACAATTTTCTTCCATTAAAATCCTATGCATACAGATTGAAGGGTTTATTCCTTTTATATCTGCAATAGTCCAACCGAAAGCTTTCTTATAATTCTTCAGAACTCCTATTAATTTTTCTTCTTGATCTTTGCTTAATTCTAAAGATATAATTACAGGTAAAGTTAATGAATCTCCAAGAAATACATACTTTAAATGTGCAGGTAACATTTTTAATTCCAGTTCAGAGGCTTTTTCAATTGAGGGTAAAAGTATAACATTTTTAGTTGTGCTAAAATTTTCCAATTTTCATGAATATAATGAGCTTCTTCAGATAAATTTTCTTCATTTAATGACTCATCATATAACATAGATTCTTTATCTTTATCATCAAAAATGACGTTACATTTTTCTTGGTAATGCTTTTCAATCATATAATCAAAAATATCCATTCAATAGCATTTTTCTTTTTCAGGATACCTCATTGATTTTAGAACATTGAATGTTATCTCTTGATCATTAACTCTCATCGTTAATTTTCCTTTTTGCACATCAATCATAGCTCGACCGGTAGCTAGAAAAGGTCTCCCTAAAATGATAGGTATTTCTTTATCTTCTTCCATATCTAGAACAATGAAATCCATAGGGAAGATAAATTTATCTACCTTAATAAGAACATCCTCTATAACTCCTTTAGGATGAGTGATCGATCGATCAGCTAACTGAAGAGTTACAGTGGTAGGAGAAATCTCTCCTAAATCTAACCTTCGATAGATTGAAAATGGAATGAGATTAATACTAACTCCTAAATCACATAAGGCTTTTCCACAGAATTTTTCTCCAATAGCACATGGTATAGTAAAACTTCCAGGATCTTTAAGTTTCTGAGGTAATTTCTTCTGAATTATTACACTACATTCTTCACTTAATGCAACTGTTTCAAAAGCTTCAAATTTTCTCTTGTTGCTTAAAATATCTTTCATAAATTTTGCATAGCTTGGCATTTGCTCCAAAGCTTCAGCAAAAGGAATGTTGATGGTAAGTTTCTTAAAAATTTCAAAGAACTTAGAAAATTGATGGTGGTCTTTCAACTCCCATTTCAATAGGTACAACAATCTGATCTTTACTTGGAGAAAGGATATCTTTAGGTTTTTCAATCTCTTGAACTTCTTTCTCTTTTTCAATCTCATTCCATGTTTTATCTTCTAAATCCTTTCCACTTCTGAGTTGTACAGTTTTTCTTGTTCATGTTCTTTTCCAGATCCTTTAGGATTGATTTCGACATTGATAGGCAGTGTTCCTTGAGGTATGTAATTAATGAAATTAGAAATTTGACCCATCTGATGCTCAATATTACGAATAGCAGTATTTTGACTTTGTTGCTGATTGCTTAGTTGCAAGATCAATTCTTCTACAAATAACTTTTTCTGCTGATTGTTATAACAAGGAGGATAAGTTGGTCTATAGTTTGAATTTCCTTGATTGTTCCAATTTGGATTAACTTGATGTCCATAACTCTAATTAAAATTAAGATGATTTTTCCAACCAGGATTATAATTATTAGAATAAGGGTTATTAGTTTTACTAGCAATAGCTTGCAAAGTTTCCATTGTTTGAGAATCACCAGAATTTGCAGAATTATCTTTACTTACATGTGATATATTAATAGCAAAATTATCTAATTTCTTAGATATCACAGCCACTTGTGAAGCTAAAATAGAAAAGGCGTCATTATCATGAATACTGGCTATTCTTTTAGGATTAACCCTTTCAGAAGGCTATTGAAAATTGTTATTAGCCATTTCTTCAACTAAGGTGTAGGCTTCTTCAAATGTCTTAGCCATTAAAGAACCACCAGCAGCAGCATCAATAATAGATCTAAGTGATCCAATTAGTCCATTATAAAATATTTGAATAATTAACCAATCTGGTAAAGCATGATGATGATATTTTCTTAATAGTTCTTTAAATCTTTCCCAAGCTTCATAAATTGTTTCTCCATCAAATTACGTAAATGAAGTAATATCATTTCTCAATTTAGCAGTTTTAGAAGGAGGAAAATATTTACCAAGGAATTTTTGTGCCATATCTGCCCATGTTTTAATAGAACAAGTTGCTAATGAATTAAGCCACATCTTTGCTTTATCTTTTAAGGAAAAAGGAAAGAGTCTAAGCCTAATAGCATCATCGAAACATTATTATTTTAAAGGTAGCACAAAGTTCTAAAAAACTAGCAAGGTGTAAATTTGGATCCTCATTAGGTGTTCCTCCAAATTTATTATTTTGAACCATTTGAATAATAGAAGGTTTAAGCTCAAAAGAATTAGTATCTATAGCTGGAGTTTGAATACTAACATGAAGTTCATCAGTTGTAGGGTTTGCATATTCCCTTAATGGTTTATAAATATTTTGTTCATTAATTTCGATTGGATTTTGATTATTGTTATGTAAGTTAGCCATTTTTTGATGTTTTGAAATTTATTTTCCTTTTTTAATTCTTTTAATTATTCTTTCTAATTCAGAATCAAAAGGTAGTAATCCTTCAGATCCAGAACTACACATAAAATTTTAAAGAAAATATTTTTGTTTTGTTTTGTGTTTTTTTGTTTTTACTTTTTTTTACTTTTTATTTTATCCTATCCTTTTAATTTTTATTTTATCCTATCCTTTTACTTTTTATTTTATCTTATCCCCTGCAACGACGCTAGAAACTTGATGCGATGCGACTTTAAATATGCTTTAAAATACAAGAATTTGATACCACTTTTTAGAATATTTAATTTCCAGCAAATGGGTTCAAAAACTTGATGTGCGAGGTTTACTTTTATTATTGTAAAAGTCACAATTTTAAACGCAAGTGTACGTATCGTTCAAGCAATACAGGGCTCTAGTGGAGTCCTGGTTATCGATCCCACAGGGATAGTGAAATAAAAAGTAAGAGATATAAAAAAAATTTTGAAATTTTCGAAAGAAATTTATATATACTCTTTTTTTATATATATTCAAATTTAATTAACTAATATTTTTTACTAAAAGAAAGTAAGCAATAAGCAGGAAAGTAAAGTAAGCAGTAATTAAAATTCAATGCAATTATGAAAATGACTTTCTCCTTTTTCAACTAATCCAAGAATTATATATTAATTATCTTTTGTAGGGACTTAAGATTATGGTATTGTGCCAAATAGAAGCATTCTTATTCTTTACCCTTTCGTTCAGGTGCAAAGAACATTGACTAATCTATAGTCAGGCTTAGGATGTTTTATTAGTAGAATGGGTTAATCTAGGCTCACACTACTAGCTGTCCAAGGATGGTTATGGTCGGCCCTACCAGTTACCCATTACCTTTCTATAAACCAAATTATTAGAATTTAGTCTGTCACTCTAAAAACTAATTAATTTTACGCCCAATAGATAATATCTTCCTATTTATTTGCACTTCACCTTAAACAATCCACGTATAGCCTGCGATTACCTAAGGATCCATGTGATATCTACTAGTTAAGAATTTATCTCCGGATAGGTCTCAAAACTCTTCAACAGGTTTTAACAAATTAAATGGCCAATTTAAAAAGTAAACTAAGATTAGGTATGAATATCATCATAATGTTTTAAAATATTTTATATTTAATTCTACTATAAAATTTATTTAATTTATAATCTTTTCATAGTTGAAAGAAGAAAGATAACTAACTACTCAGAACTCATTGAAATAACACAACAAAACATATTTATAAAACTTTGAATCAAAGCACAAATACTTATATGAAGTGTTCCTTCAAGAGATCCGCTGACTTCTACTGACTCTAAAGCAATGATGAAAGACTCCAATAGCAATAACACACAATAAACACTCAAAATAAACTCACAAGATACAAAATAAAGTGGCACCCTAAGTATGGAAGAGACTAAATAAAACTAGAGATGAGAGAGAAGATGCTAAAGTGGGTATGTGTACTAAGAAGGGGGGGGGGGGGGTTTGGTGCGATTTTCTCTGTAAAATGGGCTCCTATTTATAGAGCTCTAAATTTGACCAGGGGTTGCTTAAGGAACCTCTTCAAAATTCGTCCAAATTCAATGTATCTTCTAGAAGGTAACCGTCGTGCCTAGGCACCGGGATCTGGTGCCTAAGCGCCGGACTCCGTGACCAGGTCTTTCGCACCTCTTCACTTTGGGTCGCACCTCTTCGCGATCCAGACCGTTTCCTTGTGTCCAAATACATTGTATCACATGTCCTATATATTATGAGTAACTTCCAGTCTTCTCGAAGCTCCAATAACCGCTTAACACCGTCAAAATAACTGCCCAAAGTCATCAAAAAAACTTAACAGCGTCTGTATTGAACTGGCGCTTAGGCGCCGGACTCTGGCGCCAGGCCAATAATTCCAAAACTTTGCTCCATAAGCTCCATTTTTGCTCCTTTTTGCTCCTTTTTCTTTCTTGGACTCTTTTTTAATCATCTATATCCAAAAACATGAAAATACCTTTCATTAAAACATAATATCCTTAAGACTTGAATCATAAATAAGACATAAAAATGTGTATTTTTTTAGGTAGATCAAGGGCACAGAATTAATTCAATGCATTATGACAATTTTTGTGGGTTGTATATTAACGTAACTCAAGAGATGTTAGAGTGGATCAAAGAGAGCAACAAAAAACCCAATGAAGATTTAAAATATAAAGGATAAAATATGAACCATATAAAGACTAAAATATCAATCTTATAAGGGATATGTAGATATGGACATTTTTACAAAGTGATAGATCATAAAAAATCAATATTCAAGGGTGTGCATTTGTTAGTTAAAATAAATCAAGTCAATTGAAAATAAAGAGTGATGTTTTAATATGTCATTAACTAAGAATAAAGTAAACTACTTATGTGGCCTCCTACCAAATAATTGTGTGTCAATCTTAGGAATTAGAGCCTATTTTGATAATTCATTGGTTAATATAAAACTTCTATTAATATTAGTCTATAACAATTATTATATGGTAAGTTATATGTTCTTTTTTCAAATTTATGGGATATATACCAACTTTAATAATTTTAATATTGAGTAAATGTCATTTAAAAATTTTATTTTTATGTTGAAAGACTTAAGTAACATTATGATACTCATATATAACATTTATATCACAATTCATTACTTGATTTAAAAGTTATGTACCCATAAGAGACATAATTTTATATTTAGCTACCTAGTTTATTGGGAACATGGCACCTAATGGTTACAAGCAATGGTTAGTTAATATAAAAACTAACATTAAATGATAAGGAAGAGTTAAACTTTTAGGTTAAATCTTAGAAAAGATTTAGTGAATATATTTTAGTGCATTATTGACCTCATTTTGAATAAGATTGACAACCACCACTCTAGCCATCCCCTTAACCCTTAGGATCCTCTCTTAGACCTAAGATTCCCTCTTAGTGAGCCTTAAGTTATTTCATATTTAATTTATTGGATGCAAAAACCATACTTGATTCTTCTTCCATTAATTCTCATGAAATCAAATTAATGCCTACTTTCTCTAATGAAGCTAGAAATTTAATAGTAAGTTTATGATCAAACTAAAGAAGTTAATTAAAAAAAATTCATTTGTGATCAAGTTAGACTTTAGTTAATCTTGTTACAACCCTAAATGTAATGATCTAAAATCAAAAATAACACCCTAGAAATCCTTCCAATGGATTTAAATCTTGTTTTGGGCTCTACCTTGTGATAAAGAGACTTGATCAACTAGGTTTAACCATGTCAACTCTAATGACCCTAGGGAACACCAAAATTAAGTATTTTTTTCTTAGTATTTTCGCTTCAAACGATTCTAACATATGTAAGGACCATTAAGAATTATTCTTGACCCATTCTAAGGCCTTTTAGCCTTTGTTCAATATAAGTTGACCAAGTGACCTCTATTAATCTAATTCCATTGAAATTAACCCAATCATATCCCAATTTGGTTGAAAAAGAAAATAATGCATCAAAGATAAATTTTGTATTTATCTCGACGCACCCAATTACTTTGTCAAATCCATTTAACCAAGAGGTCAATTATGTCCCATTAAGAGACACTTGGGCCAAATCGAAATTCTTCTTTGAAAAGAGTTCCGATTAGTCCTAACTTTATCTCAGAAGCATAAAATGATCTTCATGAAACTTTTAACTCTCCCAACCCTAATTAAGTAAAATTAACCCATAATGACCCATTATGATCATATGAAGTCAAGCACACTAAAACTTAACTAACTCCCAATCAAATTTGGCAAGATAACTCTTTTGGTCTCATCCAAATCAACAAAACCAATTCATGGCTTTTGGAACATAATCAAGTTGAGAAAGGAAAGATAAATTCAGCTTGTGATGAGTTGTAGTAATAAAGAAGCTATTATAGGACATACCCTTACTCAAACATATTAACCCTAAGCATTGACCTCCACAACCAGACGTGACTGGATCAAGGTCAATGAACCGGATCAAATCATGATGGTGTCATAAAGGGCTTAGTCCAAGATCAATGGATTCATCGACTAAACCTGTGGAAGAATGTTCAAGGCCGGTCTAGATTTAACTTCTCCTAACACTGAGGTGTTAAATGAGCAAAACTATAGAATATCCTCATGGACTCTACACTAAACTTACTCAACCAAGAACTAGACTTGCACTTTATCAAGGTTTACAAACCTATAAAAGGATAAGAAATTTTTAATTATTATGGTTCTCAATAAAATATACTTTCATAAAGTCATTGTTAGTTCAATGCAAGATTTATAAGTCTAAAAAACTTATTGCTTGAACCTAGAAATCCAACATAACCAATAAACTTACTGGCTGTTGTAAGTCTAATCCACACTAGACTTACCACAACAGTTCAAACCTTAAGGAGTTCATTGACTGAAACTAGAAAGTGATTGAATAGACTATATACTGAACTTACTCATTCGAGGTGCCAGCTCTTGTCCAAGTTGGTTTAAGTAATAAAACTGATGAACTTTAGAATGGATTATTTTGAGAAAGGAGTTGTTTGGGGACTGATACGTTGATTTTCTCTTTTTTTGTAAAAAAATAATTTAATGTAATATATATATATATATATATATATATATATATAAATATATATATATATACACACACACACACACACATACATACACATATACATATATATAATTTTGATTTTGAAAAAAGGAAATTTTTATTTTATAAAACAAAATTTTTTATTTTTAAAAGAATAATATCGAACTAATCTCATATATTTAATAGCTTAAATAACCGAGCACGATATTACAAGTAATACCTCATATTGAGAGATGAGAATATCATTCGATAATAGTCTCAATTATTCAAACCATAAAATTTATGATATTATATGTAATTTCCAATATATCACTCCCCTATCTAACATAAAGATTAGATAGGGTTTAGATTCTTTGAGTTGCTAGTTCTTCTATAGGTGCAAGCTTCTATAGTTAATTACATTTTAAACGACTGAAATCACTTAAGAAAACTTTCAACTAAGATTGGAGTTTCTTCTTCAAGAATTCAAAGTATAATTTTCGCAATTGTTCATATGAAAGTCCGGTGGGAAGGACTCAATGTGGAATAATTATTTTGGAAATGAGCAAAATGTAAGGGATGTCAAAGATTTTGAGGGGAACATCAATGACTTTCCAAACTATTATACTATTTAGCTTTGCATTTTGGAAATGATGTTATTTAACGTTTACTTCTACCATTTATTTTAGATCCATGAATTACATTGCAGGACATATGATCAACGTAGAGGGCTTAGGAAGATAAGAGGATTCACGCCTTATAGAACGAGTGACCTCAAAAACCTAAAAAGTGTTAGGGCTTATATCGCACAACATACAATTATGTGAAAGCCTAAAAGATTATGTCATAATTTACATCGTGCTAGACGAACAACATTGAAGTGATAAGGGTTTATGTTGTTTAACTATATGAATAGTTTAGTTGAGCTTTATCTTTTGCTTCATGTTTTGGTCTTGATCTTCACTTGAAGGTTGACCATGAAGAGAGAAGGTAAGAGAGAAACTATGCCTCGGACGGCCTACCCTAGGTTCTTTGTGTTAGTGTTTTGATTTTAGAATGTACGCTTGAGTTGATATTTTTTGTTATGTTTAGTCAATAAGTTTTGTTATGAGGTTTTAAGAATCATTGAGCTTTTTTCAAGCTGGTGTTTTTGTCACATGTTACAGGGTTTCATCCTAAGCATATGTCCTACGTCCTCTACCCTAGGGCTTTTTTTCCTGTATGGCATGAATGCAATAAATAACAGAAGAATTGTAATATCTCATGCATAAACAAAAATATATATAATCAAATGCAACAAAAGAGAAAGTGGTAGTACGTACTTGCCGCCTCTGATAATATCTAGAAAAAAATTAAAATTATATGTTTCATATGCATATTCATAAAATTAAAAAAACATTGAATATTTTGAAATATGAATTTAAAATATATTAAAACATAAGCATGCATGTTTGCGTAAACTTAGTGGTAGATATATGAAAGATTAGAACTTGATATTTTTGACCTCATTTTCGGTGAGGTCTGATCCCTCTCCTTACTACTTAGGATCTAGCCATAGGTTTTACCTTCGACTATCCTAGAGGACTAGAAAAGGGACCCACCACTTAGAAATTAGAAACACTTCTTGACTCCCTTCAAACCCCACAATTTTGACTGTAAACCCCCAGGTCACTTGGAGGGTTGAAAGCAATATGTGGAGGTTTAAAGGATGAGTTTCCTATAGGATTCTTTGGCCTTAGGATCACCCTAGGTGGCTTGGTCTTGGTAAGGGCAAGCTTGCACAAACCACACTCTCACCCAACTCAACTCCCTGACTCATGTAGGTAACTCATAAGGATGGATCTCTACCCCTAAGCCCCTAACTAAGAGGGTTAGGAACAATATTGAGTGCCTAAAATGAGTCATCTCATGGCTCTTGTGAGCTTAATATGGCTTCATGGCTCAACCAAAATGTTACCATTTTACTCACACCTAATTAATCTTCATTTTCCCCAAATTTCAATTTTTTGACCCCCAGGGCTCTAAACCCACCAAACCTACCAAATGCCCTTGAAATTGCCCAAAATTTGCAAAATTGCCTAAATTACCCAAAATCTCTCAAAATAAATCCTAAATATTCTCTACCACTCAAATTGATCATCCATGGCCAAATATACTAAAATTTCCAAAATACCCCCCAATACCCTCCAAAAACCCAAAATGTCATTTTTGACCCAAAAATCCAAAAAATTCTAAAAATTCTCAAAAAATTATAGAAAATCCTAAATATTCCCAATTTCATTTTGTTTAATTGCCACATATCCTAATTTTGTCAGTTTAATCGAATTTGATCAAAAAGTCCCAAATGGGCCCTTAAGGCACAAAATGGCCAATTAACCCAATCCGTCCCAAATTCAACCCAAATGTCACCCAATGTTCCCCAAATTTGTTTTGAAATCTTCCTAACATCCCCACAAACAAACTCTACATTAATTTACCCCAAATTTGGAATCAAACTCCACCTAAGTCTAACCCAAACCAAAAATCCCCAATTTATCCTAAACCAACCATGAACCCAAACAAGCCCAAATCCCAACATCAAGATCCAACCAAAATTGAAAAATCTTTGTTACACCTCCATAAACATTTTACAACATTAATTTTACATCAAAACCAACTTTAGCCCAACTCTAGCTCAAGTTAGCCCAATTTGACCCAATTTGACTCTATTATTAAAAGACCCAAATTAAACCCAATTCAACTCCAATTGACACCAAATCTTTTCTAAAATTTTCATGACACATCCCTAAACTAAATACAACATTTATTTGGCACAATATTTTACAAAATTTTCATCTAAAAGCTCATTTTAAAACATAAAAGCCCACTTCCTTAAAGCATTTTAAAAGGCCATTTTTATCAAATTTAAAAAGCCCAAATGTCCCATCCAAAGCCCACATGACATTTCTTTCCATCATCCATTTAATCAAAGTCACCCCTAAGTTCCAAAAACCATCATTAAACTATTGCAAATCAAGCATCATGAAAATTTTCCACCAAAATGCCAAAATCTCTAAAATCTATTTCCATGAAATTGACCAAGCTTTGCCCCAAGCCAAATGGAGCCATGGAGCCATGCATAAGCCATAAGCAAGCCTTGGGAGACACTTTACACATCACCATGCCATTAATTGCAAAAGGAGGAGCCTTTTTTAAAACCCCTTAAAAAAGTTTTAACCCTTTCAATGCTTTACCTTAACCCATGATTAATCAAAATATTCATGGATGGGGACTTCACCACCCTTTCCTAGCTGACCCAACTGATTCCATCAGCCCAAAACCAGGTCATGGGGGGTGCACCCAACCCATTTGCATGAGTTGACCAAACCAAGCCCAAAATGAGCTCTCCCCCATACCATTTAAATCAAACCCATTTACACATGTCCAAAGCCAATTGAACTCACCAAACCCCAGCCCTGACCTCACTGGTCAAGATGCTGACCTGACCCTGTCGGCCAGCCACCTGGGTTGTCGGAAAACACCATGGACGAGAGCTCCATGTGAGCCAAAAATTTAAATTCTCCCTTGCTGAGCTGTCCCAACCCCAGCGGACACCATGGCTCTTCTTCTCCTCTCTTGAGCTGCTGATCCCAGCCTTCAATTACCTTTGGGAAGCCCCATAGCCATGTCTATTTAAACCCACCACCTTCACGGCCAAACAAGGTGATGAAATTAACCTTACTAAAACTCTGTCAAAATTGCTCCAAACTCTTTGGGTGAGATCTGAGGGTTAGAAGGTGGATGACTCTCGGGGCGCACCAGTCCTAGACGATGACCAGCCGCCGTCACATCGAGCATGTATCAGATGGACGGTCAGGATCAAGCCGGATGAGAGCTGGGAACGAAACAGCGGGCCGCGTAGCATCCTAGTAAGATGGTGGCGTCAAATGGCGGAGCGACGCGTGTGCTTTCGACTCGAACGAGGATGACACGACACTGATTAGTTTAAGTAGATAAATATGAATTTTCTGAATTTATTAAATACCCAGAACTTTGATAATTCATATCTTTGCATAGAAAAATCATAAAATTAAAATAAAAATACCCTCTTGCTCAGTGAACAGAGGAGAATAACGTGGAAAAAGAATTAAGTTGTTTTGTTAAGTATTTTATTTTTAATTAATTTAATACTGTTTTAAGTATTTCAATTCTCCATTCATTCATATAACTCACCAAGGCATGAGACCTTAGGGCTTTTGTAGCCTATGTTCTTAGGAACATTCCCTGAATTTTCCAAGACCAGAGGTCATTTTTATGGCAAGTTATTTATTTTTCAATTTTATGTCTCTGTTTTGGAATTTTAATTCCAACAATTTTCATGTTGCTTAGAAAATTCTATGAAAATTAGGGGAAGTATCTTAGGACTAGAGGACCCTAGGAAAATTGTGGTTTGACTTAATTCCTTAAAAAAACTCTAATTAGCCTAAACACTCAAAACTGAACTTTAATTAATTAGGAGTAACCACACTTCAAAATCACTTGAAAATAATTCTCCATTGTCACTTAGAATGTAGAGAACCTCACATAAAAATTTCAAGTTAATTGGAAATAATTTAAGCCATTAAATAAATTATTTAAGTTGTATGGTCATTTTTAAAATTAAAAAATTCATAAAACCCAAAATACACTTTAAAAATTCACCAAATTGATTTTGTAGGTTCTCTGATATCAGAGGAGTCTAACCAAATTAAAATTGAAATTTTCTAAAAATTTTCATTTTTGACTTAACTTTTAATATTTTAATAATTAAAAAATTTAAAAAAAATCACAAAAATATTAAAATTCATAAAAAAGTCATATTTGGTCCCCTAATCACTTAGGAACCAACCAAATATTTTTCCTAAGTGCCTAGGTTAAGATATTGAATTTTAAAGGCTTAAAACAATTTTTAACATTAAAAAATGGATTTTCCAACCTTTTGAACAAATTAATTATAATAAATCAAAGAAAAATTAGAAAAATATAAAATTTGTTTTTCTGGACTCCTTGAGATTAGAGGGACATAAGAAAAATATAAAATCTATTTTTAAACTTTAATTATATTTTATAATTAATTAATACCCCAAAATTCAAAATAATTATAATAAATAAAACATAATTCAAAAAATCACCTAAATTGGTTTAAATGGTCCTCTGGTCATTAGGGACATCCCATAATTTTCTTAAGGATAGAAACCTTACCTTGGTCATGTTATTGAATTTTCATTGTAAACCCTTATTTTCCATAAAAATAATTATTAAAATTAAATTAAAAATAGAAAAAATCACATTTTCTCCTCTGATATTTTAATTGACCCATGAGTATGGTGACATAAAAATTCCAAAGTCATTTGAGTTATATTTAATGAATTATGAAGTGAACAAGCCTAAGGGGCAAAAATGGTAATTATTGAAATTTAGCCTTAATCAATATTTAGGCTTAATTATGGGTAATGGGTATTGAATGATCCTAATTAATCTCCTTAGATGATTGAAACATGAGGAATTAAAGGGTAGAAACTCATTTATCACTTTTCCAACATAAAAAAATGGTTATAATTTCTTAAATTATTAAAAATTTGAAGTTAATTAAAGGAGAATGTATTAAATAAAGGGGTTTAATATTGGAAGATATTAATTTATTAATTTTAACCCCTAATTGATAGAAATCAAATACCACTTAATATTAATTTAATAACTCATTTTATGAAAACTAAGTTAAATTAAATAACCAAATTAAAACAATTTCTAAGATAATTTAATAAATTTTTTTTAAAATAATATAATTAATTAAATTAAAAATAATTTTAAAATGACATGATTAATTCAAAACAATTTACATTAAATACAATTAAATTAAAAAATTTTAAAATAATTTAATCAACTTTAAATCAAAATTAAATCAATGCAACTAAATTAAAATCAACTTCAAATCAACACAATTAAATTAAATATAACTAAAATTAAAGTTAAGATAATTTTAAAATAGCTAAGTAAACTTTTGAAATTACACAATAAAATTGAAATAACATAAGACAGTTATGATTAGACTAAAATATTACAATTAATTTGAATCAATCTTAAAAAAACCAACTTAAATCTAAATAAGATGGTTAAGTTTCTTAATAACCTAACCTGCCCTAAAGGCTTCCACCCACATAATTCCTAAATGGAGTATCAAGTGAAATGTCACTTCACTCATCGGATAATCAAATGTCTAAGTTCACTAAGCAAGAAGCAAAACTTAACTAAATTCTTGGATGATTAATTCACATGTACAATGAAATTCATTTGGACTCAAAATAATCTCAGAAGTATTGAAAAGATGTTTAGGACTCGTCCTAAGCACTTCCTCAATATGATGGGATAATTTAGAAGAACAATTGAAGATAATTGTTCTTTGGTGAAGAAAATCATCCACAAAACACAAGAACCTAAACGTCATAGGAATTGGCTAGCAATAGGATTAGGATTTGGGTAGACAACCAGAACCTTTCCTTAGCCTTACCTAGGTGCTTTCCTTGAAATGTTTAAATGTTCTGACATGTGTTTTAAGTGCAGCTTGGAGTGACGGGAAGACCCTCCAAGTATGCTTTTACTTTATTGCAATTTACTTACATGTACTGCACTTTACTTTTCTTGCATGTTAAATAACAATGTCTCCCTGCATGAAAACTGAAACTTTTAGGATAGCCACAAAACTGAAACCCAAAACTAAATTAAAAGTTAGAATAAGATAAAATTCATCACCACAACATTTAATATTTAAAACAACTAAAAATTTAATCACAAACAGAATAACAAAACCACAACTATAACTAAATTAAAATGTCTTGTTGGATGATCGAGAATATCTCGGATGATGTAACCTACGTGTTGCTAACGGGATTTCCCACGGTCTAAATGAAAGTGTGGAACTCATTTAGTTGAGTTTAACAAATTCATTTGGCCTAAGTGAATCCAATAAAAATAACGTTGCCAGAATGGTGGAACCGTGGGATCTTAACCGGTGTTGTTATAACCAACTTTAAGATTCCTCTAACAAAATATTAAAACACCTGAATCGTAAGACTTTTCTAAATCAGAACACTTCTCTCATCTCCTGATTTTCACTTTCTAAAACTAAACCTTCTGTAACAACAAGGAGCTTGGAGCATAGTAGGCAGCACGACCATCTTTGTTTGCAAAACTGGAATCTACATTAGCAAAACCTTTCTTAACATTAAATAACAAAGTCATAGGATTTCGAAGTGTATTGCCTAGTGCAACATAAATCCTTAATTTTTTAGGCATTTGTATAATTATATTATGTAAATTAAGCCCTAACTGGTCTTAGGATTCCGAGGTAGTTATTTGGTACGACATAAACCTCACATCTTTGAGGCTATTTGTGTGATTATATCATATAAGCATAAGTCCTAATTAACTAAAATTGGTAGGATTGAAACAATTAAACAATTCTCTCAAACTGAAGCCAAACAATAGGATAGTCGAAAATTCACCGAAGTTCACTTCGGGTCAGTGACATCCCCTACTTCTCTTCCTTTGGATTCTTAAAAAAACTGTTCCAAAATTTGAGCTATTCCCTATTGAAATTTCCAAAATCCAATTTTTTTGAAACCTTAAACTTTGAAATTCTTGAGAGCAAAACCACTGATCATTATCGAGAGTTTTCTTAAGTGTTTTCAGACATTTAAGATGTAATTAACTATAGGGGCTTGCCCTTATAGGGAACTTTACGAACCCAGGTAATATAAACCCTGCTTAATTCCTTTATATTAAGCAGGGGAATTTGTGGACTTATAAAATTGGTTCGCAGACCAAACAGATGTCACAAATCCTTTAGTTTATTTAATCTAGCCTCATCATCAAGCAGTGTATCTATTCTTTAGGATAGATACACAGTTTGTGATGTAGTGCTCGCTTATATAAACTATTTGGGATGTGAGATCTGTTTGATGTCGTGTCTTAAAATTTTTTAAACTTAAAGTTATTTTCAAAATCAAATGCTTCTTTCTAAAACTATATATATATATTTGAATTAAATTTAAAATTTAAAATTCCCCGACAACTTCTGTAAGCGGCCCCCTTTTCAAAACACATAACCTAAAAATATGCCGACAACTTCTGGAGACTCCGTTGGGGAGTAGTTCTTCTCTCCATTTTGATTAGATGGTTTTGCTTTCATAAATCGGTAGCAAGTCCATGTCCCTAGTAGACCAAGCTACCATCCTTCCGTTGAAATACCATGTTCAATTCTATCTTGAACGGGTATAATCAACTCTCTCTCAGATTTTGGAGACACTGTTTAGACACCCCTAAACAGAGAGGTTCCAGAATCCTTTTACCTCTTTGAGGTGAGGTGGACCCCCAATAGGTGTTAGCTTAGGAGCTGTTCCTCGGGTTAAGAAGTCTTGTGAGACTCTCCCTTCCTTTCCAATTTCTGGATTGGGTCCTGTACCTTTCCTTTAACCTCTACCTTTTTAATTTGTGTTGTTCCTAACGAACAAACCTTCTAGTAAACAAACTCTTTAATAAATGAACTTTCTGTTAAACCACAAATACACTAATAAACAAAATCAAAAAATAACTTGTAAATAAAATTAAGAAAACAAAAATATAAATGAAAATGTGTTCGGACTCGTTTAAAGAAATTTCCTCTCTTTCTTCGTCCCGACGAAAGGAAGCATAAATCGGAACTGACACTTAGAATCTACCCTGCAGAAAATTTCTGCACCGAAGCTGATTTTCTCCTTCACCAAAGGGATAAACTTGGCTGTTTACAAGGACGAGCTGCCTAATGATGCTGTCATTTGATTTGGACTAGGGTTCGACAATACAGATATTAAGTTCGCAGATGTCACTCTTTTCACGCTAATGAACAAAGTACCAGAAACTGAGGAGCCCATAATTGAGTTCAACCTGAAATCGACTCAAGAGTTCCCTCCCTTGCAAAGGGTCCCAACTGAAAGAAACACTGCTGTCTGTAGGAGAACTGTCATCTCTACCCTCACCAGTCTGGTCATCACTGCACCTACCTCAGCTCCCGCCAAACTGAAAGGAAAAGAAGTCCAAGTCGGTGGTGAGCATGTTACCGTGGAGGGTTCAGATTTTGTTGTAATACCGTCTGTCTTCGAGATAGGGTCCAGCTCTAAATTTAGACCCTTAACTCAGACTTAAAGAAGAAATAGGAGCAGAAAGATTGCCACGATCGAGAAGGTCAAGGCTGCTGAAGTTTCCTTTTTGGAAGAGATTACTGAGGAAGAAGGAGAACTGCCTGAAATTTCACCACTGTTGGGAGGAAGTAGATTCCACCCTCTCTCTGCTGCATCGGATGAAGAAGATGTCCGAACGATTGCCGCTGCATTACCCCGACCTGCATACTATAGTGACTGTAAAAGGAAAAGGGCCAAGACTACACCACTTACCCGACTACGAGCCGTAGTAGAGAAACTAGCTAAGAAAGATGGGTGCCCCGTATCAGAGATCCTAAGAAGGACGGGACGAGTGCCAGTCAAATCCTACCTCAGACCGCGAGTAGACCCCGTCATCGCCCAGCAGAGGCCAAGGAAGAAAGTGCAAGCTAGTGAAAGAAGTTCGCTCGTTGTCGTACTGAGTCACCATATTAGGGAGGACACCACCTACCGACATACGACCGACGAGACCATCCGGTCCTAGTGCCTTCTGCTGCAAGAAGGATGGTGTGGCAACCTATTATTGCTGAACCGATACCCACACAATGTTCTAGAAAGAAGAGTCTCGTCAGAAAATCTGAATTTGAAGAAAGTGCTACTGCATTAAAGGAAACTCCTGAAAGAGTAGTTCAACAGTCATCACATGACAACTGCGAAACCGTTTGGAAGAGGCCACTTGAGGATGCTATAGGAAAGCTAAGAACTGACATCCGACGGTTGGCAAGGGAAAGAGGAGAAGAATTGAGAAATGAAGTGGATTCATGAGAATTCATGGATGAATAATGTGCTGAGATCAATATGGTCGAGACCCGAGCATCGTCAGCTTTGCAGGGAGCTCCGTCAGCCTCAAAGAGATGAACCAGAAGTAATGAGAGCGCGTCTTCAAGAAAATGATGATACAGTTTCTCAGATGGCAAAGAGGATGGAAGAGATGACAGCCGCCTTAGCCACTCTTCAGAGTCAGCTTCAACCTCAAAAGGAAACACCCCCAGAGATCATTCACATAACATATGGAGGCAAAAAGATTACGTCCGTCAATGGAGATGAACAACCAAAGAAGGATTCTGCACAGAGCATGATTCCCGAGAAGGATATTAAGAACATGGTAGAGCAGAAGGTGCGAGAAGCCTGAGCTCAGTCTAAGAATGGAGCATCTATCCAGACGGGTAGACCTTAGCCGGAGGAGTTTGATGTCGTCCAATACCCGAAGGGCTTCGTACCACCTTTGTTCAAGACTTTCGACGGTACGGGAAACCCCCGACAACATGTAGCACACTTTCGTGCCAGTTATTGCAATGCCGGTGGGAGCGACGCTTTACTCTTTCGTCAGTTCATCAGCAGCTTGTCAGGGATTGCTTTCGATTGGTACGCAGAATTGCCGAATGGTTCGGTCAAGACCTTTTCAGAATTGGAAAACCTTTTCGTTAAGCAGTTTGCCTGGTGTTGACCTCATTTTTGGTGAGGTCTTTTCTTCTCTCCTTAGTTCTTAGGATCTAGCCATAAGGTTTTCTCCTTGACTATCCTAGAGGACTAGAATTGGGACCCACCCTTTTACAATTCAGCTACTTCTTAACTCCTCTTAGGATCCCACTTGGATGGTTGCAAACCTCTAAATCACCTTAGAAGGTTAAGACCACCATATGGAGAACCAATAATGAGCTCCTATAAGGTTGTTCAAGCCTTAGGACTACCCTGGGTGGTCTGGTCCTGGTGAGGTCTGGCTTACACACACTGTACTCTCACACACACCATCCTTACCCAATTCTTCCCCCGGTTCATTGGAGCACTCATGTGGCTAAGTCCGAACCCACTAGCTCTTTGGCTAAGAGGGTTGGGAAAACCCATGAGATGTTCGAGGTGGACATTTCTTGGTCCATGGCTCACTTTAAGCTTCTTCATGATCAAAATTCAACTTTTGCCAAAATGCCTGGTTTTGACATTGGGTCCTTCAAACCTACCTAAAATTACCTAATTGCCCCAAATTTTCCAAAAACTTTCAAAAATTACCCAAAATCCCCAAAAATCCTAAATATCATTTTGAAATAACCCCCACCTTTTAAATTCACCAAAATACCCCAATACCCTCCAAATAACCTCTTGATACCCTAAAATGCCCTTTTGGCACAAAATTCCAAAAATTCCAAAAATTTCCAGAAAATTCCAGAAAATCCCAAATATTACCAATTTCATTTTATTCAACTACACCATAGCCTAATTTTGCCAAAAGAACCCACTTTTATCAAAATGCCCAAATTGACCCAATTTTAACCTAAATGGACCCAATGTCACACCAAACCAACCCATTTGACCTCAATTTTGCCCAATTTCAATTCTAAACTTTAATAAAACATCATTAATATCAATCTAAACCAAATCCATGCCCAATTTGATTCATATTTGAGTTAAATTCCATTTGAAATTCAAAATCCCTCATTTTAGCCTAAAGTGAATCCATGCCCTAAACCTACCAAATTGATTAGCTAAACCCTAAAATTTCTTCCCAATTGATGTTGTGAACTCTTCAATACATTTCCCTAGACCATTTGAAATTTTTAATTTTGTCTAAACCCCACCTTAACCCAACTTGGACCCAAGTTGATTCAACCTTACCTAAATTAACCAAAATACCAAAATCCACCAAATTGACCTTCCAATTGAACTCAAAACCATTCCATGTCTTCATGAAAGCTTTTCATGGCAATCATTTCTATAATGTTGCTTAAGACACTTAGACCTAAATTAAACCCAAACCCAAGTTAGCCTCACCCAAACCCAAGTGAGCCAATTTGAACCTATGGCCTAATCAAACCAAATATTTTTCCCAAGTCTCAAAGTAAAGATATTAAATTTTAAATGCTTAAGACAATTTTTAATATTAAAAAATGGTTTTTCCAAACTTTTCACTTAATTAATTCTAATAAATCAAAGAAAAATCAGAAAATTATAAAATTTGTTTCTCTGAACTCCTTGAGGTCAGAGAGATTTAAGAAAAATACAAAACTTAATTTTCAACCTTTATTTTATTTTATAATTAATTAAAACTCTAAAATTCAAAATAATTATAATAAATAAAATATATTTCAAAAAATCACCAACATTGGTCCAAGTGGTCCTCTAGTCATTAGGAACATCCCATAATTTTCCTAAGGACAAAAACCTTACCTTGGTCGTGTTGTTGAATTTTCATTGAAAACTCTTATTTTTCACAAAAATAATTATATAAATTAAATTAAATTCAGAAAAATCACATTTTCTCCTCTAATGTCATAATTGACATATAAGTAAAGTGACATAAGAATTTCAAGTTTATTTGAGCTCAATTTAGTGAGTTATGAAATAAATAAGCTTAAAGGGGCATAAAGGTAATTAAAGGATTTTAACCCTAATTAATATTTAGGTCTAATCAAAGGGAGGGTAAAATATTTGATCTTAACTTTTCTCATAGATGATTGAAACCTAGGGAATTAAGGGGTAGAAACCCACTAATTATCTTGAAAATATTTGAAGTGAATTTTAATTAATAAATAATTTAAATTTTGGAAGATTATATTAAAATTTAGATTATTAAGGTTAGGGATATAAATTTGGAAGATATTAATTCTTTAATTTAAAATCCCTAAATAAATCACTTCAATAAGATCTAATTCTTAATTAAACTTAAAATAATAATTGGAATTAATAAATTAAAAAAAATTAAAAGAAAATTACCCTTAATTAAATTAATATTTAAAATATTAAGTGATTTAACAATTAAATTAAATTAAATTTAAAAAATTAATTCAACATCACTTAATAACAAACTTAAAGCAACTTTGAAATATTAAATAATATTAAAACAATTCATAATTAAGCATATAAAACAGATTAAGCTAATCAAAACTAACCTAAAATATCATAATTAACTTAAATCAAACCATCAAAAATATATGAATAATTCAAACACTTCTAAGTAAATTTAAAACATCAAAATTAATCTGAAACATTAAGATAGTAAAAAAAAAGGTTTAAAGATTTAAACTAAATTTAAAAAAACTTGAACACTATTCCAAACTTAAAATTATTAAAATTTCATAATTAAATTAAACCACTTTAAATTATCAATTCCAATTTTAAATCATTAAAATATTTAATAAACTGATTTGCCCTTAGAGGCTTTTGTTATCATAACTCTTAAATGGAGCATCAAGTGAAATTTCACTTTACTTATAGGATAATCAAACATCTTAATTCACTGAGCAAGAAACAAAACTTAATTAAATTATTGGATGATTGATTCACTTAAACAAAGAAATTCATTTGGACTCAAAATAATCTCAGAAGTATTGAAAGGATGTTTAGGACTCGTCCTAAGCACTTTCTCAATATGATGAGATGTTTTAGAAAACAATTGAATTTAATTGTTCTTTGGTGAAGAAAATCATCCATAAAACACAGAAACCTAGACGTCATAGAAATCGACTAGCAATAGGACTAGGATTTTGGTAGACAACCAAAATCTTCCCTTAGCTTTACCTAGGAGCTTGTTATAAACATTTAAATGCCTTAACATGTGCTTTAAGTGTAGCTTGGAATGACGGGAAAACCTTCCAGGTTCGCTTTTTATTTTATTGCAAGTTACTTGCATGTACTGCGCTTTACTTTTCTTGCATGTTAAATAAGATTGTTGCATGAAAACTGAAACCTATTGGGATAGCCACAAAACTGAAACCCAAAACTAAATTAAAAGTCACTATAAGATAAAATCCACCGCCACAACATTCAAAATATAAAACAACTCAAAATTTAATCACAAACAGAACAACAAAACTACAATTGTAATTAAATTAAAATGACTCATTGAATGATCGGGAATACCTCGGATGATGTAACCTACGTGTTGCTAACGGGATTTCCCACGGTCTAAATGATAGTGTGGAACTCATTCAGTTGAGTTTAGCAAATTTATCTGAACTAAGTGAATCCGATAAAAATAACGGTTCCAGAATGATGGAACCGTGAGATCTTAACCGGTGTTGTTATAATCAACTTTAATATTACCCTAATAAAACATTAAAGACATTTGAACTTTAAGACTCTTCTAAACCAAAACACTTTTCTTATCTCCTGATTTTCACCTCCTAAAACTAAAACTCTGCAACAACAAGGAGCTTGGAGCATAGTGGGCAGCAGGACCATCGTCATCAGCAAAACATGTGGCTACTTCAGCAAAATCTTTCTTAGAATTAAATAACCAAGCCATAGGATTTCGAGGTAGTTTGCCTAGTGCAACATAAATCCTCAACATTTTCGTTAGGCACTTGTATAATAATTTTATGCAAATTAAGTCTTAATCGGTCTTAGGATTCCGAGGTAGTTGTTTGGTACGATATAAACCCTCACATCTTCGGGGCTATTTGTGTGATCATGTTATACGAATATAAGTCCTAATTAATTAAAATTGGCAGGATTGAAACATTAAATAAATTCTCAAATCGAAGCCAAACCATAGGATAGTCTGGGAAGTTGCCAGGATTCTTCTTGGATCCTCAGCTTCTCCTACTTCTCTTCCTTTAGACTCCTTAAAATAAACTGTTCCAAATTTGAGCTAATCCCTATTGAATTATCCAAAATTCAATCCTTTGGAAACCTTAAACTTTGAAATTCTTAAGAGCAAAACCACTGATCATTATCGAGAGTTTTCTTAAATGATTCCCGTCATTTAGGATGTAATTAACTATAGGGGTTTTGCCCTTACAGGGAACTTTAAGAACCTAGGTAATATAAACCCTGTTTAATTCCTTTATATTAAGGAGGGGAACTTGTCGGCTTATAAAGTTGGTTTACAGACCAAACGGATGTCACAAATCTTCTAGTTTTTTTAATAGAGCCTCATCATTAAGCAGTGTGTTTATTCTTCGGAATAGATACACGGCTTGTGGTGCGGTGCTCGTTTATATAAACTATTTGGGATGTGAGATCGGTTTAATTTCACATCTTAAAAATTTTTTAAATTTAAAATTATTTTCAAAATCAAATGCTACTTTCTAAATTATTTATATATTTAAATTACAACCTAAAAATATGCCGACATCGGGGCTCGGCACGACATCACTATCGGTGATCTAGTGGTGGAGCAACAGAAGGCGAATGAAACTTTAGTGGATTACATACTTCGATGGAGGAACTTAAGCATGAAGTGTGAACCACAACTTCAGGAGCATCATGCGATCGGTATCCTGCTTAAGAGTATCCATGGCCCAATAGCACTTCTCCTCAAAGGATTCACAATTAAGACTTTCGAGAAGTTGCTTAGCAAGGCCAGGAGCTTGCAGGAGGAGGCAAAACAACTGAGTTTTGTTGATAAGACCGATAAACAGAAACCCATAAAGGCATTCGAAAAGAAATCCGTGATCGTCGCGGCAGTAGACGAAGGCCACAACCTAGTTATCAACCACTGCAATGGATCTATCAACAACCTCAGCAGATTTATCAGCAACCTCAATAGAACTATCAACAGCCTTGACCGAGTTATCAATCATGGCAGCATGACTAGCTGCCGCCTCGTCCACAACATGCCCTGGAAGAACTCATGAATAAAGAATATCCCTTCAATACTGAAGTAGTGGCAAAGATGTTTCGCAGTTTGATGAAGACACCCGACTTTCAATTACCAGAGCCCAAAAGGCCAGAAGAAGTCGACAAGAAGGATCATCCGAACTACTGTCCCTACCACAGGATGCTCGGACATAAGATAGAAGACTGCTTCACCTTTAAGAATTGGCTCGATGATCATCTCCGGAAAGGGAACATAACAATCCCGAAGGAATACATGAAGGAGCCCCAAAAAGGAGGTTCTGTCAATGTTATTTCAATGGATTCTATTGTTCTATAGAGTCATACACGACTGATGATGGATGGAGTACTATCTGGACAAAGTCTGGACAAAGTCTTCAAAGAAAATTTTGGATCACATCCAGACCGCTTAGGTGCGTGCTTCAACTCAGAGTTTGAAACCTGCCGAGCCGGCACTATCGCTTGCGATTGAAGAACCGCCCCAGAAGGAGGAGAAGATCCTGAAAGAAGAAAAGACCGAGGCTCTGAAGGGTAGACTAGGGGCTGCTTTTCCCAGGATGGTTGTTTCAGATTCGGAGGAGAAATCCCTCAGACCTCTGACTCTGTATGATTATTTGCTCGCCCTGGTGGGATCTTATAATGATAAGAGTTTTGGTGTTGGCTACGTTTTGTCTGTTTCTAATGATTATGTAACTAATGATAACCAACCTAATCCGAATTTCGATTTCGATACAAATAATGATTCTTAAATCATACTAAACCTCGATAACCACAAAAAAAGGAGAAGACGTTCACAAGGATGGCTACGAAAGCTCGAGAAGTGACGAGTCGATTTGTGAATTCTGAGGAGCTCCAATCATGATAGAATTAGAGTTATCAGATTACGAAGCAACTCCAGAAGAGCTAATCGTTCTGATTCAAGGGGAAACACTGGTAGATCCAGCACCAGATGCAGAAGAGGTAACATAAATCAATCTAAGAAGCAGAAAAGTTCTACCCCCGAGAATGGGTCCAAAGGATAAAGGAAAGCAGGTGGTTGCTCAGGAAGAGCCAACCCCAGCGGAGGAACTGCCCATTCGGGAAGAGACTAAAGAGCCTAGAAATAAAGTGGATTATAAGGTGCTAGCCCATCTTAGGAAGCTACCAGCCAAACTAAGCATCTACTACGCTCTAATCCTGTCAAAGGAGATGAGGGAAACTCTGATCAAGGCTTTACTTGATCCAGAAATTTGCTTAGCTCAAATGGCCGATAATTCCTCAGACGAGGTTTGTTTGTTAAAAGAACAGTGAGGTGTTACCTTCACGGACAATGATTTGCTACTTGGAACAACTGATCACAATTGACCGTTATACATCTCAGCACTATTGGAAAGTTCACACTCTCCAGGGTGTTAGTTGATTCAGGAGCATCAATCAACATAATGAGCCTTCGAACGTTAGCATATTTGGAAATTGATGCTCGCGCAAGATGTTATTAAGAGGCTTCAATCAGAAAGGAGAAAGAGCTCTTGGATCGATAACACTATTAATGAAGACCGGCGATTTAGCAAAGACAACCACAAAATTCCATATAATTGATTCTGAGACATCGTTCAACGCTCTACTGGGTCGGCCGTGGATCCATGAAAATCGGATGGTACCGTCATCTCTGCACCAGTGCATAAAGTATTATGAAGGAGGAGAACAGTGTATAAAAGGTGATTTGTAACCATTCTCCGTGCATGAAATCAGAATTCAAGAAGATGCAGCCTACTACGCGCCTCCGAAGAAAACAATCTTCTCCAGAAATACAGTACCAAATGAAGCAAAAGAAGTTTGAGACGATGAAGAACCTAAAATTCTAGTTCAATAGTTACTCACCACTCCCTTTCGGCGAGATGGTGAAGGTTTCTCCAGAACTCGCACCTGAGGTCGAGGCTGGGGACTAGGTCGAGGAAGAAACGGTAGAACAATTGAACAAAAGAAACCGGTCATCGATGTTGATTGAGAGAATAGTTCTGAAGAAGAAGAAATCAAGAAAGAAACAATGACAATAAATCAAAAGAAACCCCAGTTCAAGATCTCTCTCGAAGATGAAAAGAATGAAGAATACAAATCAATGTACGAGAAGATTAATCACTATGTGTATACTATGACCCTGAACCCGATCCATTCTAATAAGGTCGAGGGTATGGTGGTCAAGGAAGTGCATGGTGTCGATACTAAACCGATCAAATTCTACTGTGGTGCTTCTTCTTCCAAAACTGAAAATGATGTACAATTTGAAGATGTTACTTCATCTGAATTAATGGAATTACCTTTTGAATGGTATTCTCCCTATATTCAAAATTTAATCTAACGTGGTGTCCTATCTAAACAATGGACAAAAGGTCAATCACAACACTTTGAAAAATTATGGAATAATGCCAGTCAGCCTCCCAATTCAAAGCACGGTCTCGGATTCGGCACAGTAGGATTAGTTGATGATACGTGATTTTGCTTGGTTGTCACTTGCGAGACTAATGAAGACTGTTTGGAAGCTTCAGATAATCTTGAAGATCTACCAATTGGAGATGCTCCACCAGAATTCAAAGAAGAAATTAAATCTACAATAGACGAGTTAATGAAAGTTAACTTAGGTACTAGCGAAGAGCCTAGGCGGACCTTTGTTAGCTCCTTACTCAATAAAGAAGACTCCAAAAACATGATCAAACTACTAATGGAATTTAAAGACTATTTTGCTTGTAGTTACGATGAAATGCTAGGATTAGCTCCAGAAGTTGCAGTTCACAAACTAGGAGTGCCGTTCCAGTCAGAAAAGCTCCCAAAAGAATGCGTCTAGAGATTGAACAACAAGTTATAGCTGAAGTTAAGAAGCTAATAGACGCTAAATTTGTCTGTGAAGAACAATATCCAACCTGGTTAGCCAATGCGGTACCAGTCAGAAAGAAGAATGGACAGATCAGAATATGCATGGATTTCAGAGATTTGAATAAAGCATGTCCAAAAGACGAGTTTCCACTACCAATTCCAGAATTGATGATAGACATCGCTTCAACCCATGAAATCTTCTTTTTCATGGATGGATCATCAGGATACAACCAGATAAAGATGGCACCGGAAAATGAGAAACTCACAGCCTTCAGAACGCCGATCGGAATATACTGCTACACAGTGATGCCTTTCGGGTTGAAGAATGCAGGAGCAACTTATCAAAGAGTGATGACGAGGATTTTTGATGATCTCATTCACAACTAGGTCGAGTGTTACGTGGATGATGTGGTCATCAAAAGCAAACTAAAGGAAGATCACCTGTATGATTTGAGAATTGTTTTCAAGCGATTAAGACAATTTAACCTTAAGATGAATCCTCTGAAATGCGCCTTCGGCGTCACCTCCGGGAAATTCTTAGGATTTGTTGTCCGACATCGCGGAATTGAAATCGATCTGGAAAAGATTAAAGCTATCTTAGAAGTGCCGCCTACCAAAACATTAAAACAACTACGATCCTTTCAAGGGAAATTGGCATATCTTCGACGCTTTATCTCGAATTTGTCAGGTAGGTGTCAGCCCTTCTCGACATTAATTAAAAACGACACCAAATTTGTTTAGGAAGAGAAATACAAACTGGCCTTCGAGGACATTAAATAGTATTTAATGAAACCTCCTGTCTTAGCAGCCTCAGTCTCGGGTCGACCGTTGATACTTTATACCGCGGCTTTAGATGGCTCCCTCGGAGCCCTGCTAGCCCAGGTCAATGACGAGGGGAAAGAAAATGCTCTCTACTACTTAAGTCGTCGTCTAATTCTGACGAAAGTAAAGTATCATTCGATTGAAAAGCATTGTTTGGCCCTGATCTTTGCCTCTCAAAAGCTCAGGCATTACATGCTTTATTGTAAGGTCAACTTTATTTCAAGAGTTAATCCATTGCAATATTTGATAACCCAACCAATGCTTTCCGGCAGACTTGCCAGGTGGTCGATGATACTATTGCAATTCGATATAACTTTCGTTCCTCGTCGTGCCGTAAAGGGACAAGTCCTAGCAGACTTTCTCGCAGCACTCCCTTTACCGGCAGAATTGCCTCTCAACGATGATTTGCCCGACGAGCAGATAATGAGCTTAGAAGACCTGATGATCGACGTTGGGAACTGTACTTTAACGGAGCATCCTCAGCACATAAAGATAAAGAATTACAAATGATAGTGCCCGATAAAATAGGAATTGGGCTAATCTTTATAACACCAGAGCGGGGGATGTTAAGGTATTCCTACCATTTAATAGAACTGTGTACGAACAATGAAGCAGAATACGAAGCCCTTATAACTGGACTGGAATTAACCATTCAGATGAGGATAACATATATCAATATCTATGAAGATTTACAGTTGATCATTCAGCAAGTTGCAGGATGGTACAGAATTTTAAAACCAAGGCTCGAGCAATACTTTCAGTATGCCATGAAATTGTTTGAGCAGTGTAACGATCTATAAGATTCCCAAAAGAGAAAATGCTCTCGCAGATGAGTTAGCCCACCTCGCAAAAGAATTTGCCTACTTACAGGATGAATCAGTTGAAATGTCAGTTCAGGGACGACAGGTCCTATTGCAGCTCGACATGGATGCAATACACCAATCAGAAGGAAAAGAAGAAGAAACAATTTCAGCAGTAACAGAAACTACAGAAGATTGGCGGTAACCATTAATGGACTACCTACAAATAGGAAACCTACCGGACGATAAGTCAGTGGCCCATCAAATTAAGAGAAGAACTCTGTTTTACGCATTAATAAACAATACATTATATAGAAGGCCTTTTGACCAGATGTGGCTAAGGAGCCTGAGCGAGTCTGAGGCTTGTGAAATTGTTAAAGAGGTGCACTCAGGACTTTGTGGCGCTCATCAGTCAGGTCCAAAAATGAAAATGAAGATTAATAGACTAGGGTACTACTGGCCCTTGATGATGACCGACTGCATGAAAGTTGCGAAGAGTTGTCACCAATGCCAAGTGCATGGAGTGGATATACATCAACCTCCAATTGTGCTGCATCCGACAATCGCGTCGTGGCCATTTGAGTGTTGGGGCACATATATCGTGGGTCCAATAGAATGGCCTTCTTCAAGAGGACATCGCTTCATTCTTGCAGCTACAGACTACTTTTCCAAGTGGACAGATGCTATACCGCTCAAAGAAATGAAAGCACATCACGTGCTACAGTTCTTCAAGAATCAAGTTGTCTACCGTTTCTGGGTACCTCGTAGAATTATTTTAGATAATGGGTCCGCGTTCAGAAGCACAAAGATCAACAGTTTTGTCAGAAGACACGAGATTGATTGGTGCTATTTGACAATCTACTACCCAAGAGCAAACGGCTTGGCCGAGGTTTTTAATAAAACTCTCGTCCAAATTCTAAAGATAACTTTGGACGACAATAAAAGAAATTGGCACGAGAAATTGTTGGAAGCCTTGTGGGCCTACAGAACGACTTTCAGAACTCCTACTCAGTCTACGCCCTACACTCTAGTGTACGGGTCCGAAGCCGTCTTACCCTTGGAGGTTCAACTTCCGTCTCTCAGAATCGCAGTTGTGAACAAAATTAATACAAAAGAGAATACCAAATTACGACTAGAGGAATTGGAAAGCTTGGAAGGAAAACAACTTTCCACGCAACAGAATTTGGAACTGTATTAAGCCTAGATGATTCAGGCCCACGCTAAACTGGTCCGCCCAAGGACATTCAAAGTCGGTGACTTGGTTCTAGTTCTTAAGAGACCTATTATTGTACACCGCAAGATAGGAGGTAAATTTGAACCGACTTAGGAGGGGCCGTTTGTGCTCGAGACAGTCTACTCTGGAGGTTCCTACCAACTTGTGAATTGCCATGGAGAACGACCTATGCTTTCAATTAATGGACAATATTTGAAGAAGTATTACGCAACTTGATGTTTCGAAGGATGAAATTTAAAAAAGGGAGTCTCATTCCTAGAAGCACAGGTGGAGTAATCATTTGTAACAGGGTCCGAACTCAAAATATAAAAAAATGGATGATAAAAAATCATTAAAAAAATGTGTTAAAAAGAAAATACGTGAAATCATAAAATTTTGATCCTTTCTTTTAAATTAGATCACTCCTGATCTTTCCTCATCTTTTTCTACTCTTATTAAAAACTAAAAAAAAGGAAATGAATAAAAGCTTTCCATTAATAAGTAAGTTCTCTTATTGTTCTTGTTCTTAGTACAACCTCTGATCCTTTCCTTGTTTTTCGCAAGGAAATGTCGAACGGGCGGTTGGTTCTGAACTTTAAGAATGGCGTGAGTCTAGCACTCGATGAAAAGAGGATGAAGGATGGGGCCATAATTGAGATCGACTCTGATTTCACATCGGTCGGGCTACAGTACGAAGAAACTGATTGGACCCCAATTGACGGGGAAGAGTTCCACAGCCAGACAGTGATGAAATTGGGTGGCTCAAATCAGCAGTCCACCAGCAAGAAAAGAAAAGCAAACACTGCTCATGCAATGGGGGAAAACAAGAAAGTTAAGTCCGTGGTTGCTACAACAGAGGGCAGGCTTGTCAGCACCATTCCCACAAAAGTTCAAGAGGTAATAATAGCTACTCTCACTCTGACCCAACGAAGAAACAAGAACCATCATATTCGCAAGATGCTGACCAAGCTAGCAGCGGATCAACATGAAGAGATAGTTGCTACTGTCAGTGCAATTACTTCAAAGAAAATGGTTCAGCAAAAGCCAGAAAAGAGGAGATCAACTCCAACAACAGCAAAAAGAATGAAAGAAATTCCAAGAAGAGCATAAACAGAATCTTTGCCATGATGCCAGATAGATGCACCAGTTTTGAAGAGTCTTGTTGCGAAAGCAACCCTGGAGGATGTCCTGACAGAGACTATCCCTGAGGAGCCGAGACATGCAGGAGAGCGTGCTGGGGTTGAACCATACATCTCACAGTATGTTACCAGACCTTGCCAGTTGCAAATAATTCTGGAATAGGAATTGGAAAGGATGCAGAATGTTGAAAAGAAAACTTTTGAATATTTTGAGAGAATTTGAGGCAAGAGAATCAACATCCTGGAGGGCCTTGAGATGCATACAGATGTGTTCTCAGACTATGAGCAGCAACAAATTGTGGACTGTGTCGTCGAGCTTCAGAAAATGGGTCGAGCTGGTCGTTTGAGAGAGAAGACCTACTCATAACCTCGAAGGTGGATGAAAGGAAAAGGAATAGTTACAATCCAGTGCGGGTGTTACTACAACTTCACTGAAGACAGAGAGGAAAACCCACCAGGGATAATCCATCGTAGTGAGGTGGATCTGATGCCAAGAATTATCAAGAGAATGGTGAAAAGGATGGTGATATGGAGGGTATAGCCTGCAGATTGCATACCCAACAGCTGCATCATTAACATATACAGGGAGGGTGATTGCATACCGCCACACATAGATCATCACGACTTCGTCAGACCCTTCTGCACAGTGTCTTTCGTCAACCAGTGTAACATCATGTTTGGATATGACCTCCGGATAGTAGGCCCCGAGAATTCCGAGGGCCAGTGGAGATACCACTACTGGTAGGTTCCGTCTTGGTATTAAAAGGAAATGGAGCGGACATAACAAAACACTGCATTCCAGGGGTGCCTGTTGAGCTGATCTCCGTCACTTTCAGGAGGATGGATGACAGAAAAATGCCTTTCCATTTTCAGCCAGATCCAGAGTTAGAGAGCCTTCAACCCTACGAGCTGTGAGCTACATGGGAGATAACACACCTCCAATGCACATCCGAACAGCATTTCCTGCCAAGGATGGCTTGGAAGGTGATGTTATTGTCCATGTATCTCACTATTCAGACATGGATTTCGACAGATGCTTTTGGAAGTAACTTGCAAGAATCTTACACAATCCGTTTGGATTTATGTGGATTGTATGAGATGCTGAATTTTCAAGGAAAATATCATCATGTTTTGGATCAAGCTATGTGATGTATTTTCAACAAATTGGAATGGAAATGACCATGTCTTGTTTTGCCTTCACCTCTTTTGTGCAAATTGACTGGGAA
The DNA here is from genome assembly GCA_022702705.1 of Papilionanthe hookeriana x Papilionanthe teres. Lineage (NCBI taxonomy): Eukaryota > Viridiplantae > Streptophyta > Magnoliopsida > Asparagales > Orchidaceae > Papilionanthe > Papilionanthe hookeriana x Papilionanthe teres. Next base: position 1,056,228 of record CM040421.1, read on the forward strand.
ACACCATTAAGTTAAATGAACTTCGAACAAAGAACGAAAAGATAAGAAAATGAATAAAGAACTCTTTTTAAGAATCCGAACGTCAAAACAAACTCCAAATTAACACGAACTCTAAATAAATAAAAAATAAAATTGAATCACTAAACAAAAGAAACGAATCTAAATCTCGAATTAAATTTCGATCCGAATTCGTCGATTTAAATCTTTCGACTGAAATCCATTTGAAACTCCTTTTGAACCTCTTTTGAGTTGATTCTTCCCTGTAGAAGACTTTAACTTCAGTTTCAAACTTCGAAACTCCGAATATGAGATTCCCAAACTCAGGCTGTTTTCAAATCTCTTCTGATTCTCCGCGATCTCTTCCCTCTTTTGAGAAGGTCGACTGAGTCTACTGACACAGAACCACAAAATTTTTGATTTGGTTCTGATGGCATGGATTCATATCCTTCGCCAAACAATCAAAATTCGATCAACTCTCCTGGGATGTGAAACACTTTCATGTCTCATTCCAATCTTCCACTAAACTAAAATTTCCACATAATCTTCAAAACTAAATCAAAAAACAAACTTCTGGGATTGGTACCTAACTTCCAATTCCCATCCTTCTAAGGCTGGTACCTAACTTCCAGTCCTCATTTCGAGATCGACACTTAAATTTCGATTCTCCTGAATGAATGTCCGCCAAGTTCGCATTCCTTCCAAGAAATTTTTCCGCACTCTAATCCTCTGACTCGGGTATGAGACCAATAAGGCATCCTGATCTCGGTGTCCGCCAAGTTTGCTTTCCTTCCAAGAAATTTTTCCGCACTATAATCCTCCGACTTAGGTATGAGAACAACAAGACATCCATATCTCGGTGTCCGCCAAGTTTGCATTCCTTCTGAGAAATTTTCCCGCACTCTAATCCTCCGACTCGGGTATGAGACCAACAAGGCATCCTGATCTCGGTGTCCGCCAAGTTCGCATTCCTTCTGAGAAATTTTCTCGCACTCTAATCCTCTGACTCGGGTATGAGACCAACAAGGCATCCTGATCTCGGTGTCTGCCAAGTTCGCATTCCTTCCGAGAAATTTTTTCGCACTCTAATCCTCCGACTCGGGTATGAGATCAACAAGGAATCCTAATCTCGGTGTCCGCTAAAATCGCATTCCATCAGAAAAAAAAATCTCCCACACTTTTTAAATTTTAAGGTCGGTACTTAACTTCCTACTCTCTTTCAAGACTGGTACCTAACTTCTAGTTCTCACCCTTTTCTCAATCGGTACTCAATTGCTGATTTCTTCTCGAGGCTAGTACCTAAATTCTAGTTCTCTTTGCAATCCTAAGGTTGGAATCTAATTTCCAATTCTCATTTTAAATCCAAAATCTCTGCGAAATTCATCTTGAAATCAATCTCAAATGAATCTCAAATTAAATTAAAATTCTGATTAAGTCAAATTGCAACTGAAATTAAAACTTGAATTGAACATTCAAACTCAAAATTGAAACTTGAAATAAAAATTAAATGAATCTAAAATCCAGTCTCTCCAGATCTTATGATTTGGAATTCACCACCTTTTTCCCTAGCGAGAGTTCTTGAATCTTCAGTCTTGGAGATTTACCTGATACTCCCCAGTAGAAATTTCCTACAATTCGTTCTGAGTTTATCACTCGAACATTTTTGTTGGCTTTGTTGATCTCTTCGGTCAACGCTAATACTCGCGATGTGCTTGGTTAGCACACCACACCTATTGGGGGTCCATTTGTTGACCTCATTTTTGGTGAGGTCTGATCCCTCTCCTTAATACTTAGGATCTAACCAAAGGTTTTCCCTTCGACTATCCTAGAGAACTAGAAATGGGACCCACCACTTAGAAATTCAAAACACTTCTTGACTCCCTTCAAACCCCACAATTTTGACTGTAAACCCCCAGGTCACTTGGAGGGCTGAAATCAATATGTGGAGGTTTAAAGGATGAGTTTTCTATAGGATTCTTTGGCCTTAGGATCACCCTGGGTGGCCTGGTCTTGGTAAGGGAAAGCTTGCACAAACCACACTCTCACCCAACTCAACTCCCTGACTCATGTAGGTGACCTCAATCCGCGAACAACGTAGTAATTTATGCTCTAAAAAATATGTTATAGTCAATACTTTGACCCAAATAATAATAGCGGCCAGTGTATATAAATATAATTTTATGGAAAATATTTTAGACACTAGAGGTACTACGCAAGTATACGTATCTTTTCAAGTCATATAGGACTTTAAATAAAGACCCCAGTATCGATGCCACGAGGAGGTTTATAGATTTTTAAATATTTAAATTTTATATTTATGTATTTCTTTTAAAGTTTTAAATTTAATAATTAATTTACTAAAAGCAGAATTAAAGCAGTACAAAATAATGAGTGATGTAAATAATAATAAGCAAACAACTTTCTTCCTTTCAATTAATCCAAAACTTTTTAGATAATATAATATTCGTGGAGAATATAAATTTATGGTATTGTGCCAAATAGAATGAGTCCTATTCTTTACCTTCGCTCGATGTATTGTTAGCAGAATGGGTTAATCTTGGATCACACTACTAGATGTCCAAGGGTGGCTATGGTCGGCCCTACGAGTTATCCGTTCCCTCTATATAAACCAAAGTACAAGAATTTAGTCTGTCACTCTAAAAACTTATCAATTCTACGCCCATTGAATAATATTTTCTTATTTATTTGCACTTCACCTTGAATACCCCGCACTAGGCCTTCGACTACCCAATGATTCATGTGATATCTACTAGTTAAGAGTTCATCTCCTTCTAGGTCTCAAAACTCTTTAACAAATTTTTATAATTTAAATGGCCAATTTAAATAGTAAATTAAGATCCAATATTAATATCATCAAAATATTTAAAACATATTTTAGTTTCTAATTCTCCAACGAATTTTAGATTATCTTATTTATCTTTTCATAATTAAAAGGAGAAAGTAAAGTAACTACTCAGAAGACATTGAATCTAAATAACAAGACATATAAATAAAACTTTAAATAAAATTACAAATACTTATCTCAAGTGTTTCTCCAACTGAACCTCTAGTTCCTACTGACTCCAAAGCGAAATAGACTTCAAAAGCACCAACTCCTCCAAACTCTCAATACAAACTCTAAATAAAATAAACTCACTAATTTATGAAGGAAAGTAAACTAAAAGTATGACCCTTAAAATTAGCTCTTTAATTTTTGGATTTCTTATTGGGCTACTTGGGGTGGTTGTTTTTCTCTGTAGGAATAGCCTCCTATTTATAGGCTTCATGGGTTGCCTAAGGCACCTCTTCAAAATGTGTCCAAGTTCAATGAATCTTCTAAAAAGTGTGTCTTACGCCTAGGCACCGGCATGTAGCGCCTAGGAGCCGGACTCCACATCCAGTTCTTCGCATCTCTTCACTTTGTATCGCACCTCTTCGCAATCCAAACTGTTTCCAAGCGTCTAAATACAATGTATCACATGTCCTATAATCCAGGAATAACTGCCAATCTTCTAGATGGTCCAATAATTGCTCTAACTGTCAAAATAACCGTCCAAAGTAGTTATAAAAACCGTCACAGATTTGGTATCAAGCTGGCGATTAGGCGCCGAATTCATTATTTTGGCAATTTTGCATTTTGGCTCCATTTTTGCTCCTTTTTGCGCGTTTTTCATTCTTTTTCATCTTTTTTTCCTTTTTGAACATTTTTGCATCACCTACATCCAAAAACATAAAATACCTTTCATTAATGCATAATATCCTAAAAAATTTGATAAAAATCAAGGCATAAAAACATGTATTTTTTTCATGGATCAAAATCCCCTAAACTTAAACGTTACTTGTCCTTAAGTAACCTTTTTTACTATATAAAATGTATAACATTTGGAATAAAGGTAAATATTTAAGATTCCTTGTAATTTTTGATTTTATAAAGGCTTTAGTAAATCATTAACCAAATTTCACTATCTAAGTTTAATTTTAAGAATTTAAAGAATATTTAACTACCAAATTGTAAGACTTCAAATATTTTTCATTGATTTCGAAAATAATTGTAGTTTATTATATTAAGATCACATAAATTATTTACAAGGAAAAGATCTTCATGAAAATCTTTTTTAATAAAGATACATGCATAAAAATTAAGTAAAATATGTAATTAGTTTTCTTTTTATAAGATAATTCAAGTGAAGCCAATTTTTGATTAGGCATCTCCTCAAGCTTCTCCTCACTTCTTCTCTCTTTTTTTTTTCACAGTGAGGATTATTGTATCTGGATAGCCTGTTAATGTTTTTGAACTTCACTATCCTTAACTTATATTTTCAAACTTATACATTTTCACTTAATTATTATAACATGAATAGTTTTCAAGAAGACTTTCAATCTTTTTCTTTTTCAAGTTATAATTCTTGATTTCTTAATATTTCTAAAATTCAATTATCATTATCATGAATAAAAAAATTCTTAATCTTACTCTTCTTTAAGTTGAATAATTCTATTCTTAAAATCAATCAATGTTATTAAAATTTTTGGTTGAGTTTACTAAATTATTTATAATTGCAAAAATTTAAGTGATCTTAAATAGATTTTTCATTCCTTATGTTATGTTAATATTTTTTTTAGAAAATATTAGCACTTTAAGGACAAATAAAATTTAAATTTGCATGTATTTTCCCTTCCCCCAAACTTAAGTTTTGATATATCAAGAAAAATTTTAAAGTATGAGAGAAAGAAAGGCATAAATTTAAAAAGGAATTTTCTTATAAGTATGTAAAAACAGTCTACAAAGAAAAATTTACTTCTACACATGCCTTTTATGAATATTACTGAAATAATGAAGCATATATAAAAGTAAGCAGGCTCAATTTTTATATCATTAGCAAAATTAAACGACTATACTAATCACAATAATAGAAACAAAACAACATCAATACCTATATAATAATACTAAACAGTAGGCTAAAACAGAAATAAACATTTATCATAGAAAATGAAAAAAAATTCATCCATATTTTAGTCTTAAACACATATCAAACTAGATACTCTAAAAACAGTCTCAACATAAAAAAAATCCACACAAAGTTACTTAAACAAATCGACACTAACTACAATAAACTAATTAGTACTAACAAACAAGAAATAAACCAAAAACAGAATCAACTCATCTCCAGAGGTAAATCAAGCTACTAATCACTATCTGTAGCCTCGTCATCGTCATCACCAAAAGAAAATTCCACATCCTTTGGATCAACATACGGTGAAAATCTAGGACGAGTAGGAACTCGAACATCATGCTCACCCTTAAAGAATCTAACTAAAGACTCTGAATACTCAGCATCATAGTAACTTTTCCTTTGGGTATATTCAGATAGATGATCAATCTTCTTATCTATAGTATATAATCTGCAGTGAGTTAGAAATAACTCATTCTGCTGCTCCATAAATTGATCATGCATTGATTCCCAGAAACTAGATGGTGGCTCAGTAGTAGAAGTAGAAGCTCTACCTGGAGTAGGTACAGAAGTAGAAGAAGCAGAAGATCTCTTCCCGTGAAGACGATCATAAATACTAACACTCTCCTACCCAATAGGCTTTGTAGTCTTCAGCTTCTCCTCTAAAATATCAGCAATAACTCCATTGCTCACACATAAAGAATATATCAAGGATGGGAATCTTAATCCCACAGAAGTGCTGGATCTTGCAATAGACTCCACAGAATCATAGATAATACTGCCAACATCTATCGGCTTCCTTTCCTGAATGCATTAGTTCAGAATAGCTCTATCTCAGGTAACTTCACTCAGGTGGTTGGAAGGAAGTAGTCTAGCAGAAATAAAATAGTGCCAGGCCTTTGAAATACCATTGAGCTTAAAAGATTTAAAGTTCACCCGTTTGTTGTTCTGGATCATCCAAGCTCCAGTGACATCAGTTAGATATGCAATAATCATCTCCAAATCTCCTTCAGATGGAGATAGACCAGAATAGTAGCACTCGATGGTAGGTGGTAGGCCGTAGAAAATATTGATCCGTTCCTGCATGAATCCCACTCCGACACCTCTAACGAAGACTTCGTAGTCTTCCGCATCCATAAAGTTGGCATAAAACTCTCGTACAACAGGAATAACAGCAACAACAGTGAAATAACAGAATCGCTGCCAGTTGTGTGCAACGATCGTGTTCACGATCATCTCTCTAGGATTGTAAAAACTGTGCTCCGAGATAAATTTCCTTGATGACCCAAATTCGTGATAACGAAAGTGTGGTGTTGGAGTAGCGAGCTTGCTGCTGTCAAAATTTTCTCGTGCTTTTCCGCGCTTAGATTTAGGTGCCATCTAAACATAAAAGAAAACACAAATAAATAAAGGAATCAAAGATCTAAACTCTTTTAAGCTTGAAAAATTTAAAATGAGTTAAGAAAATCCATGGAGAATTTCTAAAAATAAAAAATTTCTCTCGAAAATTTCGGTTTTTAGCAAAAATAGGAAAATCCATGGTAGAAATAAAAAATAAATGGATTAGAAGGTAGATCTGACCTTAAGATGAAGAAATCGAGTGATTTCGGGCTCAAATAAGTGACGTTTTGACCTCAAGATGGATCTAAGGGGTGTATTTTCGTGAAAATGAGGAAGGGGATGAAACTTAGGCGTCGTCCATGGCTTTTGGGGGTTTAAATCCCGATTTTCGGGTAACAGGCCGAACCGGCGCTTAGGGGCCGAATTCTGGCGCCTAGACGCCAGACTCGCCTTTCACAAAAATCATTTTTTTAAAAATTAATTTTCCACCAAAACTCACAAATTCAACTTCTAATTACTCAAATAAGAGTATTGCTTCAGTTTATAACTTCCAAAATATTTTCCAAAAATTTTAAAAATTAAAAAATAAATCCATCAATTAAATACAAGTTTAAGTCAAACTCTTCTAATTCCATTCATAATCTTCAATTTCGGGCTCAATACAATACAAATAAGTACAATAATAAGATTCAAGTCTTACTAATAATCAAACAAAACAATTTCAAAGCAAATACAACACACATTGAACAATAAAACAAACACACAAACAACACAATCGATTTACCAAAATCGATACAACGACACACTAGATAAAGTCTCGATCTAACCACATTTACTATCTAATCTTCAAATTAGAAATTTCCATTTTCGTCGTAATGAAGATTACTTGTCCTACTTGGGAAGAACACTAACGCTCTTGGAAAATTCGTAGCTGTTTTCTCGTTTATCCATTTGTTCTTTGCATACATCTCCACTTGAGCATCTTAATAGGCCGCTAGATGATCAAATTGAAGCTTTGCCTGCCATTCCAGATGCTCGATTTGATGATACATCTCATGGAGGCGATCTCCAATGCTTTTGAATTCCGCTTCAAACTTATCTAGACGACTCAACTAACAGCAATGAAACCATTGAAGTAAGGTTGATGATCCTTAGAATACTTATCTCTAGCCTCTTCTCCATGATTTCTTCTCTCCATTTCTTCAAAATCTTCTCTTATCTCCTCAAGTATGAAGCGTAAAGGTCATAACTATGATTGCTTAGGGATTGGGGACGAAGATGGGGTAGTTTATAGGAGAAAATCGTGTGAAAAACTGAAAATTTTTAGTTTTTACACGACCCAGTAACTGTGGCGCTTAGGCGCCAAATCTAGCGCCTAGGCGCCGGACCCATCGACACATAGTTTACTCTGGCGCTTAGGCGCCGGATTTTGGCGCCTAGGCGTCGGAACCATGTTCGACTCCATTTTGCCTAACGTCAAATTTCAAAGTTTCGATCTAAAAAATAAGTAAATTAGAATGGTATGATCAATATAAACTCGGTAATTAAAACAATGAAGGTTAATTTGATCTCCTTTTTACTTACATACAAAATGGAGTGATCCAAAGTCCAAACTTTATATACTTCAAGATAATCTTTAACTTAAGTCAATAAAGACTTGTTAGCATCCAAATTTCTAAAGTTATATAAAATTAGTCAAGACCGAGGCATAACCTTACATTAAAAAATGTAAAAACACACAAAAATAACTATGGATTGCCTCCCACAAAGCGCTTCGTTTAACGTCGTTAGCCGACCTAATTAAGTCTTTAATCAGGTAGACTCAACTCGCAAGCCTCTTTATAAATCATTTTTATTTCTCCTAAATAAGGCTTCAGTCTTAATCCGTTAACTTTAAATATTTTTCTCGTTTTGGGATCTTTAATATCCACAACTGCATAATTGTATACTTTATCTATTATATATGGTCCTATCCATTTAGATCTTAATTTTCCAGGAAAAAGTCTTAAACAAGTATTAAATAATAATACTTCTTGTCCAGGCTCGAATATTTTTCCTGAAATCTTTTTATCATGTAATATCTTCATTTTCTCTTTATAAATCTTTGCATTTTCATATGACTCATTTCTTATTTCATCCATCTCATTTAATTGTAATAATCATTTTTCTCCTGCAGTATTCAAATCAAAATTAAACTCCTTTATCGCCCAATAAGCTTTATGTTCAAGTTCAACAGGTAAGTGACAAGGTTTAACATAAACTAATCTGTAAGGTGACATTCCAATTAGTGTCTTATAAGCTGTTCTATAAGCCCATAAAGCAGAATCAAGTCTATCAATCCAATCAGTTCTTTTATGATTAACAGTCTTCTCTAAAATTCTTTTAATTTCTCTGTTTGATTCAGCCATTCAACTTGTTTTTGGGTGATAAGCAGTTGCAATTCTATGTTTGATTCCAAATTTTTCCAGTAATGATTGAATTCTTTTGTTTCTGAAATGACTTCTACCATCTGTGATAATTACTTTAGGCATTCCAAATCTAGAAAAAATCATTTACTTTAAAATTTCGAAACACTTTTGGAATCACAGTTAGGTAAAGCTACAGCTTCAATCCACTTTGAAACATAATCAACTGCTAATCAAATATAAATCTTTCCAGATGATGGTACAAATGGTTCCATAAGTCTAAACCCCATATATCAAAAATTTCAACTTCCAATATATAGTTTAAAGACATTTCATCTTTCCTAGATATATTTCCCATCCTTTGACATCTATCACATATTTTAACATAATGTCTCACATCTTTGAACAAGGTATGCCAATAAAATCCTGAATTTAAAATTTTAAATGCAGTTTTATCTACTACAAAGTGTCCTCCAAATTCGGAATCATGACATTTTTGAATAATAGCAAAAGTTTCTTCATAAGGTACACAACTTCGAATTACAGAATCTCTTCCCAATTTAAATAAATGAAGATCTTCCCAAATATAAGATTTAGCATCATTTATAAATTTCTTAATATATTTGTTATTCAATCCATAAGGTAGAATATTGCTAACTAAATAGTTAATCATATCCGCATACCAAGGTGTTTGGCATCCTTAAATAACATATAACTGTTCATCAGAAAATTTCTCATTTATATTTTCTTCAAAAAAAATATCATTCTTAATTCTAGATAAATGATCAGAATTTGGTTATCAGTTCATTTTCTATCCACAATTTGAAAATCAAATTCTTGTAGAAGTAAAACCCATCTTATCAGTCTAGGTTTAGTATCTTTTTTTGACATTAAATATTTAATAGCGGAATGATCAGTATGAACTATGCATTTGGTACCAAGAAGATTGTCGGCATATTTTTAGGTTTTAAATTTAGTTTAAATATATATATATATATAATTTAGAAAGTTGCATTTGATTTTGAAAATAATTTTGAATTTGAAAATTTTAAGATATGAAATCAAACTGATCTCACATCCCAAATAGTTTATATAAATGAGCGCCACGTCACAAGCTGTGTATCTATCCCGAAGAATAGACACACTACTTGATGATGGGGCTCGATTAGATAAACTAGAAGATTTGTGACATTCGTTTGTTCTGCGACCCAATTTTATAAGCCGACAAGTTCCCCTGCTTAATACAAAGAAATTAAGTAGGGTTTATATTACCTAGGTTCTTAAAATTCCCTATAAGGGCAAGCCCCTATAGTTAATTACATCTTAAATGACGGGAATCACTTAAGAAAACTCTCGATAATAGTCAATAGTTCTCGCTCTCAAGAATCTCAAAGTTTAAGTTTTCGAGGGATTGAATTTTAGAATTTCAATTGGTAATGGATCAAGTTTGGAACATTTTGTTTTGGGAATTCAAAGGAAGAAAGGTAGGAGAAATTACAGATTCGAAGCGAACTTCGGTAATTTCTCGACTATCTTATTGTTTGGCTTGAATTTAGGAAAGTCCTAATGTTTATTTAATGTTTTGATCTTGCCAATTTTAATTAATTAGAAGTTATATTCGTATAAAAAGATCATACAAATAGCCTCAAAGATGTGAGGGTTTATGTGGTATCGAACGACTACCTATGAGTCCTATGACCGGTTAGGGCTTAATTTGCAATGCAAATGCCTAACAAAGGGTTGAGGATTTATATTGCACTAGGCAGACTACCTCGAGGTTCTATGGGTTGGTTATTTAATTCTAAGAAAGTTTTGCTGAAGTAGACTCAGGTTTTACTGACGACGATGGCCGTGCTGCCCACCATGCTCCGAGCTCTTTGTTGTTGCAGAGGTTTAGTTTTAGAAGATTGTAATCAAAAGAGAAGAGAAGAGTTTGGTTTTAGAAATCTTAAAGTCCAAGTGTTTTTTTTTAGTGTTTTAATTAAAACAAATCTTAAAGTTGATTATAACAACACCGGTTAAGATCCCACGGTTCCATCCTTCCGCATCGTTATTTTTATCGGATTCACTTAGTCCAGATGAATTTGCTAAACTCAACTAAATGAGTTCCACACTTTCATTTAGATCGTGGGAAATCCCGTTAGCAACACGTAGGTTACATCATCCGAGGTATTCCCGATCTTCCTACAAGACGTTTTAATTTAGTTGTAATTGTAGTTTTGTGTTCTGTTTACGATTAAATTTTGAGTTGTTTTATATTTTGAAATGTTGTGACGGTGAATTTTATCTTGTAATGACTTTTAATTTAGTTTTGGTTTCAGTTTTAGGGACTATCCTAAAGGTGTGGGTTTTCATGCAACAGTTGTTTATCATGAAAGAAAAGTAAGTGCGATGCAATAAAGTAAATTGTAAGGAGGTAAATTGAAATAAAACAAAAGCGTACCTGGAGGGTCTTCCCGTCATCCCAAGCTGCACTTAAACACAATTTAGGATATTTAATCATTTAAAGCAGGTTCCTAGGTAAAGCTAAGGGAAGGGTTATGGTTTTCTACGAAGGTCCTACTCCTATAGCTAGTCATCTCCTATGACGTCTAGGTTCTTGTGTTTTGGTTTGAGGACGATTTTCTTCATTAAAGAACAATTAAGTTCAATTGTTCTTATAAACATCCTATCATATTGAGGAAGTGCTTAAGACGAATCTTAAACATTTTTTCAATACCTCTAGGATTGTTTTAAGTCCAAGAGAATTTAATTATACAAAATGAATTAATCATTCAGGAGTTCAAGTTTTGTTATCTTGCTCAGTGAACTAGGACATTTGAATATCCTATGAGTGAAGTAATACTTCACTTAACACTCCGTTTAGGAGTTATGACAACATGAGCTTTTGACGGCAAATTAATGTTTAAGTGATTTATGATTTAATTTAATTTCAATTAATGGGTTTAAGTTTGGAATAATGTTCAAGTTATTTTAGATTAATTTTGAATTCTTTATGTTTTTGGTGATGTTATATTTAATTCAATTTAATTTAATTTAATTTTAGTTTAATTTAATTTGGTTTAGTTTTACTTTCAATTTAATTTTATCTAATTTAATTTAGTTTTAATTTTATTTTAACTTGATTTTATTATTATTATTATTATTATTATTTATTTAATCTAATATGTGTTAATTTAATTTAATTTAATTTAATTTAATATGTTTTAATTTAATTTAATTTAATATGTTTTAATTTAATTTAATTTAATTTAGTTTAATATATTTTAATTTAATTTAATTTAATTTAGTTTAATTTAGATTTAATTTAAATTTAATTCAAATTTTTAATTTTAATTTTATATTTTATATTTTTTTATATTTGAAAGATGATTTAATTTAATTGTTAAAGTATTAATTTAATTGAAATTTTGGAAGGATTTAATTTAAATGTTTTAATCTTTAATTTAATTTAATGATTAAGTCTTTTAACATTTTAAATCTTGAATTTGGATTATCATTTTAATTAGGAATTAAATGTTATTGAGGTGATTAATTTAGGGATTTTTTTATATTAAAGAATAAATCTCTTCCTAATAATATCCCTATTTTAATAATTCCAAATTTTTTTTATTATTCTTCCAAGTTTAATAAATTATTTAAGTAAGGTTTATTTTAATTATTTTCAAATTTTTAGGTAGGTTTCCACCCTTTAACTACCTAAGTTTCAAACATCCAAAATTAACATAGTATCAAATATTTTACCCACCCTTTTAATTAAACCTAAAATTTTTAATTATAGGTTAAAATTTTAATTACCATTTTGCCCTTTAAACTTACTAATTTCATAACTCACTAAATTGAGCTTAAATGAATTTGAAATTTTTATATGACTTCACTCATATATCAATCAAGACATTAGAGGAGAAAATGTGATTTTTCTGTATTTAATTTATTTATTTAATTATTTTTGGTGGAAAATAGGGATTTCAAGGAAAATTTAATAATATGACCAAGGGAATGTTTCTATCCTTAAGAAAATTATGGGACATTACTAATGACCAGAGGACCACTTGGACCAATTTTGGTAATTTTTTGAATTATATTATTTTTATTATAATTATTTTGAGTTTTGGAGTATTAATTAATTTAAAAATAAAATAAAGGTTGAAAAATGAATTTTATATTTTTCAAAAATCTCTCTGATATCAAGGAAACCAGAGAACCAATTTCTATAATTTTCTGATTTTTCTTTGATTTATTAGAATTATTTTAGTGGAAATGCTAGAAAATACATTTTTTTATTTTAAAATTACCTTAGGACTTTAAAATTTGATATCTCATCATAGAGACTTAAGAAAAATATGGGGTTTGTTCCTAATGATTAAAATTTAAAATGTGACATTTTGGTGAATTTTATTATTTTTGTGATTTTTATTATTTTTTAATTATTAAAATATTAAAATAATGCAAAAAATCAACTTTTTTTGGAAAATTACAATTTTAATTTTTTTACATTCCCCTGATATCAGAGAGGCTCCAAAACCAATTTTGTGAATTATTGAAAAGTATTTTGAAAGTTATGAATTTTTGAAGTTTAAGTTTGGCTAAATGGCTTAATCAACCCATTTGATAGGGCTAACCAAGTCCAATTAACTTCAAACTTTTTTGGTGGGTTCCTCTGATCCTAAAGGTCAGTGGAGAATTGATTTCAAGTCAATTTGATGTACGATTAGCTCTAATTAATTAAAGTTCCATTTTGGGTGTTTAAGCCAATTAGGGTTATTCCAAGTGAGTTAACTCAAAACCTATTTTCCCTAGGGTCCTCTGGTCATAAGAAACCTCTCCAAATTTTCTTAGAATTTATTTCACAACATGCTAATTATTGGAATTAAAATACTCATAATAATGACCTAGAATTGAAAAATCAATAACTCTTCATAGGGATGGCCTCTGACTTTAGAAAATTCAGGGAATGTCCCCAAATTCAGAGGCTTCAATAGCCCTATGGTCTCATGCCATGGTGAATTGTATACATGCATGGAGAATTGAAAATGTGCAGAGAGTAAATAAATCATTTAAAATAAAATACTTAATGAAATTACATGATTTCTTTTCCACATTATTCTCCTCTGTTCATTGAGCAAGAGGGTATTTTTATTTTATTTTTATGATTTTTCTACACAAAGTTGTGGATTTTTGAAGTTCTGGGTATTTAATAAATAAGAAAAATCCTATTTTCCTACTTAAGTGACGCGGCGCCAGCTCAACCTCGGCAGCTCCGAACGCACACGCGTCGTCTCCTAATTCGGCGCCGCCATCCAACTCAACGCTCAAGGGACCCGCGGTTCACATTCCATCGCACTGTCTGGCTCGATCCAAACAGTCCGCTCGATACACGCTCGATCCGACGGCCCCCAGTCATCGTGTACGACTGGTGTGCACCCGTGACCGTCAACTTTCTAACCCTAATTTCTCACTCGATTCTCAACGGATTTTTGTGTTCTTATGCTCTATGGATTCGTCTTGAAGAGACAAACACATCCATACTTGTAAACATGCATTGAAATTGATTCAAATTAAATGGAGAATCTCCGTAAGCTCGGGAAGAAGAGTGAGTCGATACCTTTGCTCGGAGAAGTGAAGCTTCGATCCGAGAGTCATGTCACATTCGATTGGGTCCAAGCAAGCTCCGGATGAAGTCCCTCGGCTCGGTGAATTGTCCGAGTATGATTTCAACCACGACCGATTACAAAGCTTGGAGTCCGGAACGGATGGGTGGCCTCGGAGAAGGGGCTTTTGCTGGTAAACTTCTTCTCTTGGTCCGGTGAAGGTGTAGGACCAATCAATTTGGGGATTGGCTCACCGTGGAGAAGTGTCCTGGTTTTGGGCTTGGATTTCAACTCCGAAATCGAGCTCGCGAGAGGAAATGGCAGAGGAATTTCAATGGGGATCAAGTTCTCTATGTGTGGGGAGTAGTCTGGAATGATTTTGGCAGAGTTTCCTTAAGGTTGGTTCAGCACCTCCTTCATGGCCGAGAGAGGTGGTGTTTAAATAGGAGAGGTTCGGAGGGCCTCCGTGGGGAGTTAGGGACCGGGATCAGTTGCTCGTTGGCAAGGGAAGAATAGCTGCAATGGCCACTGGGCATGGGGCAACTCAGCAAGGGAGAATTTCAATGCTTGGCTCCTTCCAATTCTCGGCCATGGCGTTTTCCAGCGGCCTGGTGGCTGGCCGGCCAGGCATGGGTCACCCTCAGGTTCAGGTGGGTCAGGGCTTGATGTTTGTGAAGTCAATTGGTGGTTGCCATGTGTAAAGGGTTTGAATCAAAGTGGAATGGGGTAAGGGTGCATTTTGGCTCAAATTGGTCAAATGCATGGATTGGGCTAGGTGCACCTTCCCATAGCTAGTTTGAGGTTGAAGATAAAGTGGTTTAGGTCGGCATAATTAGTGGGAAAGGGTCACCATCCAAGTACAATTAAGTTTAAGCAAGGTTTAGTGGAGTCATGGAAGTGGCTAATCCCCTTAAGGGAATGTGGAAAGGGCCTCCTCCTCTTGCCATCTTGGGTATGGTGAGGTGGAAAGTAGATCCCATGGCTCTCATGTGGCTCATGCATGGCTTCATGGCTCATCTTTGGCTTGGGAAAAGTTTAGTCAACTTTCATGAGGAAGGGTGTTGGAATTTTTGATGGATTTAAGGAGAATTTTCATAAGGCTTGATTTGGATTTATTTGGTGATAGATTTTAGAACTTAGGAAGTGTTTGAAATCAAAGGGATGATTAGAGAAATTTCATGTGGGCTTTGTCATAGACTTTGGGCTTTATGGATGGGAATTTTTGTAGAAGGTTGGGCCAAATAATTATTGGGTTTGCTTTAGGGATGTGTCATGAGTAATTTGAAACAAATTTGAGGTGGTTTGGGTTTGAATTAAGTTGAATTTGGGCTTTTTGGTAAAGTGGCCAATGGTAGGCCAAATTGGGTTAGCTTGGGCTAATGTTGAGCTAATGTTGAAATTGGTGTAAAATTAATATTGAGAAATGTTTGTAGGGCTGTTTCAAAGAGGTTTCAACTTTTGTTGGGGTTGGATTTTGGGGTTTGGGCTTATTTGGGTTAAGTTTGGGTTTAGGTCAAAATTGGGCTTTTTGGTTTTGGGTTGAATTTGAGTGGGGTTTGGGTCCAAATTTTGGGCAAATTATGTTAGTGTTTTGTTTGTTGGGATGTTAGGGAAGGTTTAGAAAAGATTTGGGGTTAATTGGAGTTGAATTGGGTTAGTTTGGGCTAAGTTTGGGTCATGGGTCCAAATTAGGCTTTAAGGTCAAAAGTGAAATTGGATTCAAATGTCAATCAAATTGGACTTGGATTTGGTTTAGATTGATATTGTGGATGTTAAATTGAAGTTTAGAATTGAATTGGACCAGAATTTGGGTCAATTGGGTAGGTTTGGTTTGACATTGGGTTCACTTTGGGTTAAAATGGGTCAAATTGGGGATTTTGACAAAAGTGGGGTAAATTGACAAAATTGGCCCATGGTATAATTGGACAAAATGAAATTGGGAATAATTGGGATTTTTTGGAATTTTTTGGGAATTTTCAGACTTTTTGGATTTTTTGGCTAAGAGGGGAATTTTGGGTATTTGGAGGGTATTGGGGGGTATTTTTGGAATTTTTGGTATTTTTTGCTATGGATGATCAATTTGAGTGGAGGGAAATGTTTAGGAATGATTTTGGGGAATTTTGGGTAATTTAGGTGATTTTGCAAATTTTGGGTAGTTTCAAGGGCATTTGGTAGGTTTGGTGGGTTTGGGGTTCCGGGGGTCAAAAATTGAAAATTTAGAAAATTGAAGATTGGGTAAATGTAAGTGGAATGAAATCATTTTGGTTGAGCCATGAAGCCATATCAAGCCCACATGAGCCATGAAGGGACTCATTTGAGGCATTCACTATGTTGTTCCTAACCCTCTTGCCGAGGGCTTAGGGGTTAAGGACCATCCATGTGAATCACCTTCATGAGTTAGGAGGTCAAGTTGGGTATGGGTGTGGTTTTAGGAGGTGTGTGAAAGTGTAGTGTATAAGTGTAGTGTGTGTGTAAGTCAGTCCTCACCAGACCAGGCCACCCAGGGCAGTCCTAAGGCCAAAGAGTCCTATAAGAACTCATCCTTTAAACTTCCACATTTGATTTCAACCCTCTAGGTGATTAGGGGTCTACAATCAAGTTTGTGGAGTTTGTAGAGAGTTTAAAAAGTGGTTTGAAATTCTAAAGTGTGGGTTCCACTTCTAGTTCTCTAAGATAGTCAAAGGAAAAGCCTAAGGCTAGATCCTAAGTACTAAAGAGAGAAAAGAAGACCTCATCAAAAATGAGGTCAACAAATGGACCCTCAATAGGTGTGGTGTGCTATCCAAGCACACCGCGCGTATTGGCGTTGACCGAAGCGATCAACAAAATCAACACAAAAGTCCAGGTGACAAACTTGGGACAGAGTAGAAGAATTTCCGCTGTGGAGTGTCAAGTATATCTCTGAGACTGGAGATTCCTGAACTCTCGCTAGGGAAAGGAAAAGGAGGTGAATCCTAAATCGCATGATCTGGGGGAATTTCAATTTAGATTTTATTTTGTTTCAGTTTAAGTTTTGATGTGTGAGCTCAGATTTTAGTTTGAGTTTCAATTTAGATTGAGGTTTGTTAAAATTAATTTGAAGGGATTTGAACTTGAAATGAAAATTAGAATTTTGTGGTTTTAGATGTAACATCTTCAACCTCAAAAGAAAATTGAATTGATTGGATTGAACCATTACAATGAGGAGAGATCTCAGAGCAATGCGGTATTGGATGTAAAATCCTTAACCTCAAGAGTTTGATTTTGATGTATTTCATCGCAATAGGGAAAGAACTCTAAAGCGATGCGAGTATCGGATGTAAAATCCTCAACCCCAAGAATTTGATTTTGATGTATTTCATTGCGATAGGAAAGAATCCTAAAGTAATGCGAGTATCGGATGTAAAATCCTCAACCCTAAGAATTTGATTTTGATGTATTTCATTGCGATAGGGAAAGAACCTAAAGCGATGCGGTATCGGATGTAAAATCCTCGACCCCAAGAATTTGATTTTGATGTATTTCATTGTGATAGAGAAAGAACCTAAAGCAATGCAGTATCGGATGTAAAATCCTCAACCCCAAGAATTTGATTTTGATGTATTTCATTGCGATAGGTAAAGAACCTAAAGCAATGCAGTATCGGATGTAAAATCCTCAACCCCAAGAATTTGATTTTGATGTATTTCATTGCGATAGGGAAAGAACCTAAAACAATGCAGTATCTGATGTAAAATCCTCAACCCCAAGAATTTAATTTTGATGTATTTCATTGCGATAGGTAAAGAACCTAAAGCAATGCAGTATCGGATGTAAAATCCTCAACCCCAAGAATTTGATTTTGATGTATTTCATTGCGATAGGGAAAGAACCTAAAGCAATGCAGTATCAGATGTAAAATCCTCGACCCCAAGAATTTGATTTTGATGTATTTCATTGCGATAGGGAAAGAACCTAAAGCAATGCGAGTATCGGATGTAAAATCCTCGACCCCAAGAATTTTATTTTGAT
The DNA here is from genome assembly GCA_022702705.1 of Papilionanthe hookeriana x Papilionanthe teres. Lineage (NCBI taxonomy): Eukaryota > Viridiplantae > Streptophyta > Magnoliopsida > Asparagales > Orchidaceae > Papilionanthe > Papilionanthe hookeriana x Papilionanthe teres. Next base: position 1,074,501 of record CM040421.1, read on the forward strand.
GTATTTCATTGCGATAGGTAAAGAACCTAAAGCAATGCGATATCGAATGTAAAATCCTCGACCACAAGAATTTGATTTTGATGTATTTCATTGCGATAGGGAAAGAACCTAAAGCGATGCGGTATCGAATGTAAAATCCTCGACCCCAAGAATTTGATTTTGATGTATTTCATTGCGATAGGGAAAGAACCTAAAGCAATGCGGTATCGAATGTAAAATCCTCAACCCCAAGAATTTGATTTTGATGTATTTCATTGCGATAGGTAAAGAACCTAAAGCAATGCGATATCGGATGTAAAATCCTCGACCACTAAGAATTTGATTTTGATGTATTCATTGCGATAGGGAAAGAACCTAAAGCGATGCGATATCGGATGTAAAATCCTCGACCCAAAAATTTGATTTTGATGTAATTGATTTTGCAAAGATTTGTAGTGTTGATTTGAAAAGTGTGGAATTTTGGTGTTTCCAGGATTTCATGAAAGTTGTAAAAGATTTTTGTGGAAAGAAACAGATTAGGAGGGAATACGAAGATGCTACATATCCCACTCAAAAGAGTTGATCGAAAGTTCTTTGGTTTGGATTGGATACAATTCCTCGCCATCGAGTCCGAATCGAAAACCTCGTGGCTCCGTGTCGATGGAATCGACCGCTTCCATCCCGGACAAGGGAGGGAGTAGAACGGATTGGATTTCGATTTGGAAGGTTGAGTTTGAATCGATTGAGATTTGATTTGAGATCCGGAAGGTTGAATTTGAATTTGATTGAGATTTGATTTGAGATGCGGAAGGTTGAATTTGAATTTGATTGAGATTTGATTTGAGATCTGGAAGGTTGAATTTGAATTTGATTGAGATTTGATTTAAAATTTGTGTTCATTTTGTTTGTCCTTTAACGATTCAAATTTATTTTATCGTTCATTTAATGTTCATGTGGATTTGGCGTTCATCATTTTTTTTAGATTTTTAAGGAAAGTTTTCTTTTATTCTTTTTGTTTCTTTTCTGTTCTTTGTTTGAAGTTCATTTAACTTTAATGGTGTTTCCCAATCAATTTGCACAAAAGAGGTGAAGGCCAAAATGTGACATGGTCACTTTCATTCCAATCATGTCGAAGATACATCATAGAACTCGATCTGGAATAAATCTCAAACAATCCATGTAGACTCAAAAAGGACTATGTATGATCTTTGTCGATCCATCCAAAAAGGCATCTGTAAAAAATCCATGTCTGAATAGTGAGGTACATGGTCAATAACATCACCTTCCAAGCCATCCTTGGCAAGGATGTCGTATGGATGTACGTTGGAGGTGTGATATTTTCCATGTAACTCACAGCTCGTAAGACCGGAGGCTCTCTAGCTCTGGGTCTGGCTGGAAGTGGTAAGGTGCTTTCGTGTCATCCATCCTTCTGAAAGTAACTGAGATCCGCTTCATTGGTACTCCTGGTATGCAATGTTTAGTGACATCTGCTCCGTTGCCCTTTAGTATCATGACGTAACCTACCGGTAATGGTATCTTTACTGGCCCTCGGAACTCACCTGGGCCTGCTATCCGGAGGTCAGATCCGAACATGATATTACACTCGTTCAGAAAAGAAACTGTGCAGAAAGGTCTGACAAAGTTGTGGTGATCGATGTGTTGGGGTATGCAGTCACCCTTCTTGTAAATGTTAATGATGCAACTGTTGGGTATGCAATCTGCTGGCAGTACCCTCCATGTTATCATTCTCTTTACCATCCTTTTGATGACTAATGGCATTGGATCTACCTTGCCATGACGGAGTATCCCGGTGGGTTTCCCTTCCTGTCTTCTGCGAAGTTGTAGCGAGCATCCACATTGTATTGTAATTCTCCCTTTCCACGGCATCCATCTCCGGGGTTCGAGTAAGTGTTTTCTCTTAAGCGGCCTGCTCGACCCATTCTTTTCAAATTTCGGATGCAGTCCACGATTTGTTGTTGTTCGTATTCTGAGAACACGTTTCTATGTAGCTCGAGGCCTTCTAGTATATTGATCCTCCTGCCTCTAATTCTCTCGAAGTATTCAAAAGTTTGCTTCTCGACATTCTGCATTCTTTCTAGCTCGTATTCTGGAATAATTTGCGAATGGCGAGGCCTGGTGATGTACTGTGGGATATTTGGCTCAATCCCTTCGTGTTCTCCTCCATACCTCGGCTCCTCGGGGATGGTCTCCATCGGGACATCCTCCGGGGTTGCTTCTGCAACAAGGTCATGCATTACTGGTGGCTTTATCTGGTGGTGTGGTAGCCTTCCTTCTTCTGATCTCCTTGAGATTTCCCTGGTCTCTTCTGTTATCCTCGGGGTGGCCTCCTTTCTTCGGGTTCTGGAGAACCGGTATCCTTGAATATATGCCTTGGTAGTAGCGATCGCCTCGTCGCGCTCGGTCCGCTGCTAATTTAGTTAACATCTTGCGGATACGGCGATTTTTATTTCTTCGGCGAGTTGCTTTGTGAGAGTAGCTCTTCGTACTTCTCGAATCTCGTGGGCGCGGCGGCGACAAGCTGCCCTCCGCCGTAGCGACTACGGACTTGATTCTCGTTGTCCTCCTCGGTGTTTGTTTTCCTTTTCTTCTTCTTGGGTTGGTGGCTTGGGCCACCCACTTTCATTCTTGTCGGCCGAGCAGTTCCTCTCGGTCAACTGGGGTCTAGTCACCTTCCTCGTATTGCAGGCCTGCTGGTGCGAAGTCTGAGTCAATCTCTATCATCGCTCCATCTTTCACCCTCTTTTCGTCGAGTGTAAGGCTTACGCCATTTCTAAACTTCAGGACCAACCGCCCGTTCGACATTTCCCCGCGAAAAGATAAGGAAAAGGATCAGGGGCTGTACTAAGAACAAGAACATTAAGAAAATGTTTATTGGAGACAGAGTTTTCTTTTTTTATTTTTTTTATTATTCCTTTTGTATTTTTAAATTCAACAGGAATGAAGTGGGAAAAGATCGGGAAAAAGATTTTGATTTGGAAGAGAGAACAAGGAAAATTTTATTATCATGATTTTATTTATTTTAGCACATTTTTTATTATTTTCTCCTTTTATTTTGTTTTGTTTTATTATTTTTTGGGTTCGGACCCAGTCACAAGTAATTACTTCACCCGTGCTTCTAGGGATGAAGAATTCATTCCTTCGGAACATCAGGTAGCGTAATACTTCTTTAAGTATCGTCCGTTGATCGGAAGCATATGTCGTTTTCCTTGGCAATTCACTAGGCTGGTAGGAGCCTCCCGAGTAGGCTTGCCTCGACCACGAAACGGTCCTTCCCAAGTGGGTTCAAATTTTCCTTTTATCTTACGGTGTGCAAGGATAGGTCTCTTGAGAACGAGAACTAAGTCACCAACTTTGAAGGTTTTTGGGCGGACCAGTCTGTCATGCGCTTGAACCATCTTAGCTTGGTATAGTTCTAAATTCTGCTGCTTGCTGCAAGTCTTTTCCTTCCGGGCTTTCCAACTCCTCTAGTCGTAATTTGGCATTCTCTTCTGTCGTGATTTTGTTTGCAGTCGCAATTCGAGTGAAGGAAAGCTGGACCTCTGAGGGTAACACTTGCCTCGGACCCATACACCGGAGCGTAAGGTGTAGCTTGAGTAGGAGTTACGAAGGTTGTCCGGTAGGCCCATAAGGCTTCTAATAACTTCTCGTGCCAATTTCTCTTATTATCATCCAAAGTTTTCTTTAAAATTTGAACGAGAGTTTTATTAAAAGCCTCGACGAGCCGTTTTCTCTTGGATAGTAAATTGTTGAATACTGCCGATCGATTCCATGTCTCCGACAAAATTGTTGATTTGCATGCTTCGAATGCGACCCATTATACGAGATGATCTGCGCGGCACTCACGAAACGGTAGACAACTTGGTTCTTGAAAAGCTGTAGCACGTGGTGTGCTTTCACTTCTACGAGTGGAGCTGCCTCTGCCCGCTTGGAAAAGTAATCTGTAGCCACAAGAATGAAGCGATGTCCTTTTGAAGATGGTGGTTCATTGGACCCGCTATATCTGTGCCCCAACATTCAAATGGCCACGACGTAATTGTCAGATGTAGTACATTTGGAGGTTGGTGTAGAACCACTCCGTGCACTTGGCATTGGTGACAGCTCTTGACGATTTTCATGCAGTCGGTCATCACCGAGGGCCAGTAGTACCCTAGTCTTTTAATTTTCATTTTCATCTTCGGACCCGGTGGTGAGCGCCACGGAGTCTCGAATGCACCTCTTTAACAATTTCACGGGCCTCGGACCCGCTTAGGCACCTTAGCCACATTTGATCGAAAGACCTTACGTATAACGTGTTGTTTATTAATGCGTAGGACAAAGTTCTTTTCTTGATCCGATTGGCTAATGAGCTATCGTCACGGTAGTTTTCTGTTTGCGGGTAGTACATTAATGGTGTCGCCAGATCTTCGTGTTTTACGTCACTTGCTTGCATGCTGATTCTTCTTCTTTTTCGATTTGCGTATTGTGTCTATGTCGAGTCGTGATAGGACTTGACGTCCGTGAACTGACACTTCCATCGATTCATCTTGCAAGCGAGGCAAATTCTTTTGCGAGGCGGGCTAACGCATCTGCTTAAAGCGTTTTCTTTTACGGGAATTTTTAGATCGAACAATCTATATGGCATACTTGGAAGTATTGCTCGAGTCTTGGCTTTAAAATTGTATCTTGTCCGATTATCGTTGAATGATTAACTGCGAATCCCCGTAGATGTTGATGTGTGTTATCCCCATTTAAATAGTTAATTCCAGTCCTGTTACGAGAGCTTCGTATTCTGCTTTGTTGTTTGCACACGGCTCTGTCAAGTGGTAGGAGTATCTTAACATCCCCCGCTCCGGTGTTATAAATATTAGTCCGATTCCTGCCTTATCGGGCACTTATCACTTGCGATTCTTCATCTTTGTGTGCTTGTAGATGCTCCGTCGAAATATAATTCCCAACGTCGATCATCGGGGTCTTCTAAGCTCATTATTTGTTCATCCGGCAAGTCGTCATTGAGAGGAGATTCTGCCGGCAAAGGGTGTCTTGCGAGGAAGTCTGCTAGGACTTGTCCCTTTACGGCACGAAGAGGCATGAAAGTTATATTGAATTGCGATAATATCATTGGCCACACGGCAAGTACGCGAGAAAGCGTTGGACGGGTCATCAAGTATTTCAATGGATTAAATTTCGAGATCAGGTTGACCTTATGAGAAAGCATGTAGTGCCTGAGCTTTTGAGCGGCGAAGATCAGGGCCAAACAGTGCTTTTCTATTGTGGGATACTTTATTTTCATCGGAAGTAAACGACGGCTTAGGTAATAAAGTGCATTTTCTTTACCCTCATCATTGACCTGGGCTAATAGGGCTCCGAGTGAGTCGTCTAAGCCGCGGTATAAAGTATCAACGGTCTACCTGAGGCCGGGGGCTGCTAAGACGGGAGGGTCATTAAATATTGTTTAATGTCCTCGAAGGCCCTACGGCATTTCTCTTCCCAAATAAATTTGGCGTCCTTTTTAACTAATCCGAGAAAGGCTGACACCTACCTGACAAGTTCGAGATAAAGCGTCGAAGATATGCCAACTTCCCTTGAAAAGATCGTAGTTGTTTTAAGGTTTTGGGAGGTGGCATTTCTAAGATAGCTTTAATCTTTTCCGGGTCGATTTCAATTCCACGATGTCGGACAACGAATCCTAAGAATTTCCGGAGGTGACGCCGAAGGCGCATTTTAAGGGATTCATCTTAAGGTTAAATTGTCTTAATCGTTCGAAAATAATTCTCGAATCATACGAGTGGTTTTCCTTTACTTTGCTCTTGATGACCAAATCATCCACGTAGCATTCGACTTGATTGTGGATGAGATCATCAAAAATTCTTGTCATCGCTCTACGGTAGGTTGCTCCTTCGTTCTTCGGTCCGAATGGCATCACTGTGTAGCAATATACTCCGATCGGTGTTACGAATCTTGTAAGTTTTTCATCTTCAGAGCCATTTTTATCCGGTTGTATCACGAAGATCCATCCATGATTGAGAATATTTCATGTGTTGAAGCAATGTCGATCATTAATTCGGGATCGGTAGAGGGAATTCATCTTTTGGACATGCCTTGTTTAAATCTCTGAAATCCACACAAATTCTGATCTGACCATTCTTCTTCCTGACTGGTACCACATTGGCTAACCAAGTCGGGTATTGTTCTTCAAGGACAAATTTGGCGTCTATTAGCTTTTTAACTTCAACTATGACTTGTTGTTTAATTTCTAGACACATTCTTCTGGGACCTTGTCCGATTGGAACGAAGTAGGATCCATTCCTAGCTTATGGACTGCGACCTGCGGAGCTAATCACGGCATCTCATCGTAGCTCCAAGCAAAACGGTCTTTAAATTCCATTAATAACTTGATTATTTCTTCGGAATCTTCTTTATTGAGTAAGGAGCTAACAAAGGTAGGTCTAGGCTCTTCGCTAGTACCTAAGTTAACTTCCGTTAACTCATCTATTGTAGATTTGATCTCTTCTTCGAACTCTAGTAGAGCATTTCCAATTTGTAAATCTTCAAGTTCTTCTGTAGTTTCCATGCAGTTTTCATTAGACTCGCAAGTGACAACCAAGAAAAATTCAGTATCGTCAACTGATGCTATTGTGCTGAATCCGAGACCATGTTTTGAATTGGGTGGACGACCGGAGTTATTCCATAATTTTTCAAAATGTTGTGATTGACCTTTTGTCCATTATCGAGGTAAGAAACCACGCTGAATTAAATTTTGAACACAGGGAGAGTATCACTCAAAAGGCAATTCCATTAATTCGGAATTTGATGGGCTTTACATTGCCGCTACGTACCTCTTTTACCACCATACCCTCGATCTTATTAGAATGGATCGGGGTCAGGGTCATAGTATGTACATAGTGGTTAATCTTCTCGTACATCGATTTATATTCCTCGTTCTTTTCATCTTCGAGAGAGATCTTGAATTGCGGCTTCTTCCGACTTATTATCGCTGCTTCTTGCTTGATTTCTTTTTCTTCTTCAGAACTGTCTTCCCAATCAACATTGATGGTTGGTTTCCTCTGTCCAACTGTCCTAACGTCTCTGCCACGACCTCGTCCCCGGCCTCGACCTCGGATGCGAGTTGTGGAGAAACCTTCACCGTCTCGCCGTAAGGGAGTGGTGAGTGACTGTTGGACTAGAACTTCAGGTTCTTTATCGTCCCGAACTTCTTTTGCTTCATTCGTTATGGTATATCTGAAGAAGATTGTTTTCTTCGGAGGTGCGTAATAAGCTGCATTTTCATGGATTCCAATTTCATGTACGGAGAATGGTTGTAAGTCACCTTTGATGCACTGTTCCCCTCCATCGTAGTATTTGATGCACTGATGTAGGGATGATGGTACCATCCGATTTTCATGTATCCATGGTCGGCCCAGTAGAGCGGTTAATGACGTTTCTGAATCGATTATGTGAAATTTCGCGGTTGTCTTTGCTAAGTCACTGGTCTTCATTAGCAGTGTTATCGATCCGAGGGCTCTTTCTCCTTTCTGGTTGAATCCTCTTAATAACATTTTGTCCGCTTCGAGCTCGCGAGCATCAATTTCCAAGTATGCTAGTGTTCGAAGATTCATTATATTGATTGATGCTCCTGGATCCACCAATACTCTGGAGAGTGTAAACTTCCCGATTGTAACTGAAATGTACAACGGTCGGTTGTGGTCTGCTGTCCCAAGTAGTAGGTCATTGTCCGTGAAGGTAACACCTCGCTGTTCCTTTAACGAGCAAACCTCATCTAAGGAATCTCCGGTCATTTGAGCTAAGCAAATTTCTGGATCAAGTAAGGCCTTGATCGAGCTTCTCTCATCTCCTTTGATAAGATGAGAGCGTCATAGATGCTTAGTTTGGCTGGTAGTTTCCTAAGATGGGCTAGCACGTTGTAGTCCACTTTATTTCCATGTGTCTCGATTTCTTCCCGAATGGGTATTTCTTCTACCGTGGTTGGTTCTTCCTGAACAACCACATGCTTTCCTTTGTCCTTTGGACCCATTCTCGGAGGTAGAACTCTTCCACTTCTTAAGTTGACTTCTGTAATTTCTCCTGAATCTAGTATTGAGTTTGCTGGTGTCTCCTCCTGAATCGGAATGACAGGTTCTTCTGGATTAGCTTCAGAGTACGAAGGTTCTAACTCTGTTATGATCGGAGCTCCTCGAAACTCGCAAATAGATTCATTGCTTGTTGAACTCTCGTAGCCTCCTTGGTGGATGTCTTCTTTGTTATTGTGATCGTCGAGATTGTGTATGATTTAAGAATTGTTACTTGTATCGGAATCGATGTCTGGATTAGGTTGGTTGTCGCTAGTTACGTGATCTTTAGAAACAATCAAAACATAGCCAAGGCCATAACCCTTATCATTATAAGATCCCACCGGAGTGAGTAAATAATCATACAGAGTCAGAGGTTCGAGGGATTTCTCCCCCGAATCAGAAACAACCATCCTAGGATAAGCAGCCCCTAGTCTAGCCTTAAGAGTCTCGGTCTTTTCTTCTTCATCAATTTTCTTCTTTTCTTCAATCGTCTCTTGTTGAGGTGGTTCTTCTATCGCAAGTGATAGTGCCGACTTGACAGGTTTCGAACTCTGAATTGAGGCTCGCACCGAAGTGGATTGGATGCGATCCAAAATCTTCTTCGAAGACTTTGTTCAGGCGGTAGTCCATCCATCATCAGTCGGATAGGGGTCTATCGGAACAATGAAATCCGTCGAGATAACATTGACGGAACCTCCTTTCTGGGGTTCCTTCATGTATTCCTTCGGGATCATTATGTTCCCTTTTCGGAGATTGTCGTTGAGCCAACTTTTGAAGGTAATACAATCTTCTATCTTGTGTCCAAGCATCCGGTGGTAAGGGCAAAAGTTAGGATCACCTTTCTTGTCGACTTCTTCGGTTTCTTAGGCTGCGGCGATTGGAAATGCGGAGTCTTCATCGAGCTGCGGAACATTTTCGGCACTTGCCTCATTCTTGAACGGATACTCCCTGCTCGAAGCTCTCTTAACGTATATTGTGGACGAGGCGGTTGTTCATCTTGTTGAGATGAGTGATAGTTGGGTCGGGGTTCTTGGTAATTCTGTTGAATTTCTTTGCGGCCGTTCGGCGGTATTTGTATTGGTTGCTTGCCTTTATCGGCTCGTTGCGATGATCCGGACTTCTTTTCAAAAGTTTTCACGGGCTTCGTTTGTCTGTTTTGTCGGTGAAACTTAATTGCTTCGCCTCCTCTTGCAAGCTTCCGGCCTTGCTTAACAACTTCTCGAAAGTCTTAATAGTAAATCCCTTGAGGAGAAGTCTTTATCGGGCCATGAATGCTCTTAAGTAAAGTGCCGGCTGCATCTTGTTCTTGTAGGCGTGGCTCACACTTCATACTTAGATTCTTCCATCGATGTACGTAGTCCACCAAAGTTTCGTTCGACTCGCTTCTCTACCACTAAATCACCATAGTGATGTGGTGCTTGAGCTCCGGCAAATCGCTTGATGAAGAGGTTCTCTAATTCGAAAATGTCTTCATCGAACCGTTCGGTAATTCCGCATACCAATCAAAGGCGATTCTCGACGAGTCGCCGACAAATTGTCGGAAGAGTAAAGCATCACTTCCGCCGGCATTGCAACAAGCGGCACGAAAATATGCAACATGCTGTCGAGGGTTTCCGGTTCCATCAAAGGTCTTGAACAGAGGTGGTACAAAACCTTTCAGATATTGGACAACATCGAATTCTTCGGGGTAAGGTCTACCCGTCCGAATGGATGTCCCTCTCTTTGATTGTGCCAAGGCTTCTCTCACCTGCTGTTCCACCATGCTCTTGATATCCTTTTCCAGAATCATGCTTTATATTGCATCCTTTTTTAACTGATCATCCCAGTTGACGGATGTAATCTCCTTTCCTCCGTCTACTGATGTGAATAACTTACGGGGGTGTTTCTCTTTAGGGTTGAACCCGACTGCGGAGAGTGGCTAGGGCTGTAGCCATCTCTTCCATCCTTTTTGCCATTTGGGCGATCGTATCATCTTTCTCTTGAAGCTGTATCCTCATCACTTCCGGCTCCTCTCTTTCTACGGTTGCAGGAGCACCTTGTGAAGCTGACGAAGCTCGTGTTTCAACCATGTTAATTTCTGCATATTCATCATCCATAAACTCTGACGAGTCGACTTCATCTCCGAATTTTTCTTCTCTTTCTCTTGCTAATCGCTGAATATCAGTTCTTAGCTTTTCCATAGCATCTTTTAGTGGCCTTTTCTGTACATCCTTGCAGTTGTCATGCGATAACTGTCGGATTTCCTTCTCAAGAGTCCCCTTCATTGCGGTAGCACTTTCTTCGGACTCGAGTCTCACGATGAGACTTTCCTTCTCGGGTTGTTGTTTTAATCTTAATTGTCCGGTAGTGGGACGCCATACCATCCTTACAGCGACGGAAGGTGCAGGACCGGATGGTGCGTCGGCCAAATCTTTGGAAGGCGGTATCCTCCACTAATTTGTAGTCTCGAAACAACGACGGGTGAACTAGCTTTCATTCTCTTATTCGGCTTTTCGCAGCGATAGCGAGGTTCTACTCGCGGCCCAGAGACGGGATTTGGCCGGCACCCGCCCTATCCTTCTTAAAATCTCTGATACAGGGCATTTTTCTTTCTTTGCTAACTTTTCTATCAGGGTTTGCAGTCGAGCAAATGGCATAATTCTAGCCCTTTTCTTAAGGCCGTCGTTGTAATATGCGGGCTGAGGCAATGCAGAAGCAATCTTGCAGACATTTTCCTCATCCTCTGCGGCGGAGAGGGGATGAAACCTACTTCCTCCCAAAAGTGGTATGTATTTAGGCAGCGGTGTATACTCGGGCAGTTCTGGGATTTCCTCCAGGAAAGCGACTTCGGCGGCTACGGCTTCTACAGTAATCCTTCTACTCGTTCCTTCTCTGAGTCCGTGTCAGTGATGGAATTCTCGAGCTGGACCCGATCTCGAAAACAGAAGGTCTCACAGGAAGATCTGTACCCTCCACAGGTTCATCACAGTTCTGAATTTCCTTCCCCTTTAGTTTGGCAGAAGCCGGGGTAGGTACAGAGACAACTAGACCAGTGGGAGTAGCAACAACAGTCCTTCTGCGAACAACAGTACTCCTCTCAGTTGGAATCTTTTGCAGAGAAGGGAATTCATGAGTTGACTTGAGGTTAAACTCGATCGACGGCTTCTCGGTTTCCGGTACTTTGCTTGCGAGTGAAAAGAGAGTGACGTCGGGGATTTTGATGTCGGTGTCCCCGAATCCTTGTCCGAATCGAATGATTCCATTATCGAGCGATTCGTCCTTGAACACGGCCGGGTCCAGGTCCGTTGACGAAGGAGAAGATCGGTTTTGGGCTTCCATTTCTACAGGGCAGATTCCAAGTGTTAGTCCCGAATCGTGCTTCTTCTTGTCGTAAAACTTATGACGAAAAAGAAAGAGCCCGAACATATTTCCGTTTATCTTAGTGTATTTGTGGTATTAAAAGAAAATTTATTTAGATAATTGTTTTTCTAAAAGATTTGTTCGTTAGGACGAAGAATTATTAAAAGAAGGAGAGTTGTAGGAAGGGTAAAGGAATTGATTAGGAACTGAAAACGGAAGAGAAAGTCTTGTAGAAACTTCTCGACCCACAAGACTGCTCCTAAACTAATACTTATTGGGGGCCCACCCCACCTCAGAAATGAGGTAAAAGGATCTCGGAACCTCTCGTTTAGGGGTGTCTAAACGGTGACTCTAAATCCGAGAGAATGTTGGCTATACTTGTTCGAGGTAGAAATAAACATAGTATTCCAACGGGAAGAAGGGTAGTTTGATCCACTAGGGACATGGATGTACTACCGATTTCTTTGAAAGCAGAATTATTTGATTAAAAATGGAGAGAGGAATTGTCCCCAGCGGAGTCGCCAGAAATTGTCGGCATATTTTTAGGTTTTAAATTTGGTTTAAATATATATATATATATATATATATATATATATATATATATATAATTTAGAAAGTAGCATTCGATTTTGAAAATAATTTTGAATTTGAAAATTTTAAGATATGAAATCAAACTGATCTCACATCCCAAATAGTTTATATAAATGAGCGCAACGTCACAAGCTGTGTATCTATCCCGAAGAATAGACACACTACTTGATGATGGAGCTCGATTAGATAAACTAGAAGATTTGTGACATTCGTTTGGTCTGCGACCCAATTTTATAAGCCGACAAGTTCCCCTGCTTAATATAAAGAAATTAAGCAGGGTTTATATTACTGAGTTCTTAAAATTCCTACAAGGGCAAGCCCCTATAGTTAATTACATCTTAAGTGATGGGAATCACTTAAGAAAACTCTCGATAATAATCAATAATTCTTCTCTCAAGAATCTCAAAGTTTAAGTTTTCGAAGGATTGAATTTTAGAATTTCAATAGGGAATGGATCAAGTTTGGAACATTTTGTTTTGGGAATTCAAAGGAAGAAAGGTAGGAGAAATTACAGATTCGAAGCGAACTTCGGTAATTTCCCTACTATCCTATTATTTGGCTTGAATTTAGGAAAGTCCTAATCTTTATTTAATGTTTTGATCTTGCCAATTTTAATTAATTATGAGTTATATTCATATGACATGATCATACAAATAGCCTCAAAGATGTGAGGGTTTATGTCGTATCGAACGACTACCTCGGAGTCCTAAGACCGGTTAGAGCTTAATTTACAATGCAAATGCCTAACAAAAGGTTGAGGATTTATGTTGCACTAGGCAGACTACCTCGAGGTTCTATGGTTTGGTTATTTAATTCTAAGAAAGTTTTGCTGACGACGATGGCCGTGCTGCCCACCATGCTCCGAGCTCTTTGTTGTTGCAAAGGTTTAGATTTAGAAGATTGTAATCAAAAGAGAAGAGAAGATTTTGGTTTTAGAAATTTTAAAGTCCAAGTGTTTTTTAGAGTGTTTTAATTAAAACAAATCTTAATGTTGATTATAACAACACCGGTTAAGATCCCACGGTTCCATCCTTCCGGCATCGTTATTTTTATCGGATTCACTTAGTCCAGATGAATTTGCTAAACTCAACTAAATGTGTTCCACACTTTCATTTAGACCGTGGGAAATTCCATTAGCAACACGTAGGTTACATCATCCGAGGTATTCCCGATCATCCGACAAGACGTTTTAATTTAGTTGTAATTGTAGTTTTGTGTTCTGTTTGCGATTAAATTTTGAGTTGTTTTATATTTTGAAATGTTGTGACGGTGAATTTTATCTTGTAATGACTTTTAATTTAGTTTTGGTTTCAGTTTTAGGGACTATCCTAAAGGTGTGGGTTTTCATGCAACAGTTGTTTATCATACAAGAAAAGTAAGTGCGATGCAATAAAGTAAATTGCAAGGAGGTAAATTGCAATAAAACAAAAGCGTACCTGGAGGGTCTTCCTGTCATCCCAAGCTGCACTTAAACACAATTTAGGATATTTAATCATTTAAAGCAAGTTCCTAGGTAAAGCTAAGGGAAGGGTTATGGTTTTCTACCGAGGTCCTACTCACTATAACTAGTCATCTCCTATGACGTCTAGGTTCTTGTGTTTTGGTTTGAGGACGATTTTCTTCATCAAAGAACAATTAAGTTCAATTGTTCTTATAAACATCCTATCATATTGAGGAAGTGCTTAAGAAGAATCTTAAACATCTTTCAATACCTCTAGGATTGTTTTAAGTCTAAGAGAATTTAATTATACGAAATGAATTAATCATCCAGGGAGTTCAAGTTTTGTTATCTTGCTCGGTGGACTAGGACATTTGAATATCCTATGAGTGAAGTAATACTTCACTTAACACTCCGTTTAGGAGTTATGACAACATGAGCTAATACTTCACTTAACACTCCGTTTAGGAGTTATGACAACATGAGCTTTTGAGGGCAAATTAATGTTCAAGTGATTTGTGATTTAATTTAATTCCAATTAATGGGTTTAAGTTTGGAATAGTGTTCAAGTTGTTTTAGATTTATTTTGAATTCTTTATGTCTTTGGTGATGTTATATTTAATTTAATTTAATTTAATTTAATTTTAGTTTAATTTAATTTGGTTTAGTTTTACTTTCAATTTAATTTTATCTAATTTAATTTAGTTTTAATTTTATTTTAACTTGATTTTATTATTATTATTATTTTTTTTATTTAATCTAATATGTTTTAATTTAATTTAATTTTATTTAATTTAATATGTTTTAATTTAATTTAATTTAATTTAATTTAATATGTTTTAATTTAATTTAATTTAATTTAGTTTAATATATTTTAATTTTATTTAATTTAATTTAGTTTAATTTAGATTTAATTTAAATTTAATTCAAATTTTTAATTTTAATTTAATATTTTATATATTTTTTTATATTTTAAAGATGATTTAATTTAATTGTTAAAGTATTAATTTAATTGAAATTTTGGAAAGATTTAATTTAAATGTTTTAATCTTTAATTTAATTTAATGATTAAGTCTTTTAACATTTTAAATCTTGAATTTGGATTATTATTTTAATTAGGAATTAAATGTTATTGAGGTGATTAATTTAGGGATTTTTTTAAATTAAAGAATAAATCTCTTCCTAATAATATCCCTATTTTAATAAATCCAAATTTTTTTTATTATTCTTCCAAGTTTAATCAATTATTTAAGTAAGGTTTATTTTAATTATTTTCAAATTGTTAGGTAGGTTTCCACCCTTTAACTACCTAAGTTTCAAACATCCAAAATCAACTTAGTATCAAATATTTTACCCACCCTTTTAATTAAACCTAAAATTTTTAATTATAGGTTAAAATTTTAATTACCATTTTGCCCTTTAAACTTACTAATTTCATAACTCACTAAATTGAGCTTAAATGAATTTGAAATTTTTATATGACTTCACTCATATATCAATCAAGACATTAGAGGAGAAAATGTGATTTTTCTGTATTTAATTTATTTATGTAATTATTTTTGGTGGAAAATAGAGATTTTCAAGGAAAATTTAATAATATGACCAAGGAAAGTTTCTGTCATTAAGAAAATTATGGGACATTCCCAATGACTAGACGACCACTTGGACCAATTTTGGTGATTTTTTGAATTATATTGTTTTTATTATAATTATTTTGAGTTTTGGAGTATTAATTAATTTAAAAATAAAATAATGGTTGAAAAATGAATTTTATATTTTTTAAAAATCTATCTGATATCAAGGAAACCAGAGAACCAATTTTTATAATTTTTTGATTTTTCTTTGATTTATTAGAATTATTTTAGTGGAAATGCTTAGAAAATACATTTTTTTATTTTAAAATTACCTTAGGACTTTAAAATTTGATATCTCATCATAGAGACTTAAGAAAAATATGGGGTTTGTTCCTAAATGATTAAAATTTAAAATGTGACATTTTGGTGAATTTTATTATTTTTGTGATTTTTATTATTTTTTAATTATTAAAATATTAAAATAATGCAAAAATTAACTTTTTTTGGAAAATTGCAAATTTAATTTTCTTAAATTCCCCTAATTTTAGAGAGGCTCCAAAACCAATTTGGTGAATTTTTGAAAAGTATTTTGAAAGTTATGAATTTTTGAAGTTTAAGTTTGGCTAAATGGCTTAATCAACCCATTTGATAGGGCTAACCATGTCCAATTGACTTCAAACTTTTTTGGTGGGTTCCTCTGATCCTAAAGGTCAGTGGAGAATTGATTTCAAGTCAATTTGATGTATGATTAGCTCTAATTAATTAAAGTTCCATTTTGGGTGTTTAAGCCGATTAGGGTTATTCAAGTGAGTTAACTTAAAACTTATTTTCCCTAGGGTCCTCTCGGTCATAAGAAACCTCTCCAAATTTTCTTAGAATTTATTTCACAACATGCTAATTATTGGAATTAAAATACTCAGAATAATGACCTAGAATTGAAAAATCAATAACTCTTCATAGTGATGGCCTCTGACTTTGGAAAATTCAGGTAGTGTCCCCAAATTCAGAGGCTTCAAAAGCCCTATGGTCTCATGCCATGGTGAATTGTATACATGCATGGAGAATTGAAAATGTGCAGAGAGTAAATAAATCATTAAAAATAAAATACTTAATGAAATTACATGATTTCTTTTCCACATTATTCTCCTCTGTTCACTGAGCAAGATGATATTTTTATTTTATTTTTATGATTTTTCTACACAAAGTTAAGGATTTTTGAAGTTCTGGGTATTTAATAAATAAGAAAAATCCTATTTTCCTACTTAAGTGACGCCGCGCCAGCTCAACCTCGGCAGCTCCGAACGCACACGCGTCGTCTCCTGATTCTGCCCAGCCATCAGACTCAGCGCTCCAGGGACCCGTGGTTCACGTACCATCACGCTGTCCGGCTCGATCCAGACCATCCGCTTGATACACGCTCGATCCGACGGCTCCCAGTCATCGTCTACGACTGGTGTGCACCCGTGACCGTCAACCTTCTAACCCTAATTTCTCACTCGATTCTCAACGGATTTTTGTGTTCTTATGCTCTATGGATTCTTCTTGAAGAGACGAACACATCCATACGGTAAACATGCATTGAAATTGATTCAAATTAAATGGAGAATCTCTATAAGCTCGGGAAGAAGAGTGAGTCCATACCTTTGCTCAGAGAAGTGAAGCTTCGATGCGAGAGTTGTGTCACCTTCGATTGGGTCCAAGCAAGCTCCAGATGAAGTCCCTTGGCTCGGTGAATTATCCAGGTATGATTTCGACCACGGCCGATTACAAAGCTTGGAGTCCGGAATAGATGGGTGGCTCGGAGAAGGGGCTTTTGCTTGGTAAACTTCTTCTCTTGGTCTGGTGAAGGTATAGGACCAATCAATTTGGGGATGGGCTCACTGTGGAGAAGTGTCCATGTTTTGGGCTTGGATTTCAACTCTGAAATTGAGCTCACAGAGAGGAAATGACAGAGGAATTTCAGTGGGGATTAAGTTCTCTATGTGTGGGGAGTAGTCTGGAATGATTTTGGCAGAGTTTCCTTAAGGTTGGTTCAGCACCTCCTTCATGGCCGAGAGAGGTGGTGTTTAAATAGGAGAGGCTGGAGGGCCTCCCAGGGGGAGTTAGGGACTGGGATCAGCTGCTCTTGGTAAGGGAAGAACAGCTGCAATGGCCACTAGGCATGGGGCAACTCAGCAAGGGAGAATTTTAATGCTTGGCTCCTTCCAATGTCTCGGCCATGGCGTTTTCCGGCGGCCTGGTGGCGGGCCGGCCAGGCATGGGTCACCTTCAGGTTCAGGTGGGTCAAGGCTTGATGTTTGTGAAGTCAATTGGTGGCTACCATGTGTAAAGGGTTTGAATCAAAGTGGAATGGGGTAAGGGTGCATTTTGGCTCAAATTGGTCAAATGCATGGATTGGGCTAGGTGCACCTTCCCATGGCTAGTTTGGGCTGAAGATAAAGTGGTTTAGGTCAACATAATTAGTGGGGAAGGGTCACCATCCAAGTACAATTAAGTTTAAACAAGGTTTAGTGGAGTCATGGAAGTGGCTAATCCCCTTAAGGGAATGTGGAAAGGGCCTCCTCCTCTTGCCATCTTGGGTATGGTGAGGTGGAAAGTAGATCCCATGGCTCTCATGTGGCTCATGCATGGCTTCATGGCTCATCTTTGGCTTGGGAAAAGTTTAGTCAACTTTCATGAGGAAGGGTGTTGGAATTTTTGATGGATTTAAGGAGAATTGTCATAAGGCTTGATTTGGATTTATTTGGTGATAGATTTTAGAACTTAGGAAGTGTTTTAAATCAAAGGGATGATGAGAGAAATTTCATGTGGGCTTTGTCATGGACTTTGGGCTTTATGGATGGGAATTTTTGTAGAAGGTTGGGCCAAATAATTATTGGGTTTTCTTTCGGGATGTGTCATGAGTAATTTGAAATAAATTTGAGGTGGTTTGGGCTTGAATTGGGTTGGATTTGGGCTTTTGGTAAAGTGGCCGATGGTAGGCCAAATTGGGTTAACTTGGGCTAATGTTGAGCTAATGTTGAAATTGGTGTAAAATTAATGTTGAGAAATGTTTGTAGGGCTGTTTCAAAGAGGTTTCAACTTTTGTTGGGGTTGGATTTTGGGGTTTGGACCTATTTGAGTTAAGTTTGGGTTTAGGTCAAAATTGGGCTTTTTGGTTTTGGGTTGAATTTGAGTGGGGTTTGGGTCCAAATTTTGGGCAAATTATGTTAGATTTTATTTTATGGGGATGTTAGGAAGGTTTAGAAAATATTTGGTGTTAATTGGAGTTAAATTGGGTTAGTTTGGGCTAAGTTTGGGTCATGGGTCCAAATTAGGCTTTAAGGTCAAAAGTGAAATTGGATTCAAATGTCAATCAAATTGGACTTGGATTTAGTCTAGATTGATATTGTGGATGTTAAATTGAAGTTTAGAATTGAATTGGACCAGAATTTGGGTCAATTGGGTAGGTTTGGTTTGACATTGGGTTCACTTTGGGTTAAAATGGGTCAAATTGGAGATTTTGACAAAAGTGGGGTAAATTGACAAAATTGGCCCATAGTGTAATTGGATAAAATGAAATTGAGAATATTTGGGATTTTCTGGAATTTTCTGGGAATTTTCTGAATTTTTGGATTTTTTGGCTAAGAGGGGCATTTTGGGTATTTGGAGGGTATTAGGGGGTATTTTTGGAATTTTTGGTATTTTTGGCTATGGATGATCAATTTGAGTGGAGGGAAATGTTTAGGAATGATTTTGGGGAATTTTGGGTAATTTAGGTGATTTTGCAAATTTTGGGTAGTTTCAAGGGCATTTGGTAGGTTTGGTGGGTCTGGGGTCCCGGGGGTCAAAAATTGAAAATTTAGAACATTGAAGATTGGGTAAATGTAAGTGGAATGAAATCATTTTGGTTGAGCTATGAAGCCATATCAAGCCCACATGAGCCATGAAGGGACTCATTTGAGGCATTCACTATGTTGTTCCTAACCCTCTCATCCAAGGGCTTAGGGGTTAAGGACCATCCATGTGAATCACCTTCATGAGTCAGGAGGTCAAGTTGGGTATGGGCATGGTTTTAGGAGGTGTGTGAAAGTGTAGTGTATAAGTGTAGTGTGTGTAAGTCAGCCCTCACTGAACCGAGGCCACCTGGGGCGATCCTAAGGCCAAAGAGTCCTATAGGAACTCATCCTTTAAACTTCCACATTTGATTTCAACCCTCTAGGTGATTAGGGGTCTACAATCAAGTTTGTGGAGTTTGCAGAGAGTTTAAGAAGTGGTTTGAAATTCTAAACGGTGGGTTCCACTTCTAGTTTTCTAAGATAGTCAAAGGAAAAGCCTAAGGCTAGATCCTAAGTACTAAAGAGAGAAGAGAAGACCTCATCAAAAATGAGGTCAACAAAGATAAGGTCTAAATTTATCAAAGGCATAAACTATAGCTAAAAGCTCTTTTTCAGTAGTAGTGTAATTTCTTTGAGTTTCAGTAAGAGGTTTACTAGCATAATATATAACTTTGAAAATTTTCTCATATTTTTGTCCCAATACTGACTCCAATTGCAAAATCACTTGCATCACACATTAATTCAAAAGGTTTATTCCAATTAGGTGCAGTAATTATAGGTGCAATTATTAATTTTTCTTTTAAAATATTGAAAGCATTAACACAATCTTCATTAAATTTAAATTTAGCTTCTTTTTCCAATAAATGACTAAGAGGTTTAGCAATTTTAGAAAAATCCTTTATATATCTTCTATAAAATCCAGCATGTCCCAGGAAACTTCTCACATCAGTAAAGTAGTAGGTGGTTGCAGTTCAGCAATAATTTTCACTTTTGCTTGATCAACTTCCATCCCTTTTTGTGAAATTTTGTGACCAAGTACAATGCCTTATGTGACCATATATTGACATTTTTCCCAGTTAAGAACTAAGTTTGTTTCTTCACATCTTTTCAGAACTTTGGATATATTTTCCAAACAAGATTCAAAAGAAGTTCCAAAAACTAAAAAATCGACCATAAATATTTCAATTCCTTTGTCAATCAAATCACAAAATATTGACATCATACATCTTTGAAAAGTTGCAGGTGCATTACATAAACCGAAAGGCATTCTTCTAAACGCAAATGTTCCATAAGGACTTGTAAATGTTGTTTTCTCTTGGTCCTCAGGAGAGACAGGTAATTGATGATAACCAGAATATCCATCCAGAAAACAGAAATATGAGTGTCTAGCTAATTTATCAAGCATTTGATCCAAGAAAGGTAAAGGAAAATGATCCTTTCTAGTGGCGTTATTTAATTTCCGATAATCAATACAAATTCACCATCCAGTAACTTGTCTTGTAGGAATTAGTTCATTTTTATCATTGACAATGACAGTTACTCCTCCTTTCTTCAGAACACAATGAATAGGACTCACCCATTGATTATCCAAAATAGGTTAAATAATTCCAGCAGCTAACCATTTTAAAATTTCTTTTTTAACAACATCTTTCATAATAGGATTTAATCTTCTTTGAGGTTCAATAGTAGGTTTAAAATCTTCTTCCATTAAAATCCTATGCATACAGATGGAAGAGCTTATTCCTCTTATATCAGCAATAGTCCAACCAAAATCTTTCTTATAATTCTTTAACACTCCTATTAATTTTTCTTCTTGATCTAAGCTTAATTTAGAAGAAATAATAACAGGAAAAGTTAATGAATTTCCAAGAAAAACATACTTTAAATGTGCAGGTATCATTTTTAATTCCAGTTCAGGGACTTTTTTAATTGAGAGTAAAAGTATATCATTTTGAGTTATGTCTAAAATTTCCCAGTTATTTTTAATATAATGAGTTTCTTTAAATAATTCTTCTTTTAGTTCTTCATTTTCATCAGTTAATAATTCGATTTTTTCTTCAGAAATGACTTTACATTTTTCTTGATAATGTTTTTCAATTATATAATCAATAATATCCATTCAATAGCATTTTTCTTTATCAGGGTACTTCATTGATTTAAGGACATTGAATTTAATCTCTTAATCATTAACTCTCATAGTTAATTCTCCTTTTTGCACATCAATCATAGCCCGTCCGGTAGCTAGAAAAGGTCTCCCTAAAATAATAGGTATTTATTTATCTTATGTCATATCAAGCACAATGAAATCCACAGGGAAAATAAATTTATCCACTTTAACAAGAACATCCTCTATAACTCCTTTAGGGTAAGTGATAGATCTATCAGCTAACTGAAGGGTTATAGTGGTGGGAGTAATCTCTCCCAAATTCAACCATCGAAAAATAGAAAATGGCATGAGATTAATACTTGCTCCAAAATCACATAAAGCTTTTCAACAAAATTTTTCTCCAATAGCACAAGGTATAGTAAAACTTCCAGGATCTTTAAGTTTCTGAGGTAATTTCTTTTAAATTATTGCACTACATTCTTCACTTAATGCAACGAGTTTCAAAAGCTTCAAATTTTTGTTTCTTACTTAAAATATCCTTCATAAATTTTGCATAAGTTGGCATCTATTCCAAAGCTTCAGCAAAAGGTATGTTAATAATAAGTTTCTTAAAAATTTCAAAGAACTTAGAAAATTGATGATCAAGCTTCTGCTGTTTTAATCTTTGAGGAAAAGGTGGTCAAGAATTTATGATCAAGCTTCTCTCTCTATAAACCAAATTACAAGAATTTAGTCTGTCACTCTAAAAACTTATCAATTCTATGCCCTTTGAATAATATTTTCCTATTTATTTGTACTTCACCTTGAATACCCCGCACAAGGCCTTCGACTACCCAAGGATTCATGTGATATCTACTAATTAAGAGTTCATCTCCTTCTAGGTCTCAAAACTCTTCAACATATTTTTACAATTTAAATGACCAATTTAAATAGTAAATTAAGATCCGGTATTAATATCATCACAATATTTAAAACATATTTTAGTTTCTAATTCTCCAATGAATTTTAGATTATCTTATTTATCTTTTCATAATTGAAAGGAGAAAGTAAAGTAACTACTCAGAACACATTGAATCTAAATAACAAAACATATAAATAAAACTTTAAATAAAATTACAAATACTTTTCTCAAGTGTTTCTCCAACTGAACCTCTGGTTCCTACTGACTCCTAAGCAAAATAAACTTCAAAAGCACCTACTCTTCCAAACTCTTAATACAAACTCTAAATAAAATAAACTCACTAATTTATGAAGGAAAGTAAACTAAAAGTATGACCCTTAAAATTATCTCTCTAATTTTTGGATTTCTTATTGGGCTACTTGGGGTGGGCGTTTTTCTTTGTAGGAATAACCTCCTATTTATAGGCTTCAAGGGTTTCCTAAGGCACCTCTTCAAAATGTGTCCAAG
Source organism: Papilionanthe hookeriana x Papilionanthe teres (assembly GCA_022702705.1). NCBI lineage: Eukaryota > Viridiplantae > Streptophyta > Magnoliopsida > Asparagales > Orchidaceae > Papilionanthe > Papilionanthe hookeriana x Papilionanthe teres. Next base: position 1,096,824 of record CM040421.1, read on the forward strand.
TTCAGTGAATCTTCTAGAAAGTGTGTCTGGCGCCTAGGCACCGGCATCTGGCGCCTAGGCACCGGACTCCGCATCCAGTTCTTCGCACCGCTTCACTTTGGATCGCACCTCTTCGCGATCCAAACCGTTTCCAAGGATCTAAATACAATGTATCACATGTCCTATAATCCAGGAATAACTGCCAATCATCTAGATGGTCCAATAACCGCTCTAACCGTCAAAATAACCGTCCAAAGTAGTTACAAAAACCATCACAGATTTGGTATCGAGCTGGCGCCCTCATTATTTTGGCAATTTTACATTTTGGCTCCATTTTTGTTCCTTTTTCATTCTTTTTCTTCTTTTTTTCCTTTTTGAACATTTTTGCATCACCTACATCCAAAAAACATAAAATACCTTTCATTAAAGCATAATATTCTTAAAAATCTAATAAAAATCAAGGCATAAAAATAAATATTTTTTTCATGGATCAATAGGTAACTCATATGGATGGACCTCTACTCCTAAGCCGTTGGCTAAGAGGGTTAGAAATAATATATTGAGTGCCTAAAATGAGTCCTCTCATTGCTCTTGTGAGCTTAATATGACTTCATGGCTCAACCAAAATGGTCCCATTTTACTCACACATAATTAATCTTCATTTTCCCCAAATTTCAATTTTTTGACCCCCGGGGCCCTAAACCCACCAAACCTACCAAATGCCCTTGAAATTGCCCAAAATTTGCAAAATTGCCTAAATTACCCAAAATTCCTCAAAATAAATCCTAAATATTCTCCACCACTCAAATTGATCATCCATGGCCAAATATACCAAAATTTCCAAAATACCCCCCAATACCCTCCAAATACCCAAAATGCCATTTTTGACCCAAAAATCCAAAAAATTCTAACAATTCTCAAAAAATTCTAGAAAATCCCAAATATTCCCAATTTCATTTTGTTCTATTGCCACATATCCCAATTTTTTCAATTTAATCCAATTTGATCAAAAAGTCCCAAATGGGCCCTTAAGGCCCAAAATGGCCAATTAACCCAATCCATCCCACATTCAAACCAAATGTCACCCAATTTTCCACAAATTTGTTTTGAAATCTTCCTAACATCCCCAAAAACAAAACTCTACATTAATTTACCCTAAATTTGGAATCAAACTCCACCCAAGCCTAACCCAAACCAAAAATCCCCAATTTATCCTAAACCAACCATGAACCCAAAATAAGCCCAAATCCCAACATCAAGACCCAACCAAAATTAAAAATTCTTTCCTCCATAAACATTTTAAAACATTAATTTTACATCAAAACTAAATTTAGCCCAACTCTAGCCCAAGTTAGCCCAATTTGACCCACTTTGACTCTATTATTAAAAGACCCAAATTAAACCCAATTCAACTCCAATTGACACCAAATCTTTTCTAAAATTTTCATGACACGTCCCTAAACTAAATACAACATTTATTTGGCATAATCTTTTAAAAAAATTTCATCCAAAAGCTCATTTTAAAACATAAAAGCCTAGTTCCTTAAAGCATTTTAAAAGCCCATTTTCATCAAATTTAAAAAGCCCAAATGTCCAATCCAAAGCCTACATGACATTTCTTTCCATCATCCATTTAATCACAGTCACCCCTAAGTTCCAAAAACCATCATTAAACTATTCCAAATCAGGCTTCATGAAAATTTTCCATCAAAATGCCAAAATCTCTAAAATCTATTTCCATGAAATTGACCAAGCTTTGCCCCAAGCCAAATGGAGCCATGGAGCCATGCATAAGCCATATGCAAGCCTTGGGAGCCACTTTACACATCACCATGCCATTAATTGCAAAAGGAAGAGCTTTTTTTAAAACCCTTTAAAAAAGTTTTAACCCTTTCAATGCTTCACCTTAACCCATGATTAATCAAAATATTCATGGATGGGGACTTCACCACCCTTTCCTAGCTGATCCAATTGATTCCATCAGCCCAAAACCAGGTCATGGGGGGTGCACCCAACCCATTTTCATGAGTTGACCAAGCCAAGCCCAAAATGAGCTCTCCCCCATACCATTTAAATCAAACCCCTTTACACATGTCCAAAGCCAATTGAACTCGCCAAACCTCGGACCCGACCTTGCCGAGTCGAGATGGTGACTCGACCCTCGCCGGCCGACCACACGGGTCGCCTGAAAACACCATGGCCGAGAGCTCCATGTGAGCCAAAATTCAAATTCTCCTTCGTGAGTATGTCCTAACCCTAGTGGACACCATGGCTCTTCTTCTCCTCCCCTGAGCAGCTGATCCCAGCCTTCAATTGCCTCTGGGAAGCCCCATAGCCATGTCTATTTAAACCCACCACCTTCACGACTAAACAAGGTGATGAAATTAACCTTACTAAACTCTGCCAAAATTGCTCCAAACTCTTCTACTAACCTAGAGCAGTTGATCCCCAGTGAAATCCAGCCCTAAAACCCTCTCTGTAAGTTCAATTTCTGAGCTCAATTCTCAGCCTAAAAACAGGACACTTCACCACAGTGAGCCAATCCTCAAATTGATTGACTCCACACCTTCACCAGACCAAGAGAAGAAGTTCCCAGGTGAAAGCCCCCTCACTGGGCCAGCCATTCTTCCTGTCGGCCAAGCTTTGAAATCGGACTTGGTCACTTTCATACCTAAGCATTTCACCACAGCTCCAGGCTTCATCCCTAGCTTCCCTGGACTCCAACGAACGTGTCAAGCCCCTCTGATTGAAGCTTCACTTCTTAGAGCCAAGGGTATTGAACTCCTTCCCGAGAGCTTCTTTCGATTCTCCATTTTGTTTGAGTCGATTCTAATGCATGTTAGCTATATAGATGTGTTCGTCTTGTCGAGACGAGTTCATATAGCCCAAGATCATGTAATTTGGTGAAGTATTAAGTGAGATCTTAGGGTTAAAAGGTGGATAACTCTCGGGGCGCACCAGTCATAGACGATGACCAGCCGCCGTCAGATCGAGCGTGTATCAGATGGACGACCAGGATCACGCAGGATGAGAGCTGGGAATGAAACCACAGGCCGCGTGGCATCCTAGTCAGATGGCAGTGTCAAATTGCGGAGCGACGCGTGTGCTTTCGACCCAGACAAGGATGACACGGCGCTGACTGGTTTAAGTAGATAAATAGGAATTTTCTGAATTTATTAAATACCCAGAACTTTGAAAATTCATATCTTTGCATAGAAAAATCATAAAAATAAAATAAAAATACCCTCTTGCTCAGTGAACAGAGGAGAATAACGTGGAAAAAGAATTAAGTTGTTCTGTTAAGTATTTTATTTTTAATTAATTTAATACTATTTTAAGTATTTCAATTCTCCATTCATACATATAACTCACCATGGTATGAGACCATAGGGCTTTTGTAGCCTCTGTTCTTAGAAACATTCCCTGAATTTTCCAAGACTAGAGGCCATTTCTATGGCAAGTTATTTATTTTTCAATTTTATGTCTTTGTTTTGGAATTTTAATTCCAACAATTTGCATGTTGCTTAGAAAACTCTAGGAAAATGAGGGGAAGTATCTTAGGACCAGAGGACCCTAGAAAAATTGCGGTTTAACTTAATTCCTTAAAAATAACCCTAATTAGCCTAAACACTAAAAACTAAACTTTAATTAATTAGGAGTAACCACACATCAAAAGCACTTGAAAATAATTCTCCACTGTCACTTAGGATGAATAGAACCTCACATAAAAATTTTAAGTCAATTGGAAATAATTTAAGCCATTAAATGAATTATTTAAGTTGTATGGTCATTTTTAAAATTAAAAAAATTCATAAAACCTAAAATACGCTTTAAAAATTCACCAAATTGGTTTTGTGGGCTCTCTGATATCAGAGGAGTCTAACCAAATTAAAATTGAAATTTTCTAAAAATTTTCATTTTTGACTTAACTTTTAATATTTTAATAATTTAAAAATTAAAAAAATCACAAAAATATTAAAATTCATAAAAATGTCATATTTGGTCCCCTTATCACTTAGGAACCAACCAAATATTTTTCCTAAGTCCTTAGGTTAAGATATTGAATTTTAAAGGCTTAAAACAATTTTTAACATTAAAAAATGGATTTTCCAACCTTTTCACCAAATTAATTCTAATAAATCAAATAAAAGTAAAAAAAATACAAAATTTGTTTCTCTAGACTCCTTGAAGTCAGAGGGACTTAAGAAAAATATAAAATCTATTTTTAAACTTTAATTTTATTTTTATAATTAATTAATACACCAAAACTCAAAATAATTATAATAAATAAAATATAATTCAAAAATTCACCAAAATTGGTTCAAATGGTCCTCTAGTCAGTAGGGACATCCCATAATTTTCTTAAGGACAGAAACTTTACCTTGGTCATGTTATTGAATTTTCATTGAAAACCCTTATTTTCCATAAAAATAATTATTAAAATTAAATTAAAAAATAGAAAAAATCACATTTTCTCCTTTGATATTTTAATTGACCCATGAGTATGGTGACATAAAAATTCCAAAGTCATTTGAGTTATATTTAATGAATTATGAAGTGAACAAGCCTAAGGGGCAAAAATGGTAATTATTGAAATTTAGCCTTAATCAATATTTAGGCTTAATTATGGGTAATGGGTAATAAATGATCCTAATTAATCTCCTTAGATGATTGAAACATGAGGAATTAAAGGGTAGAAACCCATTTATCACTTTTCCAACATAAAAAAAATGGTTATAATTTCTTAAATTATTAAAAATTTGAAGTTAATTAAAGGAGAATGTATTAAGTAAAGGGGTTTAATATTGGAAGATATTAATTTATTAATCTTGAACCCTAATTGATAGAAATCAAATACCACTTAATATTAATTTAATAACTCATTAATGAAAACTATGATAAATTAAATAACCAAATTAAAATAATTTCTAAGTTAATTTAATAAAAAAAATTTTTAAAATAATATAATTAATTAAATTAAAAATAATTTTAAAATGACATGATTAATTCAAAGTAATTTACATTAAATATAATTAAATTAAAACAATTTTAAAATAATTTAATCAACTTTAATCAAAATTAAATCAATGCAACTAAATTAAAATCAACTTCAAATCAACACAATTAAATTAAATATAACTAAAATTAAAGTTAAGACAATTTTAAAATAGCTAAGTCAACTTTTGAAATTACACAATCAAATTGAAATAACATAAGACAGTTATGATTTGACTAAAATATTATAATTAATTTGAATCAATCTTAAAAAACCAACTTAAATCTAAATAAGATGGTTAAGTTTCTTAATAATCTAACCTGCCCTAAAGGCTTCCACCTACATAATTCCTAAATGGAGTATCAAGTGAAATGTCACTTCACTCATCTGATAATCAAATGTCTAAGTTCACTGAGCAAGAAGCAAAACTTAACTAAATTCTTGGATGATTAATTCACCTGTACAATGAAATTCATTTGGACTCAAAATAATCTCAGAAGTATTGAAAAGATGTTTAGGACTCGTCCTAAGCACTTCCTTAATATGATGGGATGTTTTAGAAGAACAATTGAAGGTAATTGTTCTTCGTTGAAGAAAATCATCCATAAAACACAAGAACCTAGACGTCATAGGAATTGACTAGCAATAGGATTAAGATTTTGGTAGACAACCAGAACCTTTCCTTAGCCTTACCTAGGTGCTTTCCTTTAAATGTTTAAATGTTCTGACATGTGTTTTAAGTGCAGCTTGGAGTGACAGGAAGAACATCCAGGTATGCTTTTACTTTATTGCAATTTACTTACCTGTACTGCACTTTACTTTTCTTGCATGTTAAACAAGAATGTCACCCTGCATGAAAACTGAAACTTTTAGGATAGCCACAAAACTGAATCCTAAAACTAAATTAAAAGTCACAACAAGATAAAATTCACCGCCACAACATTTAAAATATAAAACAACTCAAAATTTAATCACAAATAGAACAACACAACCACAACTAAAACTAAATTAAAATGTCTTGTTGGATGATCGGGAATACCTTGGATGATGTAACCTACATGTTGCTAACGGGATTTACCATGGTCTAAATGAAAGTGTGGAACTCATTTAGTTGAGTTTAGCAAATTCATTTGGACTAAGTGAATCCGATAAAAATAACGGTGCTGGAATGATTGAACCGTGGGATCATAACCGATGTTGTTATAACCAACTTTAAGATTCCCCTAACAAAATATTAAAACACCTGAACCTTAAGACTTTTCTAAACTAGAACACTTCTCTCATCTCCTGATTTTCACTTTTCAAAACTAAACCTTCTATAACAACAAGGAGCTTGGAGCATAGAGGGCAGCACGACCATCATCGTCAACAAAACTGGAATCTACATCAACAAAACCTTTCTTAGCATTAAATAACAAAGCCATAGGATTTCAAGGTAGTTTGCCTAGTGCAACATAAATCCTCAATTTTTTTAGGCATTTGCACAATTATATTATGCAAATTAAGCCCTAATTGGTCTTAGGATTCCGAGGTAGTTGTTTGGTACAACATAAACCCTCACATGTTCGAGGCTATTTGTGTGATTATATCATACAAGCATAAGTCCTAATTAACTAAAATTGGCAGGATTGAAATAATTAAACAATTCTCTCAAATTGAAGCCAAACAATATGATAGTCGGGAAGTCACCGAAGTTCACTTCGGGTCCGTGACATCCCCTACTTCTCTTCCGTTGGATTCTCAAAATAACTGTTCCAAATTTGAGCTATTCCCTTTTGAAATTTCCAAAATCCAATTTGTTTGAAACCTTAAACTTTGAAATTCTTGAGAGCAAAACCATTGATCATTATCGAGAGTTTTCTTAAGTGTTTTCTGACATTGAGATGTAATTAACTATAGGGGCTTGCCTTTATAGGGAACTTTAAGATCCCAAAATAATATAAACCCTGCATAATTCCTTTATATTAAGCAAGAGAATTTGTCGGCTTATAAAATTGGTTCGCAGACCAAACAGATGTCACAAATCTTCTAGTTTATTTAATCAAGCCCCATCATCAAGCAATGTGTCTATTCTTCGGGATAAATACACGGTTTGTGATGTGGTGCTCGTTTATATAAACTATTTTGGATGTGAGATCTGTTTGATTTCATATCTTAAAATTTTTTTAACTTAAATTTATTTTCAAAATCAAATGCTTCTTTCTAAAACTATATATATATATATATATATTTAGCAGAAAAAGAAAAATATATTAATCATGAAGATCTAGTACATCCGATATGAGGAAAGGAAAGCAGATCCCCATGCAATAAAATTCTAAACTCCTTAAAAATAGAAGAATTAAGATCCAAAGAAGAAAAGCATAAAATGTCCTTAGAAGAACTGCACTCTAGAAGCAAGCCAATTAGCTGGCTGATTTCCCTCTCTATGGATGTGACTCCAAACTATAGTTAGATTAGATACCAATAATGAAATTTTATTGATCCAAATTTGAAGATACCAAGGAGTAGCTGATTTATGTAGAAGAATATTTAGTAAAACTAATGAATCCATCTCCACATGAATTGGGCCTTTATGATTCAGAATAGCTATCTTTAGACTCCAAAAAACAGCTATAGCTTCAGATTCTAATGCATTAATGGCAGAAATTGGAGCGAGAGATAACCCATAAGCAAGACCCCTTGTAGTTTCTGCATAAGGCCCCAATACCAAGCATTAGAACTATTAACGACAGTGGAATGTATATAACTTCCATCGGTATTGATTTTAACCCAAGGGTATTTAGGAGTTCTCCAAATAATCAATTGGAATTTGATTACCGAAGGCTTATTCATTAAATTTAAGGAAGTCTGTCATCTTAAGAAGAAAATTCAAGCAGCTTTTTATGATAACTTTGGCTGAAAAAACCATATTATTATGCATAATCTCATTTCTAACCATCCAAGTGAACCAAAATATAATTAGGGGGATATAGAATTCAATTTGTCATCTTCCAATCTTGCCAACAATCAACAAGGTTGGTCCAACAACAATATCTATGAGACAATCCCCTTTGATTAAGGACAGTCTTCCATACCTCCTGTATAGCATTGCAACTGATAAATAAATGAGAAATGGATTCTTCACTAGAGAGACAAAAAGGACACATAGAAGGTACCCGAATACCCTTTAATTTCAGAATATCATCAGTTGGCAAAAACTTCCTGAAAAGCTTCCAACAGAAAAATGACATAGAGGTTCGCCTACAGAAGTTGTCAGCGAATTTTAAATTATGTATATATATATATATATATATATATATATATATACATAATTTAAAATTCGCCGACAACTTCGTAGGCGAACCTCTATTCAAAACACATAACCTAAAAATATGCTGACAAATATAAGTATTCTTGAGTTACAGATGAACTCAGCTTTAGGCCTTTGGACATAATAATCTCTCTCTAAAAGGCTTCCTTTTTAATAAGCAATCCAAAGCATCAGCATGCATAAGGGCAATTTTGGATGGAAGCTACCGGCAAGGCAATCAAAGGAGGGTAACTCCTAGCCATAATCAAAGTGACTGACCGATGCACATACAAAAGATAATACCCAAAATTCTTAATTTTTCATGCAAATAAGCAAATTAGACTTTTATTAGAGCAATCAACAGCCCAAAAATCAACACAAAAAAATAATTTGTTTTATTATCATATATAAATGTTATAAATCAAACAGTCCAATGGTCATTCAGTTTGTTTGAGTAGAGCTGCTGCCACGAGCCTAAGAAAGCAAGGGGAACTTCACACCAGATATTAGCAAATGGTAGTACCAGCTCTGAACCCTCATAAAGGCATTAGGTAGTACCAGCTCTATTAGCACGAACTTAGAAATGGGTGTTTTACATCATCGCCTGTTTTACCAACCCTTCTAACTTATAAGCTGACTCAGTGATTCATATAAAATCACCTTGTTTTGAATGTTTTCAATCGAATATGAACATTTCCTCTACTGGTATCAAGGTAAATATGTGAGAAGACTAAAAAGATTTGCATACATATTACTCAATTTCTATGTGTTTACATGTTTAACTCCTAAACTTTTATTTTTTGAATCTATTTCATCCAAATTCTTCGTATCATATAAAAAAAAGTATCACTATTTTAGCTTTTAAAAGTGAAGCACAGCTTTTTTGTGCGTAGCCAAAGTGACATATATATAAACATTAAAGTTTAGGTGTTAGATATGTAAATATATAAGAATTGGGTGATATGTATCTAAATGTTAGAATTTAGATGTTACATATGCAAATAAGAAAGAATTGTGTGAAATGAAAGTTTCTCAATTTTAAATATTAAAAATAGGTAAAAGGTCCACCCCATTCCCTTGTACTTACATATTCAACACTTAGCCTTTTACTTTTTATATTTATGCCACCCGAATCTTTTATTTCACAACAAAATTACCACAATTTTATTTTTTAAAAAGTGAAATACCCATTTTCATGTATATGTAGGATGACACATATGTAAAAATTGAAGTTTAAGTGTTATATACATAAGAATTGAGTGGTGTGCATGCAAATATTCCAAATATCACATGAGTGAAGAAGTACATAAGAAAAATAACCTTCTTAGCTTGCACAACAGTTAAAAGATCTCTTATTATATTGGAATGATATTTGCTTATGTTGGTCTAACAGAATATTAAAATATAAGACATTTATTTTGTAAGAGTGAATATAATTGATATTCAAGAAGAAATAAAACCACCAACCAACTATCAACATAAGAAACAAGAAAATTTTCAAATTGAGTTGATATTTTAATTTCATAAGCAATGGTGTACACATCCAACATTTATACATCAACCATTTCTCATTTGTGGGCATGAAAAACCATTAGACGCAAAAGTACTGCATGCATATATGAATGACTCTGTTAAAATAAGTATGTACATAAGTATTTTTAAATGAAATAAATATAGAGCAAAACTCTTCCGATACTCTTTCTCATGTAAATGATTATTAGCTCAATAATTCAAAGATCTGTTATGAGATTAGAATTATAATTTCTTAGTTTCGTCCAACAGAATATTAAAATAGAACATTACATAACAAATATATAGACCTGACGCATACGAACATTTGTGAATCATCCCAATCTGATAACATTTTAGGCATGTTGCAATAAATCAAATATATATATAAACTCCTGTAAGAATGCAGGTAATGTTAAATAAATAAATCATTCCTTATGCTTTGTGTATTCACTGGAACAAGTGTTCATTGAAATTAGATATTTTTTCTTTTTTTTCAGGTACAAACATTAACTTCTTGAACATATAGAAACAAGTCCTTAATTTCAATAGTCTTTTTTTATTTAAAAGTACAAAGGTTTATGGACCTACTGTTGTCCTCCATAGATGAAAAAATGAGAGGGGTAGATAGCAAAAAAAATAAAAAATTTAAAAAAAAATAAAAGGACATGAGGGTACTGAACTTCTCCGCAAAAAAAAATAAAAAATAAAAAAAAATAAAAGGAGATAAGGGTACTGAACTTCTCCTGCTTCTCCTCCCTCCCATACATTGTTAAGAATCCAGTGTGAGGAGGAGCCTAATTGCATGAGCAAAAGGAGGCGGGGGGGGGGGGGTGCGTGAGTTTAAATAGTTTATTATTATTATTATTATTATTATTATTATTATTATTAGTGTTATTAATATTATTTAAGTGCATCGATTCACTCATTATTTGTCTGTGCACAGAATTATGACAAAATGGGTGTCCTCTCTAGGTAAAATTGACATTCTGAACATGCCTGCACGGTCCGCTTCATCATCTAAGGTTATCTTGACAAATTCATCGACGACCAGGCCAATTTAAGTCTGATTCGTGCACAGCGTGGTGAATGATATTCTTCAAACTAATTGATGCTGACCATCAAGCAAAATGTTGACTGGCCTTCGCCTAAAGTCTAGTAGAATGGTCCCAACAACTTAACTCTCACCACGCGCCGACAAGTATCAAATTTGTATCATGAGGGCCTTCCCTTTATTTTAAATTTGACTTTGATTTTGGTTAGTGAATTTAAGCTCCAGATTTAGTTTGCAGGGATTATGAAAAAAATTTATTTTGATTATGATTATGGTGTGTGTGTGAATTGGGGTGTTTATGTACAGTATGTAAGTGTATGTGGTGTTTATGTGTGTGAATTGTGTATGGTGTCCCTTGACCCGATCCACAATTACGCAGTTATTGAGGTTCCCAAAAGATGGTAAAAATCTTGACCCAATTTATATCTAACGGCTAGTGTACAAAATGGATATGATATAGAGTTTCGAATTTGATTTATAGTTTTTACATTAAGGGTTCAACGCAAGTGCACGTACCGAATCAAGTTATATAAGGTTTTCATTAAGAGCCAGAGTATAGACCTCATAGAGAAGTGAGGTAAGAAATCCCTTTGGATAATTCTAGTCTACTACTATTAGATCTTAATTTGAAATTTTTGAAAAGTTTTATTTTCCTAGATTCACTAATTTACTTCTAAAATTAAAATTAACTAAATTAAATAAAAACCTAATCTATGGAGGCTAGTTAAAATTTAAAAAGTTCTTATATAATTAAAATTATTCCCCATTGTGATGAGATCATAATCAATGTAGGAATTAAATGTTTAAAATTTTAAATTATATTTTCCGACAAATAGGAGCATACCTATTTTTTACCCTCTCCAGAGTGCATAAAGAACATTTGCTAATCAAAAGTTAAGTTCCTAATATGGTTATGCTGGGTAGATTCTAGCCTCTCACTTCCAGATTACCCACTGTGTCATCTCTTTAGGACTAACTAGGCCATAGGTTCTAAACTCTAAATCAAATTAGTGAAGGTTCTAGTCGATCACCCTAAAATCACCAATTCTACGCCCGTCAAAACTTATTTCCCTATTTATTTGCACGCCCCTCTACACTAAGTCTCCTCCCGTCCTAAGGGTTAATTTGGTATTCACTAGTTGTGTGAAATCATAGCCCTCTGATCCTTGGATATTTATGCTAACATTTTATATATGAATTGATGTTTTTCTTTAATGATAATATAATATAGGATTCTAAGCAAATATATGCATCGTTGTCAAGTAATAAAAGACTTTCTGATTAAGTCCCAAGATATCGAACCTACAAGGAAAGTGTTAAAAAACAAAAACAAAAAAATTAACTTTTCACTTTTTAAGAATGATCTTACTCAAACTAAAGATAATATTCTAGGAAATAAAATGTGATTCTTTTTGCTAATTTTTATAAGTTGAAATAAAAGTAAACAACAAATTTAATAAAATTTTTATAAGATGTAAGTAAATGCAAATAAAATATCTTTTTCCTTATTATGAATCAGTAACAAGTTATGAAGTTTTGTTTTGGAAGTATACTAAATGTGTTGTGCTAAATGGAAGCAATTATATTCTTTACCCTTACTAGAGATTCTATAAAGAACATAGGTTAATCTATTGTTTATAAATCTTGAAGACATGTTAGGCAGGAAAGATACTAGCTCTCACTCTAGAGTTTTCTCGATTCCCTCCACCTGGGGCTAACGTTTCATATCAAAACATAAAACAATAAATTGAATTGGGGGCTTTAGCCTATCACTCTAAAGTCCTCTAGCTCTACACCCATCAAGGTATATCTCCTTATGTATTTGCACTTAACCATATGAATCACATTCTCATCCATATAATCTCATGTGATTCTTTCCAATTGTTGACTGAGACAATACCATACCGGTTCTTACATGTTCTCACAACAAATTTTAACATCTTAATTAGCTAAATCAAGAAGTAAATGAAATGCAAGATTTTGGATCATCACAACTTCTTCCAACATTAAAATTCTATACTTCACACAACATACTTCCATATCTTTATTACTTCATCATATTAAGGAAAAAGATAAAGAAAACTACTCAAAATTCATGAAAAAATACAATCACAACTTGATTTAAAAGAAGAAATCATAATGAAAATACAAGAACTCTTAATTAAATACCAAATGTATTAATAAAGATAAAGACTTATCTGTAAATTCTCTCCACAACATTCTTGAAGTTCCTTTAAAAATTTGATTTTCCTTACATTGCTTCTTAGAGGTTGACGCCCAACTCTGAGGACTCCAAATCTTTAATCTTATCCAAATAAAAACTAAATTTAAGTAGAAGTGGTGAAGTGGAGTAGTAGTTAATGAAAGAACACTCTTACACTAATTACACACTCTACAACAACCACATTAAAACACTCTAATTTACTCTCTCAATAGACTCTAACACCTCTAAACACACACACTTTTTTATCATCATGTCTTATTTTTAATACTTTTTCAATAGCTGCCTTCGTATCTCTTCTAATTGTGTCCAGATTCAACATATCTTCCAAAAGATGCATTTATTCAAGAGTATTTTGAATGAAATTTGGCGCAAATAGGAAGTTACCCATGTTCTCACCAAGAGATGCCTCAAATATTTCTTCAAAATCACGTTAAAAAATTAAATAACTCCTCTTTTATAACAGTCGCGCTTAAGCGTGAGGTTCTGACGCTTAGCCACGGATCATCTAGCGTGTAAGTTCCAACTCTAGGTGCATAGTCGCAGGGCCTTAGCTTGTAAGTGCGAGTTCCGACGCTTAGCCGCCACATAACATTTCTTCAATATTCTTCATTTTTGCTCCAATTTTGATACTTTTTTACTTTTTTCATCACATTCATCCGTTTAATCATACCTGCAAGAAAATACACAAAATATCTTCCATTAAAGTGCAATATCTTCAAAACTAGGCATAAAAATGCCAATAAAAACTCTATATATTTTAGGTGTATCGAAATCCCCTTAACTTGAAATGTTACTTGTCCTCAAGTGATACTATAATTGTATAAAATTCAAACAATTAAATTATGTGGATGAGTGTCTTTAGAAGTTTTTAAAATTTTGTTCTAGATATGTAGTTGTCCAATTTAGAAAAAGTTTTAGTAAATGAGATAAATTTAAAGTTTAGAAATCTTCTAGGTAAATGTTTATGAAAAATATGAGTTCCTATCTTATTCAAAAATACTTATAGATTTTTAGGCGTTTTATTTTCTTTACCTAAAAATCTTTACTGAAAAATAATTATACTAACTATATTATATTTTTAAGCTTCAAGATTTTTTTAAATCTTATACTCTAAAAAGATCAGGTGTAGAACAAATTTTTGATTAGACCCTTAAATCCTCAAGCTTCTTCTTTTTCACATACTATTTTTCACTTTTTCTTTTCTTTTCTATTTTTTTCTTTTTCTTTCTTTTTTTTATAAGGCAATGATTACTATATTTAGAGAGGCCTTTAATGATTTTGAATTCCACCCTTCCATTCCCAAAGCATAAGGTAGATATATATCTTTAACTTAGAAATATAATAAAAGTTTTGAAAATTATTTTCAATAAAACAAATTTATGTATTAAAAATAAAGTCCAATCCTTCTATTTTTCCAAAAATATAACTTTTACTACTAAAGATACTTACAAAATATTCATCATTTCTTCACTATGAAATTTTTAACTTTAAATTTTTCGTCATTACTAGAAAATTTAACTCAATTTTATTACTCATTTATTATATTCAAAATTTTACTTCTCTAATATAACTTCATACACATAATTATTTTTTCAATCAAAATCCAAATTTTATTTATAGCACATTTAAGAACAAATAAAATATTAAGTTTCTTTTTTATTTAATTGGTTTTCATCCCCCCCCCCCCACCCAAACTTTAAAATTTTCATTATGATGAAGCATTTAAGCATAGTTAAAAGATACATGGGTAGCAATTGAAAACTATAAGTATCATATTTGCAGGAATTTTTATATCGAAAATATGCAAGTATAAAAAATTTAAAACAAGAATAAAAATAACTAGATTAAATTTTCACCTTTTCATTTTTATAGAAATTCAAAAGATTTCTAACGTAGTGGAGGAAATAAAAGAAAATTCACACTCACTTAAATTGAATTGCATAACTAGAACATATGTATGCTAGTAAATTGAAATGTTAAGCATGAAATTTATATAGTGGATTTTTATACTTTCTAAACAGGTTCTGGAATAAGTTCTAAATTAACAAATAAAATTCACTACAAATTCATTAACACAGTTACTACTAGAAAGATTCTAAATATTCACATATAACTCATAAAATCAAACTAAAGTAGCTTAATAACTATTTCATCAATAAAGTCCATATAGCAACCATAATGAGAATATCAAATAAACTACAATGTCTAACATAAAATAAAACATAACAATTCACAACATAAAAAGTCCACACATACATCATATAACATAACACAACTAAAATAAAATCCTAACCAAAATCTTCCTCCTCCTCATCATCCCCTTCGTTCCAGGTATGGGTAGGCACATATGGGGTGAATTGTGGATGAGTGGGTAACACAACACTAAAATCACCTCTGATCAATCTATCCATGTAACTGGGGTAATTCATCTCATACCCAGTGTGCTACTAAAGATACTCTCTCATATGATCTAATTTCCCCTCTATATCGTGAACTTGATCCGCAGTATAATTTACATTATCTTTTATCTCATTCAAAAGTTCAGTTCAGGAATAAAAAAACTGACTTGAAAACACCTGTGATATAGAAGCACATGAGGTAGATGCAACAAAAGTAGATGCAGTGGATGCTCTAGAAAATCCTCCTCTCCTGCCAAAAAGTGAATGTTTAACATATGTCTTTATATTTGTGCTGGTAATAGGCTTAATAGGCTGAAGGACCTCTTCCCAATTATCAGATCTAACACCAGCTCGCTCACACAATGAAAATATAAGGGAAGCAAATCTCATACCTGTAGTGGTGGCAACTCTGACAGACATCTAAATACAATCATAAATGATCTTCCCAATATCTATTGCCTTCCTCTGTTGAATACAGTAATTTAAAGTGGCACTTTCTCCAGTCACCTCGCTTACATGATTTGTAGGAAGCAACTTAGATGATATAAAATAATGTCAGGCTTTGGTGGTGGCCTTTAACTTTGAAGCAGAGAAATTTACTCTTTTCTCATTAGTGATTTTCCATAATCCCCTCCCCTCAGTCAAAGTAGAAATAATCTCATCCAGTTCTTCCTCTTTAGGATTATAATTCAAATAGAAACAAAATATACTTGGCGGTAGCAGATAAATTTCGTTTATTACCTCGAAAGTAAAATGTATCAATTTTCCTCTTACCAAAACAAAGTTTTCCTCTAATTCCAGGAGATTTTCATAGAACTCTCAAACAACAGAAGTAACAGCTACAACAGCGAAACAACAGAATCTATCCCAAATGCGACTTACAATCATATCTTTAATAACTCCACATGGTTTATCAAATCCTCATTTTTTAATCAGTTTCTGTGAATATAACCCATGCAAGTAACGATCTTGAGCTTTAGAACTAACAAACTTGTCAAAATCGGAAGTAGCTCTTAACATGCACCTCTTTTGTGCCTGACCCGACCCGCAATTACGCAGTAAATTAACTTTCAAAAGATGGCCAAAAACTTGACCCGATTTATAAATAGCGGCTAGTGTGCAAAGTCTTAAATGATATAAAAATTAGAAAATATTTTACACACTAGGGGTACTACGCAAGTATACGTATCGTTTCAAGTAATATAGAGTTTTCTTTAAAAACCCCATTATCGATCCCACGAGGAAGTGAAGTAAGAGGTCTTTAGTCAAATTCTAGTCTACTACTAATAGTCCTTAGTTTGGAATGTCGATTAAAATTGTGTTTTATCTAAAAAATACTCTTAAATGCAAGTGTTAAATGTAATAGTAATTATAACTAAGTGCAAATAATAATTCTAAAGATAACCCTTTTTGGATGAATTGGTTTGGAGAATTTTGAGATATTAAAAACTACTATTCTTATGTAATGAAAGAGATAATGTATAGGATTGAGATGCATTAAATATTGTATGTGCCAAATAGGAGCAATCCTATTCTTTACCCTTTGGTCCAGACATAAAGAACATTGACTAATCCTATGCTTGGTTATCGAATCGCGGCTAGGTTGGGAGGATACCGGTCGCCACTTCGGAGCTCCCACGTTCCCCTCGCCTGAGGGCTAACATTTACACTTCAGCACCCAAACGATAGGACTGAATTGAGGATTTTAGCCTGTCACTCTAAAATCTCCAATTCTACGCCCGATTAATATTATTTCCCTATTTATTTGCATTCAACTTCTATGAACTTCACCATTCATGGAATTTAAATGTGGTTCGTACTTAGTTGTAGAAAGCATAGCCCTCTCGGATCGTATGTTTTCACAACAAATTTTAACATTACAACATGCCTTAATTGCAATGTAAATGAAGTGCAAGTAAAAACTATCACATTTATATCTAAATTAACTTCTAACATGCATCACAAAATTCTAATCATGAATTCTACTCATTAGAAAAGAAAAGTAAATTGAAAATAATGGCATAATCATCTCATGCCACTATTTCCAAAGAAGAAGAAAGAGTAAGAGAGATACGTCACAAAACACGAAGAAAACGCAAAGAAAACTTCATTTAAACAAAGCAAATCCACTACTCAAATGTTTATAAAATAATAAGATAATGAAGAATAATACTTAGCTTTTTCCCTTTGAAAGAAAGAGGAAGATCTCTCCCACAAAGTCTCCCGTCGATCCATGCAATGCTCGTACAATCCCTTACAAATTCTCTCAAAAATCTCCTCTCCAATCTCTCTAAAAGGGTAGAAATCTACATTTCTACTCTTAATCTAAGAATCCTAAACATTCCTCTAAGTTTTTCTCCAATTTTTTCTCTCTAATCTTCTCTTAATATCCCCCTTTTCTAACCTATATTCGCCATTTTTAAAGAGTTTGGACGAATTCCCAAGAGTTTCCTCACGCACCCCTTCGAAAAAGCGTCCAAATACGTCGAATATTGGCCCAAAACCGCCAAAAGTCGGTTCGTGGTCGTCCGGGCCGCTGTCGGCGAGTTCGAGCTCGCTGTCTGCGAGCTTTTCAGCCACTTTTCGGTGGTCTCGGGAAAATCTCGCCGTCGGCGAGATGGCTCTGAGCAGCTCCACCGTTTGGCTCCGTTTGGCCCCATTTTAGCTCCGTTTCGCCCCGTTTCAGTTGCGTTGCGTTCGTAAGAGATAGCCCTACAAAATAAACATAAAAACAACATTTCTTTAAAGTGTAATCTCATTCAAAAATATGCAAAAAGTATAAAAGAGATTAAGCATCGAAAGACTTATCGAAAGGTGTCAGGGCAGAATTTCATTTCTTGCTCGTTTTTGCTCCAAATTGCACCATTTTTGTTTCCTTTTGCTCCAATCGCCATTTCTTGTACCTAAAACCAAAAAACATAAAACATACAAAATACCTTCCTTTAAAGTGTAATATCATCAAAAAATAAGTAAAATGATATAACAAAAAACATATATATTTTAGGCGTGTCAGTGTCATTTCTAAAATTTTTATAAAAATCACTATAAATCCCACATTCAACTCAAAATCACTAAACTTTACTTCCAAAGGCTTAAACTACTATATCCAAGTAATTTCCAAAGCTTTTTCTCAAACTTTCACCATGAATAGTGTTTTTTAGATTTCTCCAAAATGCACTCAAAATATATGGTGAAAATCAAAAGTTTTTACTTAGGAGTAGTGCTCTTACCTCAAGAAGATCAAATCTAACAATTTCCACTTGAAACGGCTCAAGAATCACAAAACTTGGTGATGCCCTAGCCTCCTATGTCGCAAACGTCAAAGGTTGAAGATGACGGGGTGAAAATTTTGTAATTTTTTGGGTTATTAAAACCTGAAAAACTTAATTTTGCAAACCGACGCCTAAGCGCGAAAGTACGGCGCTTAGCTGTGGAGCACTAGCGTGTAAGCGCAGGGGTTTGACGCTTACCCGCAAACTCGTTGTTTTTTATTTTTTCGTTAAATACACATTCTTGCTCACTTAATAAACCCTTAAATTATTTTAATAAGTATTTTATCACCTTATAATCTTCTTATCTTCAAAATTACGCTTCTATAGAATTAAAAACGATTCAACACAAGTTTTGCACAAAACACAAACTTTTACTTAATAAAACAAATACAAATTACAAATACAAATTATAAGTCTTTAAACCATGATATTTGTATAAGATCTCATCTTTTCTACTCATATTTAAAAAACTTAAACCAAACACTAAACATAAACTAAAAATACAAACATATTTATAACACTAAACATACATAAAACATTAAACACTAATTCATAACAAAATTGTTTTAACACATAACACAAATATAAAACTTAATTCCAATCTCCATTAGGTGGAATATATCCTCCATTAGTTCCATCTAAACCATTTGATATATAGATTTGATAGAACAAACGATGGTTAAAAACTCTTGCTGAATCTTCATTTATCCACTTGTTCTTCAAAAACATTTGTGCTAAATGTGCATTAGTTTCATTTACCATTTGTTGACCTCATTTTGGATGAGGTCTTCTCTTCTTCTTTTTAGTACTTAGGATCTAGCCTTAGGCTTTTCCTTTGACTATCTTAGAGGACTAGAAGTGGAACCCACCACTTAGAAATTCAAACCACTTTTTAACCCCCTGCAAACTCCACAAACTTGACTGTAGACCCCTAATCACCTAGAGGGTTGAAATCAAATGTGGAAGTTTAAAGGGTGAGTTCCTATAGGACTCTTTGGCCTTAGGACTGCCCTGGGTGGCCTGGTCTGGTGGAGGATTGACCTACACACACACTACACTTATACTCTACACTTTAACACACATCCTAAAAACACACCCATACCTAACTTGACCTCCTGACTCATAAAGGTGATTCACATGGATGGTCCTTAACCCCTAATCCCTTGGCTAAGAGGGTTAGGAACAACATAGTGGATGCCTCAAATGAGTCCCTTCATGGCTCATGTGGGCTTGATATGGCTTCATGGCTCAACCAAAATGATTTTATTCCACTTACATTCACCTAATCTTCAATTTTCAAAATTTTCGATTTTGACCCCGAGACCCTACACACTTCAGCTTACCCAAAGCCCGGAAATTACCCAAAATTTTCAAAATTTCCAAATCACTCAAAATTCCCCAAAATTAACCTTGAACATTTCCTCACCAATCAAGTTGATCATCCATAGCCAAAAATACCAAAAATTCCAAAAATACCTCCCAATACCCTCCAAATACCCAAAATACCCCTCTTGACCCAAAAATCCAAAAATTCAGAAAATTCCCAGAAAATTCCAGAAAATCTCAAATATTCCCAATTTCATTTTGTCCAACTACACCATGGGCCAATTGTGTCAATTTACCCCACTTTTGTCAAAATCCCCAATTTGACCCATTTTAACCCTAAGTGAACCCAATGTCAAGCCAAACCTACCCAATTGACCCAAATTCTGGTCCAATTCAATTCTAAACATCAATTCAACATTCCCAACACCAATCTAGACCAAATCCAAGTCCAATTTGAATGATATTTGAATCCAATTTTACTTTTGGCCTTAAAGCCCAATTTGGACCCATGACCCAAACCTAATCCAAACTAACCCAATTCAACTCCAATTAACCTCAAACCTTTTCTAAACCTTCCTTAGCATCCCCAAAAACAAAACACTAACATGATTTGCCCAAAATTTGGACCCAAACCCCACTCAAATTTAACCCAAAACTAAAAGGCCCAATTTTGACCTAAACCCAAACCTAACCCAAATAAGCCCAAACCCCAAAATCAAGACCCAACCAAAGCCAAAACCTCTTTGAAACACTCCCATAAACATTTCCAAACATTAATTTTACATCAATTTCAACCCTAGCACAACATTGGCCCAAATTAGCCCAACTTGACCTACATTGAGCCATTTACCAAAGAGGCCCAAATTCAAACCAATTCAATTCCAAGTCACACCAAATTGACTCCAAACCATTCATGAATCATCCCTAAACCAATTGCAACATTTATTTGACATGGTTCTTCACAAAATTTTCACCCAAAATCCCATCCTAAAATAAAAAAAAAAACCCACTTCCCTAAATCACTTTAAAAGCCCATCTAAAACCATTTCAAAGAGCCCAAAATCTACCCTAAAGCCCATATGAAATTTTCATTTGCAATCCATTTAATCAAAGTCATTCCCTAAGTTCCAATCCCATCATCAAATGATTCCAAATCAAGCCTCATGCCAAATCACCCCTAAATGCCAAAATTCACAAAATCCTTCTCCATGAAAGTTGACTTAACTTTTCCCAAGCCAAATGGAGCCATGAAGCCATGCATGAGCCCCATGGGAGCCATGAGAGCCATGGAATCTACTTTCCACCTCACCAAACCATTAATGGCAAGAGAGGGGATCTCTTTCTTAAACCCTCTTTAACCCTTTTTACCTTAAGCATGTCACACACTAAACCATGCTTAGCCACCTCACCATGGATGGAGACCACACCATTTTCTCTTGGGCGACCCAAGTGACTCTTTTCAGCCCAAAACCGAGGCCTTGGGTGGTGAACCTAGCCCAAAACCATGGGTTGACTCATTTGAACCCAAAATAGCCTTCCCCCATTCCATTTGAATTCAACTCCTTTACACATGTCCATGGCCGATTGATCGCACTAAGCCCCGACCACGACCTCCCTGACCTTGAGGGTGACCTGACCCTGGCCGGCCAGCCACCACAGCCGCCGGAAACCACCAGGCCGAGAGAACCCATGTGAGCCAAAGTTTGGAATTCCCACTTGCTGAGCTGCCCCATGCCCAATGGCCATCATGGCTGTTCTTCCCTTGACCTAAGCAGCTGATCCCAAGCCTTAAACCCCCCTGGGAGGCCCTCCACCCTCTCCTATTTAAACCTCACCTCCTCTCGGCCATGAGAGGTGCTGAACCAGACCTTACTGAAACCCTGCCAAAATTGCTCCAGACCACTCTCCATACTTAGAGCAGTTGATCCCCAGTGACAATTTTCCCTAATCCCCACCAATAGAGCCCGATTTCTCGGCCAAAATTCCACCCAAAACCAAGACACTTCTCCACGGTGGATCAATCCCCAAATTGATTGATCCTACACCTTCACCGGACCAAGGAAGAGGTCCACCAGCAAAAGCCCCTCTCCGAGGCCACCCATCCGTTCCGGACTCCAAGCTTTGTGATCGGGCTTGGTCGAAATCATACCTAGGCAATTCACCGAGGCCGGGAGACTTCATATGGAGCTTGCTTGGACCCGATCGAAGGTGACACAACCCCGAGATTGAAGCCACACTTCTACGAGCAAAGGTATGAGCTAACTCTTTATCCTGAGCTTCTGGAGATTCTCCATTTCAAATGCCTTAATTTCAATGCATGATCACCGTATAGATGTATTCGTCTCTTCAAGACAAATCCATAGAGCACAAGAACACGAAAATCCGGTATTGAGTGAGATATTAGGGATTTAGTGTGGATGGTTCTCAGGCTAGGACGCTTGGGGACGATGAACGGATGCCGTTCATTTAATACACATGCGGACGGACGGCCAGGATCGCGCCGGATGAGGAGACGGAACGATACAGCAGGCCCCCGGAGCGTTGAGTTGGATGGCGGCGCCGAATCAGGAGACGACGCGTGTGCATTCAGAGCTGCCGAGGTTGAGCTGGCGCCGCGTCACTTAAGTAGAAAAATAGGTTATTTTCTTATTTATTTAATTCCCTAAACTTCAAAAATGCATAACTTTGTGTAGGAAAATCAGAAAAATAAAATAAAAATACCCTCTTGCTCAGTGAATAGAGGAAAATAATGTGGAAAAGAAATCATTTAATTTTATCAAGCATTTTATTTTTAATGATTTATTTACCCTCTGCATTGTTTTAATTCTCCATGCATATAGGAAATTCACCATGGCATGAGACCATAGGGCTTTTGAAGCCTCTGAACTTGGGAATATTCCCTGAATTTTCCGAGGTCAGAGGCCATCCATATGTGAAGTTATTAATTTTTCAAATTCATGTTGCTGTTTTGAGTATTTTAAATCTAATAATTAGCATGTTGTGAAATAAATTCTAGGAAAATTTGGTGATGTTTCTTATGACTAGAGGACTCTAGGAAAAATAGGTTTTGAATTAATCCACTTGGAATAATCCTAATTGGCTTAAACACCCAAAATAAGTCCTTAATTAATTAGAGCTAATCATACATCAAATTGACTTGAAATCAATTCTCCACTGACCTTTAGGATCAGAGCAACCCACCATAAAAATTTGAAGTCAATTGGACTTGGTTAACCCTACTAAATGGGTTGATTAAGCCATTTAGCCAATTTAAACTTTAAAAATTCATAACTTTCAAAATAATTTTCAAAAATTCACCAAATTGGTTTTGGAGCCTCTCTGATATCAGGGTAATTTAAGAAAATTAAAATTTCAATTTTCTAAAAAAGTTGATGTTTTGTATTATTTTAATATTTTAATAATTAAAAAATAATAAAAATCACAAAAATAATAAAATTCACCAAAATGTCACATTTTGAATTTTAATCACTTAGGAATAAACCCCATATTTTTCTTAAGTCTCTATAATGAGATATTAAATTTTAAAGCCCTAAGGTAATTTTAAAATAAAAAAAATGTATATTTTTAGTATTTCCACTAAAATAATTCTAATAAATAAAAAAAAATCAGAAAATTTTAAAAATTAGTTCTCTGATTTCCTTGATATCAGAGAGATTTTGGAAAAATATAAAATTCATTTTTTAACCTTTAATTTATTTTTAAATTAATTAATACTCCAAATCTCAAAATAATTATTATAAAAAGAATATAATTCAAAAAATCACCAAAATTGGTCCAAGTGGTCCTCTGGTCATTAGAAATGTCTCATAATTTTCTTAAGGACAGAAACTTTCTCTTGCTCATATTATTAAATTTTCCTTGGAAAATCCCTATTTTCCACCAAAAATAATTACATAAATAAATTAAATACAGAAAAATCACATTTTCTCCTCTAATGCCTTTATTGACATATGAGTGATGTCACATAAAAATTTCAAATTCATTTAAACTCAATTTAGTGAGTTATGAAATTATTAAGCTTGAAGGGTAAAATGGTAATTAAAATTTTAATCTTTAATTAAAACTTTAGGCTTAATAAAATTAAAGAGTAAAATATTTGATCCTAATCTGATTTGGATGATTGAAATTTAAATAATTAAAGGGTAGAAACCTACTAAACAATTTAAAAATAATTGAAATAAACCTTAATTAAATAATTGATTAAATTTGGAAAAATAATAAAATTGGAATTATTAAAATAGGGATATTATTAGGAAGAGATTTGTTCTTTAATTTAAGAATCCCTAAATTAATCATCTCAATAATATTTAATTCCTAATTAAAATGATAATCCAAATTTAAGATTTAAAATGTTAAAAGACTTAATCATTAAATTTAATTAAAGTTAAATTATTTAAATTAAATCCTTTTAAAATTTCAATTAAATTAATACTTTAACAATTACAATTAAATCATCTTTAAAACATAAAAAAATAATAATAAATTAAAATTAAAAAAATTAAATTAAATTAAAATTTAAATTAAATAAAATTAAATTAAAACAAATTAAATTAAATTAAAACAAATTAAATTAAATTAAATTAAATTAAATTAAATTAAATTAAATTAAATTAAATTAAATTAAATCAAATTAAATTAAATTAAATTAAATTAAATTAAATTAAATTAAATTAAATTAAATTAAAGCATATCAAATCAAACTAAATTGAATTAAATTAAATTAAATAATAGAATCAAGTTAAAATTAAAATCAAATTAAATTAAATTAAAATTAAAACTAAACCAAATTAAATTAAATTAAAGTTAAATTAAATTGAATTAAAAATAACATCACCTAAGACATAAAGAAATTCAAAAAAATATAAAGCAACTTGAACACTATTCCAAATTTAAACCCGTTAGCCGAAATTAAATTAAATCACAAACCATTTGAACATCAATTTGCCCTCGAAAGCTTTTGTTGTCATAACTCCTAAACAGAACGTTAAATGAAATGTTACTTCCCTCATAGGATATTCAATTGTCCTAGTTCACTGAGTAAAATAACAACAAAACTTGAATTCCCGGATGATTAATTCATTTGTATAATTAAATTCATTTGGACTTAAAACAATTCTAGCAATATTGAAAAGATGTTTAAGATTCTTCTTAAGCACTTCCTCAATATGATAGGATATTTATAAGAACAATTGAACTTAATTGCTCTTTGATGAAGAAAATCGTCCTTAAACCAAAACACAAGAACCTAGACGTCATAGGAAATGACTAGCTATAGGATTAGGAATTTGGTAGAAAACCATAACCCTTCCCTTAGCTTTACCTAGGAACTTGCTTAAATATTCTAAATTATGTTTAAGTACAGCTTGGGATGATGGGAAGACCCTCCAGGTACGCTTTTATTTTGTTGCAATTTATTTAATCGCATCGCACTTACTTTTCTTGCATGATAAACAACTGTTGCATGAAAACCCACACTTTTAGGATAGTCCCTAAAACTGAAACCAACACTAAAATAAGTCATTGCAAGATAAAATTCACCTCCATAACATTTCAAAATATGAAACAACTCAAAATTTAATCACAAACAAAACACAAAACTACAATTACAACTAAATTAAAACGTCTTGTTGGATGATCGGGAATACCTCGGATGATGTAACCTACGTGTTGCTAACGGGATTTCCCACGGTCTAAATGAAAGTGTGGAACTCATTTAGTTGAGTTTAGCAAATTCATCTGGACTAAGTGAATCCGATAAAAATAACGATGCCGGAAGGATGGAACCGTGGGATCTTAAATGGTGTTGTTATAATCAACTTTAAGATTTGTTTTAAATAAATATAAAAAACACTTGGAAAATAAGATTTTCTCTAAACCAAAACACTTTTCTCATCTCCTGATTTATGACTTCTATAACTAAACCTCTGCAACAACAAGGAGCTCGGAGCATGGTGGGCAGCACGACCATCGTCATCAGCAAAACTCAGATCTACTTCAGCAAAACTTTCTTAGAATTAAACAAGGATTTCGAGGTAGTTTGCCTAGTGCAACATAAATCCTCAACCTTTTGTTAGGCATTTCCATTGCAAATTAAGCCCTAACCGGTCTTAGGACTCCGAGGTAGTCGTTTGGTACGACATAAACCCTCACATCTTCAAGGCTATTTGTATGATTTTATCATACAAATATAAGTCCAAATTAATTAAAATTGGCAAGATCAAAACATTAAACAAACATTAGGACTTTCCTAAATCCAAGCCAAACTATAGGATAGTTGAGAAATTACCGAAGTTCGCTTCGAATCTGTGATTTCTCTTACCTTTCTTCCTTTGAATTCACAAACAAAATGTTCCAAATTTGATCCATTCCCTATTGAAATTCCAAAATTCAATCCTTTGAAAACTTAAACTTTGAAATTCTTGAGAGCAGAACTACTGATTATTATCGAAAGTTTTCTTAGGTGATTCCCGTCACTTAAGATGTAATTAACTATAGGGGCTTGCCCTTATAGGGAATTTTAAGAACCCAGGTAATATAAACCCTACTTAATTCATTTATATTAAGCGAGGGAACTTGTCGGCTTATAAAATTGGTTTGCGGACCAAACAGATGTCACAAATCTTTTAGTTTATTTAATCGAGCCCCATCGTCAAACAGTGTGCCTATTCTTTGGGATAGATACACGGTTTGTGGTGCGGTGCTCGTTTATATAAACTATTTGGGATGTGAGATCAGTTTGATTTCATATCTTAAAATTTTCAAATTTAAAATTATTTTAAAAATCAAATACTACTTTTCAAATTATTTATTTAAATTAAATTAAAAATTCGCCGACAATTTCTGTTAGGCGACCCCCTTTTCAAAATAAAACACATAACCTAAAAAATAAGCCGTACACCATTGCTTCAATTGATGCAACATCAAACTTGATCTTCACAATCTTTTCTAAAATTCCTTGGATACTAACGGCTAGGAATCTGTTATATAGCGCACTCTCAGTAATAAAATTCTTCTTGTTTGCATCCTCTTTCTTCTTAATTTTACTCTCCCAAAAAGACATTTCTCTAAGTTAAATTCTTTTGTAAGACTCTTAGGATAGAAAATTGGAATGAGATGTTTTTCTTTTAATTTGATCCCTATTTATAAAGTATAGATGGCCTAAAACCGTCCTCCCACGTTCACAAAACTGACATTAACGTGCCATGTAACTTCCCCATGATAATGGCTTCTAGAAACATATTTTTTTTGTTTTTCATAACTCTGGTGACTAAGCGCCAATTGCTGGCGAAACCTTCTGAGTGTCCTCTTTTGGTTCTTCAATCTCTTCTTTCTCTACTTCAATCTCTTTTTGAACTCTACCTTCTAAATCTCTTCCACTTTTTAATTGAACAATTTTTACTTGCTCTTTATTCTTATCTCTTAGATTTATCCATGTATTACTAGGAAGTGCTCCTTGGGATCTATTACTTGATGAATTAGCTATTTGTCCCAATTGACTCTTAATATTTCTAGTTGTAGCTCCTTGACTTTCAGTTGATTTCCCATTTGTAACAACACTTCTTCTATAGACAAATTCTTCCCCTTAAATTGTGAAGCACTGTTAAAACCTGGAGGATAAGTAGGTCTATAATAACTATTCCATTGGTTCTTCCAATTTTCCAATGGGTTTACTTGATTGTTCCCCCATTGATGATTATTACTACCCCAGCATGGTTCTTCCAACCTGGGCTATAATAATTGGAACATGAGTTATTAGACTTGTTTATGGCATTCAAAGTTTCTAATGATGTTTGAGACTCTATCATTTACCATAATAAATTTTCTTTAATCATTGAAATTAGTTGAGAAAACTTCATTCCAAATTGGTTTATCTTCCTTGAAATTACAACAACTTGATTTGCTAACATTCCAAAAGCATCAGATTCATGAATATTGGCTACCTTTTTAGGATTTACCCTCTCAGAAGGCCATTGAAAATTATTTTTAGCCATTTATTCAATTAAAGCATAAGCATCATTAAACTATTTAGACATCAATGAACCACCAACAACAACATTGATAATAGATCTAAGAGATCCAACCAATCCATTATAAAAAGTTTGACTTATTAACCGATCTGGTATCGAATGATGTGTACACTTTCTTAGAAGATCTTTAAAATTTTCCCATGCTTCATAAATAGATTCCCCTTCATACTAACAAAAAGATGTAATATCATTCCTAAGCTTAGCAGTCTTTGATGGTGGAAAATATTTAGCAAGAAATTTTTATGCTAAATCACCCTAAGTTCTGATAAATCCAGATGCTGATAAATTTAACCACATCTTAGCTTTATCTCTTATTGAGAAACAAAAAAAGTCTAAGTCTAATAGCATCATCTGAAACACCATCATATTTAAATGTAGCACACAATTCTAGAAAATTTGCAAGATGTAAATTTGGATCCTCAGTTGGTGCACCCCCAATCAGATTATTAGATACAATTTGGATAATAGTAAGTTTAAGTTCAAATGAATTAGCAGCTACAACAGGGTTTTGAATACTCACATGAAATTAATCTACTATAGGGTTAGCATAATCTCTTAAAGGTCTAAATTCTTGATGGATTTCAGCATTTTGATTATTTTAGTTTGCCATTTCTTGAATATTTTTATCTTTTTCTATATTATTAGTTTCTTTGATTTTTCTTATAGTTCTTTCTAATTCATAATCGTAAGGCACAAGTCCTTCAAAACCTAAACTACACATACACAATTATAAAACACAATAAAATAAAAATCACACAACAGAAATAACAATTTCCTAAAGTAATTCTATAAGTTTAAATAAGACTTTAAAAAGTAAAAATTAATTTTTCTTAAAATTTATTTTCTTTCTGTCCCCGGCAATGGCGCCAAAAACTTGATCCCTAGATATTTATGCTTACGCTTTATATATGAATTGATGCTTCTCTTTATTGATATTATAATATGGTATTCTACACAAGTATATGTATCATTATCAAGTAATATAGGACTTTCTGATTAAGCGCCGAGATATCGAACCCACAGTGAAAGTGTTAAACAATGAAAACAAAAAATTAACTTTTTATTTTTTAAGAAAAATCTTACTCAAACTAAAGATAATTCTAGGAAATAAAATTTGATTATTTTTGTAAATTTTTATAATTTGAAATAAAAGTAAACAATAAATTTAACTAAACTTTTATAATATGTAAGCAAATCCAAATAAAATATCTTTTTCCTTCTTATGAATCAGTAACAAGTTATGAAATTTTGTTGTGGAAGTATACTAAATGTGATGTGCCAAATAGGAGTAATTATATTCATTACCCTTAATAGAGATGCTATAAAGAACATAGGTTAATTTATTGTTTTAAATATCTTGAAGACGGGTTAGGCCAGCAA
The DNA here is from genome assembly GCA_022702705.1 of Papilionanthe hookeriana x Papilionanthe teres. NCBI lineage: Eukaryota > Viridiplantae > Streptophyta > Magnoliopsida > Asparagales > Orchidaceae > Papilionanthe > Papilionanthe hookeriana x Papilionanthe teres. The sequence goes on from CM040421.1 coordinate 1,126,303, forward strand.
GATACTAGCTCTTAATCTAGAGTTTCCTCAATTCCCTCCACCTGAGGGCTAACATCTCATATCAAGACATAAAATAATAAATCGAATTGGGGGCTTTAGCCTGTGACTCTAAAGTCCTCTAATTCTACACCCATCAAAGTATATCTCCCTATGTATTTGCAATCAACTATATGAATTACATTCTCATCCATATAATCTCATGTGATTCTTTCCAATTATTGACTGAGACAATACCATACTGGTTCTTATATGTTCTCAAAAAAAATTTTAACATCTTAATTGGCCAAATCAAGAAGTAAATGAAGTGCAAGGTTTTGAATCATTACAACTTCTTCCAACATTGAAATCCTATACTTCACACAACATACTTCCATATCTTTATTACTTCATCATATTAAAGAAAAAGATAAAGAAAACTACTCAGAATTCATGAAAAATATATAATCACAACTTGGTTTAAAAGAAAAAATCATAGTGAAATCACAAGAAGTCTTAATTAAATATCAAATGTAATAACAAAGAAAAAGACTTATCTGTAAATTCTCTCCACAACACTCTTGAAGTTCCTTTGAAAATTTGCTTTTACCTACAATGCTCCTTAGAGGTTGGTGGCTAACTTTCAGGACTCCAAATATCTAATATTGTCTTAATACGAACTAAATTTAAGTAGAAGTGGTGAAGTGGAGTAGTAGTTAATGAAACAACACTCTTACACTAATTACACACTCTACAATAACCACAATAAAACATTTTAATTTACTCTCTCACTAGACTCTCTAAAACCTCTAAACACACACACTCTCTGATCTTCAAGTCTTCTTTTTAATACTTTTTCGACAGGTGCCTTCGTATCTCTTCAAATTGTGTCCAGATTCAACGTATCTTCCAAAAGATGCATCAATTCAAGGGTATTTTGAATGAAATTTGGCACCAATTGGACATTACCCACCAAGAGATGTCTCAAAAACCTCTTGAAAATCATGCCAAAAATTAAATAACTCCTCTTTTGTAACTACTGTGCTTAAGCGCGAGGTTCCGGTGCTTAGCCGTGGATCATCTGGCATGTAAGCTTCAACTCTAGGCACATAGCCGTGGGACCTTAGCGTGTATGTGCGGGTTCCGACGCTTAGCCGTCACAGATCATTTCTTCAATTCTTTTCATTTCTTCTCCAATTTTGATACTTTTTCACTTCTTTCATCACATTCATCCATTTAATTATACCTGCAAGAAAAATACACAAAATACATTCCATTAAAGTGCAATATCATGAAAAATAGGTATAAAAATGCGCATAAAAAACTATATATTTTAGGTGTATCACCCTCCTAGATCATTATTTTTCACATGGATTTTAATATTATAAATGGTCAGTTTGCAAAGTAAATTAAGAAGTGTTGAAAATACAGTCACAATTTTTGAATAAAAAAATCTTCAAATCATTCTAATACCACAAATGATTAATTCTCATCACAAGGAGTAAGAGTAAGGAAAACTAATCACTAAGCATGAAGAAAACACATGGATTCTTCATTGCAAATGACATTAAAATCACACAACTATATTAAAATAATTCAAAGCAAATCTAAGACTTATCTTTATAAAAGATTCACGCCCTCCTTGCACAGGAAATAACAATCACTTTCACTTCTTCCAAAGTCCCAAAGGTCACAAACACTCCAAAAGAAACTTCACCCTCACACACACACAAAGTTACAAAAGAAGTCTCCCCCTAAAAGTCTCTTTTTTGACAAGTTAATGGCTTTATTAAATAGAGCTCTCAAAATCACTAAGATTCACTTCAAACACCTCTTCATAATTCGTCTAAATTCATTGCACAAAAGCCAAAACTGTCTCTAGTGCCTTAGTGCCAACCTTCTATAAGCTTCTTTTAACTACTTGGCACCTATGCGCCAAGTCACTTTTCGCTCCTTTGCCCCATTTAACTCCTATTTTGCTCCATTATTGCCTTTTACTCTTGAACTTCATTTCTTACGCCTGAAACCAAAAACACACAAAATTACCATTCATTAAAGTGCAATATCTTTAAAATTGAGCATAAAATGTATATATAAAAATAATACATTTTAAGGCGTATCACCCCTAAGTCCAAAATGTTTTCCTATGGCATTTCCAATCCATACAGGAACTCAACTTGAGTTTTGATATGTTGATTCCAATCAACTTAACTAAATGTCGAGGATTTAAAACCACACATATGAGACTACAATGATTCAAGAAGTGGTTCAAACTTATAAATGGTGTGGGTCTCAATAGTAGCTTCTAGTAGAGTCTGTAAGGAAGTCCTAAGTCTAGATCCATGACTCTAGAAAGGGAAACTGACCTCACCAAAATGAGGTCAACAAATGGAGCCCCAATAGCTATGGTTTGTTGAATAAGCACACCACACGTATTATGTTGACTGAACTAATCAACATAATCTGAAATGACGACTAAGAGAAGACACTTAAGACAAGCTACAGATTGAACTAGATTTGATTTTTGAATGGCTGTCACATTAGGAAGTAAAATCTTACTCCATTTAACGGGGTTTTACATCGAACCTAAGAGGCAACGAAGGAATCAAAAACCTTGCTCCATTTAAGAGGGCTTCACTCATATCCTTGGAGATTGAATGTCTGTTACGTTAGAAAGGAAAATCTTACTCCATTTAAGGGGGATTTACTTCTAACCTAAGAGATGATAAAGGAATCAGAAACCTTGCTCCATTTAAGGGGCTTTACTTCTATCCTCATAATTTTAATATCTATCACCTTAGGAAGGAAAACCTTACTACATTTAAAGGGCTTTACATTCAACCTAAGAGGTGATTAAGGAATCACAAATCTTGCTCCATTTAAGGGGTTTTACTCCCATCCTCATAATTTAGTTTGAACCATCATGATAGGAAATACCTTACTCCATTTAAGGGGGCTTTACATCCAACCTAAAGTAATGTGTAATCAGAAGCCTTAATCTATCTGAGGGTTTTACTCCTTAATCTCTAAAATTAGATTTGAAACATTATGATAGGAAGGAATGCCTTACTCCTTTTAAGGTGTTTTTACATCAAACCTAAAGCAATGCATAATCAGAAGCCTTAATCCATCTAAAGGAACTTACTCCTCAATCTCTAAAATTTGATTTAAACAATTACAATAAAAAGGAACACCTTACTCCATTTAAGGGTGTTTTACATCAAAGGTAATGCATAATCAGAATCCTTAATCCATCTAAGGGGGACTTACTCCTCAACCTCTAAAATTTGTAAAAAATTATGATAGGAAGAAATACCTTACTCTATTTGAGGGGGTTTTACATCCAACCTAAAATAATGAAGAATCAGAAGCCTTAATCCATCTAAGAGGGTCTTACTCCTCAACCACTAAAATTTGATTTTTATTTTGATTTATGGAAATTCAGATGATTTTTAGAATTTGTATGGAAATTATGGAATTTATGGACGTTTTGGAAATTTTATGAGATTTGTGGGAGTTCATGGAATTTATGAAGATTATGGATTCATTATGATTGTGGAAAAATCTATCACATTGGGAAAGAATGTCAGTGGATGTACATCTAACCCAGGAGGTAAACAAATGAATCAAAATGAGATGGAATGCAAGTACACTGACATCCAACTCAAGAGCTGATCGAAGAAATGTCTGTTTGAAAAGAAATGCAATTCCATATCAATAGAATAAGTAAAACCTCATACACATGGGACAAAAGTCTAAGAAGAGTGTGATTCTATATTGGTAGAGCTAGCTAACCTCTCCCATGTGAGACTACGAACCCAGAGTTTATGTGGAAGGAAACTTTGGCCCTAGAAAAGAGACGAGGTTAGTGATAGATTGAGAAGACTCAATCTACCCATATCAAAATTTAAACAAGAATTTTGATTTTAATTTTTTTGATTTCATTTGATTCGATTTAATTTTCTTTCTCTTTTATTTTTTTATATTAGTTTTATGTTGCATTTATTTTATTGATTTTGTCTTATTTTATGGAGATTTAGGATTTTAATGAAGGATTATGTGAGAATTTAATTTATTTTGTCAATTTTTATTATAAGTTTTTAGACCCGAGTTTCAAACAAGCGCAATATCGGTGCTTCTAAGATCGAGATATTGTTTTTGAAACATCATGACACATAGTACTTCTTGAGATATTATCCATTTACTTGGAGCACATGTAAAAATAACCCATTTTTTAAAGTACAATCAGAGCTATGTTTCTTAAAGTATACATAAAGATGTGCTATTTATAAAAACATCACGGTTCAAGAGATTGCAACTTTATAATTCCATTTGCAGTAGTTGTTATCTCATTAACACCAACTTTGTACAAATTATCCATATTTTCTCGAAAAATACTTTGACTTTATTGAATTGGAATTGAATTTTTTTGGCATGAAAAATATGACTTTAAAGTCGAATTTTCATTACTTGCTTAATAACATAGCCCTTTCTTTAATTTTCAAATTTTTTGGCCTAAGAAGATTTCAAAACTCGTAATTATATGATTAAAATATTTTTATTTCCCAAAGATATTTCTAAGCCAGTTAATAGTCAACAAAGTACCAAAGATAACTTAATTTTTTTTTCTGAATATCAGAAGATTTCAATTAAGAGAGCTTTTCAAGCTTTATTAATTAGGGGAGATTTTAGACACCAATTTTTGATTTCATGCTCACCTCAATCTTTTTCTCATGGGAAATTGTTACTTCTCTTTTTTACGTTTTAATCGAGTCTTTCACATAATTCCCTTTCATCTTTTACTTTTACTTTCTTTTTTTTTTCACTAAAAATTACTATATCTAGTGGATCACATTTCTTTTAAGGGTTTTGAAAGTCTAAACTTCCATAATTAAAAATTCTTAAATATTTATTAATATGAATTCTGAGATATTATAGTTTATTTAAAAGTCAGGACTCAACTATTTGGTAGAAAAATAAAAGGCTTGAAATATCCTTAGTGAATTAATTGCAATTTAATCACACTATTTTATTTTGAAATTTATTTAGAACCAGTTCAAAGTTCTTGAAAGTTAAGGACTCAGATTTTAGAGAATAAGTTTCATCCTCCCCTTGATTCATAATCTTATTCATAAGCTTTGAACGCCCAAGCTAGTTTCACCTTTTCCAAAAAATTTTTTTCCCCATTTGATGTAAAATTATCAGCATAATATTAGATACATAACATCTCTCTGTTTCGAGCAAGTTTTTTGAACACTAAATGAACTCTGGACAACAGTCCCTTATCTTTTTGTTATTTTTTATTATGTTCCGAGGGTTGGGACCAATTAACAATGATCATGTTGATGTCTTTTTTCACCAATGATAGTAGTAAAGATGAATCCTACTATCCCTTAATAGACAAGTGGACTTATAAATTATAACTTCCTTATCAATGACCGTCTCCTTTCAGAACTTGATGGCCTCCAAAGTTTTATTCTCATTTTCAATGACCAAATTTCATCTCCCTCATGCTCATTCCCAGCCTTGCTCTCATATGCGAGTTATAGAGGAATTTTCACCCTCTTGTTGAGTTACAACGAAATGATCTTTAACTTGTATATATTTTGATATTTTTTTTATATATAACTTTTTATTGCTGCATTTAATGCCCACTTCTTTTAAGAACAATTACTCTTTGGTATAGCGCGGTAGAAAGCAACAAGATAGATATCAATTCAGTTCATTGTATCCCTGACGACAGTGGGCTCTTCTTCTTGCGAGGTCCCTATCCAATGACAAAAGTTCATAAGTTGTCATTAAATCAAGCCGACGATACCGCAACGTCTATGGTGTGTCTGATCGATCTATGGTATGGGTAGTACTTAAGGTGGTCTTTCTTATCAACATCCTCTGGTTTTATGAGCATTGACAACTTTAACTCTAGTTTTTTTTATCAAATGTAGAACATCTTTTCCACTGACTCTTTCTTAAAAGGATATACTTTTTTTAACCATTCTGCCATTGTTAAAGGTAGTTTTTCATTCATCTAATATGGTATTTGCTGAAGATTGTAGCTCGTGCTATTAAGGAGGTTGGTAGCTCTATAAAAGCATCTCTATCTATATTTTCATTGGTTGTTTGCCTCTATCCACCGCCGCTATAGTCCCATACTTCTTCTTAAAAGTTTTCATTAGTTTCGACTTCTCGGTTCTTTCAAAAAATATGAATCGTTTCATTTATTCTTGCAAACTCCCAGCTTTGCTGAGTAGCTTTCAAAAGTTTTGATTGTAAATGCTTTGAGTAGAAAAGCCACCGATCTGTTGATGTTTTTCATCAATATCTCAATTGCATGTTGTTCTTGGTGCTGCAGCTCATATTCCATGCTTAGGTTTCTTCATGATAGAATGTAGTCCACCAAGGTTTCCATCGACCTCTGTTGTTCAACCACAAGATCACCTATAGTGATGTGGTATTGAACTCTAGTAAATCATTTAAAATAAAGGTTTTCTAGTTCTACAAATGTCTTTATGGAGTCGTTGAGCAGCTCTGCATGCCAGTCAAAGGTAACTCATGAGAGACTACTCACAAATTGGCAAAACAACAATGCTCCACTACCCCTCTTGCACTATATCAACTTTCTTGAAAGTGTGCATCATATTGTTGGGGATTATCAACCCCATAAAAATTCTTAAACAACAGTGGTACGAAACCCTTGGGATATTGCATTACATCGAATTCCTCCAGGTAGGTTCTACCTTTGAGAATCAATACTCCTCTTTTCGACTAAGTCAGAGCTTCTCTCACCAGTTGTTCCACCATTGGTTTGATGGCTTTATACTAAGTATTATTCTTTTAGTTGCCCGTCTCTACTGGTTGAAGTGAACTCTTTTCATCTACTATATGAAAAACCTCTGGCTAGCTTGCCTCTGGAGATACTATCCTTGGTGACTGAGCTTGACTCTGGAGAGTTGTCATAATGTCCATTATCTCTTCCATTCTATTCTCCATACTACTAATATTTTCATCCTTTTGCTGAATGAATCTTTGTTTTAATTTGAAGGTGTCTTCCTTAGCAGGCGATAGATTTTCCCGCAAGGAAGATGAGGCTTTGATTTGAACAACGTTGACCTCAGCAAATTCTTCCTCCATATAATCTATCAGATCATAATCTTTATCATCGATGCCTTCCCCTTTTCTTTGGATAGTTGTTTGATATCAACTCTGATCTTCTCCAATAAAACATTGATTGACTTTACTTTGATAACTTTAAGGTCAATCTGAGGCTCCTGATAAACATCCCCTTCTATGGCAAGCTCTGGTGTAGCTGTTGTATTGGCAGTCACCGCATCTCACTTATAATCCTTTTTAGTGATCTTGACTTATAAATTTTCTAGAGGTATCGATCCAGTGACTTTATTTTTCCATGCTTTCTTCTTCAAAGTTGGCATTTAAAAATGTGTGTCTTGTTGGTGACATCAACACGTCAGGAGAAAGTATGCTCCATATCATGTGAACCATATACACTACCAAGTAGTTTCTTATAATCACTTGGTATTGAGACTTTTCTGTTTGTGGTGACATACATTATTCTTGGCCTAAGACGAGACTTGACCAGTACACGTCCCATGGGTTTCAGAAAAGCAGTAGTAGCATGGGTGACAGTGACAGTAGGCACAAGGTCATGTGAACAGCCTGGAATATAGGAGGATTTATGTCAAATCAGATGACGAACTCAGAATCCTAAGAAGATTTAGGTATTATGCTTCGTGAGATGCAAAGGCCTAAATAGATAAATTGAGAATTTATGCTGCGCTAGGAAAACTATCTAAAAATCCTACAGCTTGTTTATTTCTAAGGAGTTCTGCTGTTGAAGATGGTTGCACTGCCTGCAATTGTTTGCTCCAAGCGCCTCACTGTAGCAGGTTTAGTTTTATAAGTATGAAATGTAGGGGATGAGAAAAGTATTATGTTTTAGAAATGTTTACATTGAGGTGTCTTAATGTCTTCTTAGGGGAATATTTAAGTTGATTATGGCGACACCGGTTAGGATCCCACGGTTACCTTGTTTCGGTACCACAATTTTCTTCAGATTCACTTAGTCCAGATGAATTTACCAAATTCAACTAAATGAATTCAGTACTTTCATTCAGACTGTGGGAAATCTCGTCAGCAGCCGTAGGTTGCCTCCTTCGAGGGATTCTCAATCATCAAAGAGATGTTTTAATTTAGTTTCAATTGTGATATTGTTTTGTTCGTGATTAAATTTTGAGTTGTCTTATATTTTGACTGTTGTAGCGATGAATTTATCTTTGTTTTAATCTTAATTTTTGTTTTGGTTTTGTAGCTATCCAAATAGTTTTGGTTTTGACATGCAGGGTGACCTTGTTATTTATCATGCAATTTTGTAAGCAGAAAAGGTACGAGAAAGTAAATTGTAGTGCAATAAAATAAAAGCATATCTAACATTTCTTCTCATTCCTTCACTTGAAAGTTTAGCCTTACAATGCATATATATAATTTTTGTGGGAATTTAAGCATGATGGAAAGCAAGAAAACAGGTTTGAAGCGTACCCATCAAATCATATGTCATAACTTGGTTGGTCCCATTTTAAATGTATAGATGACTCCTTCAACAAGGCATAATAAGTTTAATCGTCCTCCGAGGTATCCAAAAGTGTATGAGAAAAGTCCGGGGGTTTGGCCCCGAACATCTCACAATCCTCCGAAACGTCTCGAGTTCATTCAAACTTATTATGTTGTCTAATGATTCATACCTATCATACCCTTATGATCAATGAATTGTTATAATCATCCCTAAGAATGGGGCATTATCACTTGATATTCTATTTAACAATTATGTGAGTGGAGTCTTTAGGGGCACATTGACTTAATTAAGAAGCTTAGTTGATTTGATTTTAAAGTTGAGCATGTAGTGTTTCAAATATGTTTACAATTAATTTTATCATCTTTTCTAATCCATATTAGTCAAAGTTTGATTAAGCCTACCTCATTACCAAGCCTTTAAAACTTAATGGGTATATTTGCAATTTTGGGGAAAAGTTAACTTATATGATCATGATTCTTATCAAAGTTCTGAATTATCATTAAACACCAACTAGGGGTACTAGATTGATGAATTATTAACTTCCAAAGTCAAACCCCTAACCCTGAGATCATTTAATTTTGATTATCCTCCAAATTAAAATAATTAAAGAAATTGTAAATTTATCTTTTCTGTGACAAAGGTGAGGTTAGTTTCTACCATATAAATTCCTTGTATTTTAATCACCTAAGAAGTCAATTAAGATCATTCATTACCCATTTTACCCTTTGGTTAGGCCTAAATATTAATTAAGGCTTAAACTCTTTAATTACAACTTTGCCCTTTAGGGCCCATCACCTCATAATTTATTAAATTTAACTCAAATGACCTTAAAATTTTTATATTACCCCACTCATGGGACAATTAAAATATTAGAGGAGAAAAATATAATTTTCCTATTTTAATTTATTTTATATAATTATTTACATGCAAAAATGGGGATTTTTAAAGATAATTCAATAACTTAATTAAAACATATTATTTATTCTTAAGAAAATTATTAGAGGTTCATCTAGCCCAGTGAACCACATGGACAAATTTTCATGATTTTTGGAATTTTGATTTAATTATTTTAATTATTTTAAATTGTGGAGTATTAATTAAATATAAAATACTTAATTAGGTTGAAAATTCTGTTTGGTATTTTTCATAGATCTCTCTAAGGTCATGGAAACTAGAGAAATAAAATTTATATTTTTGAGATTTATATTTTAACTATTAGGATTATTTTTGTAAGAAATTAGGAAAAATTCATTTTAAGCTTAAAAAATTATTATGAGCCATTTAAAATTAATATTCACTTAGGAAATTAGGAAAATTATTTTAATTGTTCCCAAATGTTTAAGAGGTCAAATGTGACATTTTGGTGTATTTTAATATTTTAGTGATTTTTAATTAATTTTAATAATTTTTAATAATATTTAATATTAAAAAATAAGCCTAAAAATGAAGTGTTCATTTTAATTACCATTTTTTTATTAAATTCTCCTGGTCACAAGGAACTCTTAAAACTAATTTCATAATTTTTCAACTTATATTTTAATTATTATAATTACTTTAATGCCAAAAATATTATTTAACTTAGAAAATCAAATTAGGTGGTCAAATTAACTCCAAATGACTTGAAATTTTTTAACCGGTCTCATCTAACCCTAATCCATAGTGGAGAATCTAAATCAAGTTATTTACATTTATGTTTGGCCCATTTTTATTTTCTTTCATTTTAGAGATTTAATTACCATTAGGGAGATATTTAATGAGTTAAACAAAGTTTATATTTTTCCCCTTGTCTTCTGGTCACAGTGAACCTACCAAAGTTTACTTTGCATTTTTATAATTAATGTACTAATATTATAATTATTTCATGAAAATAGGGGTGATTAACTTGAAAATTTGAGATCTCCCCTGACCTTGGAAAAATCAAGGAAGATCTTTCATGACAGAGAGAACAAAAGCCCTAAAGCTCAAGTCATGGTGAAATGTCTAGAGCTAATTAGGCCCAAAATATGATTTATTGTATTTAATAAATTAAAAATATAATTTACTTCAAATAAACACCAAACCATTTTCAATCTGTTCTCCTCTGTTCACTGAGCAGAGTATTTTTATTTTATTTTTAGGATTTTTCTACACCAAGTTATGGATTTTTAAAGGTTTCTGATTTAAATAAATACATTTAATCCATATTTTCCTACTTATCCAGTGCGGCCCCACCTCAACATGTGACACCTCCGAACTGCTATGCAGCACCATTTGATTAGATATCGCCATCCATATAGCCGCCTCGTTAGCTCGCACTTTATACACTTTATCCTCGTCCAACTACATCAGCGTCGTCCGTCTAACACAAGCACGATCGAATGGTCCTCCTTCATCTTCCTCAACTGACCTAACTCGTAAACCATCCACCTTCTAACCCTAAGATCTTGGCTTAGACTCAACCAAATCACCACGGGTTTGATCCTATAGACTCATCTAATCCAGATGAAGATATCCATATGGTTCATACGGTATGAAATACAGTATTCATGCATGAAGAATGAAAATAGGCTCAGGTTAAAGTGGGAGCTCTATACCTTGATCTGAGAGGGGAAGCCTCAATCGGAATAGTTATACACCTTCGTAGTGACCTCACAAAGCTCCTACCAGCAGCAATTTGAGCTCTTGTTGGGCCTACACCAGAGTTCAATTAGAGGGAAAATGTAGGTTTGAGGGAAGTCAAGGTTGGAGAGGCTCTAGGATGGGGCTTCTATGGGGAATCTTCTTCGTTTAGTGAGGGGTTGGTGAGGAACAAAATAATTCTGAGCTTGGTGCACTATGGTGAAGGGATAGAGAATGTCTTAGTTTTTGTTGATTTTGAGCTTAAAAGTTGAGCTCAGGCAGTGGAGGGGATGGCAGGGAATTGGTTGGTTTGAGCTTATGAAGGCTAGGAGAGGCTCTGAAAGTAGTTGGACAGTGTTTCCCCTAAGTTTTATGTATATCCTCCTTTTGGTGGTGAGAGGTGGTGGCTTATATAGCCAAGGCTATGGTGGAGCTCAGTGCTTGCTGGTGGGTGTAATAAATTGTGTAGGTGGAAGGCAATAAGACACCAGCGACCAATTATGGTAGGACAGCTTGGATGAGTGAATTTGGGTTTTTTCCATGGGAGATGGATCTTGATTTTGGATCCTCCGGCTATTAGGTCAGCTGGCCAGGCCAGGGGGTGGTGGCTAGAGGTCAGGTGAGCTAATGGTCAGGTGGGGCAGCTAATTAATTTGAGTGGTGATGGAGTTTGACAAAGAACTCTTTGGTTTAAGCATTTAAGGAAGTAAATCCCCTAATTTAGGGGATCCTTGGTCAATAGCTCACCTAGGTTGGGCTAGGTGGACCTAGATCAAATCCTAGGGTTCATTTGATGGTTGTGGTGGACTTGGGTTGGTCACATTTGGCTTCATTTGGTCACATTGGGTCATAGGTTGAATTTGGGTCACTTAGGTTCAAGTTGGGCTAGGTTGGGTGTAAGCTTGGTTTAGGTCCAATTGATTGTTTAAAATAATGTGCATGATTGTCACAAATTATTTAGAAGAGAGTTGGAGTGATTTTGAGTTGGTTTGGGAGGTAGATTTGGTGAGATTTGGGCACTTGGTTAATCTGGGTTATTATGGGTTAGGCTTGGGTTTGGGCTAGGCTAAAGCATGGCTAGGGTTCAATTGGTGGTTTAAATTGATGTATGTGATTGTCTTGAAGCATTTTGGATAGAAATTGGGTGGAAATTTTAGGGTTAGAGGATTCAATTTGGTGGAATTTAGGCATGTGACACATTTGGAGCAAATTTGGGGACTTTAACTTGGGTTGGATTTGGGTGAGATATGGTCTCAGATGTAGGTCAATTTATGGATCAATATGATGTATAAGAATGTTATGAAGGGTTTAGAATTCAAATTTGAGGAAATCAACTTGGCTAAGGGGTTCAACTTGGGGCATTTAGGTCATATTGTCAAAATTGGGCCTTTTTTATTTTAGATTGAAATTGGTTTTGGAAATTGGTACAACTGGACTTGGATTTGGTTTTAATTGAATTTATTCATGGTGAATTTGAGTTTAGCATTACAATTAAGGAGGATTAGGGTCAATTGGGTGGACATTGGAGGTCATTTGGGTACCTTGGGCCATAAGGGGCAATTTGGGGCTTTTGGTCAAAATATGTCAATTTGGTCAAATTAGGTCTAGTGAAGTGGTTTAGATTGATTTTGGGGACATTTTGGATGATTTTGAAATTTTTGGGAATTTTTGGAATTTTTGAATTTGGAGGGACATTTTGGTCATTTTAGGTATTTTGAGGGTGTTTTAGGAATTTTGATAAATTTGAGGTGTTTTGGGTATTTTGAGTGGTGAGCAACTCTTTGGGATGATTTTTGGAGAAAATTGGCTAGCTTGGGAATTTTTGGGATTTTGGTTAAAATTAGGGTTTTGGGGCAATTTGGTAATTTGATGGAGTTTAGGGGTAAAAGGGTAAAAGGTTGGAATTTTGGCAAAATTAGTGTTAAATGAGAATTTCAACCTATTTGAGCCATGGACCAAGAGAGTGGGTTCTAACCCAACCCTAGCCTGGGACCAAGAGCTTAAGGAATCACCCACATTAGTTTCCAAAAGAGTATGGGTTCAAGTATAGATGTTTGGTTTAGAGTTGTGAGGTAGTGAGTGTAAGCGTAGAGTGGGTGTGAGTATGTGTGTGAGCCTGACCAGACCAAACTACTCAGGGTGAGTCCCAAGGCTTGATCATCCTATAGCAAACTCCTCTTAAGCTTCTTTATGCTTGGTCTCATCCTCCTAAGTACGTAGAGTTTAGACTTTAAGCATTTGAAACTCCAAGTGAAGCAAAGAAGTGTTTTGAATTTCTTAGGGGAAGGGTCCCATCACTAGTCTTCTAAGATAGTCACCAAAAGAGTCCTATGGCTAGACCCCAGGCTGCTTAAAGAAAGACTAGAGCTCAACAAATAACCAAAATGGACCCCCAATAGGTGTGGTGTGCCAAACAAGCACACCACACGTATTAGTGTTGACCGACAAGATCAAAAAAACCAACACAACTGTCTGAGTTAGCACTCAAGATAGCATGTAGAACGAGAAAGTGTTTGTTGGAGATTATCTGGTAGAAACCTTCAAGCTCGGGAACTTAAAGCAGGTAAGAAACCTTCAAAATGGAGCTATGAATTTCAAGCTTCCTCATTCTGAAGGAGTCTGATCCAATTCGGTTTGACTTGAAATTTAATTTTTGGAATTGAAATTTGAATTTGAATTTTATTTTTTATTTGAATTTGAATTTTCATTTGGTTTTGAGTTTTAAATTTATGGGAATTTAAGTTTTATGGAATTTTGAGTTTGTGGAAATTTCACTTTGATTTAAAAATTTTAATTTTATGAGAGTCTTTGAGTTTAAAGAGTGTAGATAGGAGAGTCAGAATTTAGGTACCGACCTTGAAAGAAGGGAATCATAATTTAAGTATTGATCCTAAAAGGATGAGAACTGTGATCTAGGCACCTGTCTCGGAAATGAGAATCAAAATTTAGATACTGACCTCGAAATATCGTGTATGCAGAAAATAACTCGGAAAGGGTGCAAGAATTTTGGGAAATTAAAGGAATCAGACGACTAAGCTCCAACCCTAAAATATCATGGAATGATGAAAATATCTCAAAAAGGATGCAAAAATGTAGGGAATTTGAAGGAATCAGAAGAATAAGCTCCGATCCGGAAATATCGTGGAAGGTGGAAAATACCTCGGAAAGGATGCATAAATTTAGGGAATTTAAAGGAATCAGACGACCAAGCTCCCATCCAGAAATATTGTGAAAGGTAGAAAATATCTCAGAAAGGATGTGGAAATTTGGGGAATTTGAAAGAATCAGATGACCAAGGTCCACTCTAGAAGTATCGTGGATGGCGGAAAATATCTCAGAAAGAAAGTAGAAATTTAGGAAATTTGAAGGAATCAGACGACCAAATTCCGATCCAAAAATATCATGGAAGGTGGAAAATATCTTGGAAAGGGTGCAGAAATATATGGAATTTTTTGGAATCAGAAGACCAAGCTCCGATCTGGAAATATCGTGGAAGACATAAAATATCTCATAAAGGATGCGAAAAATTAAGGAATTTGAAGGAATTAGCCGACCAAGCACTGATCCAGAAATATCATGAAAGGTGGAAAATATCTCAGAAAGGATGCATAAATTTAGGGAATTTGAAAAAATCAGACAACCAAGCACCAATCCAGAAATATCTTAGAAGGCGGAAAATATCTCGGGAAGGATGCAAAAACATAGGGAAAATTTCACGTTGAGAAGGAAAGCTGAGGGACTCACATTGAACTCAAGAGGCAGCAGAATATCACATTAGGAAGGAAAACACAGGGACTCACATCCAGCTCAAAAGACGGCAGAAAGATCAGATTAAGAAGGAAAGTGCAGGATCTCACATCAGAGCTGATCGAGGGGAATCAAAATTTAGGTACTGATTTTATAATTTATAGAGATGGAAAAACTTGTGAGAATGAAAGGTGGAAAATTCAGGGAAAATTTAAAGGAGCTTTAGTGGAAACTTATAGAGATTGTGAAGATTCTTTTCCATGTAGGGTTTATGGAGAGTTTGAAATTTGTCACGACATCGTGGAGACTTTTGGAAGATCAAGAGATTTTTGTATTTGTGGGAAGTGATGTTGTGCAAATGCAAAAGCAGGATTTATGGGGTGCGCGAGGAAATCAGAATTGTACAACGAGTGAAGAAATCGAGATCATAGAAGAATTCATTCCCCCTTTTTTCTCTTTTTATCATTTTGCTTTTCCTTTATTAAGAGTGTTTTCGACTTCAAATAAAAATTTTGTTTCCAATTTCTTGTTTTTCTTTTGATTTCTTATTTATTTTCTAATTTATTTTTTGTATCATTCTTTGTTCTTAATAATTTGGGACCAACGTATGGTCCTGCAGCTTTTCATCCATAGCGCAATTAGAAGTACAAACTGAAATTGAAAAACTAGCTCTTTGTTGATCTTGATTTGAAAGTGTGGTACAACTGAAATCATATGCCGCAAGGCATCCAAAACATTTGTAGTACATCTGAATAAAAAACTTGGAAAAACACATATCATATGTTGCCTGCTGGAAGAAAGTAGCAACTGTGTATCCTCTGAGGTCACCCTGTGAACGAGCTAACCTCCTGTGCTATGCTCCGAGACCAAAAGTCCCATCACGTGCGCTCAAAGGTACAACTATGTCACAAAACCAATGGATGAAGACCCTCCAAGTATGGGTCTGGCTCATATCCGTATGACATCTTATCTTCACTCATTCGGCGAAAAGTAACTAAAACTCGGCAATGTGCTACTCTGGGTATGCAGTGCTTTGACAGGTCTGCTCCATTTCCTTTTAATATCAAAACTAATCCAACTGACAGCGAGATCTCGATGGAACCACAGAACTCTTCCGGCCCAATAATTTGAATTTATTGTCCAAACAGGATATTGCTTTCACTTTTGAATGAGACCGTATAGAAAGGTCTCACAAAGTCATGGTGATCAATATGGGGCGAAATGCAATCTCCCTCTTTGTAGATGTTGATTATGCAATTATTTGGAATGCAATCCGCTGGCAGTATGTGCCATTGAACCATCCTCCTTACCATTTTCTTTATCTTTGACGGCATCAGGTCCACTTCATCATTCTGTAAAATCCCTGAGGGATTTCCTTGTCGATCATTCATGAAGTTATAACAACATCCACATTGGATCGTGATCCTGCCTTTTCCTATTTTCCATTTCGTTGGCTCAGAATATGTCTTTGCCCTTAAACGACCAGCTCTGTCCAAGTCTCTGAGACTAAAAACATAATCCAAAATCCTTTCTTGATAATTTCTTGAGAATACGTTAGTGTAAAGCTCAGGGCCTTCCAAGATATTGACAAATCTTCCCTATGCTCAAACTCTTTCTTTATGATAGGTCGTACATTTGCCATTGTGTAGTAAGAAATTCCTTTCTTTTGTCGTGGTTGAACATATGCTGGTACGTATGGCTTTAACTCTGTGTGCTTTCTGCTCCTTAGTAGCATCGAGGAGCTGCCAAGCGCAAAACATTGCAATCCAGACAGTCAGAAAATGCTTCAGTAGCTGATGGCTGTCTAGGTAAACCCAAGCTGCAAGTCAGACACCTAGTGAAAATCTCCTCAATTAGATTCCATGTCGACACAGGCTCTTTATTGAACTCTAGCTCTGTCTCTGTAACAAGCGAGTTGGCATCTGTATCTTTCATTTTTGGCTCATAAAATTCCTTTAGAATTGGAGGAAGCTCTGCAGCTGTCTCTCTGCCTTGTCTTCTTTCTATCCTGTCCAAGTGTTGGAGCTTGTGACAGTAGTCAGCCGCTAAGAATTTTTTAATTTAAGTATATATAGTTTTAAATAGTTTGGAAAATATTATTTTATTTTTGAAAATACGAGACCAAACCATAACTTTAACAGTTCAAATAATTAAACGCCACACAGTAAATTATGTATTTATCCCGAGGAATAGACACATTGTTTAATAATGGAATTCAATTAGATAAACCAATGAATTTATGACACCCATTTTGTCTGTGAACTATTTTACTTACAGACAAATTCCCCTATTTAATACGAAGAATTAAATAAGGTTTATATTAAGCTGGGTTCTGAAATTCCCTATAAGGGCAAGCCCCTATAGTTAATTACGTATTAAATGACGGGAATCATTTAAGAAGACTCTCGATAGAGATCAGTGGTTTCACTTTCAAGAATTTCAAAGTTTAGGTTTCCAAGATTGAATATTTGAAATTCAAAAGGGAATGGATCAAATTAAGAACAGTTCTTTTAAGAATCCAAGGGGATGAAAAGCTAGGGGATGTCATGGATTCGAAGCGAACTTCGACGACTTCCCAACTATCCTATTATTTGGCTTCGTTTTAGAGAGATATTATTTGATGTTTTAATCATGTCGATTTTATTTAATTATAACTTATACTCGTATGACATAATCATACAAATAGCCTGGAAATTATGATGGTTTATGTCATAATGAACGAAGACCTTGGAGTCCTAAGACGAGTTCAAGGCTTAAGTTGCATTAATATGATTATGTAAGTGCCTAGAGAAGGACATGAGGATTTATGTTGCTCTAGGAAAACAACCTCGGAATCCTATGGCTTGGTTGTTTATTTTTAAGGAAAGGATGCTACGAAGATGGCCATGCTACCCACCGTGCTTGCTCCAAGCTCCTTGTTGTTGCAGAGGGTTTAGTTTAAGAAGTGACAATGAAGAGATAAGAGAAGTGTCATGGTTTAGAGATTGAGTTTCAAATTCAATGTCTTAAGTTTTATTAAGGGAAATCTTAAAATTGATTAAGCAAAATCGGTTAAGATCCCACAGTTCCATCATCCCAACATCACTATTTTTCATTGGATTCACTTAGTCCAAATGAATTTGTTAAACTCAACTGAATGAGTTCCACACTTTCATTTAGACTGTGGGAAATCTCGTTATCAACACGTGTGTTACATCATCCGAGGGATTCCCGATCATCCAACGAGACGATTTAATTTAGTTGTAATTGTAGTTTTATTGTTTTATTTGTGATTAAATTTTAAGTTGTCTTATATTTTGAATGTTGTGGCAGTGAGTTTTATCTTATTTTGATTTTAATTTAGTTTTGGTTTCAGTTTTGCGGCTATCCTAAGGGTTTTAGTTTTCATGCAGGGTGACATTGTTGTTTAACTTGCAAGCTTGCAGGAAAGGAAAGTAAAGTACAATGCAAGTAAGTAAATTGCAATAAAATAAAAGTGTACCTGGCGAGTATTCTCATCATTTCCAACTGCACTTGAAACACATGTTAGGGCTTTTAAATATTTTAAAGAAAACACCTAGGTAAAGCTAAGGGAAGATTCTGGTTATTTACCAAAATCCTAATCCTATTACTAGTCAATTCCTAAGGTGTGTTTGAGGATGATTTTCTTCATCAAAGAACAATGAAGTTCAATTGTTCTTTTAAAACATCCCATTGGATTGAGAAAGTTCTTAGGAGGGATCCTGAACATCTTTTCAATACCTTTGGGATTATTTTGATTCCAAATGAATTTCATTATGTGGATGAATTGATCATCCGAGGTTTAGTTGTGTTTTGATTCTTGCTTAGTGAACTTGAATGTTTGATTATCCTATAAGTAAGGTGACATGTCATTTGCCACTACTTTTAAGAGTTATAATAATGGAAGCCTTTAGGGGCAAAATTAGTTCATTAAAGAACTTAATCATTCTTAATTTGGAGTTTGAGTTAATGATTTAAAGTGATTCAATTTGGTTATAAAGTTTTGGTTCAAGCATTTTAAATTTATTTCTCAAGCCCGAAAAAGGTATTTAAATTGTTTAATTCAGTTAAATTTTAATGATTTAAATTGTATTGATTTAATTATAACATTTCAGATTAATTTTTAATTGATTTAATTATCACATTTTAATTGTAAATTGTTTTAAATTTAATCTTAATATTCAAATTTGTTGTAACTTTAGTTTTAAATTAGTTTTAACATGTTAAGTTTGTTTTAATTTGATTTTAAGTCATTAATTGTTTAATATTTTAAGCTTTAATTTGATTATAATATTTCTGGATTATTCCCCCTTTTTAATTATTAGTTTCAATTATCATTTTTTATGATTTCATTAATGAAAGCTAAGTGATATTTGATCAATTCATTGGTTAGGGATTCAATTCAAAGAATAAGCATCTTCCTATATATCACATCCCCTAACCTTAATAATTTATGCCTCAATTAACCTCCAAAGTTTAATGACTTAACTAATTGAGATTCATTTTTTAATGTTAAAGGTGATTAATGGGTTTCTACCTCTTAACTCCTTATGTTTCAATCATCCAAGAGGAAAATTAGGATCACATGTTTACCCCTCCCTTTGGTTAAGCCTAAATATTAATTGGGGTTAAAGTTCTTTAATTACCTTTATGCCCTCTTAAGCTTGTTCATCTGACAATTCATTAAATTAAGCTCAAATAAATTTGAAATTTTTATGTCACCTTACTTACATGTCAATTAAGACATTAGAGGAGAAAAATGTGATTTTTCTATTTTTAATTTAATTTATATAATTATTTTAGTGAAAAAAATAGGGATTTTCAATGAAAATTTGACAACATGACTAAGATGAAGTTTTTATCCTTAGGAAAATTATGAGAGGTTCTTTCCGACCGGAGGACCACTTGGACCAATTTTGGTGATTTTTTAAATTTTAGTTTATTTATTATAATTATTTTAAAATTTGTAGTATTAATTAATTATAAAATAAAATTAAAGTGAAAAAATATATTTTATATTTTTCTTAAATCTCTCTGAGGCCAGTGAACTCAGAGATATAAATTTTATATTTTTTTGATTTTTTCTTGAATTTTAGAATTATTTTAGTGAAAAGGTTGAAAAATTCATTTTTAAACATTAAAATTACCTTAAGCCTTTAAAATTCAATATCTTTACTTAGAGACTTAGGAAAAATATTTGGTTGGTTCCCAGATGATTAGGAGACCAAACATGAAATTTTGGTGAATTTTAATATTTTTATGATTTTTATAATTTTTTAATTATTAAAATATTCAAAAATAGGTAAAAAATGAAAATTTTATGAAAATTCCAATTTTAATTTTTTTAGACTCCTCTGACTTCAGAGAACTCCCAAAATTGATTTGGTGAATTTTTTAGTTATATTTTGGGTTTTATGAATTTTTTAATTTCAAATATAGTCATGTAACTTAGGCAATTCATTTAGTGGGTTAAATCAATTCCAATTGACTTGAAATTTTTATTTGAGGTTCTCCTGATCCTAAAGAACAGTGGAGAATTCATTTCATGCCATTTTGATGTGTGGTTGTTTCAAATTAGTTTAATTTCTTTTTTGAGTATTTGGCCAAATAAAGGACATTTTTAGTGAATTAGATCAAACCATAATTTTCCTAGGGTCCTCTAGTCCAGAGATACTTCCCCTAATTTTTCTAGATTTTTATGAACAACATGCTAATTTTTATAATTAGTTATGAAGAAAATATTTCTGAATTTATAAAAAAGACAACTTCCTATAGACATAGCCTCTAGCCTTGGAAAATTTAGGGAATGTTCCTAATATCATAGGCTACAAAAGCCCAATAGTTTCATGCCATGGTGAATTGTGCATGCTAGTAGAGAATTAAAATACTTGGGACATTAAATAAATAATTAAAAATCAAATACTCAGTAAAATATTTTGATTTTAATTCCACATTATTCCCCTCTGTTCGTTGAGTAAGGGGGTATTTTTAGTTTATTTTTAGGATTTTTCTATAAAAATATATGAAATTTTAAAGTTCTGGGATTTAAATAAATAGAAAATAACTTAATTTCCTACATAACACAGTCAGCGCAGACTGTAACCTCGGCGGGGTCGAAAACACATGCGGTGCGCTCCTATTCGGCGCCGCCATCTGAGTTAGCGTCGCTTTACCTATAGAGATCTCGTGCTACTTAATCTCCACCGTCCATCCAATACAAGAGCCATCCAACAGTTACTGAGCGTAGTCCCCGTCTGGTTCAACCCGAGAGCTGTCCAGACTAAAACCTAAGATCTCATTCGAGACTCAACCAAATCAAGCGCGGTTGGTCTCTATCGAAGCGTCTAGCCTAGACGAACATGTCTATATTGCTAACATGCATTAAAATCAAGCAAAATGAAATGGAGAATTGCTGGAAGCTCAGAAGGAAGAAAGTTTCAGTACCTTTACTCTGAGATGTGAGGCCTCGATCAGAGATGCTCGACACATTTGTTGGAGTTTCAGAAGCCTACGGATCGAGCCCCTGATCGTGGTGAATTTCCTAGACCCAAATTTGTCTAAACCTGATTTGGAGATCTGGCCGATAGAACAAATGGGTGGCCTAGTGATGGGGCTTTCACTGGGAAGCTTCTTCTCTTGGTGTGGATATGGTGTGGGTAAGTTTAATTTGGTTTTGGTGGAGTTTCCAGGAGTGTCCTTTTTCTGGCTCAATTTTAGGCTGAGAAATTGGGCTCGGGTAAAAGGTTTGAGAGCTGGAGAATGGTGGGGATTGTCTGGCTGGGGCTTGGTCTGGGAGTGATTTGAGGGGAATTCGTGAGGAAAATTTCAGCACCCGAACTCAGCCATGAGGGAGGCATTTTATAGCCAAGGCTGGAGAAGGGAGCTCAGGACCAGGTAATGAGTGCCCTGGGCCGCTTAGGGTGAGGACTGAGTAGGTCAGGTGGTTAGTGAGGGGAGTGCTCACTGGCCTTGCCCAATTTTGGGTTTTTAGCTCATGGGGGAGCTCGGGCTTGCCTGTTCTGGTAGCTGGGGAAGCTGGCAAGGACTGGCAGGGTTGAGGAGTTGTGGAGGAGGAGTTCAGTGGCTTTAATTTGGGCAGAGAGGTTGCTTAAGGTGAGTTTAGATATGTGACTTAGTCTTAGCCAAGTGGCTAGACCCAATGGTCGAAAGTGGTGGACCATTGGTCCATGTCTCATGGAGCTTTAGTTGGGTTAGGTCAAACCCAACCTAGGTGGTCTAGGGGTTGACTGCCATGGAGTTGGTTTGGTCCAATTTGGTTTGGTTTTGTTTACTTTGGGTCATGTATTCAAATGGGTTGATTTAGGTTTTTGCTTAGCTAACTTGAATTTGGGTTTTTTTGGGATCAAATTGATTGATCAAAATATTTTAAATGATTGTCACAAAGCTTATGGAAGAGGTTTGGAGTGAATTGGAATAGATTTGGGAAGCGGATTTGATGGATTTTGGTGGTTTGATTAATTTGTGCAACCATGGGTTAAGTTGAATTTAGGTTTGGTTAGAGCTTGGCTAGGGCCCAATCAATAGATCAAATTGATGCAAGTAATTTCCATCAAAGGTTTTGGATAGAAATTGGGTGGAAATTTTGGGTTTAAGGGATTCAATTTGGAGGTTTTAGGCCATGTGTTAATTTTAGGACAAATTTGGGGATTTTGGCAAGTTTAGGGATTGGGTGGAATTTAAGTTTAAATTGGGGGCAAATTGATGTTGTTTTTTATTTATGGAGGTGTTAGAAAGAGTTTAGAATTTGGTTGGAGAAAATTGAGTGGCTTTGGGGTCACTTTAGGGTGAATAGGGTCATAAGGCCAAAAATTGGGGGTTTTGGATTAAAGTTGAAATTGAATTCAAATGTGGGTCAATTTGGGCTTGCATTTGATTTAGATTGGTATTAGAGATGTTGGATTGAAGTTTGAAATTGAAATTGGGCAAGATTGGGGTCAATTGGGTCAAGATTGGGTTTAATTTGTGCACTTTTGGGATAAATGGGCCAAATTGGGGCTTTTGATAAAATTGGGCTAAATTGATAAAATTAGGGTATGCTATTGTTGAAGAAAATGAAATTAGGAATATTTCAGAGATTTTGAAATTTTTTGGTATTTTTTGGAATTTTTGGAATTTTGGGCCAAGAGGGGTACTTAGGGTATATGGAGGTTATTTGGAGTGTATTGGGGTATTTTGGTGGATTTAAGATGTGGTAATTGTTTTGAAATGATTTTAAGGAATTTTTGAAATTTTGGATAATTTTTAGGGAATTTTGGATGATTTGGTAGTTATAGGGGCAATTTAGGTAATTTTGGGTAAGTTTTGGGACCCAGGGTCAAAATTTGGAATTTTGGAAAAAATGAAGGGGGCTTCAAATAGGGAAGAATGGAACCATTTTAGTGGGGTAAAGATTGAGTAGAAGTGGTTTGGGATGGAATTAGGGTTTAGAAGCATGAGCCATGGACCTTAGCCAAGTCCAAACACTTTGGGACCAAGTCTAGCCAAATGGTACCACTTCATGATCATTCACATATTGTCCCTAGCCATCTTAATCAAAGACTAGTGGCTTTTGTTCAATCATGTGAGTTTCTTAAAGGGTAGTAGGAGGGGGTTAAAGTTTGAGTCAAATGGCTTAGGGGTGTGTGTATGTGCAAGAGAAGCTCCAGTCACTCAAGGTTACCCTAAGTCCAAACATTTCTATGGGAACTCACTATTGGTTTCCCATATGGTGGTTTTAACCTTCCAAGGTGATTTAAGTTTTGAAATTTTGATTAAAATTGATTTGAGATTGGAATTGAAAGGGGATTTGGAATTGACAAAAGTTGAGTTTAAATTGGAATGCGGTGAGTACTGGAATTTAAGTACCGGCCTCGGAGTGAGAATCAGAATTTAGGTACTGATCTCGATATGAGAATTGGAATTTAGGTACCAGCCTCGAAAATGAGAATCAAAATTTTGGTACCAATCTCAGAAAGATGAGGGTCAGAATTTAGGTACTGACCTCAGAAAGAGAGAATTGAAATTTAGGTATCAATCTTAAAAAGAGAGACGAAATTTAGGTGCTGACCTCGAAAGGTGAGAGTCAGAATTTAAGTACTGACCTCGAAAGAGGGGAATCAAAATTTAGGCACTGATCCCGAGAGGAGAACTAGAATTTAGGTACCAGTCTCGAAATGAGAATCAAAAGTTAGGTATCGATCTTGAAGGATGAGAGTCAGAATTTAGGTACTGACCTCGAAAGGAGAGAACTGGAATTTAGGTACTAGTCTCGAAAGAGAGAAATCAGAATTTAGGTACTAATCTCGAAAGGAGGGAGTCAGAATTTAGGTACTGACCTCAAAAGGAGAGAACTGGAACTTAGGTACCAGCCTCAGAATGAGAATCGGAATTTAGGTACCGATTCTCAGAAAAAAGAGAGTCAGAATTTAGGTACTGACCTCAGAAGGAGAGAACTGGAATTTAGGTACCAACCACGGAATGAGAATCAAAATTTAGTTACCGATCTCAGAAAGATGAGAGTCAGAATTTAGGTACTTACTTCAGAAGGAGAGAACTAGAATTTAGGTACCAGCCTCGGAATGAGAATCAGAATTTAGGTATCGATCTCAGAAAGATGAGAGTCAGAATTTAGGTACCGACCTCAGAAGGAGAAAACTAGAATTTAGGTACCAGCTTCAGAATGAGAATCAGAATTTAGGTAACGATCTCAGAAAGATGAGAGTCATAATTTAGGTACTGACTTCAGAAGGAGAGAACTGGAATTTAGGTACCAGCCTCAAAGGAGGAGAAACAAAATTTAGGTATTGATCCCAAAGGAAGAGAGTCAGAATTTAGGTACTGACCTCGAAACGAGGACTGGAATTTAGGTACCAGTCTCGAAGGTTTACGATTGACTTATTAAGATTTTGGTTTTTAGAAGTGTAGTAGAAGATTGGAATGGGACATGAAGGCGTTTCACATCCCTAAAGATTTGATCAAAGGTTAATTGTTTTAGCGAAGGATATGAATCCATACCATCAGAACCAAATCAAGAATCTCGTGGTTCTGTGTCAGTGGACTCAGTCAACCTTCTCAAAGGAGGGACGAAATCGCAGAGAGTCAAAAAGATTTTGAGTACAGCCGGAGGCTGGGGATTTCAAATTTAGGATTTGTTTTCTTTATTTTTTGTGTTTTAGTGATTTGATTTTTTTTTTATCTTTAAATTTCGTTTCAATTGGAATTTCATTTTGGCTTGGATTTTTATTCATTTCTTTTGTTTATAATTTGAAAATTTTTGAGTTGATTTGCTTTGAGCTTTGATTTCATGTCTTTTTAGATTTTGAATTTGAATTTTTTTTTGTTTTATTTTTATTATTATTAATGGATTTTGATGAGTTACATTTTTTTGTTTATTATATTTCATTCAAATCATTCTTCGTTCAACTTTTCTTTAAATCAAGTCAAACTCAGATTTAGTGGAGTTTGCAGTCAATTGTACAAAACTGATGGTGAAATATGACATAGTTGTTTCCATTGAAATGTCGAAAGTACGTCATGTGATTTCACCAAAACATTTTTGATGATGTCTTCTTGAAAACACACTTTTACAAAATCCATGTATATCTGAAAACAGACAGTACTGGCATTTTCATGCCATCTGACAATTGCCTGTTTGATTCATCCACGTCCAAAAATTAATCTGCATAGGTAATAACATCACCTTCTAAGTCACTTTCTGGAGGAGAATCCCACGTAAGTGTGCTACTACTATGTAGCTTACGGCTTGTAAGGCTGCAAATTCTCTAACTTTGGATCTGGCTCGAAGTAGGCCATAATCTCTCTCTCATCCATCCTTTTGAAGGCGATGGAGATCCTCTGGTAAGGAACCCCTGGCATGCAATGCTTTGCCACATCGACACCATTTCCTTGTAGTTCGAGGACAGAGCCTACAGGTAGAGGTATCTCTACTGGTCCTCAGAATTCTCCGGGGCCGACTATCCGGAGTTCTATCCCAAACATAATGTTGCATCAATTAACGAAGGAAATGGTGCAAAACACTCTCACAAAATCGTGATGGTCCATGTGAGGTGGAATGCAATCTCCTTCTTTGTAAATGTTGATAATGCAGCTATTCGGTATGCAATCACCAGGTAAAACTCGCCAAGCCACCATCCTCTTTATCATTTTCTTGATTAAAATTGGCATTGGATCCACTTCATCATAGCGGAGTATCCTTGGCGGATTTCCTCTTTTATCATCGGCAAAGTTGGAGCAGCATCCGAACTGGATTGTAATCCTTCCCTTGCCTCGTTTCCATTTCTGAGGCTCGGAATAGGTCTTGCTCCATAGTCATCCTGCATGACCCTGCTTTTTTAGCTTGAAGATGAAATTCATGATCTCACTCTGCTCGTAGTGAGAGAACACATCAGTATGCAATTCTAATCCCTCCAGGATATTGACATACTTGCCCTGAATCCTCTGAAAATATTCAAAATCCTGCTTCCGCACTCTCTGGATCATCTCCAACTCGTGCTCTGAGATCATCTGAAACTGTCGGGGTCTGGTGACGTACTATGGGATGTACGGCTCTACACCAGCACGCTCTCCTGCAATCGTCACTACATCAGGTTCGAGCTTTGTAGCGGCCTCCTCTGGAACAACCTTTGCTAAGGTGCTCCTGAGGACTGGCCTCATTGGGGCAACTGCTGCGATCGTCAAAATATCTTCTTTATTCTATTCTTCTGTCAATTTCTTCAACATTATGTGAATACGACGGTTCTTGTTTCTTCTTTGAGTCGGGTTCAAAGTGGATCTTCTCTCCATCTTGATATTGGTAAGGATAACACTGACAAGCTTCCCTCCTGTTACGGTTATTACTGATTTCATCTTGTTATCTTCAACGACGTTAATATTCCTTTTCTGGTTTGCAGTGTGTTGAACTTTCTCACTGAGCCGCATTACTGTCTTTTCACGGGGCTCCCTGAGGTCTACAGTAGTCCAAGCGATCTCTTCATATTCTAGCTTCATCTGTGCAAAGTCTGAGTCAACCTCGATCACAACACCAGCTTTCAGTTCCACTTCGTTAAGTGCAAGACTTACGCCATCTTTAAAAGAAAGGACCAGCCACCCGCTAGACATCTTCCTGTGAAAGCAAGGAAGGGATCAGGGGCCAAACCTAAAAGGAACGAGAACAATAAGAATTTTAAATTTTATTGTATTTTCTTTTATATAATTATTTTATTTTAAAATTTTATTAAGGAAGGGAAATATTTGATTTGGAGTTTTGAAATTGTGACAAGTTTCAATTTTTTATTTTATTTGAGAAAATCTCTTTTATATTTTGGTTTTAGAGTTTTTTTTAATTTTATTATTATTTTAGTTTCGAACGCAGTTGCACACAATTATCACGCCGGCGGTTCTACGAGCAAAACTTTATTTCTAAAGCCTGTTCTTCGAAACATCACGTCGCGTAATATTTCTTTAGATATCTTCCTTTGATAGGAAGCATTGGTCGCTCTCCACGGCAATCCACGAGTTGGTAAGAGCCTCCCGAGTAGACTTTCTCGACTACAAACGGTCCTTCCCAAGTTGGTTCAAATTTATCCCCTATCTTGCGGTGTGCAAGAATAGGTCTTCTGAGAATGAGCATTGATTCACCAACTTTGAAAGTTCTTGGGCGGACCAGTTTATCGTGGGTTTAAATCATCTTAACTTGATAAAACTCCAAATTTTGCTGCGCTGAAAGTTGTTTTCCTTCCAAGCTTTCCAATTCTTTCAGTCGTAATCTAGCGTTCTCTTCTGTAGTGATTTTATTTACGACTGCAATTCTAAGTGACAGAAGCTGAACCTCCAAGGTCAAGACAGCTTCGGACCCGTACACTAAAGCATAAGGTGTAGACTGAGTAGGTGTTCTGAAAGTTGTCCTATAGGCCCATAAGGCTTCTAATAACTTCTCATGCTAATTTCTCTTGTTGTCATCCAAAGTTTTCTTTAGGATTTAGACGAGAGTTTTATTAAAACCCTCGGTCAAGCCGTTTGCTCTTGGGTAGTAGATCGTCGAATAGCGCCAATCTATCCCGTACCTTCTGACAAAATTGTTGATCTTTGTGCTTTTGAACGCGGACCCGTTATCTGAGATAATTTTGCGTGGTACCCCAAAACGGTAGACAACTTGATTCTTGAAGAATTGTAACACGTGATGTGCCTTCACTTCTCTGAGCGATACTACTTCTACCCACTTCAAAAATTAATCTGTTGCTGCAAGGATGAAACGATGTCCTCTTAAAGAAGGCGGTTCTATTGGGCCCACAATATCTGTGCCGCAACATTCGAATGGCCACAATGCGATTATCGGATGCAGCACATTTGGAGGTTGATGTTGAACCACTCTGTGCACTTGGTACTGGTGACAACTTTTGGCAACTTTCATGCAGTCGGTCATCATTGAGAGCCAGTAGTACCCTAATCTTTTAATTTTCATTTTCATCTTCGGACCAGACTGATGAGTGCCACAAAGTCCTGAGTGCACATCTTTAACAATTTCACAAGCCTCAGACTCTTTTAGGCACCTTAGCCACATCTGATTGAAAGACCTTCTGTATAAGGTATTATTTATTAAGGCATATGACAGAGTTATTTTCTTGATCTGATGAGCTACTGACTTATCATCCGGTAGGTTTTTCGTTCGCAAATAGTCTATTAATGGGTAAAGCCAATCTTTTGTAGTTTCTGCCACTACTGCAACTGTCTCTTCATTTCCTAGTCTGCGCAAAGTATCTATGTCAATTTACGAAAGGACCCGTCGTCTCTGCATTGTCACTTCAACTAACTCTTCCTGTAGACATGTGAACTCTTTTGCAAGTTGGGCCAAAGCGTCTGCAAGGGCATTTTATTTTCTGGGAATCTTATATATCGTCACATTCGGAATCTGCTCTAGCAACTTCATTGTATACTGAAAATACTGCTCGAGTCTAGGCTTTAGAATTTTGTACTGTCCTGCGACCTGCTGTATGATCAACTGTGAATCACCATAAATGTTGATGTCTGTTATACCCATCTGAATGGCTAACTCCAGTCCAGTTATAAGAGCTTCATATTCTGCTTCATTATTCGTACATGGTTGTATCAAATGGTAGGAGTACCTTAACATTCCCCACTCCGGTGTTATAAATATTAGTCTGATTCCTACCTTACCGGGCACTATCATTTGCAATTCTTCGTCTCATTGTGCTAATGATGCTCCGTCAAAGTACAATTCCCAACATTGATCATCAGGGTCTTCTAAGCTCATTATCTGCTCGTCTGCCAACACTTTGTTGAGAGGCGATTCTGCCAGTAAAGGATGTGCTGCGAGGAAGTCTGCTAGGACTTGTCCCTTTACGGTACAAAGAGGAACGAAAGTTATATCAAGTTGTAATAGTATCATCTACCACCTAACAAGTCTGCCAGAAGCGTCGGGCAGGTCATCAAATATTGCATTGGATTAAACTTCGAAATAAGGTTGACCTTTATGAGAAAGCATGTAATGCCTGAGATTTTAAGCGGCGAAGATCAGGACCAAACAATACTTCTCAATAGGAGGATACTTTACCTTCGTCAGAGTTAGATGACAACTTAAGTAGTAGAGAGCATTTTCTTTACCCTCGTCATTAACTTAGGTTAGTAGTGCTCCGAGGGAGTCATCTAAAGCCGCGGTATAAAGTATCAACGGTCGACCGAGACTGGTGCTGCTAATACAGGAGGTGTCATTAAATATTGTTTGATGTCCTCGAAGGCTTGTTGACATTTAGAGTCCAAAGTAAACTTGGCATCCTTCTTAACCAAAGCAGAAAAAGGCTGACACCTTCCTGACAAATTAAAAATAAAGCGTCGGAGATATGCCAACTTCCCTTGAAAAGATTGTAGTTGCTTTAAAGTTTTGGGAGGGGGCATTTCTAAGATAACTTTAATCTTCTCTAGATCGATTTCAATTCCGCTATGTCGGACAATAAATCCTAAGAATTTCCTAGAGGAGATGCTGAAGGCACATTTCAGAGGATTCATCTTAAGGTTAAATTGTCTTAATCGCTCGAAAAAATTTCTCAAATCATACAAGTGATCTTTTTCAATTTATTTTTGATGACCACATCATCTACATAGCACTCGACTTGGTTGTGAATGAGATCATCAAAGATCCTTGTCATTGCTCTTTGGTATGTTTCTCCCGCGTTCTTTAATCCGAAAGGCATTACTGTGTAGCAGTATACCCCGATTGGTGTTCTGAATGCTATGAGCTTTTCTTTTTCTGGTGCCATCTTTATCTGATTGTATTCTAATGATCCATCCATGAAAGAGAAGACTTCGTGTGTCGAAGTGATGTTGATCATTAACTCTAGAATTGGTAGCGGGAATTTGTCCTTTTTGATCAGACTACGAAACATCTTGCCAACTGCTTCATTTTTGAAGGGGTACTCTTTATTAAAAAGTTCTAC
The DNA here is from genome assembly GCA_022702705.1 of Papilionanthe hookeriana x Papilionanthe teres. Taxonomy (NCBI): domain Eukaryota; kingdom Viridiplantae; phylum Streptophyta; class Magnoliopsida; order Asparagales; family Orchidaceae; genus Papilionanthe; species Papilionanthe hookeriana x Papilionanthe teres. The sequence continues at coordinate 1,156,660 of CM040421.1, forward strand.
CAGTCTACAGTTCTGCTAATCTGGTTGCTGATTATACTGCTGAGATGACAACTGGCCATACTGTTGTGACTGCTGATAATTCTGCTGAGGCGGTTGGTAACTTGGCGGAGTTTGTTGATAACTTTGTTGAGGTCATTCTGTTCATATTTGCATCGACTGCTTGCCTTTATCTACCGCTACAATAGTCCCGGACTTCTTCTCGAAGGCTCTAACTAGTTTCTGTTTATCGGTCTTATCAGTGAAGTTAAGTTGCTTTGCCTCCTCTTGTAGGCTCGTGGCCTTGCTGAGCAATTTCTCAAATATCTTAACTATAAATTCCTTAAGGAGAAATGCTATCAGATCGTGAATGCTCTTTGGCAGAATTCCAATGGCATGTTGTTCCTGGAGTTGCGGCTCACATTTCATGCTTAAATTCCTCCATCCAGAATGTAGTCCACCAAAGTTTCGTTTGGTTTGTGTTGCTCGACCACAAGATCACCGATGGTGATGTGGTGTTGAGCTCTGGCAAACCATTTCATGAATAAGTTTTCCAATTCTGTGAATGTTTTGATTGAGCCGTTGGGCAGCTCCGATACCAGTCAAAGGCAATTCCTGAAAGGCTGTTGACAAACTAGCGAAACAACAAAGCGTTGCTACCCTCTCATTGCAGCAACTCACACGGAAGTATGCAACATGCTGTCAAGGGTTTCCCGTTCCATCAAAAGTCTTGAACAGAGGTGGTACAAAGCCTTTAGGGTATTGCACGTTATTAAATTCTTCGGGGTATGGTCTACCCTTCAGAATTAATGCCCTGCCTGTGGATTGGGCTAAGGCCTCTCGCACCTGCTGTTCTATCATATTCTTAATGTCCTTTTATGGCATTATACTTTGAGTGAATTCTTTCTTCAGTTGTTCATCTCCACTGAAGGATGTGACTTCCTTTCATCTGTCTGCAATGTGAATGACCTCCGGGGGTGTTTCCTTTGGGGGCTGAGGTTGACTTTGAAGCGTGGCTAGAGCAACCGCCATCTCCTCCATTTTCTTCTCCATCCGATAAATTGTATCATCCTTTTCCCGAAGACGTAGCCTCATTACCTCTGGGTCATCTCCTTCTGCAGCTGCTGGAGCTCCCAGTAGAGCTGATGATGCTCGGGTCTCAACCACGTTGATTTCAGCAAATTCTTCATCCATATATCCTGACATGTCCTTTTCATTCTTTGATTTATCTTTCCGCTCTTTAGCCAACTGTTGAATATCTGATCTCAACTTTTCCAAAGTAACTTCAAGTGACTTTCCTCTGATGGTCCTATGACTGGTAGACTATAGTCGGTGAACCTTATTCTCTCGAGTCATCTCTGAAACCGCAGTACTCCCTTTAGTTCTGGACTCAGCATCGAAACTCCTCATTTCTGGCCTTCCGCCAGTATTGGTTCCGTGACTTTAGGTCACCACACCATCCTTTTTGAGATTGGGTGCCTAGAACTAGATGGTCCATCGGTGGTAGGTTGAAAGGTGGTGTGTCTACTAAGATGCAGACTAGATACCATGGCAGATAACTTCTTACCACTTAGCTTTCTCTTCTTTGGTGGAAGTTCCCTTTGAATGGTAGGGGGAAGCACCCTTGGTCCGACACGTGCCTTGGCAGGTATTCTCCCCATTCTTCTCAGGATCTCAGATACATAATAGTTATCCCTTCTTGCCAACTTCTCAATTATCGTCTGCAATCGAGTAAGTGGCGTACTTCTTGCCTTCCATTCTCTACGATCATCATAATATGCTGGTCAGGGTAATGCGGCAGCAATCCTCTGAGCACTTTCTTCCTCAGGTACAACAAAAAGTGGGTAAAACTGTTCCCTCTCAGCAGGGGTGAAAGTTTTGGCAGTTCTTCTTCCTCTTCCAGGATCTCTTCAGGAATGACAACTTCAGCAGTCTTGATTTTCTTGATCTTGGCCGCTCTTCTATTCTTATTCCTCCTTTGGGACTTAGTCAAAGGCAGAATGCTCGAGCTAGAACCTATCTCGAACACAAGTGGTATCGCAGTAAAAGTCGTACCCTCCACGATAGCAGGTTCATCACACATCTGAACTTCCTTCCCTTTCTATTTGGTGGGGGTAGGTGCAGTGATGACCAGACCAGCAGGAGTAGCAACAATAGTCCTGGGGGCAGTCTTATCAGCTTTGACAACCAATCTTTTACGGGCAGCGGTGTTTCTTTCAGTTAGGACCATCTTTAGGAGAGGAAACTCCTGAGCTAACTTCAGGTTGAATTCAACTACAGGCTCCACGGATTCCAGTACCTTGGACTTCAGTAAAGCAACAGTAACGTCTCCAAACTTAATGTCCGTTTGATCAAACCCTTGTCCAAAACGGATGACTGCGTTGTCGGGCAGTTTATTCCTGTTGATTGCCAAGTTAGTTCCAGCGGCGAAGGAAAAGATCAATCTTGGTGCAGACATCTTCTACAGAAAATATTAGGAGTGTCAGAGTTACTCTACACTTCCTTTTTCATCGCAACGATCTTTAGGACGAAACAAAGAATTTTTAAGGTAAAGTCCGAACAAGTTTTTATTAATTTTATTTTGATTTTTTTGTTTTGTAAAACTTTTAAGGTTGTGTTTAAGTTTTATTTTGCTTGTAGTTAATAGAGGAATTTAGGGAATATAATTTGATAGGGATTCGGTTAAGAGGAGAGTCAATCATAATAAGAGAGAGAAAATTACCGAATCCTTATCCCAAATTTAGGAAAGGTTTTCCTTGTAGGAATCTCGATTCAATATATTGCTCCTAAACAACACCTATTGGGGGTCTCACCTCGCTTCGGGAGGCGAAAAAAAGAGATTCCAGAACCTCTCTACTAAAGGGTGTTTAAGTAGTGGATCCAGAATAAAAAAGAGTTGACTATACTTGTTCAAGATAGAAATGAACAAGGTATGCCAAAGGAAGAATAGTAATTTGGTCCACTAGGGGCATGGACTTACTACCGATTTATAAAAGCAAGACCATCTGATCAAAATGGAGAGAGGAATTACTCCCTAGTGGAGTCGCAAGAAAATTGTCGGTCGCTAAAATTTTTTTAATTTAAGTATATATAGTTTTAAAAAGTTTGGAAAATATTATTTGATTTTTGAAAATACGAGACCAAACCAATCCCATATCTTTAATAGTTCAAATAATTGAACGTCGCACTGTAAATTACGTGTTTATCCCGAGGAATAGACGCATTATTTAATAATGGGGTTCAATTAGATAAACCAGTGAATTTATGACATCCGGTTGGTCTGCGAACCAATTTATTTGTCGAAAAATTCTCCTATTTAATACGAAGAATTAAATAGGGTTTATATTAAGCTGGGTTCTAAAATTCCCTATAGGGGCAAGCCCCTATAGTTAATTACATCTTAAATGATGGGAATCACTTAAAGAAAACTCTCAATAGAGAACAGTGGTTGCACTTTCAAGAATTTCAAAATTTAGGTTTCCAAGGTTGGACATTGGAAATTCAAAAGGGAATGGATAAAATTAGGAATAGTTCATTTAAGAATCCAAAGGGGTGAAAAGGTAGCGGATGTCATGGATTCGAAGCGAACTTTGATGACTTCCCAACTATCCTATTATTTGGCTTCGATTTAGAGAGATATTATTTGATGCTTCAATCCTGCCGGTTTTATTTAATTAGAACTTATACTCGTGCGACATAATCATACAAATAGCCTAGAAATTATGAAGGTTTATGTCATAACGAACGATGACCTAAGAGTCTTAAGACGAGTTTAGGGCTAATGTTGCATTAATATGATTATGCAAGTGACTAAAGGAGGAAGTGAGGATTTATATTGCTCTAGGCAAACTACTTCGGAATCCTATGTCTTGGTTGTTTATTTCTAAGGAAAGGATGCTGATGAAGATGGCCATGCTGTCCACCGTGCTTGCTCCAAGCTCCTTGTTGTTGCAGAGGGTTTAGTTTAAGAAGTGACAATCAAGAGATGAGAGCAGTGTCATGGTTTAGAGATTGAGTTTCAAATTCAATGTCTTAACTTTTATTAAGGGAAATCTTAAAATTTATTAAATAAAACCGGTTAAGATCCTACGGTTCCATCATCCCAGCACCACTATTTTTCACCGGATTCACTTAGTCCAAATGAATTTGCTAAACTCAAATGAATGAGTTCCACACTTTCATTTAGACCGTGAGAAATCTCGTTAGCAACTCGTGGGTTACATCATCCGAGGTATTCCCGATCATCAAGCGAGACGGTGTAATTTAGTTGTAATTGTACTTTTATTCTTTTGTTTGTGATTAAATTTTAAATTGTCTTATATTTTGAATGTTGTGGCGGTGAGTTTTATCTTGTTTTGATTTTAATTTAGTTTTGGTTTCAGTTTTGCGGCTATCCTAAGGGTTTTAGTTTTCATGCAGGGTGACAATGTTGTATAACATGAAAGATTGTAGGAAAGGAAAGTAAAGCACAACACAGGTAAGTAAATTGTGATAAAATAAAAGTGTACCTGACAGGTCTTCTCATCATTTCCAACTGCACTTGAAACACATGTTAGGGCATTTAAATATTTAAAAGAAAACACCTAGGTAAAGCTAAGGGAAGGTTCTGGTTGTCTACCCAAATCATAATCATATTGCTAGTAAATTCTTAAGGTGTGTTTGAGCATGATTTTCTTCATCAAAGAACAATGAAGTTCAATTTTTCTTCTAAAACATCCCATTGGATTGAGAAAGTGCTTAGGAGGGATCCTGAACATCTTTTCGATGCCTTTGGAATTATTTTGAGTCCAAATGAATTTCATTATGTGGATGATATGATCGTCCGGGGTTTAGTTGAGTTTTGATTCTTGCTCAGTGAACTTGGATGTTTGATTATCCTATGAGTAAGGTGATATTTCATTTGCCACTTCTTTTAAAAGTTATAATAATGGAAGCCTTTAGGGGCAAATTAGTTCATTAAAGAACTTAAATCAATCTTAATTTGGAGTTTAAGTTAATGTTTTAAAGTGTCAATTTAGTTATAAAGTTTTGGTTCAAACATTTTAAATTTTTTTTTCAAGCCGAAAAAGGTGTTTAAATTGTTTAATTCAGTTAAGTTTTAATGATTTAAATTGTTTTGATTTAATTATAAAATTTCAGATTAATTTTTAATTGATTTGATTATCACATTTTAATTGTAAATTATTTTAAAATTAATCTTAATATTTCAAATTTGTTTTAACTTTAGTTTTAAATTAGTTTTAACATTTTATGTTTGTTTTAATTTGATTTTAAGTCATTAATTTTTTAATGTTTTAAGCTTTAATTTGATTATAATATTTCAGGATTATTCCCCTTTTTTAATTATTAGTTTCAATTATCATTTTTTATGATTTCATTAATGAAAGTTAAGTGATATTTGATCAATTCATTAGTTAGGGATTCAATTCAAAGAATTAGTATCTAATTCTTCCTATATCGCATCCCCTAACCTTAATAATTTGTGCCTAAATTAACTTCCAAAGTTTAATGACTTAATTAATTGAGATTCATTCTTTAATGTTAAAGGTGATTAATGGGTTTCGACCTCTTAACTCCCACGTTTCAATCATCCAAGAGGAAAATTAAGATCACATGTTTACCCCTCCCTTTGGTTAAGCCTAAATATTAATTAAGGTTAAAGTTCTTTAATTACCTTTATGCCCTCTTAAGCTTGTTCATCTCATAATTCATTAAATTAAGCTCAAATGAATTTGAAATTTTTATGTAACCTTACTCACATGTCAATTAAGACATTAGAGGAGAAAATGTGATTTTTCTATTTTTAATTTAATTTATATAATTATTTTAGTGAAAAAAATAGGGATTTTCAATGAAAATTTGACAACATGACCAAGATGAAGTTTCTATTCTTAAGAAAATTATGGGAGGTTCCTACTGACTAGAGGACCACTTTGACCAATTTTGGTGATTTTTTGAATTTTAATTTATTTACTATAATTATTTTAAGTTTTGGACTATTAATTAATTATAAAATAAAATTAAAATGGAAAGATAGGTTTTATATTTTTATTAAATCTCTCTAAGGTCAGAGAACTCAGAAAAATAAATTTTATATTTTTCTAATCTTTTTTGAATTTTTAGAATTATTTTAGTGAAAAGGTTAAAATATCCATTTTTAAACTTTAAAAATTACCTTAAGCCTTTATAATTCAATATCTTTACTTAGAGACTTAGGAAAAATATTTGGTTGGTTCCCAGGTGATTAGGAGACCAAACATGATATTTTGGTGAGTTTTAATATATTTATGACTTTTATAATTTTTTTATTATTAAAATATTAAAAAATAGGTAAAAAATGAAAATTTTATGAAAATTCCAATTTTAATTTTGTTAGACTCCTCTGACTTTAGAGAACTCCAAAAATTGATTTGGTGAATTTTTTAGTTATATTTTGGGTTTTATGAATTTTTTAATTTTAAATATAGCCATGTAACTTAGGTAATTCATTTAGTGGGTTAAATCAATTCCAATTGACTTGAAATTTTTATGTGAAGTTCTCTTGATCCTAAAGAACAATGGTGAATTGATTTCATGCCATTTTGATGTGTGGGTTCCAAATTAATTTAACTTCAGTTTTGAGTATTTGGCCAAATTAAGGTCATGTTTAGTGAATTAGATCAAACCATAATTTTCTTAGGGTCCTCTGGTCCAGAGATACTTCCACTAATTTTTCTAGAATTTTATGAACAACATGCTAATTTTTATAATTAGTTATTAAGAAAATAGCTTTGAATTTAGAAAATAGATAACTTCCTATAGACATAGCCTCTAGCCTTGGAAAATTCAGTAATTGTTCCCAAGATCAGAGGCTACAAAAGCTTTATGGTCTCATGACATGGTAAATTATGCATCCCAGTGGAGAATTAAAATACTTGGGACAGTAAATAAATAATTAAAAATGAAATACTCAGTAAAATATTTTAATTTTAATTCCACATTATCCCCTTCTGTTCACTGAGCAAGGGGGTATTTTTAGTTTATTTTTAGAATTTTTCTATGCAAAGATATGCAATTTTAAAGTTCTGGGATTTAAATAAATAGAAAATAACTTAATTTCCTACTTAACACAGTCTGCGCTGACTGTAACCTTGGCAGCGTTGAAAACACACGCGGTGCGCTCCTATTCGGTGCCACGATCCGAGTCAGTGTGCGCTTTACGTACAGAGATCCCGTGTGACTTGATCTCTGCCTTCCATCCAATACACGCGCCATCCGAAGGTTGCTGAGCATCGTCCCCGTATGGTTCAACCCAAGAGCCGTCCACACTAAAACCCTAAGATCTCGCTCGAGACTTAACCAAATCAAGCGTGGTTGGTCTCTTTCGACGCGTCTAGCCTGGACGAACACATCTATACGGCTAACATGCATTAAAATCAAGAAAAATGAAATGGAAAATCGTTGGAAGCTCGGGAGAAGAAAGGTTCAATATCTTTGCTTTGAGAGGTGAGGCCTTGATCAAAGATGCTCGACACATCCATTGGAGTTCCAGAAGCCTACTGATCGAGCCCGTGGTAGGGTGAATTGCCTAGACCCAAGTTTGTCCAAACCTCATTTGGAGCTCTGGCCGATAGAACGAATGGGTGGCCTGGTGATGGGGCTTTCACTGGGAAGCTTCTTCTCTTGGTGTGGGGATGGTGTGGGTAAGTTTAATTTAATTTTGGTGGAGTTTACAGGAGTGTCCTGTTTTTTGCTCAATTTTAGGCTGAGAAATTGGGCTTGAGTAAGGGGTTTGAGAGCTGGAGAATGGTGGGGATCGTCTTCTCCTAGCTGGGGCTTGGTCTAGGAGTGATTTGGGGGGAATTCATGAGGAAAATTTCAGCACCCAAACTTGGCCGTGAGGGAGGCATTTTATAGCCATGGCAGAGAGGGGAGCTCAGGGCTAGGTAATGAGTGTCCTGGGCCGCTTAGGGTGAAGGCTGAGCAGGTCAGGTGGTTGGTGAGGGGATTGCTCACTGGCCTTGCTAAATTTTGGGTTTTTAGCTCATGGGGGGTGCTCAGGCGTGCCTGTTCCGGCGATTGGGGCGGCTGGCAAGGACTGGCAGGTGGCTGAGAGGGCTGAGAAGGAGTGGAGGAGGAGTTTAGTGACATTAATTTGGGCAAAGAGGTTGCTTAAGGTGAGTTTAGAGATGTGACTTAGCCTTAGCCAAGTGACTAGAACCAATGGTCCAAAGTGGTGGAAAATTTGTCTATGGCTCATGGATCTTGGATTGGGTCAGGTCAAACCCACCTAGGAGGTCTAGGGTTGGCTGCCATGGAGTTGGTTTGGTCCAATTAGGTTTGGTTTGGTTCAATTTGGTTCATGTGTTAAAATGGGTTGATTTGGTTTTAGGCTTAGCTAACTCGAGTTTGGGTTTGGTTGGGATCAAATTGATTGATCAAAATGTTTTAAATGATTTTCACAAAGCTTATGAAAGAGGTTTGGAGTGAATTGGAATAGATTCGGGAAGTGGTTTTGATGGATTTTGGTAGTTTGATTAACTTGGGCCAACATGGGTTAAGTTGGATTTAGGTTTGGTTAGAGCTTGGCTAGGGTCTAATAAATGGTTCAAATTGATGCAAGTAATTGCCATGAAGGGTTTTGGATAGAAATTGGGTGGAAATTTTGTGTTTAAGGGATTCAATTTGGAGGTTTTAGGTCATGTGTCGATTCTAGAACAAATATGGGGATTTTGGCAAGTTTAGGGATTGGGTGAAATTTGAATTTAAATTGGGGGAAAATTGATGTTTTATTTTGTTTATCGAGGTGTTAGTAAGTGTTTAGAATTTGGTTTGAGGAAAATTGAGTGGCTTTGGAGCCACTTTAGGGTGAATTGGGTCATAAAGCCAAAATTGGGGGTTTTGGATTAAAGTTGAAATTCAATTCAAATGTGGGTTAATTTGGGCTTGGATTTGATTTATATTAGTTTTAGAGATGTTGGATTTAAGTTTGAAATTAAAATTAGGCAAGATTGGGGTCAATTGGGTCAAGATTGGGTTTAATTTGGGCACTTTTGGGTTAAATGGGCCAAATTGGGGCTTTTGATAAAATTGGGATAAATTGATAAAATTAGGGTATGTGATAGTTGATGAAAATGAAATTGGGAATATTTGCAAGATTTTATAATTTTTTGAGAATTTTTGGAATTTTTGGAATTTTGGGCCAAGAGGGGTACTTAGGGTATATGGATGTTATTTGGGGTGTATTGGGGTATTTTGGTGGATTTAAGAGGTGGGAACTGTTTTGAAATGATTTTGAGAAATTTTGAGAATTTTGGGTAATTTTTGGGGAATTTTGGATGATTTGGTAGTTATAGGGGCAATTTAGGTAATTTTGGGTAAGTTTGGGGACCCGGGGTCAAAATTTAAAATTTCGGAAAAAATGAAGGGGGCTTCAAATAGGGAAGAATGAAACCATTTTTGTGGGGTCAAGATTGAGTAGAAGTGGTATGGGATGGAATTAGGGTTTAGAAGCACGAGCCATGGACCTTAGCCAAGTCCAAAAACTTTTGGACCAAGTCTAGCCAAATGGTAACCACTTTATGATCCTTCACATATTGACCCTAGCCATCTTAATCAAAGACTAGTGGCTTTGGTTCAATCATGTGAGTTTCTTAAAGGGTAGAAGGAAGGGGTTTAAAGTTTGGGTCAAATGGCTTAGGGGGGTGTGTTTGTGTGCAAGAGAAGCTCCAGTCACTCAAGGTTACCCTAAGTCCAAACATTTATATGGGAACTCACTATTGGTTTTTCCATATGGTGGTTTTAACCTTCCAATGTGATTTTGAGGTTTGCAACCATCCAAGTGGGGTCCCAAGAGGAGTCAAGAAGTGGCTGAGAATTTCTAAATGGTGGGTCCTGACCACAAGAAAATATATTGCAAATTTTATACCAATTTCATATGAAATTACACTTTAAAGAAAGGTATTTTCTGTGTTTTATTGCAGGAATGGAGATTTATAGCTGCTGAGAGCAAAAAGAGTAAAAAGGTGCAAATCTGGAGCAAAAAAGATAAAAATTGATGAAAATTGAACTGTCTCGCCGACGACGAGATTTAAGCCGCCGACGTCGAGATTTTCACGAAAATTTTTAATATATTATAATAGAGCCCGGAGATGGCGAGATCGAGCCCGCCGATGGAGAGATCGAGCCCGTCGACAGTGAGCCTGAACTGTTAGCCTTGCTTCTAGAAGCCTGCCGACGGTGAGATCGAGCCCGCCGACGGCGAGACAGTTGATTCAAGCCAAATTCGATGAATCTGGATGCGTTTTGAAGAGGTGCTTAAGCAACCTTTAGAATTATGACTCCTTCTATAAATAGAGACGATTTTGTGTGTTATGTGGTGTTAGTGGGTGTCAATTGAGTACTTCCTTTTGTAGTAAGAGTTAGTGTTTAGTGTATTGGTGAGTTATAAGTGTGTTGTACAAGAAGGAAGAGTCAGAGGAACTTGAGGAATCTGCTTGGGGAGAAGAATTGAGATAAGTATATTTGTTTATTGTTTTATAACTTTAAATGAAATCCAACATCTGTGTTATTATTCCCATGCATTCTGAGTAGTTTCCTTTGTCTTTCTCCTTGTTATTGAGGTTTTGTGAAATGAAGAATTAAAAGAGTTGTGCCTAATAATATTAAATAGAGATTGTGATAATCTTTTACTTAAATCTTAATTTACTTTCAATTTGGCCAATTGAATTGTTAACATATGTTTAATTATCAACTATAGTAAAGATTACATCCAAGATTCAAGGAATTCAAAAGCCTTGAAAGGAGGGTGCAAATAAATAGAGAAATATTAATTATCGGGCGAAGAATTGAATATTTTAGTGTGACATACTAAAATATTTAATTCGGTACTATTGTTTGGAAGCTGAAGTGTGGATGTTAGCCCTCAGGTGAGGGGAACGTGGGAGCTCTGAAATGGCAGCCAATATCCTCCCAGCCTAGCCACAGATTCAGTAACCAAACATAAGCATTAGTCAATGTTCTTTGCACTTGGACAAAAGGGTAAAGAATAAGAATGCTCTTATTTGGCACAATATAATTCTAAACCCAATTAATTATTCATTCACTCAATCCTCTTAACAAGGAGAAAGATACTTTTCTAAATTGACTTATATATTCTACCTTTAAGTATTAGTTTTAAGTTTAAGCGTTCTTTTATTTTTTATATACTATACTAAATTAGATTAGTGATCAACGTTTACTAAAAATTATTCTCTAAATCTCTAACTTCCTTGTGGGATCGATATCTAGGACTCCAATAGAGCCCTTTATTACTTGAACGATACGTATACTTGCGTTGATTAAAAGGGGAGGGAGTATATAACTTTATTAAGCTTAACAATTATATACATCCTTCTATTTTTACCCTACTCTCCCCCTAGGCTGAATTCTTATATTTGCACTCGGTCGTCAAGTTTTTGGCGCCGTTGCATGGGAAGCAAAGTAATTATTAAGGTAATCACTAAAATAATTATTAAAGATAATTACTAGAGTAACGAACTATTTTATTATTATTTTAGTTGTGTATGCGTAAATTTGGAACCGAAAGTTTAATACCTTACGATTCAGAATTAGAGCGTACTATTAAAAGAATTAGAAAACAGAAAAGAGAAATCATAAAATTAAATCAAATGACAAATAATCCAGAAAATAAAAATATAAACCAACCAAGACCTTTGAAAGATTACGCTAACTCTACATTAGATGAAATTCACTTAACTATCCAAAATCCTGATGTGGCGGCTAACTCATTCGAGCTTAAACCTGCAATTATCCAAATGGTACAGAATAATCAATTTAGTGGTTCACCAAATGAAGATCCTAATTTACATCTTGCAAGTTTTTTAGAGCTATGTGCTACTTTTAGATATGACAGAGTATCTAATGACACCGTTAGACTTAGGCTATTTCCTTTTTCTTTAAGGGATAAGGCTAAGATGTGGTTAAATTCATTAGCACCTGGATCAATTAAAACTTGGGGAGAATTATCACAAAAATTTCTATCCAAATATTTTCCTCCTTCACAAACTGCAAAGCTTAGAAATGATTTTAGTCAGTTTGACGGAGAATCAATATATGAAGTTTGGGAGAGATTTAAAGATCTTCTTAGGAAATGCCCACATCATGCATTACCAAATTGGTTAATTATACAAACTTTTTATAATGGTTTAGTAGGATCTCTTAGATCGATCATTGATGCTGTTGTTGGAGGTTCATTATGTCAAAACCTTTTGATGAAGCTTATTCATTAATTGAAGAAATGGCTACAAATAATTTTCAATGGCCTTCTGAAAGGTTAAATCCTAAAAAAAAAATAGCCAGTATACATGATTCTGATGCAATCAATGTTAGCTTCTCAAATTGCTGCTATATTCAAGAAATTAGATCATTTTGGAATGAATTATTCTCCTAATATAACAGAAGAAAATTTATTTGGACAACTTATAGATGCTCAATCCTCATATGAAACTATAAATGCTGTTAACAATAGACCCAATAATCCTTATGCAAATTATTATAACCCTGGGTGGAAAAATCATCCAAATTTTAATTGGAATAACAATTTTGCTAATCAGCAATGGATGAATAATTCAGTAAACCCAGTAGAAAATCCATCTAACCAAGGAAATGCTAATTTTAAACCTTCTTATCCACCTGAATTTAATAATAACTCTCAATTTAAAGATAAGAAGTTATCTATGAAAGAATTAATATTAAATATGGGTCAACATTTACAGAATCAAGGTAATCAGTTACAAATTCAAGGAAACCAATTACAAAATCAAGGAACAACAATTAAAAATATTGAAACTCAACTTGGACAGATCGCTACTGCACTTAATAATAGAAGCCTTGGAACTTTTCCTAGTAATGTGGAAATAAATCCTAAAGATCAAGGAAAAGAACAAACTAAAGAAATATAGTTACGAAGTGGAAAAGAATTAGAAACAAGATTACAGAAAGAAACATAAAGTCAGAATGAGGATGTGGAAATCGAAAAAGATATGGATCAGAAAGATCAAAATCTAGAATATTCATTGATACCTATAAAAATTTCTGTAGAAAAACAACCACCACCATTTCCTCAGTGACTAAGGCAACATAAAAAAGATAAGCAATTTTCTAAATTTCTTGAAATTTTAAAAAAATTAACGGTAAACATTCCTTTTGTAGAAGCATTGGAACAAATGCCCAATTATGTGAAATTTATGAAGGATATTTTAAATAAAAAAAGAAAATTCACAGACAATGAAACTGTTGCACTTAGCGAAGAATGTAGTGCAATTATTCAGAAAAAGCTTCCTGAAAAATTAAAAGATCCTGGTAGTTTCACTATACCTTGCGCTATTGGAGAAAAAAATTATGGAAAAAAATTATGTGATTTAGGAGCCAGCATAAATCTAATGCCTCTATCAATTTTTAAAAGATTAGGATTAGGAGAAGTCTCACCTACTTCAATAACTCTTCAGTTAGCGGATCGTTCTGTTACTTATCCTAAGGGAGTTATTGAAGATATGTTAGTAAAAGTGGATAAGTTTATCTTCCCAGTAGATTTTATTGTTTTAGATATGGAAGAAGATAAAGAGATACCCATAATATTAGGAAGGCCCTTCTTAGCTACTGGAAAAGTTATGATTGATGTTCAAAAAGGCGAATTAACTATGAGAGTAAACGATCAAAAAGTTACCTTCAACATTGCAAAATCAATGAAATATCCTGCTATAGAAAAAGATGATGAATGTTTTCGAATGGAAATCAACTACAAAATGAACATTTTAAAGAATACTTTGAAGAAAAACTAGAAATAGAAAATACTGAATTAATTGAAGAAACAAATAATGAAGAATTAGATTATATACAGGAAAAATTTGAATTGTTGGATAATATAGAAAATGCTGAAAATAATATAGTTCCTTCAATTATTAAACCTCCTCAACTTGAATTAAAAATCTTACCTACTCATTTGAAGTATGCTTATTTAGGTAACTCTTCAACTTTACCAGTTATTATATCAGCAGAATTAAATGAATCACAAGAGCAAAAACTTTTAGACACATTAAAAAAATATAAGAAAACTTTTGGCTGGACTTTAGCAGATATTAAAGGAACTAGTCCTTCAATCTGTATGCACGGAATTATTTTAGATACCGAACACAAACCAAGAGTTGATCCCCAAAGGAGATTAAATCTGATTATGAAAGAGATAATCAAGAAAGAAATATTAAAATGGTTAGATAATGGTATTATATATCCTATTTCTGACAGTGCTTGGGTAAGCCCAATTCACTATGTTCCTAAGAAAGGAGGAGTGACTGTTGAAGCTAATGAAAATAATGATTTAATACCTATAAGACAAGTTACTGGATGACGTATATGTATTGACTATAGAAAATTAAATGCAGCCACCTGGAAAGATCACATCCCTTTACCATTACTACACCAAATGTTGGATAGACTAGCCAAACATAAATATTTTTGTTTTTTAGATGGATATACCGGTTATCATCAAATTCCTATTGCTCCTGAGGATCAAGAGAAAACTACATTTACCAGTCCTTATGGAACATTCGCTTTTCGAAGAATGCCTTTTGGATTATGTAATGCACCTGCAACATTTCAGAGATGTATGATGTCTATATTTAGCAATTTAATTGATGATGGAATGGAAGTATTTATGGATGATTTCTCTGTATTTGGAACATCATTTGACGTATGCTTGAGTCACAAAGTCTTAGAAGTATGCGAGAAAACTAACTTAGTTCAAAATTGGGAGAAATGTCAATTTATGGTTACAGGAGGAATTGTATTAGAGCATAAAATTTCAGAAAATGACATGGAAGTAGATCCTGCAAATATTCAAGTTATTGCTAAATTACCACCTCCTACTATAGTGAGAGGGGTAAGAAGTTTTCTTGGACATGCCAGTTTTTACAGACGCTACATAAATGATTTTTCAAAAATTACTAAACCTCTATGCCAACTTTTAGAAAAGGAAAAGAAATTTGAATTCACAACAGAATGATTAAATGCTTTTGAATTAATAAAAGAGAAATTAATCACAACACCTATAATAGTTTCCCCTGATTGAGAGAAACCATTTGAACTTATGTGTGATGCTAGTGATTATGCTATAGGAGCTGTTCTTGGACAAATATATGATAAAATTTTTAAAGTCATATACTATGCTAGTAAAACTCTCAATAATGTTGAAATCAACTACACAGTTACGGAAAGAGAATTATTAACAATTGTTTATGCTTTTGATAAATTTATATCTTATCTAATTGGAACTAAATGTATTGTACATATTGATCACTCTGCTATTAATCATTTAATACAAAAGAAGGATACCAAACTAAGATTAATCAGATGGATATTATTGATGCAAGAATTTGATTTTGAAATCATTAATAAAAAGGGAACTGATAATCAAATTGCAGATCATTTATCAAGACTAGAATATAATGAACTATCCGACAATCGATAATGAAATTACATACCATTTTCCTGGACGAACAACTTTATAATATAAATGAATGGAAAATACCTTGGTATGCTGATATAGTAAATTATATTGTAAGTGATATTTTACCACCCATGCTAACTCTGCAACAACAGAAAAAATTCATTCATGATGCTAAAACATATTTTTGGGATGAACCAAATTTATATAAGCAATGTAAGGATTCAATAATTAGAAGATGTGTGCCTTATAAAGAAACTGAACAAATCATTCAAAAATGTCACGATTCTGAATTTTGGAGGACATTTTGGAAAGTATAAAACTGCTTATAAAATTTTACAAACTGGATTTTATTGGCCTACTCTTTTTAGAGATGTATATAGATATATTAAAACTTGCAATAATTGCCAACGAGTAGGTAATATATCTAGAAGAACTGAAATGCCTCTAAATTTTATATTAGAAGTTGAAATTTTTTATGTTTGAGGATTAGATTTCATGGGACCATTTATACCTTCATTTGGAAACTCATATATATTAGTTGATGTTAATTATGTTTCTAAATGGATTGAAGCACAAGCCTTACCTCAATGTGATGCTAAGAGTGTTTCAAGATTTTTAATGAAAAATATTTTTACAAGATACAGAATGCCGAGAGTGATTATCACTGATGGAGGATCCCATTTTAGGAACAAATATATTCACAAATTAGTAGAAAAATTCAACATTATTCATAAAATTTAAACTGCTTATCATCAGTGGATTAACTAAAGTTTGTAATCGAGAAATTAAACAAATTTTAGAAAAAACTATAAACCCTAATCGATTAGATTAGTCTACAAGACTAGACACTGCATTATGGGCATACATGACTGCTTATAAAACACCGATTTGAATGACTCCTTACAGGCTTATCTATGGAAAAACTTGTCACTTACCAGTAGAATTAGAGCACAAAGCATATTGAGCTATTAAAGAATTTAATTATAATTTGAGAGAAGCTGGTAAGGAGAGATTATTACAGATGAATGAATTAGAAGAATTAAGAAATGAATCTTACAATAACGATAGAATCTATAAAGAGAAAATGAAATTATGGCATGATCGAAAGATTAAACAAAAAAGTTTTGAGCAGGACAAGAAGTTTTGCTCTATAATACAAGATTAAAATTATTTCCTGGAAAATTGAAATCTCGATGGTTAGGACCTTTCACTATAACTCAAATATTTACTTACGAAACTATAGAAATTGAAGATCCAAAAACTGGACACAAATTTAAAGTAAACGACATAGATTAAAACCATATTTTGAAGGAAGAAGACCCAATTTTAAAGAGGTTTTAATGTTTAGTCAACCTGATTAACAACCAGAATAGGTCGGGTTGACGACGTTAAACTAATCACTATAAAATATATTAAGAATTTCATACAAATTTTATATGAAATTGCACTTTAATGAGAGGTATTTTCTTTATTTTATTGCAGGAATGAAGATTTATAAGTACTGAAGGCAAAAAGCACAAAAGAAGCAAATTTGGAGAAAAAAGGACTTAATTTGATGAAAATTAAACTGTCCCGTTGACGGTGAGATTTAGGCCGCCGACGACGAGTTTATCCCAAAGGATTTTTAATATATTATAAGAAGCTCGCAGACGGAGAGATCGAGCCCGCTGACAGTGAGATCAAGCTGTTAGGCCATCTTCTAGAAGCTCGTCGATGGCGAGATCGAGCTGCTGACGGTGAGATCAAGGCGCTGACTGCGAGATCAAGCTGCCGACGGTGATACAGTTGAAAAGAGCCAAAATACATTGAATCTGGATGCTTTTTGAAGAGGTGCTTAAGCAACCTTTGGAGATTTGACCCTTCTATAAATAGAGACAAATTTTAGTCAGTTTGGGTGTCAGTTTTTGTCATTTGTGTGGAAGTTAAGTGTAACTTAAGAGTCTTTTGAGTGAGTAGATTAAGTTTTTATCATTTTCGTGTGCTGTACTAGAAGGAAGAGTCAAAGGAACTTCAAGAATCTGCTTGGGGAGAAGAATTGAGATAAGTATATTTGTTATTTGTTTGTTAACTTTAATGAAATCCATGCTTTATGTTATTTTTCCCATGCATTCTGAGTAGTTTCCTTAGTCTTTCTCCTTGTTATTGAGATTTCGTGAAATGATGAATTAAAGTAATTGTGCCTAAAAATATAAAAATAGAAATTGTGCTAATCTTTAACTTATATCTTAATTTATTTTCAATCTGGCCAATTGATTTATTAACATATGTTGAAATATCAACTATAGTAAAGATTAAATCCAAGATTCAGGGAAGTCAAAAGCCTTGGAAGGAGGGTGCAAATAAATAGGAAAATATTAACTATTGGGCGTAGAATTGGACATTTTAGTGTGACAGACTAAAATATTCAATTCAGTCTTATTGTTTGAAAGCTGACGTGTAGATATTAGCCCTCAGGCGAGGGGAACGTGGGAGCTCTGAGGTGGCAATCAGTATCCTCCCAGCCTAGCCGCAGATTCAGTAATCAAACATAAGACTAGTCAATGTTCTTTTCACCTGGACCAAAGGGTAAGGAATAGGAATGCTCCTATTTGGCACAATACAATTAAAAACTTATTTAATTCTTCATTCACTTAATTCTCTAATATAAGGAGAAAGATACTATTCTGAAATCTTATATTCAAATTTTAAGCATTAGTTTATTTTAGTTTAAGTCTTCTTAATTTCCGTATACTAGATTAGTAAGTAAGTTTACTTTAAATTTTCTTTAAAATTTTCTAACTTCCCTGTGAGATCGATATCTAGGACTCCATTAGAGCCCTATATTACTTGATAACGATACGTATACTTACGTAGTATCCATAATATAAATCATAAAATCCATAACAGAATCATCAGAATATATTTAGTGCGGACCAAGATTTTGGTACCGTTGCTATCTTTTAATATCACAGTTGTAAGTATAAATATCGAAAAGTGGATCAAGTTTTTGGCGCCGTTGCTGGGGAAGTGAAGTAAAGTAATTATTAAAGTAATTAATAAAATTATTAAAATAATTACTAGAGTAACAGACTATTTTAAATATTACTTAAAAATTGTATGTGAAAATTTAGAAACAAAAATTTAATACCTTACGATTCAGAATTAGAGCGTACAGTTAAAAGAATTAAAAAACAAAAGAGAGAAATTATAAAATTAACACAAATGGAAAATAATGCAGAAATTGAAAATATAAATCAACAAAGACCATTAAGAGACTATGCCAACCCTGAATTAGATGAAATTCACCTAACTATTCAAAACCCTGATGTAGCAGCTAATTCATTTAAACTTAAACCTGCAATTATCTAAATGGTACAGAATAATCAATTTAGTGTTTCACTTAATGAAGATCCTAATTTACATCTTGCTAGTTTTTTGGAACTATGTGCTACTTTTAAATATGAAGGAGTATCTAATGATGCTATTAGACTTAGGCTTTTTCCTTTTTCTTTAAGGGATAAGGCTAAGATGTGGTTAAATTTATTAGCACCTAGATCTATTAAAACTTGGGGAGAATTATCACAAAAATTTCTATCCAAATATTTTCCTCCTTCGAAAACGACAAAACTTAGAAATGATATAACATCTTTTAGTCAGTTTGATGGAGAATCCATATATGAATCTTGGGAGAGATTTAAAGAACTTCTTAGGAAATGCCCACATCATACATTACCAGTTTGGTTAATTATACAAACTTTTTACAACGAATTAGTAGGATCTCTTAGATCAATCATTGATGCTGTTGTTGGAGGTTCATTAATGTCAAAACCATTTAATGAAGCCTATGCGTTAATAAAAGAAATGGCTACTAACAATTTTCAATGGTCTGCTGAAAGAATAAATCCTAAAAAGATAGCTAGTGTTCATGAAAATGATGCAATATCTATGTTAGCTTCTCAAATTGCTGCAATATCAAAGAAATTAGATCATTTTGGAATGAATTACTCTCCTACTATATTAGAAGAAAACTCATATGGACAAATTATAGATTCTCAATCTCCTTATGAAACTATAAATGCTATTAATAATAGACCCAATAATCCTCATGCGAATTATTATAATCCTGGTTGGAAGAATCATCCAAATTTCAATTGGAATAACAATACAACTAATCAACAATGGATGAACAACTCTATAGGAAATCCACCTAATCAAGGAAAAATAAATTATAAACCATCTTATTCACCTGGATTTAATAACAATCAATTTAAAGATAAGAAGTTATCTATAGAATAATTAATATTAAGTATGGGTCAGCACTTACAAAATCAAGGAAATCAATTACAAATTCAAGGAAATCAATTACAAAATCAAGGAACAACAATTAAAAATATTGAAACTCAACTCGGACATATCGCTACCGCACTTAACAATAGAATTCCTGGAACTTTTCCTAGTAATGTGGAAATAAATCCTAAAGACCAAGGAAAAGAACAAATTAAAGCGATACAACTAAGAAGTGGAAAAGAGTTAGAAACTAAAATTCGAAAAGAAACAGAAAGTAAAAATGAGGAAGTGGAAATTGAGAAAGAAAAGGATCACCAAGATCAAAACTTAGAATATCCATTAATCCCTATGAAAATATCTATAGAAAAATCACTACCACCATTTCCTCAACGACTTAAACAACATAAAAAAGATAAGCAATTTGCTAAATTCCTTGAAATTTTAAAAAAATTAACGGTAAATATTCCTTTTGTAGAAGCATTAGAAAAAATGCCTAATTATGTAAAATTTATGAAAGATATTTTAAATAAAAAAAAATTTACAGATAATGAAACTGTTGCACTTAGTGAAGAGTGTAGCGCAATTATTCGGAAAAAGCTTCATGAAAAATTAAAAGATCCTGGTAGTTTCACTATACCTTGCACTATTAGAGAAAAATTTTATGGAAAAGCTTTGTGTGACTTAGGAGCAAGCATAAATCTAATGCCTCTATCAAATTTTAAAAGATTAGAGTTAGGAGAAATTTCACCTACTTCAGTAATTCTTCAGTTAGCTGATCGTTCTGTGACTTATCATAAGGGAGTTATTGAAGATGTGTTAGTACAAGTGGATAAATTTATCTTCTCGGTAGATTTTATTGTTCTAGATATGGAAGAAGATAAAG
Organism: Papilionanthe hookeriana x Papilionanthe teres; assembly: GCA_022702705.1. Classification (NCBI taxonomy): domain Eukaryota; kingdom Viridiplantae; phylum Streptophyta; class Magnoliopsida; order Asparagales; family Orchidaceae; genus Papilionanthe; species Papilionanthe hookeriana x Papilionanthe teres. The sequence goes on from CM040421.1 coordinate 1,177,269, forward strand.
AAATTCCAATAATATTAGGAAGACCCTTTTTAGCCACTGGAAAAGCTATGATTGATGTTCAGAAAGGAGAGTTGACTATGAGAGTAAACAATCAAAAAATAACTTTTAACATAGCAAAATCAATGAAATATCCTGCTTTAGAAAAAGATGATGAATGTTTTCGAATGGAAATACTTGAACATTTGCAAAATGAACATTTTAAAGAATATTATGAAGAAAAGTTAGAAAAAGAAAATATAGAATTAATTGAAGAAGCGGATAATAAAAAACTGGATTATATACAAGAAAAATTCGAAATGTTGGATAATACTAAAAACGCTGAAAAGAATATAGTTCCATCAATAATTAGACCTCCTGAACTCGAATTAAAAATTCTACCTAATCATTTAAAATATGCTTACTTAGGTAACCATTCAACTCTACCGGTTATTATATCGAATTGAATTGAATGAATCACAAGAACAAAAACTGTTAGACACATTAAAAAAATATAAGAAAACTTTTGGTTGAACTTTAGCAGATATTAAAGGAATTAGTCCTTCAATCAGTATGCACAGAAATAATTTTTTTAAAGAACATAAGCCAAGAGTAGATCCTCAAAGGAGATTAAACCCAATAATGAAAGAAGTAGTCAAGAAAGAAATATTAAAATGGTTAGATAATGGTATTATATATCCTATTTCGGACAGTGCTTGGGTAAGCCCAATTCATTGTGTTCCTAAAAAAGGAGGAGTGACCGTAAAAGCTAATAAAAATAATGATTTAATACCTATAAGACAAGTTACTGGATGGCATTTATGTATTGACTATAGAAAATTAAATGCAGCCACCAAGAAAGATCACTTCCCATTACCATTTCTAGACCAAATGTTGGATAGATTAGCCGAACATAAATATTTTTATTTTTTAGATGGATATACCGGTTATCATAAGATACATATTGCTATTGAGGATCAAGAGAAAACTTCATTTACTAGTCCTTATGGAACATTTGCTTTTCGAAGAATGCCTTTTGGATTATGTAATGCACCTGCAACATTCCAGAGATGTATGATGTCTATATTTGGTAAACTAATTGATGATGGAATAAAAGTATTTATGGATGGTTTCTTTGTATTTGGAACGTCATTTGACGCATGCTTGAATCATCTTGAAAAAGTATTAGAAGTATGTGACAAAATTAATTTAGTTCTAAATTGAGAGAAATGTGAATTTATGGTTGCAGGAGGAATTGTATTAGGGCATAAAATTTCAGAAAATGGCATAGAAATAGACCATGCAAAAATTCAAGTTATAGCTAAATTATCACCTCCAACTACAGTAAAAGGGGTAAGAAGTTTTCTTGGACATGCTGGATTCTACAGACGCTACATAAAAGATTTTTGAAAAATTACTAAACCTACATGCCAACTTTTAGAAAAGGATAAGAAATTTGAATTCACGATTGAATGCTTAAATGCTTTTGAATTATTAAAAGATAAATTAATCACAGCATCTATAATAGTTTCACCTGATTGGGGGAAACCATTTGAACTTATGTGTGATGCTAGTGATTATGCTATAGGAGCAGTACTTGGGCAAAGATATGATAAAATTTTCAAGGTCATATACTATGCTAGTAAAACTCTTAATAATGCTGAATTGAATTATACAGTTACTGAAAAAGAATTATTAGCAATTATTTATGCCTTTGATAAATTTAGGCCTTATCTAATTGGAAATAAATGTATTGTGCATACTGATCACTCTGCTATTAAATATCTAATGTAAAAGAAAGATTCCAAACCAAGCTTAATTAGATGGATATTACTAATGCAAGAATTTGATTTTGAAATTATTAACAAAAAGGGAATTGATAATCAAATTGCAGATCATTTATCAAGGCTAGAATATAATGAATTATCTGATACTGATAATGAAATTACCGACGATTTTCTCGACGAACAATTATACAATATAAATGAGTGGAAAATACCATGGTATGCTGATATAGTAAATTATATTGTAAGTGATATTTTACCACCTATGTTAACTTTACAACAACAAAAAAAATTCATTCATGATGCTAAAACATATTTTTGGGATGAACCATATTTATATAAGCAATGTAAGGATCTTATAATTAGAAGATGCTTGCCTTATGAAGAAATATAACAAATCATTCAGAAATGTCATGATTCTGATTTTGGAGGACATTTTGGAACAAATAAAACTGCTTATAAAATTTTACAATCTAGATTTTATTGGCCTACTCTTTTTAGAGATGTTTATAGATATATTTGAACTTGCGATAGATGCCAACGAGTAGGAAATATATCTAGAAGAAAAGAAAAGCCTCTAAATTTTATATTAGAAGTTGAAATTTTTGATGTTTGGGGATTAGATTTTATGGGACCATTTATTCCTTCATTTGGAAACTCATATATATTAGTTGTTGTTGATTATGTGTCTAAATGGATTGAAGCACAAGCATTACCTCGATGTGATGTTAAGAGTGTTTTAAAATTTCTGATGAATTTTTTTTTACTAGATTTGGAATGCCAAGAGTGATTATCACCGACAGAGGTTCTCATTTTAGAAATAAATATATTCACAAACTAGTAGAAAAATTTAACATTATTCATAAGATATCAACTGCTTATCATCCATAAACCAGTGGATTAGCTGAAGTTTCTAATCGAGAGATTAAACGTATTTTAGAAAAGCCTGTAAACCCTAATAGATTGGATTGGTCTATAAGACTAGACACGACATTTTGGGCATACAGGACTGCTTATAAAACTCTGATTTGAATGACTCCTTATAGGCTTATTTATGGAAAGACTTGCCACTTACCAATTGAATTAGAACATAAAGCTTATTGGCAATTAAAGAATTTAATTACAATCTGAAAGAAGCTGGTGAGAAGAGATTATTGCAATTGAATGAATTAGATGAATTAAGAAATGAATCATATCATAATGATAGAATTTATAAAGAAAAAATGAAATTATGGCATGATCAGAAGATTAACCGGAAGAATTTTGAGCGAGGACAAGAAGTTTTGCTTTATAATACAAGATTAAAATTATTTCCTGGGAAATTGAAATCTCGATGGTTAGGGCCTTTCACTATAACTCAATTATTTTCATATGGAACTATAGAAATTGAAGATCCAAAAACTGGGCATAGATTTAAAGTAAAAGGACAAAGATTAAAACCTTATTTTGAAGGAATAAGACCAAATTTTAAAAAGGTTTTAATGCTCAGTCAACCTAATTACTAACTAAATTTGGTCGGGCTGACGACGTTAAACCAAGCGCTTAATGGGAGGCAACCCATAGTAGTTATTAATTATGATTTATTTATTAAAGTTATTGAAAAATTAAAATATAGAATACATTCTACTCATTTTACTTTTTAGAATCATCACAAATTTGAATCTATACAAAGAAATCAAAAAATATTCGGACCGGAGCGAAAAATTGGGCAATTTACCTAATCTCGCCGATGGAGAGATCGATCCCGCCGACAGCGAGATCGGCATGCCTAAATTTCAGTTTAAATTAATTAAATATCCCGCCGACGGCGAGATCGTTACCGCCGATGGAGAGATAGTTCAAAAGTGGTTTTTGTGAGTTATTTTGCTGTTTTGGACGGTTCTAAGGGTAATTCTCTATATAAAACACTTAAAATTTCATTTTTACATTGTCTTCATCCTTAGAAACGACCAGAGTCCCTCCAAAACAATTTATTATGGCTTCCAAACTACTTGAAACCATGAAATCCAGAGTTTTTAATCAACGAAAGTTCGTCAGTTCTGAGGCTCAACGACTATTCAACAAAGTTCTGATGAAAAAGCGTCTGATTAAGGAAAGAGGATTCATAAACAGAGGAGTGGAGAATTCAACAACATCAACTGAAGAAATGATTGTTCATCGACATTGGGAGGTATTCTGTTTTTCCACATCTGCTGTAGTCATTCCAGTAGTCAAAGAATTCTACTCTAATCTGCATGCGATCCATAATGGAAGTGTTTACGTAAGAGGCAGATGGGTAACTTTCACTCTTTCTCGGATAAATGAATTATACTCGATTGAGAATACCCCTATTTGCCACTATTCAAATTTTGTTCCTACAAGATACAACATGAATGAGATCTACAGATATCTGACTGACGAACCTGACGATTGGAAATTATGAGAAGACGAGTACGTTAGTTTTTCTGCGTCACTTCTTAACCCCGTCTCAAAGCATTGGCATTTCTTTATTTCATCAAAGTTACTACCCACTATGAGAGTAAACAAAGTTTCGAAGGAATGCACAATCTTAAATTACTGTATTCAATCTGGGTTGCCTATTGATGTTGGATCTATTATTGTGAAGTCTGCATTAGGATTAATTGTGTGCATGGGTCAATTCATGGACTTGGACACCCATCAACTATATTTGCTTTATGTAGTCAGTACCAAGTTTCCTACAAAGCTTGGGAAAAAGTCTTGTGCCTTGGAAACCATTAGATCCGACGGATATGTTTCCTACATTGGATAATAATGATGATGCGGTAATTATTTACGATCGAAGCATCCCAAAACAATCCTTTAGTTAAACCCCTGACTGATAGAACGCACCTCATTTTACAAAAACTTAAAGGATTGGAGAAGGAATTACAGACTGTGATGAATTTATTGATAATATCTCTGATTTATTCGATCACATCGATTGGAGAATGAAGGAGCAATTTAACCATTCAGGACACCTGGAGGCAAGTTTTATACGACTATTGAGACAGAAAGGGTGGATTGAAGAAGATTCTACTGCAGAATTCCCTTTCAGGCCTTTCTATAATTTATTTGTGCACCTGCGTTCTATTGGAAACATCAGAGAAGAGAACAGTTCGGATTCAGATGAGTAGCAGAAATTTCTATTCATATTATATATATGTGTGTTAATGTGAATTTAGTTTTTGATTTAGTTTAAACTTTACGTAGATAATCTCAGTTTAGATGAGATTGTATGTTGTTTGTTTTGTCTCAGTATTTAGAGTATCGTGGTGTGGATTGCAATGCTGAGTTAGATGTGTTTTGGATAATTTACTTAGTCAATTGTTAGTTACGTAGTGTTAGAAGTTTGTAAGTTCATGGATTTCATTTATAAAGTTATAATGTTTATGTTGTGTGAATTTATGTGTTAGTATCTAATCTTAATAATAATAATAATAAATATATCAAATTTAGTGACCGGAACAATAAACAAGGCTTAATCTAAGTAGAATATAATTGAAAAATTAAAAAATAATAAATTTTTGGAAACCTCGCCGACAGTGAGAGAAATCCCGCCGACGGCGAGATTTTCCCAAAACTTTGGCCTTAGTGAATTAATTAGCTCGTTGATGACTAGAAATTTCTCGCCGACAACGAGATCGTGAAATATCCTTTATTTGACCGTTCAACCGACACTATTCATCGTCTCCCTCCTCAAAAACTTAAAAAAACCAACCTAGGGCTTGTGGAATCTTGGATTTGAAGCGATTTCAACACATTTTGACGCCAGATTTTATCTTCCCTTGGTAAGAGCTTCACTCCTATGTAAAAATTTTTGATTTTCGCCATGAATTTCTTTTACATTGAGGATTTTGGAAAAATTTTGAAATGTGAAGAAAAGACTTGGAAGAAATTCATGGAATTTAATTTAGATTGATTTTAGTAACATTAGGAAGCCATCTTAGTAATATTTAGAAGTTTAGTTAAGATTTTTGTGAATTTCACAGATCGAAAAATTGCTCCACGTCAAAAGAGAAGAATGGATTACGATGAAACTCGTTTTGTGAATGCAAGGGCACAATCAAGATATTTTTACAATATTCAAGCCAGAACATGCATTCAAGATTGAGTTTTCAAAAGTCCTAGAGGTGAAGTGGAGTAATAATTAAAGAAAGAGGATGAGAAAATTTCTGTTTTATAACCAACAGAGCAGCTGTGGAAGTAGTGAAAGAATTCTATGCGAACCTGACTCAGGCTGAAGATGCACCGGTTAAGGTTAGAGGATTTTTTGTGGAATTCAGCGCTGCAAGAATAAATGCTTATTACGAGGTAAGAGACACCTACACCAGCGAGTATGAAACTTTTGGAACTATGGAATGACCACTGGAAGAGGTGATCGACTTTCTCACTGACGGGAAAGGAGTTTGGAAAATGAAGCAGCGAGAACGGGTAAACTTCCCTCTTTCTATGTTGAATGCATCATCTAAAACTTGACACTATTTTATTTGCTCTACATTGTTACCTACTTACCACCATAGTGAGGTAATAAGAGATAGAGCAGTTCTGAATTTCTGTATTCATAACCAAAAAAGTATTAATGTGGGAAATATAATTTATAAGAATATATTAGCCACCTCGAAGTGAAAGTGGAGGAGGACTAGGACATCTCGGTCTTATCTATGCACTCGCCAATTATCTGGGGTAGAGGCAAGATATGATGAGGAATGAGTGGAGCCAATGAAACCCATTACTCTGGCTAATATTAAGAAATATGAATCCCACGAAGGATGGAGATCTGGAACAAAGAGCTATGTACCTTCTTCAAGTAGAGATATTCCCTCTACCAATTATGACCCTCCTCCCTACAGTACTCATACCCTTCAAGATTTGATGAATGAGATGACTTTATAGAGGAAAAGTTTTGAGAAAATAGAAGAAAACTGGAGCATATTGATCAGAGAATTGGAAGCTTGGAAAGAAGACATGATTATGACAGTGAGTATCTCCAAAGACATTCAGAGTATGAGATAGCCTATTATGGTGCTGAAAATCGTTACAGGAGAGGAGAGCTTGATGTAGTATTTCCTGAGTGCCCCCGATATACTCATTATCAGCCTAATCCATCCACTGATCAAGGAAATGATGATATAGTTTGGGACTTTGATGTAGAAGATTAGATGTTATGTTTATTTGTTTAGTTATAGATTCTGATGTTGTTATTATTTGTTTGTTGTTTTACATTTTAGTATTGATGTTTTATTTTATGAATTTGATTATGATGTAGTGTAGATTGTTTAAAGTTAAAGAGTTTTTAAATTGTTAATGTTTTCAGACAGTTATTGTAACTTTGGATTGAATTAGTAATTGCATGTGGATGTAGTATAATATGTTAGTATAAAATGTGATAGTATTGTGTTAAACTTCTTTACCCAGCACTTTCTTTAATATTTGGTGTATAGAAAAATACTAACAGTACAGGTTTATTAAGTAATGAAAAAAGCTCTGAGAACTTCGAAAAGAAGAAATACCTAAAGCTTTCGGGTATGATTTAAATATTACGAGTTTATTTCTTTTTCACCCTTTATATATAGATAGAAAAATTTAAGTTTGGGGGAGGGAAAAATACAAATTTAATTATTAAATTGTTCTCAATTTTTTTAAATTATTATAAAATAATTTTACGTAATAATTTTAATTCAATAAACTAGAATTGATTTGTTTAATTATTATAGAAAGTTAAGAAAAATACTTTTAATGATTAACTAATTTTTTGATTAAGGATATTTAGTATAAGAGAATAAGAATATAGTTAACTATTTAAAGTAAGGAAAACTATATTTTCAAATATAAAATTCTTAAATATTTAGTTGAGAAAGAAAAGATTGAAACCCAATGAAGTAAAAGCTTTGAAATATATATAAGAGAAGTAAATGTTTCCAGTTTCAAATTTAGGAAGAGGAAAATGAAGTTCAAAATTATTAACAGACTAACCAAAAATAGTGATCCTCACTTAAAAAATAAATAAAAAAAGGGGGGATTGAAAAATCAATCCAAAAAGAAAAGAAAATATATATATATATATATATATATATATATATATATATATATATAAGTGAGGAGAAACTTGAGGAAATGCCTTATCAAAAATTGGCTTCATTTGAATCAACCTAAAGGGGTAAACTTCAATTACATTTCTGAACTTATATATATAGATTAGTCTTTTACTAAGTTGTGTTTTCATGAAATTCCAATCATCTAAATATCTTAAGCAATTTAGTATTGAAAAGTATAGTTATTCTTGAAATTAATAGAAAACTAGAAATCTTAAACTTAAAAACTAAATAGCCTTAAATCTATAGAATTATTTTAATTATTTTAAAAATATTTCTATTAAACTTTACTATATAATTATTTAAATCTAATTCAAAGTATTTCTGAATTAAAAACTTTACTACAAAATAATAATTTACTTTTATATAGTATCTAAATTACTTGAGGACAAGTAATAGTTAAGTTTGGGGGAATTTGATCACTAGAAAATATATTAAGAATTTCATACCAATTTTATATGAAATTGCACTTTAAAGAAATGTATTTTCTTTATTTTATTGCAGGAATGAAGATTTATAAGTACTGAAGGTAAAAAGTACAAAAGAAGCAAATTTGGAGCAAAAAGAACTTAATTTGATGAAAATTAAACTGTCCCGCCGACGGTGAGTTTTTCCCGAAGGATTTTTAATATATTATAAGAAGCTCACTGACGGTGAGATTGAGCCCACCGACAACGAGATCGCGTGGTTAGCCCATCTCTAGAAGCCCGCCGACGGCGAGATCGAGCCACCGATGGCGAGACAGTTGAAAAGAGCCAAAATACATTGAACCTGGACGCTTTTTGAAGAGGTGCTTAAGAAACCTTTGGAGATTTGACCCTTCTATAAATAGAGACAAACTTTAGTCAGTTTGGGTGTCAGTTTTTGTCATTTGTGTGGAAGTTAAGTGTAACTTAAGAGTCTTTTGAGTGAGTAGATTAAGTTTTTATCATTTTGGTGTGCTGTACTGGAGGAAGAATCAAAGGAATTTCAAGAATCTGCTTGGGAAGAAGAATTGAGATAAGTATATTTGTTATTTGTTTGTTAACTTTAATGAAATCCAAGCTTTGTGTTATTTTTCCCATGCATTCTGAGTAGTTTCCTTAGTCTTTCTCCTTGTTATTGAGATTTCGTGAAATGATGAATTAAAGTAATTGTGCCTAAAAATATAAAAATAGAAATTGTGCTAATATTTAACTTAAATCTTAATTTACTTTCAATCTGGCCAATTGATTTATTAACATATGTTGAAATATCAACTATAGTAAAGATTACATCCAAGTTCAGGGAAGTCAAAAGCCTTGGAAGGAGGGTGCAAATAAATAGGGAAATATTAACTATTGGGCGTAGAATTGTACATTTTAGTGTGACAGACTAAAATATTCAATTCGGTCTTATTGTTTGAAAGCTGAAGTGTAGATGTTAGCCTCGGGCAAGGGAACGTGGGAGCTCCGAAGTGGCGGTCGGTATCCTCCCGAGCTCTAGCCGCAGATTCAGTAATCAAACATAAGACTAATCAATGTTCTTTTCACCTGGACCAAAGGGTAAAGAATATGAATGCTCCTATTTGGCACAATACAATTAAAAACTTATTTAATTCTTCATTCACTTAATTCTCTAATACAAGGAGAAAGATACTTTTCTGAAATCTTATATTCAAATCTTAAACATTAGTTTATTTTAGTTTAAGTCTTCTTAATTTTTGTATACTAGATTAGTAAGTAAGTTTACTTTAATTTGTCTTTAAAATTTTCTAACTTCTTTGTGGGATCGATATCTAGGACTCCATTAGAGCCCTATATTACTTGATAATGATATGTATACTTGCGTAGTATCCACAATATAAATTATAAAATCCATAACAGAATCATCAGAATATATTCAGTGCGGACCAAGTTTTTGGTACCGTTGCTATCTTTTAATATCACAGTTGTAAGTATAAATATCAAAAATTGGATCATAAACCAAGCACTTTATGGGAGGCAACCCATAGTAGTCTTAAATTATAGTTTATTTACTTGATTTATTAATAATTATAGTATAAATGAATTCTACTACTCATATTTATCTTTATAATCATCACAGTATTAAGAGTAACAAAAGAAATAAAAATTTTTGGGAATAAAAGCGAAACTGAGCAAATTTACCTTAGCTCGCCGATGGCGAGATCGACGCTACCGACGGCGAGATCGGGGCACCTTAATTCAGTTTAAAATTATAACTATCCCACCGACGGCGAGATCGTTGTCACCGACGGCGAGACTGGTACAAGAGCAGTTTTAGGGAGTTATTTTGGCGGTTTCTGACGATTCTAAGTGTTTTTCTCTATATAAGACGCCCAGAACTCGAAATCTTCATTTTCTACTTCTTAAAAACGAAAAGAAACTCCACCAAAACAAGAAATTATGGCATCCAATCCACTTGAAATCACGAAATCCCAAGTGTTCAATAGGAGAAAGTTCGTCAGTTATGAGGCACATCGGATATTCAACAAGGTTATGACGAAAAAGTGATTGATTAAAGAAAGAGGATTCGTTAATATAGGAGTGGAGAATTCAACAACATCTATTGAGGAGATGATTATTCGACGACGTTGGGAGGTATTATGCTATACAACTTATGCTGTAGTTATCCCTGTAGTCAAAGAATTCTACTCCAATCTTCATGGAATCAACAATGGAAGGGTATTTATACGAGGTAGATGGGTAACTTTAACTCCTTCAAGAATTAATGAGTTGTATTCAATTGAGAATACACCTGTTGCCACTATTCAAATTTCATCCCTACAAGATGCAATATGAATGAGATTTACCGATACTTAACTGATGAACCAGAAGATTGGGAAATGCGAGAAGACAGGTAAGTTAGTTTTTCTGTATCACTTCTTAACCCCGTCTCTAAGCACTGACACTTCTTTATTTCCTCAAAATTATTACCCACCATGAGGGTAAATAAAGTCTCTAAGGAATGTGTGATTTTAAATTATTGTATTCAAACTGGATTACCCATCGACGTTGGAACTATTATTGTGAAGTCTGCCTTAGGCCTAATTGTGCATAGATCTTTTCACGGGCTCGGACATCCTTCAACAATTTTTGCATTATGTAGTCAATACCAAGTTTCCTACGAAGCTTGGGAAAAAGTACTATTGCCTTGGAAACCATTAGATCCGACTGATATGTTTCCTACTTTGGATAACGATAATGAGACAGCCATTATTACGGACCAAACATCTCAAAACAATCCTTCAATCAAGCCCTTGACTGATAGAATGAACATGATCTTACGGAAACTTAAGGGATTGGAGAAAGAAATACAAAATGTGATGAATTCCATTGACAATATCACTGATTTATTTGATCACATTGACTGGAGAATGAAAGAGCAATTTGATCATTCAGGACATCCGGAAGCTAGTTTTATACAACTTTTCAGAAGGAAGGGATGGATTGAAGAAGTTTCTACCGAAGAATTCCCTTTCAGGCCTTTCTATAATCTGTTCGTGCATTTACGTTCTATCGGAAATATCAGAGAAGAATTAAGTTCAGATCTTGATGAGTAGAAGATATTCATTCGTACTTATTTGTGTGTGATTGCTTGAATTTAGTTTTTATTTGCACTTTATATAGTTAATCTCAGTCTAGATATGATTGTGTGTTATTTTTTTAGTCTCAGCATTTTGAGTATTGTAGTGTGGATTGCGACGCTGAATTGTGTGTGTGTTAAGTTTTTTTTAATGCAATTTGTTAATAATGTAGTATGTGTGAAATTTGTAAACACTTGGATTTCATATATATAAAGTTATAATGTTTGTGTTGTGTAAATTTATGTGTTAATATAGTATCTAATCATGATAAAGTATATTCTAAAGTGACCGGACATTATTGAGGCTTAAAATAAATTAAAAATATTATAAATATTAAAAATATTAAAAATTCAAAAACCTCACCGACAACGAGATCGATCCCACTGACGGTGAGATTTTCCCAAAACTTTTGACCTCTTTGAATTAATTAGCTCGCCGACAGTGAGATTCCGTAAAACACTATATTTTGACCGGTCAACCGTCACTATTCATCATCTCCTTCCTCAAAACTTCGAAAAATCGACCTAGGGCTTGATAGATCGTAGATTTGGAGCAATTTCAACATATTTTGACACCGGATTTCGTCTTCCCTTGGTAAGAGCATCCCTCCTATATAAAATTTTTTGATTTTCACCATGAATTTCTTCCACATTGAGGAATTTTGGAAAAATTTAAAATGTGAAGAAAAGATTTGGAGGAAGTTCATGAAATTGATTTAGAGTGATTTTAGTCATCTTTAGAAGCCATTTTAGTAATATTTTAAAGATTAGTTGAGATTTTTGTAAATTTGATAGAACGAAAAAAATGGCTCTGCGACAAAAGAGGCAAATGGATTATGATGAAACACGATTTGTAAGTGCTCGAGTGCAATCAAGATACTTCCACAATATCCAAGCAAGGAAGTGCATACAAGATCGAGTATTTAAGAATCCAGGAGGAGAAGTGGAACGAACCATAAAAGAGAGGAGATGGGAAAATTTATGTTATACAACAAATAGAGCTGCAGTGGAAGTAGTGAAGGAATTTTATGCCAACCTAACTGAAATAGAAGATGCACCAATAAAGGTTAGAGGATTTTTAGTTGATTTCAATGCTGCAAGAATCAATTCTTTCTACGAAGTACGCGACCTACACACCAGCGAGTATGATAATTTTGGAACAATGGAAGGACCACTAGAAGAAGTAATCAACTTTCTCACTGATGGGAAAGGGGTTTGGAAAATCAAGCAGCGTGAACGGGTAAACTTCCCTGTTTCTATGCTGAATACAATATCTAAAGCTTGGCATTATTTTATTTGTTCTACCTTGTTACCTACCTATCACCATAGTGAAGTAACAAGAGATGAAAGCGATTCGATTTTTGTATTCAGAACCAAAGAAGTATTAATGTGGGAAGTATTATTTACAAGAATGTATTAGCCACTGCAAGAAGTGAGAGTGGAGGAGGACTAGGGCATCCTGGTCTAATTTATGCACTCTGCCAATTATCTAGGGTAGAGGCAAGAGATGATGAGGAATGAGTGGAGCCTATGAAACCCATTACCCAGGCTAATATAAAGACTTATGAATCCCACGAAGGATGGAGATCTGGAACTAGGAGTTACGTACCTTCAACTAGTAGGGATATTCCCTCCACCAATTATGATACTCCTACTTATAGTTTTCCTAACCTTCATGATTTGATGAATGAAATGACCCTACAGAGGAAGAGTTTTGAAAAGATTGAGGAAAAATTAGAACATATTGATCAGATAATTGGAGGATTAGAGCGAAGGCACAATTGTGACAGCGAGTATCTCCAGAGACATTCAGAGTTTGAGATAGCTTATTATGATGCTGAGAATCGTTACAGGAGAGGAGAGCTTGATGTTTTATTTCCTGAGTGCCCCCGTTACAATCATTACCGACCTACTCCACTCGCTGAACAAGGAGATGAAGATTTTACTTGGGATTTTAATATTGGTGATTAGATTCTCTGATTTGATATTTATGTTATGTGATTGTTTGTTTGTTTTCTTAAATTCAATATTGATGTTTAGTTTATGAACATGGTTTGTTATGTTGTGTAACACATTTTTAAAATGGTTGTATAAGTTAAGTTATATAGTTTGTAAATTTTAATATTTCAGACTGTTATTGTGACCTTAAACTAAAATAATCAATTGTGTGTGTTTAGCATTAGATTAAATATAAGTTGTGATAGTATTTTGTACTTATTTCAAAACTTCTTTACCCAGCTATTTCTTTTAATATTATGTGTGTAGAAAGTTATTAACAGTACAGGTTAATTAAGTAATGGATAGAACCTACAGAACTTCAAAAAGAAGAAATACCTAAAGCACAAATGTATGATTAAAATTTATAGTTTGTTTTCTTTTCACCTTATATAGATAGATAGAAAAATTTAAGTTTGGGGGAGGGAAAAATACAAATTTAATTATTAAATTGTTCTCAATTTATATTTTCAAAAATTATTATAGAATGATTTTACGTGGAAATTTTAATTCGGTAAACTAGAATTAATTTATTTAATTATTATAGAAAGTTAAAAGAAATACTTTTAATGATTAACTAACTTTATAGATTAAGATATTTAGTATAAGAGAATAAGAATATAGTTAACTATTTAAAGTAAGGAAAACTATATTTTAAAATATAAAATTCTTAGGTATTTAGTTGAGAAAGAAAAGATTGAAACTCAATGAAGTAAAAACTTGAAATAAATGTAAGGGAAGTAAATGTTTCAAGTTTCAAATTTAGGAAGAGGAAAATGAAGTTCAAAATTATTAACAGCCTAACCAAAAATAGTGATTCTCACTTGAAAAAAAAAGGTTTAAAAATCAATCCGGAAAGAAAAGAAAAAGAATATATATATATATATATATATATGTATATGTGTATATATATATATATGTATATATATATAAGTGAGGAGAAGCTTGAGGAGATGCCTTATCAAAAATTGGCTTCATTTGAATCAACCTAAAGGGTAAACTTCAGTTACATTTACGAACTTATATATATGGATTAGTATTTTACTAAGTAGTGCTTTCATGAAATTCCTATCATCTGAATATCTTATGTAATTTAATATTGAAAAATATAGTCATTCTTAAAATAAATGGAAAACTAGAAATCTTAAACTTGATGACTAAATAACCTTATCTCTACAAACTTAATTTAATTATTTTAAAATATTTCTAGAAAATTTTACTATAATACTTATTTAAATTAAATTCATAGTAATTCTGAAATTAAAACTTTACTACAAATAATCATTACTTTTATGTAGTATCTAAATTACTTGAGAACAAATAATAGTTAAGTTTGGGGGATTTTGACCACAAGAAAATATATTGCAAATTTTATACCAATTTCATATGAAATTACACTTTAAAGAAAGGTATTTTTTGTGTTTTATTGCAGGAATGAAGATTTATAGGTGCTGAGAGCAAAAAGAGCAAAAAGGGGCGAATCTGGAGCAAAAAGGACAAAAATTGATGAAAATTGAATTGTCCAGCCGACGGTGAGATTTAAGCCTCCGACTGCGAGATTTTCCCGAAAGTTTTTAATATATTATAATAGAGCCCGCCGACGGTGAGATCGAGCCCGCCGACAGCGAGCCTGAACGGTTAGTCTTGCTTCTAGAAGCCCGCCGACGGTGAGATAGAGCCAGCCGACGGTGAGACAGTTGATTCAAGCCAAATTCAATGAATCTGGACGCATTTTAAAGAGGTGCTTAAGCAACCTTTGGAAATATAACTCCTTCTATAAATAGAGATGATTTTGTGTCATTGGGTGTCAATTGATTACTTCCTTTTGTAGTAAGAGTTAGTGTTTAGTGCCTTGGTGAGTTATAAGTGTGTTGTACAAGAAGGAAGAGTCATAGGAACTTGATGAATCTGCTTGGGGAGAAGAATTGAGTTAAGTATATTTGTTTATTGTTTTATAACTTGAAATGAAATCCAACATCTGTGTTTTTATTCCTATGCATTCTGAGTAGTTTCCTTTGTCTTTCTCCTTGTTATTGAGGTTTTGTGAAATGAATAATTAAAAGAGTTGTACCTAATAATATTAAATAGAGATTGTGATAATCTATTACTTAAATCTTAATTTACTTTCAATTCGGCCAATTGAATTGTTAACATATGTTGAATTATCAACTATAGTACAGATTACATCCAAGATTTAGGGAATTCAAAGTCTTGAAAGGAGGGTGCAAATAAATAGGTAAATATTAATTATCGGGCGAAGAATTGAATATTTTAGTGTGATAGACTAAAATCTTTAATTCGGTACTATTGTTTGGGAGCTGAAGTGTGGATGTTAGCCCTCAGGTGAGGGGAACGTGGGAGCTCTGAAGTGGCAGCCAGTATCCTCCCAGCCTAGCCACAGATTCAGTAACCAAACATAAGCTTTAGTCAATGTTCTTTGCACATCGACCAAAGGGTAAAGAATAGAAATGCTCCTATTTGGCACAATATAATTCTAAATTCAATTAATTATTCATTCACTCAATCTTCTTAACAAGGAGAAAGATACTTTTTAAAATTAACTTATATATTCTACCTTTAAGTATTAGTTTTAAGTTTAAGCGTTCTTTTATTTTTCGTATACTATACTAAATTAGATTAGTGATCAACTTTTACTAAAAATTAGTCTGTAAATCTCTAACTTCCCTGTGGGATCGATATCCAGGACTCCAATAGAGCCCTTTAATAGTTGAACGATACGTATGCTTGCGTTGATTAAAAGGGGAGGGAGTACAATTGCTACTTTTCTTTGAAAAACATATATAACTTTATTAAGCTTAACAATTATATACATCCTTCTATTTTTACCCTACTCTCCCCCTAGGCTGAATTCTTATATTTGCACCCGGTCGTCAGGTCCCAACTCTAGTCCTCTAGGATAGTCCAAGAGAAGCGATATGGTTAGGTCCTAAGCACTAAGAGAAAGACCAGGCCTCACCAAAAATGAGGTCAACAACAGTTAGCATTCATTCTCTGTGTGTGCCTCAGTGGTGCTTTTGCAGTCCTCTCTGTGGCAGCAGTAACCAGATCACCCTCTGGTATGGTGATCATCGACGAGATTCACTTATTTCTCACTGCATGGAGTTGTGAGTCAGTAACCTCTAGTGGCTCCTTGTCTTGACGTTTCTCCTTCTTCTTGGTGACTAATTTTGACTAAAGAATGCAGGCCCTCGACTTCCCTAAGGCTGAATAACTCCATGAGGGGGCCCTCATGATCCACATTGCCTTGTAAGAAATCCATGTCAAAATTTACCCCACCTTCCTCAGGTGCCTTCTCTTCTTTGAGCTCTAGATGTAAGCTGTCTTTGAATGTAAAAACCAGCTTTCTTTCTAACATTTTCCAACATAAAATAAGGAAACCATCAGTAAGGAGGTAATTTGCACAAACAAATACAATAACAAATTATTATAACTTTACAAGATTTGGAATTAGATGCCACTATCTTATTTAATATAACTTTCCAAGATTTGGAATTAAAAGATTTCAATTATGAGAGCATTTTATTTCATGAAAATTTATTTTATTTTATTTAATTTTGAATACAAAATTTCTTTAATTTAGGACACCCAGTCACAGACATTGGCCACACGGCTGTATTGGAATAGATGTCCCTCTTCAGATTTGTCATGTTGCGTAGTACTTATTTAGTTATCGTCCATTTATCGGTAACATAGGCCTATCTTCTTAAGAATCCACCAGCTGGTACGACCCTTATGAGTAAACCTTCTCTACCACAAATGGTTCCTCCCAGGTTGGTTCAAATTTTCCACCTATCTTGTAATGTATAAGAATAATCCTTCTGAGAACTAGGACGAGGTCACCGACTTTGAATGACCTCAGGCAGACCACTTTGTCGTGGGCCTAAATCATCTATGTTTGATAGAGTTCCAAGTTCAGTTGTGCAAGAAATCTCTCCCCTTTGAGGCTTTCTAACTCTACAAGTCGGAGTTTGGCATTCTCTTCTGTTGTTATCTGATTGGTGATGGTGACTCTGAGTGACAATAGCTGAATCTCTAATGGAAGCACAGCCTCAGACCCGTACATGAGTGCGTAATTTGTAGATTGTATTGGCATTCTGACGGTTGTTTTTTATGCCCATAAGGCTTCTAGTAACTTCTTGTGCCATCCTCTTTTGTTGTTGTCGAGCGTCTTCTTCAAAATCTACACAAGTATCTTGTTGAAGGCTTCTGCCAAGACGTTTCCTTTGGGATAGTAGATTGTAGAGTATCTCCAATTTATCCCGTGTTGTTTAAGAAAATTATTGATTTTGGTGCTCTTGAAGGAGGACCCATTATCTAAAATAATTATGCGTGGTACACTGAAGCGGTAGACGATCTGATTCTTGAAAAATTGCAAGACTTGCTGCGCTGTGACTTCTCGTAATGGAACTACCTCTGCCCATTTGGAGAAGTAATTTGTAGCTGTAATTATAAATCTGTGTCCTTTTGAAGATGGAGGGTCTATCAATCTCACTATATCCGTGCCCCAACACTCGAATGGCCATGAGGCACTTGACAATGATGACATTTCTTAGTTATGTCCATGCATTCCGTCATCATTGCCTACCAATAATATACAAGTCTCTTAATTTTCATTTTCATCTTTGGCCTTAACTGGTGTGCTCCATACAATCTGGCATGCACTTTTTTGACGATATTCTATGCTTTTGCTCTGCTCGGGCATCTTAATCACATCTAATCGAAAAATCATCTGTATAGAACGTTATCGACTAAGGCATAATACCAAGCCCTTTTCTGAAACTGATGCATTGCTTATTTTCCTACTTGTAATCTTCCCGTTTGCAAATATTCTATCAACAGCTGACGCCAACCTTCAATATCATCTTCCACTATAACTACTATCTCTTCTTTTCCAAGCTTGTGCAAACTGTCAAGGTAGATCTGCGACAAAACCTGACATCCTTGTACTGTAATATCTATAGAATCTTTGGGTAGACAAGTCAATTCCTTAGAAAGCTTTGCTAAAGCGTATGTGTGAGCATTGTCTGCTCGAGGAATCTTATAGAAATTCACACTTGGAATATGTTCTAGCAATTTCATCATATATCGGTGGTATTCTTCTAGTCTTAGCTTCAGAATCTTATACTGTCCTGCCACTTTCTGAATGACGAGCTGCGAGTCACCATAAATGACAATGTCCATTATTTCCATTAATATTGCTAATTACAATCTCGTGATTAGGGCTTTGTATTCTGCTTCATTATTGGTACACGGCTCTGTCAGGTGGTAGCAGAATCTTAGCATTGTCTAATTTGGTGTCACAAAGATTATACTAATTTCTGCTTTGTCGGCTATTACTGTTTGTTGTCCTTTTTTTCTTTTGGCCAATGACACTCCGTCAAAGTTCATCTCTCAGCGTCTGGTACGTAGTTGTCTGGTACGTAGCTGTTCTACTTCTAATATTTGCTTCTCTGGTAGCTCTTCATCGAGTGGGGACCCAGCTGGTAGTGGGTGTGTTGCAAGAAAGTCGACGAGAATCTTCCCTTTGATAGCACGAAGGGTCATGAATGTTATATCAAATTGCAATAAAATCATCGACCACCTTGCTAAACATCCGAAAAGTGTTGGTCAGGGCATCAAATATTGCAATGGATTAACTTTCGAAATCAGGCTAACCTTATAAGACAACATGTAATGTCTAAGCTTTTGAGCGGTGAAAATTTTAAGCTATACAATGTTTCTCAAAAAGAGGATACTTCAGCTCCATTAGTATTAGATTTTGACTAAAGTAGTAGAGTGCATTTTCCTTTCCCTCATCATTGACTTGAGCAAGTAAGGCTCTGAGGGATTCGTCTAAGGTCACAGTATAAATTATCAACGGTCTGCCAGGGACAAGGGCTGCTAAAACAGGAGGTGTCATTAAGAATCATTTAATATCTTTGAAAGCCCATTGGCAGGGCTCTCCCCAAACAAATTTGGCATCCTTTCAAAGTATGTTAAAAAAGGGATGACATATTCCTGACATATTAGATATAAAGCATCTTAAATTTACCAAGTAGATGCTTCAAGGCTTTGGGAGGAGACATTTCTAAGATAGCATTAATCTTTTATGAGTCGATTTCAATTCCCCGACGTCGGACAATGAATCCTAGAAATTTTCTAGAAGTAACGCCCAAGGTACACTTTAAGAGATTCATCTTGAGAATGTATTATCATAATCCTTCAAATACAATCCTCAAATCATATAAGTGGTCTTTTTTCAATTTTCTCTTGATGACCAAATATTCCACGTAGCATTCAACTTCATTTTGGATGAGATCATTGAGGATATTAGTCATTTCTCTTTGGTATGTTGCTCCGACATTCTTCAATCCAAACGACATCACGGTGTAGCAGTAAATGTCGATCGGAGTTCTGAATGCGTAAGTGTGCGTCTTTTGGAGCCACTTAATTTGATTGTATCCTAACGATCCATCCATGAATGAGAAGATCTCGTGTGTCGATGTAATGTACACATTCAATTCCGATGTTGGCGATGGAAACTCATCCTTTGGACATGTTTTATTTAAATACCTGAAGTGGGCACACTCGAATCTGTCCATTCTTCTTCTTCACTGGCACGATGTTGGCTAACCACGTGGGGTATTGTTCTTCCCACACAAAGTTAGTGTCTATAACTTCTTCACCTCGGCTGTGACTAGTTGTTCTATATCGAGGCGCATCCTTCTGGAAGCTTGCTTTGCTGGTGTTATACTTTGATCTATTCTGAGTTGGTGAATTGCATCCTCTAGAGATAATCCTTACATTTCATTGTAACTCCAGGTGAAGTAATTTCTGAATTCTGATAATAACTTGATTAAATCCGTATATTCTAATTCACTAAGTAGTGAACTTATAAAGTCAGTCGGGTAGACTCGGAATGACAGAAATGTAGAGCGGACGGTTGTTATCAGTAGTACAGAGTAGCAAGTCTACATCGGTGAAGTTTAGGCCAGACTGTCCCTTTAAAGAACAAACTCCATCCGATGATGTGCTAGCTAAGTGTGCTAAGAAAATGTTTAGATCAAGTAGAGCCTTGACCAGATTTTCTCTCATCTCCTTTGACAGGATTAGAGTGTTGTAAATTCTTTGTTTAGCTGACAACTTCCTAAGATGAGCTAGTACAATGTAATGAACTTTATTTAGGTTTCTCATTTCTTCTCAAATTTCTACTTCTTCTGTTGCTAGAGGTAGTTCTTCTTGAGTAACCATCTGCTTTGCTTTCTCCACTGGAACTATCTTTAGAGGTAGCATTTTTCCACTTTTTAAATGTAATTTAGTTATTTCTTCCTCCTCTGGACCTGGTGGTTCTCCTGTTGTTGTAACTGATTTTTTTGGTGCTGTTCTGTATCTAAAAAGTCCAAGTTGATTGCAAGTGGAATTCCTTTGCACTCGAGGACTGGTCCTCGCTTCTCGTACTGTCCTACCTGGTGTTGTCGATATCTTCTTCATTTTCATCAACATTCTCATGAAGAACCAGCATTATTTGAGGATCATTTTTGGAATCAAAGTCGGGGTTATATAGGTTGTAATTAGTTATATCATCACTAGAGACAGGAAGAACATAGCCAAAATTGTCACTCTTATAATTATAAGACCTCGAAGGGGCGAAGAGGAAATTATACAGAGTTAACGGTTTGAGGGATTTCTCCCCTTAATTCGAGACAACCAATCTAACAGAGGTAGGCCATATCCTAGCCTTTGCACTATCGATCTTTGTCTCGTTTAGGACATCCTTCTTCTTGATCTTTTGCTGCAGTGATTTCTCCAGTGTAATCTCCATCTTTGGCTTGGGAGGTAGTAGACTCTGTGTTGCAGCTTGTTCCGAAGCGTTTTGTATTTGGTCCAGTATCTTCTTAGAAGACATGGTCCAAACCGTGCTCCATCTGTTTCTGTCAACATATGGATGTATCTGGTAGAATGGCTCAGCCGAAATCATATTTACGGAACCTCTTTCAGGTTCTTTTAAATATTCATTTGGGATTGTTATATTTCCTTCTTTATAGTTCTTCTTGAGCCAATTCTTAAAGATGAGACATTCTTCTATGGTCTGTCCAAGCAACGTGTGGTATGGACAAACGTTGGGATGGTCCTTCTTGTTCATCTCTTTTGGCTTCTTCAGTTCAAGAAATCTAAACTCGAGCTTCTTCATCAATTTTCTGAATATCTTAGCTACGACATCATCTTTGAAGGAATAGTTCCTGTGTAGTAATTATGAAATCGTTGGACCCTGTCATCCATCTGTCTTGTACAGCCTCTCCTGCTGACTAGCCTGACTATTCTGCTACGGACGGGGCTGACCATACTATTGAGATTGACTGTACTGTGGAGGCTGACTATAGAGGGGCGGCTGACTGTGCTGCTACAGCAGTTGCTCAACCTGAATCCTCATTAATTGCTTCCCTTTGTCAACCTTTGCCATTACGCCAGATCTCTTTTCATATGCTTTGACCGGTTTCATTTTATCTGTCTTCTCTGAGGGCTCCATATGCTTAACTTCCTCTTGTAAATTACTTGCTTTGTTGAGTAGCTTCTCGAAGGACTTAATAGTAAGACCCTTAAGCATGAAAGCCACTGGACCATGGATACACTTTAATAGTATCTTGATCTCATGTTGTTCCTATAGCTAAGGCTCACACTTCATGCTTAAGTTCCTCCATCTCAGAATGTAATCGACCAGACTCTCATCGAGTTTATACTACTCTACTATGAGATCTCCTATAGTAACGTAGTGTTGTGCGCCGGTGAATCTTTTCACAAACATATTCTCCATTTCTGTGAAGGTCTTTACTAATCAATTGGGTATTTCTGCATACCAGTCGAAGGCTATCCCTGACAAGCTGCTAATGAACTGTCGAAATAATAGAGCTTCAGTTCCTCTTGTGTTGCAACAACTGGCTCTGAAATGTACTATATGCTGACAAGGGTTTTCTGTCCCGTCGAATGTCTTGAAAGTCGGGGGCACAAAGCCTTTAGTATAAGGTACGACATCGAACTCCTCTAGGTGGGGTCTACCCTTTGAAATTGATGATCCACCTTTGGACTGAGCCAAGGCCTCCCGAACCTATTATTCGAATATTTGCTTGATATCTTTCTCTGATAAACTCAGAGTTGAATCCTTCTTTGAAGGTTCATCTTTATTGGTAAAAGTGACCTCTCTTCTTTCATCCATGATATATATAATTTCAGGCTGGTTAACTTCCAGAGATGCCACTGGTCGTGACTACAACTATCCATGTAGCGTGGTCATTGAGGTCATGGTGGTGGCCATCTCCTCCATCTTCTTCTCCAGACGACTAATCTGTTCATCTTTTGTTAAAATGGCCCTTTGAAGCTCATCCGCGACGTTCTCTTCACTAGGAGCATCGTACACAGACAAATTGGACCTGGTCTCAACTTTAATTTCCATAAATTCTGCTTCCATATAATCTAACAGGTTGTCATCTTTACTGTCGACATCTAGTCCCCGTTCTCTTGCTAATTCTGAAATATTAGCTCAGATTTTTCGGACTTTATCATCGACTGCTTTCTCTTTAATCAACTTCAGATCTATAGGCTTTCCTTGACTGCTATTTCTCTCTGCAACTGACTTAGAAGCAACAACAGTAGTGGCAGTGGGAACATCAGACTCATGATCCATCTTATGATCCACAGACCTTTAAGAACGTACTGGTGCAATGACCTTTGGTAACCACACTTTCCTCTTAAGAGTCAACGCCCTGAGGCCGAGTGTCTCAGCAAGGACATCAGAGTGGTGAGGAGAAGTGTGCTCCCTAGGGTGCAGACCATGTCCAGAGGCAAACAATCCTCTCTTATTCTTCTTCTTCTAGAATTTCTGATAATCATCGGCAGATGGTACTCTCGGACCCAGCCAAGACTTGATCGATCTGTGCACTGCGGGTTTCGGAGGGGCAATAGTATCACTTGTAGTGGTGGTAGCAATATCGACATGTCTCCCTAAATGAAGTCTGGCAATAACATGAGCTTCAGACAAATTTTTTACAGGACGATCAAGTTTTTCCTTTCTTAAAATCTCTTTCTTTATTTTGGGGGAAACTGCACATCTCATCCTCCTAAGGAGCTTGGCAATGGAACAATCATCTTTCTTAGCTAATATCTGGAAAACTGTGCGGACTTAGGTGACGGGTGTGGGCCTCTCCCTCATCTCGTCATGAACATGTGGTGACGGTAAAGCAGCAACAATCTTGTGGAGGCTTTCATCTCTAGTAGTTGACCCAACCGTAATTACGCAAGTAAAATAGCTTATAAAATTATGGCTAAACTTGACACCAAATCTGATTAAACAGTTAATGTACGATAATTAAAGATTAAAGTTTTGATAAATAAATGTAAATCGTACACTAGGGGTACTACGCAAGTATATGTATCGTTTCAAGTAATATAGAGTTTTCTTTATAAAACTCCGATATCGATCTCATGAGGATTAATTTAGTTAAAAGAAAAAAACTAATAATTAAAATCTTTTAATTTAAAACTAATTAAAATATGCATAATTTGAAAATTAGCTAGTGATAAAATAATAAACAAAGATTCTTTCCCCATACGAAATATTCCATGATTAATAAATAGTTAAAATTAGTTGAGAACTTAAAATGTGATTTTGTGACAAATAGAAGCATATATATATCCTTTACCTTTTGGTCCAGGTCATAAAGAACATTAGCTAGTTTTTTAAGATTGGATTAGGATGTATTATTAAAAGAAATGGAAAAATTTCTAGACTCTTACTTCTAGGTTCCCCCTCGAATGGTTGCCTATGGTCTGGCCTACTAATGACCCGTCACCTCTTTTGTAAAACCAAATTGATTGAATTTAGCCTGTCACACTAAAAAAATAATCAATTCTACTCCCATTAAAGATTATCTCCCTATTTATTTTCACCTCACCTTTAAGAGAAATATGATACATACAAGTTAAGAATTCTTAGCCCACGGTCAGATCTTAAGAATTCTCCACAGTTTTTAACAATACAAGTGGCCAATTTGTTAAGTAAATTAAGAATAGGTACAATATCATCACACATTTTAGAAAATAGGAAATTAAGTTCTCAAATCTAATTTAAATCAGTTATTAATTCATTTCATATTTGTAGGGAGAAAGAAAAGCAGACTACTCAGAAAGCATAGAAATTACACCACAAATCATATTCATAAAACTCAAATCCAAACTACTAAACGTAAGTAACAAGATATAAATACTTATCTGGAATGTGATCCAAGCAATCCTTTGAAGTTTCTCTGACTCCACAGACTCTAATAGGACTTTGAATCTTCAATTCACACTAAACACTCACTAAAATAAAGAAGAAGATTAATTCTCCTTCACACACTACGGGCTCACATTAGCACACTTTGCACACACCTTGCTGTAGAAATGGTCCTCTATTTATAAATCTCCAGAAATGACCAAGAGTTGCTTAAGACACATCTTCAAAATTCGTCCACATTCATTGAAAGTTCTAGAATTTAACGGTGGTGCCTAGGCGCTAGATCTGGCGCCTAGGTGCCAGGATCACTGCACGAATGGATGCACCCCTTAACATTTAAGTCTCTTCTCTTCTTTTAATAACTGCTCTCTCGTGTCTATATTCATTACATTTGGTTTATAACATGTGGGAAAACGTCCAGAGGCTTCTATATTAGTTTGAAAGCATCAATAACCATCCAATAACCGTCAAGAAATCTCTAGAATCAATCTGTTGTGTCTGGCGCCTAGGCGCTAGATTTGGCGCATAGGCGCCATAATCAGCCTCTTTGCTCTTTTTTGGCTCATTTTTTCTCCTTTTAGCTCTTTTTCTTCATAAACTCATTTTTTGTACCTGCAACCAAAACATAAGAAATACCTTTCATTAAAGCGTAATATCCTTAAAATATTAATAAAAATTTGATATAAAATTCTAAGTAATTTTAAGGCGGATTAATTCCCCCAAACTTAAATGTTACTTGTCCTCAAGTAACCTTTTACTACTAAAAATTATAATATATGGAAAAAATTTTCTTTAAAATTCTATAACTTTTTGTTTTATAAATAATATAATGAAACTTAAAAAGCTTTTTAAATAACTTAGGCTAATACCAAAATATGTAAAATATTTAATATGCAAGTGTTAAGAACTTTCTTCTCCTATCTATTTTAAAAAATAATTGCAATTTTTCATATTAAGAACATGTAGATAATTTACAGGAAAAAGATTTTCATGATAACTCTACTAGTAAGGATGCTTATATATAAGATTTTAAGTAAAAATTTGCATTAGGTCTCTTCCTATAAGATAATTCAAATGAAACCAATTTTTGATTTAGGCTTTTCCTTAAGTTTCTCCTCACTTTTCTTTTTCTTTTTCTATTTTTGATTGCTTTCCTATCCTATATATTTTTCTTTTCTTTCTTTGGGATTGTTTTCAATCCTTTTTTTTTTCTTTTTTATTTTTTTTAAGTGAGGATTATTATATCTGGATAGCCTGTTAATGATTTTAAACTTCACTATCCTTAAATTATATTTAAAGATTTAACACATTTTTCACTTAATGAATATGTGTTTAGCAAAAGTTTTTTTCATATAGTTTCAATTCCATCTTTCAAGTAAACATCTAGATTTCTTAATACTTTCAAAAATACAACATTTTTAATTTAGATATTTGAATCAAAATTCTAACACCTTTTTTATTAAATAATTACTATTTTAGAATTATCCTTTGTTATTTAAAAATACTTTTATAAGTTTATTATAATATTTATGAAAACAATCGTACATTTATCTTAAATTAAATTTTCCTCCATAGGTTATGTTATTAATTTTGAAAGTATTGTTTACTAAGGACAAGTAAAATTTAAATTTAAGTTCATTTCCCTCCCCCAAACTTAGTTCTTTTAATAAGGTTTAAATATTTTTTACTATGAAAATTTAAACTAAGTAGGAAGAAAAGGTATAACATTTAAAGGTATTTAAAACAAGATCTGGAATAAGTAGGAATATATATATATATATATATATATATATATATATATATATATATA
Source organism: Papilionanthe hookeriana x Papilionanthe teres (assembly GCA_022702705.1). NCBI lineage: Eukaryota > Viridiplantae > Streptophyta > Magnoliopsida > Asparagales > Orchidaceae > Papilionanthe > Papilionanthe hookeriana x Papilionanthe teres. The sequence goes on from CM040421.1 coordinate 1,203,756, forward strand.
TATATATATATATATAAGAGTATAAGAGTAGCTATACAAGTAATACATGAAAATTTTAATATTTAAAAACAAATGTGCTAAAATAAAAACTACAGGAGCTTGAAAATGACTAAGTCTAAGCAATCCAACAACAAAAAACATAAAATAGAGTTACTACAAGTTCTCAATCAGTACAATAAAACATGAAAAGTAATAAAAACACATAACTGGCACATCAGCAAGGCAAAGCAAATATAAAGTCTAATCATCCTCAGTCGCCTCCTCATCGTCAGAAGAATCGTTAGGAATAGGACTTTTGGGGTTTATTCATGGGGTGAATTTAAGACATGTGAGAAATTCAATATTCCTATCACCCTTCAAAAATTTTACCAGTGCTTCATTATACTCCCCATCATAGTCACTCTTCCTCTATACATAGTCTGATACATGATCTAATTTGTTATCCATCTCATCTACTATGCATTGATCACTTTGATGCTCCAAATATCTCTGACAAACAGTGTTCCACATATCAGGTAGAGGCTCAGATGTAGAAGTAGATGACATAGAAGCGGAAGTAGAAGGCACAGAAGAAGGATATGCACCAGTACTCTGACTCTTAGTTTTCTCATAAATATCAACATGAGATTTTCTTATCAGCTTTAACGGCTTAAGCTGCTCTTCAGAAATAGAATATTCTTGCAAATCGAGATAATAAGAGCCAGAAAGCCTAAACCAGAAATAACACTTCCTCTAGCAGAAGTGTTAATCGCATCATAAATAATGGCTCCCACATATATTGGCTTCATTTCTTGAATGCAATAGTTCAGATACACTCTCTCTTTCGTCACCCTCACTCAAGTTGTTTGACAGAAGGATACAAACAGAAATAAAATAATGCCAGACCTTAGAAGTAGCATTAAGCATTGAAGAGGAGAAATGTACCCGTTTATTGTTTCTTATTTTCTAGGCTCCTCTTCCATCAGTCAAATAAGCCAAAATCTCATCGAGTTCTCTCTCAGAAGGAGTAAAAGTATCATAGAAATAGTTTGTCATTGGAGGTAGGCCATAAAACATGTTGATCACTTCTGGAGTGAATTCAACTGTTGTCCCCCTCACATAAACTTCAAAATTAGTTGTTTTGGGAAAATTTGCATAAAACTCTCGAACTATAGAAATAATCGCTATTACAGAAAAGCAGTAGAGCTGCTCCCACTATATGGCAGCAATAATATGCTTGATCGATCCATCGGGATGATAAAAACTTTTTTCAACTATGAACTTGCAAACAGTAGCAAATTCATTGTAACAAACTTGTGCACTCGCACCAGTAAACCTTGCTTGATCAAATTCACTGTGCTCCTTACCCCGCTTTGATTTAGGTCCATTCCTAAAATTTGTAAATAATTCCAAATAAATCTTAAAAAATATAAAATCACACTAAATAAAAGTAGAAAATTCCAAAATCAAATTTTATAAATAATTCTAAAAATCAAACTACGAAATTTGTAAATAATTCTAAAAATCAAAATTTTTTTCTTCCAAAATTTTGGCACTTTGCAAAAGTAGAAAATTCCATGGTGAAAATTAAGTTAAAACATAGATCTAACCTTGAGAAGTAGAAATCCAAAGTTAATATGCGTCAAAATCCTTCAAATCTTGCTCAAAATGGGACCCTAGATCTAGTTTTCGCAAAAATGGGTAAAGAAGATGAATCTTAGGTGTGAAAATGGAGTTTGGTTGGTTTTAAAAAGCCGAAATTCGGTCCAGGAGAACCGGCTCTTAGGCGCCAGAATCATCAAACATTCCAAAAAATTTTTAAATTTTTATATTTTTTAATTTAGGTGATTTTAGCATCTGTAAGCCTGAAACCAACTGTTAATATTCATCGTACATCTTCCAGAAAATAATATTAAAAAATAATCCAAAAGATTCCAAATCATAACATTCCAAATATCAAACAAATAACAATCCAAACTTTAATTCATTTCATTCATTCCAGATCTTCAAGATAAGGCTCAAAAAATATAGAAAATAAACATCAACAACAATCAATCATATCTCACAAACACATAAACACACATAAACATCTCCACATAAAACAATTTCAAATCACAGCACACTTAACAATCACATTCAATCTCTCCACCTATTTCTCCTTAATTTCATGGATTCACATAAGAACCTTCATTAGTTTCATAAGGTAATTCACTACGAACAAAGGAATAGAAGAAAGGGACTCGAGGAAATTCTGAAGCCATCTTTTCATCAATCCATTTATTCTTAGCGTACATTGTTACCTGATAATCTTCAAAGCATGCCAAATGATCTGATTGAACTTTCATTTGCCATTCAATGTGCTCAATTTGGTGGAACATCTCATGCAATCTCCCTCCAACTAGAATTAATTCTTCTTTAATCTTCTCAAAGCGATCGCATAACTTCTCCAGAGTCATAGCTAGATAGCCATTAAAATAAGTTTATGAATCTTTGTTCACAAACTTTTCCTTCCCATTGATTCCAATGTTTAATCTCTCCATGGAAGCAATCAAAACTCTTTCTTCTCTCTAAAGGAATGTTTCAGTCAAAAATTTTGATGGCTTGAGGGTTTAGGACGAAGGTTTGGTGGTTTAAATGGATTAGAATGTGCAAAAATTGCTTTAAGGCTGTTTTTCCATGATCCAGAAACTGTGGCGCCTAGGCGCCAAGATCACAGGTATCTGGTGCTTAGGCACCAGTTCTGGCGCCTAGGCGCTAGAATCCTGAAAATCACAGGTTCACCATTTGTCGAATTCTCCTAAGTTTCATACTCAATTAAGTTTTAAAAAGGTAGGTCGAATGTATGTAATTAAGTGTAGTCAAATACAACCCATAATCAAACTCGAAATAAAGTCATATTATGGGTTGCCTCCCATAAAGAGCTTGGTTTAACGTCGTTAGCCCAACATAAACACCATTTTACTCTGATTGGGTTAAAAATAGCACATCTTCAAAAGATGGCACACTTTCTTCATAATAGGGCTTCAATCTATGTTCGTTCACCTTAATTACTGAATCAATTTTTAAATCTTTAATGTCCACAGCTCCATAAGGGTAAACTTTCTCAACCACATACGACCCTATCCATTTGAATTTTAATTTTCCTGGAAATAATTTTAATCTTAAATTGTATAATAAAACTTGTTGTCCAGGCTCAAAATTCTTTCTTAACATTCTTTTATTGTGCATAATCTTCATTTTCTCTTTATAAATTTGAGCACTTTCATAAGAATCATTTCTCATCTCATCCAATTCATTTAATTACAATAATCTTTTATCTCCAGCATCTCTTAAATTATAATTAAACTCTTTAATTACTCAATAAATTTTATGTTCCAATTCAACAGGTAAATGACAAGGTTTTCCATAAATGAGCCTATAAGGTGACATTCCAATAAGAGTTTTATAAGTAGTCTTATAAGCCCATAATGCATCATCAAGTCTATCGGCCCAATTAGTTCGCTAGTTTTCTAAAATTCTTTTAATCTCCTGATTGATATTTCTGCTAATCCACTAGTTTTGGGATGATTGGTTGTTGAAATTTTACGTTTGATTCCAAATTTTCTCACTAATCTCTGAATCAGTAAATTCTTAGAGTGACTTCCCCCATCTGTGATGATTATCCGTATTATTCCAAATCTATTGAAAATATTTTTAGTTAAAAATTTTTCCACACTTTTAGCATCACATTGAGGTAAAGTAATTGCTACAATCAATTTCAAAACATTATCAATAGTTAATAAAATATACATATTTCCTAAAGAAGGCACAAACGGTCCCATGAAATCTAAACCCCAAACATCAAAAATTACCACTTGCAAAGTGAAATTTAGTGGCATTTCGTTTCTTATAGAAATATTGCCTATGTGTTGACATTGATCACACAATTTAACAAAGTTGTTAACATCCCTGAATAATGTAGGCCAATAAAATCCAGATTGTAAGATATTGAAAGCTGTTTTACTAATTCCAAAATGTCCACCAAATTTAGAGTTGTAGCATTTTTGAATAATCTCATAGGTTTCATCATAAGGAACACATCTTCGTATAATATAATCCTTACATTATTTAAAAAGATAGGGATTATCCCAAAAATAAAATTTAACATCATGTAAGTTTTTCTTTTTCTGATACTGATCTAATCCATACGGCATAATACTACTAGCTAAATAATTAACTATATCAGCATACCATGGATTAATTCGGCAGAAACAATATAAAGTTTTTCATCAGGAAAACATTTGTTTATTTCTTCCTTATCATTCATTTCATTATTTTAAATTCTAGATAAATGATTGGCAATTTGATTATCAGAACCTTTTCTATTGATTAATAGAAAGTCAAAATCTTGCAATAGAAGAATCCATCTAATAAATCTTTGTTTAGCTTCTTTTTTAGTCATTAGATATTTAATAGCAGAGTGATCTGTATGTGCTATACATTTATTCCAAAGTAAATATGATCGAAATTTGTCAAAAGCATATACTATGACCAATAATTCTTTCTCAGTAGTAGTGTAATTAATTTGAGCTTCATTAAGAGTTTTACTTCCATAATATATAACTTTAAACATCTTATCATACCATTGTCCTAAAGCGGCTCCAATAGCATAATCACTTGCATCACACATTAATTCAAATCATTTTTTCCAATTAGGTGCAATAATGATAGGTGCAGTAATTAATTTCTCTTTTAACAAATTAAAGGCTTTTAGGCAAATTTCATCAAATTCGAATTTAGTATCTTTTCTAAAAGATGGCATAGAGGTTTTGTAATCTTGGAAAAGTTTTTAATATATCTTCTATAAAATCCAACATGTCCAAGAAAATTTCTTGTACCAATAATAGAAGTTGGGGGTTGTAATCTAGCAATAACTTGAATTTTTGCTTGATCAACTTCCATACGATTTTTAGAAACCTTATGACCTAGTACAATTCCTTCTGTGACCATAAATTGACACTTCTCCCAGTTTAGAACTAAATTTGTTTCTTGATAGTGTTTCAACACTTTTGACAAATTGTAAAAGCAAGAATCAGAAGAAGTTCCAAATACAGAGAAATCATCCATAAAAATTTAATTCCTTTTTCAATTAAGTCATAAAAAATAGCCACCATACATCTTTGAAAAGTAGCAGATGCATTGCATAATCCAAAAGACATTCTTCGGAAAGCAATGGATCCATACAGACTTGTAAATGTAGTCTTTTCTTGATCTTTAGGAGCAATAGGTATTTGATGATACCCAAAATATCCATCCAGAAAATAAAAATAAGAATGTCTAGCTAATCTATCCAGCATTTGATCTAAGAATGGAAGAGGAAAATGATCTTTCATGGTGGCATCATTTAGTTTTCTATAATTAATACAAATCTACCAACCAGTAACATGTCTTGTAGGTATTCATTCATTATTCTCATTTTTAATAATAGTTACTCCTCCTTTCTTTGGAACACATTGAATAGGACTTACCCAAGGACTATCTAATATTGGATATATAATACCAGCATCCAGCCATTTAAGCATTTCCTTCTTAAGAACTTCTTTCATAACTAGATTTAATCTTCTTTAAGGATCATCTTTGGGTTTACTGTCAGGTTCTAGTAATATTCTGTGCATACAAATTGAAGGATTGATTCCTTTAATGTCTGCTATAGTCCATCCAAAAGCTCTTTTATACTCTCTTAATACTTCAAGCAGTTTTAATTCTTGATTACCACTCAATTCAGAAGATATAATAACAGGTAAAGTTAATGAATTCCCTAAAAAGGCATATTTCAAATGAGAGGGTAATTCTTTTAATTCCAATTCAGAAGCCTTTTCAATAGATGGTTTGAATTCATTACTTTTAGTAGTATCTAATATCTCCCAATTATCATTAATGTAAGGAACTTCTCTTACTTCTGTTTCTTCAGAATCGCTTTCATCACTTAAATTTTCAGGGTCTGTAAATTCTTCTTCTTTAAAATGAATCTGATATTTTTCTTGAAAATGTTGTTCAATAATGTAATCCAAAATGTCCATTCTATAACTCTTTTCCTTGTTAGGATACCTCATTGATTTAAGAAAATTAATTGTTACTTCTTGATCATTAACTCTCATGGTTAACTCCGCTTTTTGCACATCAATCATAGCACGTCCGGTAGCAAGAAAAGGTCTTCTTAGGATAATAGGAATCACTTTATCTTCTTCCATATCCAGAATTATAGAGTCAATAGGGAAAATAAATTTATCCACCTTTACCAAAACATCTTCTATTACTCCTCTAGGGTGAGTAATAGATCGGTCTGCTAATTGCAAGGTTACATATGTAGGAGAAATTTCTCCTAGATCCAATCTCTTATAGATGGATAAAGGCATGAGATTAATACTCGCTCCTAAATCACATAAGGCTTTCCTTGAAATCTATCTCCTATAGCACAAGGTATTGTAAAACTTCCAGGATCTTTTAGTTTTTGTGGAAGTTTTTTCTGAATAATTTCACTGCATTCTTCACTTAGTGCTACAGTTTCAAAAGCTTCGAATTTCTTTTCTTGTTAAGAATGTCTTTCATAAACTTTGCATACTTAGGCATTTGTTCCAAATCTTCAGCGAATGGGATATTAATAATAATCTTTTTGAATACCTCAAAAAATTTAGAAAACTGTTGATCCAATTTTTGCTGCTTAAGTCGTGGAAATGGAGGTGGAAATTTTTCATATTCATCTTGAAATGGCAGTTGTTTCTCTGTTTCAGGTAATTGTTCTTTAGGTTTTTCAACTTCTACCACTTCAGTTTCTTTCTGAATCTTACTCTCTTTTCCATTCCTTAGTTCTTTTCCACTTCTAAGTAACACAATTTTAATTTGCTCAGGATCTTTTTCATTTTCTTTTGGATTTACTTCAATAGTGCTAGGTAGTTTCCTTGTGGTTTATTATTTATAACATTTGCAATTTGCCCCCATTTTATTTTCAATATTTCTTATTGCAACATTTTGACTTTGCAATTGACTCCCCATTTGTAAAATTAATTCTTCTATCGACAATTTCTTTTCTTTAAATTGCTGATTATTAAAGCCAGGAGGATAAGAAGGCCGATAATTAGAATTATTTTGATTATTCCAATTTCCAGTTGTAATAGGTTAGTTGTTACCCCCATTGAGAATTTGCATTATTCAAATTAAAATTAGGGTGATTCTTCCAACTTGGATTATAATAATTAGAATATGGGTTATTAGTTTTGGTAGCAATAACTTGTAATGTTTCTAAAGTTTGATATTTATCAGTATTTCCTGAATTATCATTTAAGTGTGATAAAAGAGACAAGTTATCTAATTTCTTTGATATAACAGCCACTTGAGAAAATAAAATTGAAAAGGCTTCATTTTCTTGTATACTTGCCACTCTTTTAGGATTAATCCTATCAGAAGGCCCTTGAAAATTATTAGTTGTCATTTCTTCAATTAAAGAATAAGCTTCATCAAATGATTTAGACATTAAAGAATCAATAGCAACAACATCAATAATAGATTCAAGAGAACCTATTAATTCATTATAGAATGTTTGTATAATTAACCAGTATGGTAAAGAGTGATGTGAGCCTTTTCTAAGAAGTTCCTTAAATCATTCCCAAGCTTCATAAATAGTTACCCTATCAAATTAAGTAAATGAAGCTATATCATTTCTAAGTTTACAGTTTTTGATGGCGGAAAATATTTAGCTAAAAATTTTTGAGCCATTTCTCCCCAAGTTTTAATAGATCCCGTTGCTAACGAATTTAACAAAATCTTAGCCTTATCTCTTAAAGAAAAACGAAAGAGCCTAAGTCTAATAGCATGATCAGAAACACAATCACATTTAAAGGTGGCACAAAGTTCTAGAAAACTAGCTAGGTGTAAATTAGGACCTTCAGTAGGAGACCCTCCAAACTGATTATTTTGAACCATTTGTATAATTGAAGGTTTTAATTCAAAATAATTTGCAGATTGACCCACGCTAAATATATGCGTACTAAAAATTCAATCCCCGGCAACGGCGCCAAAAACTTGACCCGTAATCCGCTGATGAAAAATATAATAATTAATGCTTTCAAATATATGTAATAGATAATAATAGCGGCTAGTGTATATAAATATAATTTTATCGAAAATATTTTACACACTAGGGGTACTACGCAAGTATACGTATCGTATCAAGTAATATACGGCTTTGAAACAAAGACCCCAGTATCGATCCCACGAGGAGTGAGTTATGGATTTTTAAATATTTTAATTTTATTTTTAAGTATTTCTTTTATAGTTATAAATTTGATATTTTTAATTTACTAGATGCAATACTAAAGCAGTAATGAAATGATTGACATAAATAGCAATAAGAAAATAACTTTCTTTCTTTCAATTAATCCAAATTTTCTAAGATAATGATAATATTCATGGAGAATATAAATTTATGGTATTGTGCCAAATAGAAGTATTCATATTCCTTACCATTTGATCCAGGTGCAAAGAACATTGGCTAGCCTATAGATCAGGTCCGGATGTATTGTTAGTAGAATGGGTTAATCTAGGCTCACACTACTAGATGTCCAAGGGTGGCTATGATCGGCCCTACTAGTGACCCTTTCTTTCTCTATAAACCAAATCACAAGAATTTAGTTTGTCACTCTAAAAGCTTATCAATTCTATGCCCATTATATAATATCTTCTTATTTATTTGCACTTTACCTTGAATAACCCGCACAAGGACTTCGACTACCCAAGAATTCTTGTGATATCTATTAGTTAAGAATTCATCTCCTTCTAGGTATCAAAACTCTTCAATAGATTTTAACAATTTAAATGGCCAATTTAAATAGTAAATTAAGGTCCAGTATTAATATCATCATAATGTTTTAAAATATAAATAGTTTTTAATTCTCCAACAAATTTTATATTATCTTATTTATTTTTTTATAGTTGAAAGGAGAAAGTAAACTAACTACTCAGAATACATTAAATTTAAACAACAAAACATGATATTGAAACTTTGAATAAAATTACAAATACTTATTTCAAGTGTTTCTCCTACTGAACCTCTGAATTCCTCTGACTCCAAAGCAAATAAACTTCAAAAGCACCAACTCTTTAAACTCTCAATACAAACTCTAAATAAAATAACTAACTAATTTATGAAGGATAGTAAAATGTGGCCCTAAAGTATCTCTCTAATTCTCTCTATAGATGAGGCTCTAGGTAGGGGGGTGATTTTTTCTGAAAGAGTACCCTCCTATTTATAGGCTTCTAGGGTTGCCTCAAGGCACCTCTTCAAAATGTGTCCACATTCAATGAATCTTCTAGAAGGTGTGTCTGGCGCCTAGGCGCAGGAATCTGGGTCCAGTTCTTCGCAACTCTTCACTTTGGATCGCACCTCTTCATGATTAAAACCGTTTCCAAGTGTTCAAATATATTGTATCACATGTCCTATAAACCAGGAATAACTGTCAGTCTTCTAGAAGGTCCAATAACTGCTAACACAGTCAAAATAACAGTCCAAAAGTTGTCAAAAATCTTGACAGATCCCGTATCGACCTAGCGCTTAGGAGCCAGATTCTGGCACCTAGGGGCCGGATTTTGGTGCCTAGGCGCCAGATCAATAATTTTGACAATTTTGCATTTTGGCTCCCTTTTTGCTCCTTTTTGCTCCTTTTTGCTCCTTTTTTCTCTTTTTTTACTTTTTTTCCTTCTTGAACATTTTTCATCACCTATATCCAAAAACACAAAAATATCTTTCATTAAAGCATAATATCCTTAAAAATTTGATAAAAATCAAGGCATAAAAATGGGTATTTTTTTCATGGATCAAAATTCCCCCAAACTTAAACGTTACTTGTCCTCAAGTAACCCTTTTTACTATATAAAATGTATAACATTTGGAATGAAAGATAAATATTTAAGACTCCTTGTAATTTTTGATCTTATAAAGGCTTTAGTAAATCATTAACCAAATTTCACTAACTAAGTTTAATTTTAAGAATTTAAAGAATATTCAACTACTAAATCATAAGACTTCAAAATTTTTTCATTCATTTCGAAAATAATAGAAGTTTATTATATTAAGATCACATAGATTATTTACAAGAAAAGGATTTTCATGAAAAGTCTTTCCTAAATAAAGATTCATGCAAAAAAATTAAGTAAAGTATGTAACTAGTTTTCTTCATATAAGATAATTCAAGTGAAGCCAATTTTTGATTAGGCATATCCTCAAGCTTCTCCTCTTTTTTTTTTCACAGTGAGGATTACTGTATCTGGATAGCCTGTTAATGATTTTGAACTTCACTATTCTTAACTTATATTTTCAAACTTTTACATTTTCACTTAATTATTATAACATGAATAGAATTTCAAAAAGACTTTCAATCTTTTCTTTTTCAAGTTATAATTTTTTGATTTCTTAATACTTCTAAAATTCAATTATTTCTATTATGAATAGAAAAAATTTCTTAATCTTATTCTTCTTTAAGTTAAATAATTCTATTCTTAAAATCAATCAAAGTTATTAAAATTTTGGTTAAGTCCACTAAATTATTTATAATTTAAAAAATTTAAGTGATCTTAAATAGATTCTTCATTCCTTATGTTATGTTAAGATTTTTTAGAAAATATTTGTTTATTAAGGACAAATAAAATTTAAATTTGCATGTATTTTCCCTTCCCCCAAACTTAAGTTTTGGTATATAATAAAAAAAATAAAGTATGACAGAAAGAAAAGTATAATTTAAAAAGGAATTTTATAAGCATGTAAAAAAATTATAGAAAGAAATATAATTTACTTCTACACATGGTTTTTATGAATATTACAGAAATAATGAAGCATATAAAAGTAAGCAGGCTCAAAAATTTTATATAGGAGTAGTTGAATTAAATAATTATATTACTAACAGAAATAGAATAACATTACTAACTATTTTAGAATACTAAGCAGTAGGCTGAAACAAAAATAAACACGAATTTATTCAAATTTCAGTCTGCAACTAAATATCTAAAACAGTCTCAACATCAAACAATTCATACAAAGCCTCATAAACAAATCTAAACTAGCAAACAACAAACAACAATCAGTACTAGCAAACAAAAACTAAACTTACAACAGACTCAACACATCTCAGAGGTAAATCAAGCTACTAATCACTGTCTGTAGCCTCTTCAACATCATCACCAAAAGAAAACTCCACATCCTTAGGATCAACATATGGTGAAAATCTAGGATAGGTGGGAAACTGAATATCATGTTCACCCATCAAGAATCTAACTAAAGACTCTGAATACTCAGCATCATACTCACTCTTCCTCTGGGTGTAATCAGATAGGTGATCAATATTCTTATCCATAGTATCAACTCTGCAGTGAGTTAGAATTAACTCATTCTACTACTCCAGAAATTGATCATGCATTGATTCCCAAAAATTAGACGGTGGCTCAGTAGTAGAAGTAGAAGGTCTGGAAGTGGAAGCTCTACCTGGAGTAGGTGCAGAAGTAGAAGGGGCTGTAGATCTCTTCCCACGAAGACGATCATAGATACTAACACTCTCCTGCCCAATTGGCTTGGTAGACTTTAGCTTCTCCTCAGAAACATCAGCAGTGACTCCATTGTTCACACATAAAGTATAAATCAGAGATGGAAATCCTAGTCCTACATAAGTACTGGATCTAGCAGTAGACTCCACAGAATCATAAATAATACTGCCGACATCTATCAGCTTCCTCTCCTGATTGCAGTAGTTTAAGATAGCTCGATCTCTAGTCACTTCACTCAGGTGGTTGGAAGGTATAAGTCTTGCAGAAATAAAGTAGTGTCATGCCTTTGAAATACCATTTAACTTATAAGATTTGAAATTTACCCGTTTATCGTTCCGGATCTTCCAAGCTCCAGTGTCGTCAGTCAAATAAGCAATAATCATCTCAATATCTCCCTCAGATGGAGATAATCCAGAATATTGGCACTCAATGGTAGGTGGCAGTCCATAAAAAGCATTGATCCTTTCCGGAGTAAATCCTTCTCCAACACCTCTGACAAAGACTTCGTAGTCTTCCGCATCCAAAAAGTTAGCATAAAATTCGTGCAAGACTAGAATAACAGCAACAGTGGTGAAATAACAGAATCGTTGCCAGTTGTGTACAACGATCGTGTTCTCGATCATTTCACCACGATTGTAAAAGCTTCGCTCTGAGATAAATTTTCTAGACATCGCAAATTCGTGATATCGAAAATGCACTGCCGTAGTTGCGAACTTGCTACTGTCAAAATTTTCTCGTGCCTTTCCTCGCTTAGATTTCGGTGCCATCTAAACGTGAAAGAAAACACAAATAAATTAAGGAATCAAAAGATTTAAACTCTTTTTAAACTTAAGAAACTTAAAATGAATTTAAAAATTCAAGGAGAAACATTAAAAATCAAAATTTTTTTCAAAATTTCAGTTTTTAGCCAAAAATAGGAAAAACTATGGTGAAAATCAAAAATAAATGGATTAGAGTGTAGATTTGACCTTGAGATAAAGAAATCAAGTGATTTCGGGCTCAAAATCTTGATGTTTTGACCTCAAAATGGATTTAGAAGGTGGGTTTTCGCGAAAACAAGGAAGGGGATGAAGCTTAGGCGTCAAAAATGGCTAATGGGGGTTTAAATGGTGATTTTCGAGTAAGCAGGCCGAACCGGCGCCGAATTCTGGCGCCTAAGCGTCAGACTCGCCTTTCCAAAAAAATCACTTTAAAAATTTATTTTCCACCAAAATTCATAAATTAAACTTCTAATTACTCATATAAGAGTATTGCTTTAAGTTTCCATCTTCCAAAATATTTTCCAAAAATTTTTAAAAATTAAAAATTAAATCCACCAATTAATCATAAGTTTAAATCAAACTCTTCTAATTCCATTCATGATTTTCAATTTTGGGCTCAATACAATTGAGATAAGTATCATAACACGATTCAAGTTCTAACAACAATCAAACAACACAAATTTGAAAGCAAATACAACACATTGAACATGAAAGCAAACACACAAACAAAGATAATCGATTCACTAAATCGATACAACGACACACTAGATAAATCACAATCTCACCACATCACTATCTAACTCCCATTATCTTCACAATGAAGATTACTTGGCCTACTGGGGAAGAATACTAACACTCTCGGATAATCCGTAGCCGTTTTCTCGTCAATCCAACTGTTCTTCGCATACATCTCCACTTGAGCATCTTGATAAGCCGTTAGATGATGAAATTGAAGTTTCGCCTGCCATTCTAGATGTTCAATTTGATGATACATCTCATGGAAGTGATCTCCAATGCTTTTAAATTCTGCTTCAAACTTATCTAGATGACTAGAAATTTTCTCCAAACTTATAGCGATGAAACCATTGAAGTAGGGTTGAGGATCCTTCGAGACCTTGTCTCTAGCCTCTTCTCCAAGATTTCTCCTCTCCATTTCTTCAAAAATCCTCTCTAATCTCTCAAGAATGGAGTGTATGGGTCGAAATAATGATTGCATAGGGATTGGGGACGAAGATAGGGTAATTTATAAGAAAAAATCATGTGAAAAACTGAAGATTTTTGGTTTTGACATGATCTAGTAACTGTGGCGCTTAGGCGCCAAATCTGGCACCTAGGCGTCGGACCCATCGACACATAGTTTACTCTGGTGCTTAGGCGCCAAATCTGGCGCCTAGGCGCCGGAACCATGTTCGACTCCGTTTCGCCTAACGTCAAATTTCAAAGTTTCGTTCTCCAAAATAGGTAATTTAGAATGGTAAGATCAATATAGACTCAGTAACACAAATTATAAGCAATCATAATGAAGGTTAACTTGATCTCCTTTTTACTCATATATGAAATAGAGTGATCCAATGTCTAAGCTTTATATATTTCGAGATAATTTTTAGATTAAGTCAATTAAGACTTGTTAGCATCAAATTTTCTAAAGTAATGTAAAATTAAACAAGATCGAAGCATAACCTTACATTAAAAATGTAAAAACACACAAAACAACGAATAACTATGGGTTGCCTCCCACAAAGCGCTTGGTTTAACGTCTTCAGCCCGACCTAATTAAGTTTTTAATCAGGTAGACTCAACTCATAAGCCTCTTTATAAATTTTTTTAATAGTTCCCAAATAAGGCTTCAGTCTTAATCCACTAACTTTAAAAATTTTTCCCGTTTTGGGATCTTTAATATCCACAGCTTCATAATGGTATGCTTTTTCAATTATATACGGTCCTATCCATTTTTATCTTAATTTTCCAGGAAAAAGTCTTAAACGAGTATTAAATAATAATACTTCTTGTCCAGGCTCAAATATTTTTCCTGAAATCTTTTTATCATGTAATATTTTTATTTTCTCTTTATAAATCCTTGCATTTTCATATGATTCATTTCTTATTTCATCCATCTCATTTAATTACAATAATCGTTTTTCTCCTGCAGTATTCAAATCAAAATTAAACTCCTTTATCGCCCAATAAGCTTTATGTTCAAGTTCAACAAGTAAGTGACAATGTTTACCATAAACTAACCAGTAAGGTGACATTCCGATTGGTGTCTTATAAGTCGTTCTATAAGCCCATAATGCGTAATCAAGTCTATCAACCCAATCAGCTTCTTTTAGGATTAACGATCTTTTTCTAAAATTCTTTTAATTTCTCGTTTGATACTTCAGCCATTCCACTTGTTTGTGGGTGATATGCGTTGCAATTTCGTGTTTGATTCCAAATTTTTCCAATAATGATCGAATTCTTATATTTCTAAAATGACTTTCATCATCTGTGATAATTACCTTAGGCATTCCAAATCTTGAAAAAAATCATTTTCTTTAAAAATTTTGAAACACTTTTGGAATCATAGCTAGGTAAAGCTACAGCTTCAATCCACTTTGAAACGTAATCAACCGCTAATAAAATATAAATCTTTCCAGATGATGGTATAAATGGTCCCATAAAGTCTAAACCCCATATATCAAAAATTTCAACTTCCAATATATAGTTTAAAGGCATTTCATCTTTCTTGGACATATTTCCCATCCTTTGACATCGATCACATGTTTTCACATAATATCTCACATCTATAAATAAGGTAGGCAAAAAAAATCTTGAATTTAAAATTTTAAATGCAGTTTTATCTACTCCAAAGTGTCCTCCAAATTCAGAATCATGACATTTTTGAATAATAACATAAGTTTCTTCATAAGGTACTCATCTACAAATTACAAAATCTCTTCCTAATTTAAATAAATGAGGATCTTCTCAAATATAAGATTTAGCATCATTTTTAAATTTCTAAATAAATTTGTTATCCAATCCATAAGGTAAAATGTTCATACAAATGTTCATAATATCTCACATATTACTAACTAAATAGTTAACTATATCTGCATACCAAGGTATTTGGCATCCTTGAATAACATACAAATGTTCATCAGGAAATTTCTCATTTATATTTTCTTCAGTAATAACATCATTCTGTCGGCATATTTTTAGGTTATGTGTCTTGAAAAGGGGGTCGCCTACAGAAATTGTCGGCGAATTTTAAATTTTAAATTTAAATATATATATATATAATTTGAAAAGTAGTATTTGGTTTTGAAAATAATTTTAAATTTGAAAGTTTTAAGATATGAAATCAAACTAATCTCACATCTCAAATAGTTTATATAAATGAACACCGCATCACAAACCGTGTATCTATCCCGAAGAATAGACACACTGCTTGATGATCGGGATCAACTAAATAAACTAGAAGATTTGTGACATCCGTTTAGTTTGCGAACCAATTTTATAAGCCGACAAACTCCCCTGCTTAATATAAATGAATTAAGCAAGGTTTATATTACCTGGGTTCTTAAAGTTCCCTATAAGGGCAAGCCCCTATAGTTAATTACATCTTAAATGACGGGAATCATTTAAGAAAACTCTTAATAATGATCAGTGGTTTTGCTCTCAAGAATTTCAAAGTTTAAGGTTTTCAAAGGATTGGATTTTTTGGAAATTCAAAAGGGAATGACTTAAAATTTGGAATAATTTATTTTTAAGAATCCAAAGGAAGAGAAGTAGGAGAAGCTGAGGATCCAAGAAGCATCTTGGCAACTTCCCAAACTATCCTATTGTTTGGCTTAGATTTAGGAAAATCCTAATATTATCTTTATATTTCAATCTTGCCAATTTTAGTTAATTAGGACTTATATTCGTATGACATAATCATACAATCAGCCTAAAAAATGTGAGGGTTTATGTCGTACCGAACGACTACCTCGGAATCCTAAGACCGGTTAGAGCTTAATTTACATAATATGATCCTGCAAATGCCTAACGAAGAGTTGAGGATTTATGTTGCACTAGGCAAACTACCTCAAAATCCTATGGCTTTGTTGTTTAAATTCTAGGAATGGTTTAGTTGAAGTAGAGTCGAGCTTTTTTGATGATGATGGTCGTGCTGCCTACCATGCTCCGAGCTCCTTGTTGTTGCAGAGGTTTAGTTTTAGAAGTCATAAATCAGGGGATGAGAGAAGTGTTTTGGTTTAGAGAAAATCTTAAAATCCAAGTGTTTTTAGTATTTTAATTAAAACAAATCTTAAAGTTGATTAAACAGAACCGATTAAGATCCCACGGTTCCGTCATCCCAACACCGTTATTTTCGTCGAATTCACTTAGTCCAGATGAATTTGCTAAACTCAACTAAATGAGTTCCACACCTTCATTTAGACTGTGGGAAATCTCGTTAGCAACACGTGGGTTACATCATCCGAGGTATTCCCGATCATTCAACGAGGCGTTTTAATTTAGTTGCAATTGTAGCTTTGTGTTTCGTTTGTGATTAAATTTTGAGTTGTTTTATATTTTGAAATGTTGTGGCGATGAATTTTATCTTGCAATGATTTTTAATTTAGTTTTGGTTTCAGTTTAGGGACTATCCTAAAGGTTTTGGTTTTCATGCAACAGTTGTTTATCATGCAAGAAAAGTAGAGTGCATTTGCAATAAAGTGAATTACAATAAAATAAAAGCGTACTTGGAGAGTCTTCCCGTCATCCCAAGCTGCACTAAAAACACATGTTAAGGCATTTAAATATTTCAACAAGTGCCTAGGTAAAGCTAAGGGAAAGGTTTTGGTTGTCTATCAAAGTCCTAATTCTATAGCTAGTCATCTCCTATGACGTCTAGGTTCTTGTATTTTGGTTTAAGGATGATTTTTTTCATCAAAGAATAATTAAGTTCAATTGTTCTTGTGAAACATTCCATCATATTGAGGAAGTGCTTAAGACGAATCTTAAACATCTTTTCAATATTGCTGGAATTGTTCTAAGCCCAAATGAATTTAATTAATCAGGTGAATTAATCATCCGAGGTTTAATTAAGTTTTGTTCTTATGCTCAGTGAACTAGAATGTTTGAATATCCTATGAATGAAGTGCTTCACTTAATACTCCATTTAGGAGTTATGATAACAAGAGCTTTTAAGGGCAAATTGATGTTTTAATGATTTGTGATTTAATTTAATTTTAATTAATGGATTTAAGTTTGGAATAGTGTTCAAGTTGTTTTAGATTTATTTTGAATTCTTTATGTTTTAAGTGATGTTCTATTTAATTCAATTTAATTTAATTTAATTTAATTTAATTTGGTTTAATTTAATTTTAATTTAATTTTATTTTAATTTTAATTTAATTTTAATTTTATTTTAATTTGATTTTATTTTTGATTTAATTTAATTTAATTTAATATGTTTTAATTTAATTTAATTTAACTTGAATTTACTTTGATTTAATTGTGATTTAATTTAATTTTACTTTGATTTAATTTTTATTTTTGATGTTTTAAAGATGATTTAATTTAATTATTAAAGTATTAATTTAATTGAAATTTTGATTTAATTTAGTTTAAATGTTTCAATTTTAATTTAGTTTAATGATTAAGTCTTTTAGTATTTTAAATCTTGAGTTTGGCTTATCATTTTAATTGGGAATTAAATATTATTGAAGTGATTAATTTAGGGACTCTTAAATTAAAGAATAAATGTCTTCTTAATAATATCCCTATTTTAACAATTTCAATTTTTATTAATCTTCCAAATTTAATTAATTAATTAATTAAGGTTTACTTTAATTATTCTTAAAAATGATTGATGGGTCTCTATCCTTTAATTATTTAAATTTCAATCATCCAAATCAGATTAGGATCAAATATTTTACTCTCTCATTTTATTAAGCCTAAAGTTTTAATTAAGGGTTAGAATTTTAATTACCATTTTGCCCTTCAAGCTTAATAATTCCATAACTCACTAAATTGAGCTTAAATAAATTTGAAATTTTTATGTGACTTTACTCACATGTCAATTAAGACATTAGAGGAGAAAATGTAATTTTTTTTATTTAATTTATTTATATAATTATTTTTTGTGGAAAATAGGGATTTTCAAGGAAAATTCAATAAGATGACCAAGGGGATTTTTCTATCCTTAAGAAAATTATGGGACATTCCTAATTACCAAAGGACCACTTGGACTAATTTTGGTGATTTTTTGAATTTTATTTTATTTATTATAATTATTTTGAGTTTTGGAGCATTAATTAATTTAAAAATAAATTAAAGGTTGAAAAATGAATTTTATATTTTTCAAAAATCTCTCTCATATCAGGGAAACCAAAGAACCAACTTTTATAATTTTTTGATTTTTCTTTGTTTTATTAGAATTATTTTAGTGAAAAGGTTAAAAAATACATTTTTTAATATTAAAAATTACAATATGCCTTTAAAATTCAATATCTTATCCTAGGGACTTAAGAAAAATATTTGGTTTGTTCCTAAGTGTTTAGAATTCAAAATATGACATTTTGGTGATTTTTAATATTTTTGTGATTTTTATTATTTTTTAATTATTAAAAATATTAAAATAATGATAAAAATAACCTTTTTTAGAAAATTATGATTTTAATTTTCTTAAATTTTCCTGATATCAGAGAAGCTTCAAAACCATTTTTGTGAATTTTTGAAAAGTATTTTGTGAGTTATGAATTTTTAAAGTTTGATTTCATTCATGAGGTTTAATTAACTCATTTGGTGGGGCTAACCAAGTCCAATTGATCTCAAAATTTTATGTGGTGTTCTCCTATCCCTAGAGGATAGTGGAGAATTATTTTTAAGTTAATTTGATGAATGGTTAACCCTAATTAATTAAAGTTCAATTTTGGGTATTTAGGCCAATTAGGGTTGTTCAAAGTGAATTAGCTCAAAAATTATTTTTCCTGGATCCCTCTGGTCACAAGAAACATCACCAAATTTTTATAGAATTTATTTCTAAACATGCTAATTATTGGAATTAAAATGGTCAAAACAGTGGCGTGAACTTGAAAAATCAATAACTTCTCATACGGATGGCCTCTGACCTTGGAAAATTCAGGGAATGTCCCCAAGTTCAGAGGCTTCAAAAGCCCTATAGTCTCATGTTATGGTGAATTTTTTACATGCATGGAGAATTAAAATAGTCCAGAGAGTAAATAAATCATTAAAAAATAAAATACTTGATGAAATTACTTGATTTCTTTTCCACATTTTTCTCCTCTGTTCACTGAGTAAGAGGGTTATTTTATTTTATTTTTAGGATTTTTCTACACAAAGTTATGAATTTTTGAAGTTCTGGTAATTAAATAAATAGAAAAATAGCTTATTTTTCTACTTATCCACGCAGTGCTGACTCAACCTCGGCGTCTCTGAAGCTCCATGCGTCGCCTCTTGATTCGGCGTCGTCATCTGACTGGGAAGCCACGCGGCCCGCGGTTCATGCCCCGTTGCGCTGTCCGGCTCAATCCCGACCGTCCGCTCAATACACGCACGATCTAAAGGTTCCCAGTCATCATCTACGACTGGTGTGAACCAGTGACCGTCAACCTTCTAACCCTAATTTCTCACTCGATTCTTAATGGATTTTTTAGTTATTATGCTCTATGGATTCGTCTTGAAGAGACGAACACATCCATACGGTAAACATACATTGAAATTGACCCAAACTCAATGGAGAATCTCTGGAAGCTCAGGAGGAAGAGTGAGTCCATACCTTTGCTCAGAGAAGTGAAGCTTCGATCTGAGAGTTGTGTCACGTTTGATTGAGTCCTAGCAAGCTCCAGATGAAGTCCCTTGGCACAGTGAATTGCCTAGGTACAAAAGTGACCACAGCCAATCACAAAGCTTGGAGGCTGGAAGCAATGGCTGGCCTGGTGAGGGGGCTTTTGCTGGAAAACTTCTCCTCTTGGTCTGGTGAAGGTGTAGGACCAATCAATTTGGAGATTGGCTCACTGTTGTGAAGTGTCCTGGTTTTGGGCTTGGATTTCAACTCTGAAATTGAGCTCACAGAAAGGAAATGGCAAAGGGATTTCAGTGGGGAGCAAGTTCTCTATATGTGGAGAGTGGTCTGGGAAGATTTTTGCAGGGTTTCAGTAAGGTTTTGTTCAACACCTCCCTTGGCCGAGAGGAGGGGGTGTTTAAATAGGAGAGGCTGGAGGGCCTCCCAGGGGGGTTTAAGGGCTGGGATCAGCTTCTCTGGTGAAGAGAAGAATAGCTGCAATGGTCATTTGGAGTGAAGCAGCTCGGCAAGGTGGAATTCCAAAATTTGGCTCCTCCCAAGGTCTCGGCCATGGTGTTTTTCGGCGATCCGGGCGGCTGGCTCGCAGGCATGGGTCACCCTCGGGTTCGGGTGGGTCGGGTCGGAGGTTTGTGCAGGCAATTGAGCTTTGTCATGTGTAAAGGGCTTGGATTAAAATGGCATGGGGGAGAGGCCATTTTGGCTTGATTTGGTCAAAGCCATGATTTTAGGTTAGGTTCACCTCCCCATGACTGATTTGGGCTGAGGGAGGATCATTTGCATCAACTAGAAAGGGGTGGTGAAGTCCCCATCTAAAGTGATGTCGCTAATCATGGTTTAGTGTGTAACATGGAAGGGGTTCAAAAGCTTAATGAAGGTTTAAGAAAGGGGGCCCTCCTCTTGCTAATTTGGGTATGGTCACATGTCAAACATCCCATGGCTTCATATGGCTTGTACATGGCTTGTCTTTGGCTCACCTATGGCTTGGCAAGAGCTTGGTCAATTTCATAAAAAGGATTTTGTGAATTTTGGCATTTTGATGGGGATTGTTATGAGGCTTGATTTGGAATTATTTGGTGATGGATTTTAGAACTTAGGAAGTGTTTTAAATCAAAGGGATGATGAGAGGAATTTCATGTGGGCTTTATCATGGACTTTGGGCTTTTGAACTTGCTTTTGATGGGCTTTTAGAAAGGCTTAAGGGAGTGGGCCTTTATGTTTAACAATGAGCTTTTAGATGAAAAATTTTTCAAAGGGCCATGCCAAAAAAATGCTGAGTTTAATTTAAGGATGTGTCTTGAATGATTTGAAGCAAATTTGAGGTGGTTTGGAATTAAATTGGGTTGAATTTGGGTTCATTTGGTAAATGGGCCAATGTAGGTCAAATTGGGCTAATTTGGGCCAATGTTAGCCTAGGGTTGAAATTGATGTAAAAATAATGTTGGGAAATGTTTATGGGAGTGTTTCAAAGAGGTTTCAACTTTGGTTGGGTTTTGGTTTTGGGACTTGGGCTTATTTGGGATAGGTTTTGGGTTTAGGTCAAAATTGGGCATTTTGGTTTTGGGTTGATTTTGAGTGGGGTTTGGGTCCAAATTTTGGGAAAATCATGTTATTGTTTTGTTTGTGGGGATGGTAGGGAAAGTTTAGAAAAGGTTTTAGGTCAATTGGAGTTGAATTGGTTTGGTTTGGGCTAAGCTTGGGTCATGGGTCCAAATTGGGCTTTAAGCTCAAAAGTGAAATTGGACCTAAATGTCAATCAAATTGGACTTAGATTTGGTCTATATTGATATTTTGGATATTAATTTGAAGTTTAGAATTGAATTGGACCGAAATTGGGGTCAATTGGGTAGATTTGGTTTGACATTGGGTTTACTTGGGTTAAGAATGGGGTAAATTGGGGGTTTTAGTAAAAGTGGGGTAAATTGACAAAATTGGCCCATAGTGTAGTTAAACAAAATGAAATTGAGAATATTTGGGATTTTTTGGAATTTTCTGGGAATTTTTTGAATTTTTGGATTTTTGGGTCAAGAGGGGCATTTTGGGTATTTGGAGGGTATTGGGGGTTACTTTTGGAATTTTTGGTATTTTTGGCTATGGATAATCAATTTGATTGGTGAGGAAATGTTCAAGGTTAATTTTGGGGAATTTTGGGTGATTTGGAAATTTTGGAGGATTTGGGCAATTTTAAGGGTTTTTGGTAGTTTTGATAGGTGTAGGGTCCCCGGGGTCAAAAATTGAAATTTTGGAAGAATGAAGATTGATCAAATATGAGTGGAATGGAATCACTTTGGTTGAGCCATGAAGCCTTGTTAAGCCTATATAAGCCATGAGAGGACTCATTTGAGGCATTCACTATGTTGTTCCTAACCCTCTTAGCCAGGGGCTTAGGGGTTAAGGTCCATCCATATGAATTACCTACATGAATCAGGGAGTCAAGTTGGGTATGGGTGTGGTTTTAGGATTTGTATTGTGTGTGTGAGAATGTAGAGTGTGAGTGTAGTGAGTGTGTAAGTCAACCCTCACCAGACCAAGCCACTCAGGGTGGTCCTAAGGCCAAAGAGTCCTATAGGGAACTCATCCTTTAAACCTCCACATTTGATCTCAACCCTCTAGGTTATTAGGGGTCTACAATCAAACTTGTGGGGTCTGTAGGGAGACAAGAAGTGGTTCAAATTTCTAAGGGATGGGACCCAATTCTAGTCCTCTAAGATAGTCAAAGGAACAGCCTAAGGCTAGATCCTAAACACTAAAAAGGGAAGAGAAGACATCATCAAAAATGAGGTCAAAAAATGGACCCCCAATAGGTGTGGTGTGCTACCCAAGCATACCGGGCGGATTGGCGTTGACCGAAGAAATCAACAAAACCAAAACAGATGTCCAAGTGACAAACTTAGGACGAAGTAGAAGAATTTCCGCTGGGGAGTATTTGGTATATTTTCAAGACTGAAGATTCCAGAACTCTCGATGGGGAAAGGAAAAGGAGGTGAATTTCATATCACAAGATTTCTAGAGATTGGATCATAGATTCATTTCATTTTTTTTTAAGTTTTAATTTTGAGTTTGAATTTCGATTTGAGTTTCAATTTTGATTTTATGCGGAGAAAAGAGTAGGGCTAAGGCCCACCCGAATGCATTTGTATGTTGAGAAGGAAGTAGGACTGAACCTATTCCAAATGCTGAGGAAGAATAGGACAAAGCCTATCCGAAATGCAGAGTGCTTTATTTTCAATTTCTCGCTGAGAGGATCAAATTTTGAGATTGTTGAGAAAGGAGTAGGACTGTGCCTATCCCGAGTACTGAGACTGCTGAGATGGGAGTAGGGCGGAAGCCTATCCCGAATGCTGAGATTGCTGAGATGGGAGTAGGGCGGAAGCCTATCCCGAATGCTGAGAATTTTGCTGAGAATGCTGAAAATGAAGAATTTTGTTGAAATTTATTTATGCAGAGATTGAGGAAAATTTTTCTGAGGATGCTGAGAATTTTGCTGAGAATGCTGAGAATGAAGAATTTTGTTGAAATTTATTTATGCAGCGATTGAGGGAAATTTTGCTGAGGTCCATGGGGAATTTTTGCTGAGATTCAGTTTATATAGTGGTTGTGAAAAATTTTGTTGATATTTGATTTATGCTATGACTATGAAGAATTTTACTGAGATTTGGCTTACGCTGAGATTTGAGAACGATTTTGCTGATATTTGGAAATGTAGAGTTTTATGAATGCGAGATCGAACATATTCGTTGAGATTTATGAATGCAGATATTGTGAAAACATATTGTAAAGTGCAGAGAATGTTTGTAGAAGTTCATGTGGATTTGAAGTTCTTTTTAATGTTTGGATTTTTATGAAAGAGAGTTTCTTATTTATTTTCCTTTTCTTTTCTGTTCTTTGTTCGAAGTTCATTTAACTTTAATGGTGTTTCCCAGTCAATTTGCATAAAAGGAGGTGAAGGCAAAATGTGACATGGTCACTTTCATTCCAATCTTGTTGAAGATACATCATACAACGCGATCTGAAATATTTCTCATACAATCCATGACTCAAAATGGACTATGTATGATTCTTGTTGATCCATCCAAAAAGTATCTGTTAGAAATCCATGTCTGAATAATGAGATACACGGTCAATAACATCACCTTCCAAGCCACCCTTGGCAGGGAATGCCGCATGGATGTACAATGGAGGTGTGCTATTTCCCGTGTAACTCACGGCTCGTAGGGGCCGGAGATTCTCCAATTCGGGATCCGGCTGGAAGTGGTAAGGCGCCTTTACGTCGTCCATCCTTCTCAAAATGACGGAGATCCGCTCCACTTGGTACTCCGGTATATAATGTTTTGCGATGTCTGCTCCATTTCCTTGTAATATCATGACGAAACCTACCGGAAGTGGTATCTCCACTGGCCCTCGGAACTTACCAGGGCCTGCTCTCCAGAGGTCAGATCTGAACATGATATTGCATTGGTTAACGAACGAAACTGTGCAGAAAGGTCTGACAAAGTCGTGGTGATCTATGTGTGGAGGTATGCAGTCGCCCTTCTGATAAATGTTGATGATGCAACTGTTGGGTATGTAGTTTGCTGGAAGTACCCTCCATGTTATCATTCTTTTCACCATTCTTTTAATTATTCTCGGCATTAGATCCACCTCACCGTGACGGAGTATCCCTGGTGAATTTCCTTTTCTATCCTTTGCGAAGTTATAGCAACATCCGCATTGTATTGTGACTCTTCCTTTCCCTGGCATCCATTTTCGGGGTTCCGAATAAGTCTTTTCTCTTAGATGGCCTGATCGACCCATTTTCTGAAGTTCTAAAATACAATCCACAATCTGCTGTTGCTCGTACTCGAGAATACACCCGTGTGTAACTCGAGGCCTTCCAAAATGTTGATTCTTTTGCCTCTAATCCTTTCAAAGTATTCGAAAGTTTTCTTCTCAACATTTTGCATTCTTTCTAGTTCATATTCAGGGATTTTCTGCAAGTGACGAGGCCTAGTAACGTATTGCAGGATGTATGGCTCAATCCCGTCACGTTCTCCTGCATACCTTGGCTCCTTGGGGATTGTCTCTGTCTGGACATCCTCCGGGGTTGCTTCCGCAACAAGGTTCTTCAGATATGGTATCTCTATACGGCGTCGAGGCACTGATTCTATCTCTGTTCTTCTTGGCACTTTTTCGATCTGTTCTGATTCTCTCGGTGTTGACTTTCTTCTTTCTGGTTCCTGACGAACCGATATCTTTGAAATGTGTGTGTTGTCGGCATATTTTTAGGTTGTGTGTTTTATTTTGAAAAGGGGTCGCCTAACAGAAGTTGTCGGCGAATTTTTAATTTAATTTAAATAAATAATTTTGAAAAGTAGTATTTGATTTTGAAAATAATTTTAAATTTGAAGGTTTTAAGATATGAGATCAAACTGATCTCACATCCCGAATAGTTTATATAAACGAGCACCGCACCACAAACCGTGTATCTATCCCGAAGAATAGACACACTTTGCTTGATGATGGGGCTCGATTAAATAAACTAGGAGATTTGTGACATCCGTTTAGTACGCGAACCAATTTTATAAGCCGACAAATTCCCCTGCTTAATATGAAAGCATTAAACGAGGTTTATATTACCCGGGTTCTTTAAAATTCCCTATAAGGGCAAGCCCCTATAGTTAATTACATCTTAAGTGACGGGAATCACCTAAGAAAACTCTCGATAATAATCAATAATTCGCTCTCAAGGATTTCGAAGTTTAAGTTTTCGAAAGGATTGAATTTTGGAATTTCAATAGGGAATGGATCAAATTTGGAACATTTTGTTTTGGGAATCCAAAGGAAGAAAAGTAGGAAAAATCACAGATTCGAAGCGAACTTCGGTAATTTCCCGACTATCCTATTGTTTGGCTTGAGTTTAGGAAAGTCTTAATATTATCTGATATTTCAATCTTGCCAATTTTATTTAATTAGGACTTATATTCGTATGATATGATTATACAAATAGCCTCGAAGATATGAGGGTTTATGTCGTATCGGACGACTACCTCGGAATCCTAAAACTGGTTAGGGCTTAATTTGCAGTGCAAATGCCTAACAAAAGGTTGAGGATTTATGTTGCACTAGGCAAACTACCTCGAAATCCTATGGCTTGGTTGTTTAATTCTAGGAAAGTTTTCTTTGAAGTAGACTCGAGTTTTCTTGATGACGATGGTCGTCTTGCCCACCATGCTCCGAGCTCCTTGTTGTTGCAGAGGTTTTAGTTTTAGAAGTCATAAATCGGGGATGAGAAAAGTGTTTTGGTTTAGAGAAAATCTTAATTTCCAAGTGTTTTCAATATTTTAATTAAAACAAATCTTAAAGTTGATTATAACGACACCGGTTAAGATCCCACGGTTCCATCCTTCCGGCATCATTATTTTTATCGGATTCACTTAGTCCGGATGAATTTGCTAAACTCAGCTGAATGAGTTCCACACTTTCATTTAGACCGTGGGAAATCCCGTTAGCAACACGTAGGTTACATCATCCGAGGTATTCCCGATCATCCAACGGGACGTTTTAATTTAGTTGTAATTGTAGTTTTGTGTTACGTTTGTGATTAAATTTTGAGTTGTTTTATATTTTGAAATGTTGTGGCGGTGAATTTTATCTTGCAATGACTTTTAACTTAGTTTTGGTTTCGGTTTAGGGACTATCCTAAAGGTGTGGGTTTTCATGCAACGAGTTGTTTATCATGCAAGAAAAGTAAGTGCGATGCGATTAAATAAATTGCAATAATGTAAATTGCAAGAAAGTAAACTGCAATAAAATAAAAGCGTACCTGGAGGGTCTTCCCGTCATCCCAAGTTGCACTTAAAACACAATTAGAATATTTAAGCAAGTTCCTAGGTAAAGCTAAGAGAAGGGTTATGGTTTTCTACCAAGTTCTAATCCTATAGTTAGTCATTTCCTATGACGTCTAGGTCTTTGTATTTTGGTTTGAGGACGATTTTATTCTTCAAAGAATAATTAAATTTAGTTGTTCTTATAAATATCCTATCATATCGAGGAAGTGCTTAAGACAAATCTTAAACATCTTTTCAATATTTCTAAGATTGTTTTAAGTCCAAATGAATTTAATTATATAAATGAATTAATCGTCCGGGGATTCAAATTTTGTTGTCTTGCACGATGAACTAGGACATTTGAATGTCCTATAAGTGAAGTAACATTTCATTTAATGTTCTCGTTTAGGAGTTATAATAACCAAAGCTTTCGAGGGTAAATTGGTATTCAAATAATTTAATTTAGGTTAATGGGTTTAAATTTGGAATAGTGTTCAAGTTATTTTAGATTTATTTTGAATTCTTTATGTCTTTGGTGATGTTATATTTAATTCAACTTAATTTAATTTAATTTAATTTAATTGAGTTTTAATTTAATTTTAATTCAATTTAGTTTCATTTGATGTTAAATTAAATTAATTTGATTTGATTTAATTTTAATTTAATTTGATTTAATTTAATTTAATTTAATTTGATTTTATCTTTAATTTAATTCAACTTTTAATTTTAATTTAATTTAATTTAATTTAATTCAATTTAATTTACTTAATTTAATTTAATTTTAAATTTAATTTAATTTAATTTTTAATTTAATTTTATTTTTAATTTTAATTGAAATTTTAAAAGAGTTTAATAATTTAATTTTAGTTTAATGATTAAGTCTTTTAATATATTTTAAATTTGAGTTATCATTTTAATTAAGAATTGAATATTAATGAGATAATTAATTTAGGGATTTTTAAATTAAAGAATAAATCTCTTCCTAATAATATCCCTTTTTTAATAATTCCAATTTCATTATTCTTCCAAATTTAATCAATTATTTAATTAAGGTTTAATCATTTTAAATTGCTTAATGGGTTTCTACCCTTTAATTATTTAAATTTCAATCTTCCAAATCAGATTAGGATCAAATATTTTACTTGTTAATTTTTTATTAAGCCTAAAGTTTTAATTAAGGATTAAAAATTTTAATTACCACTTTACCCTTTAAGCTTAATAATTTCATAACTCACTAAATTGAACTCAAATGAACTTGAAATTTTTATGTGACTTCACTCATATGTCAATAAAGACATGAGAGGAGAAAATGTGATTTTTACTGTATTTAATTTATTTATATAATTATTTTTGGTGGAAAATAGAGATTTCTAAGGAAAATTTAATAACATGACCAAGGGAAAGTTTCTGTCCTTAAGAAAATTAGGGGACATTCCTAATGACAAGAGGACCACTTGGACCAATTTTGGTGATTTTTTGAATTATATTATTTTTATTATAATTATTTTAAGTTTTGGAGTGTTAATTAATTTAAAAATAAAATAAATGTTGAAAAATGAATTTTATATTTTTCAAAAATCTCTCTGATATCAAGGAAATCAGAGAATCAAAATTTGCAATTTTCTGATTTTTCTATGATTTATTATAATTATTTTAGTGAAAATGCTAGAAAATACATTTTTTTAATTTTAAAATTACCCTAGAGCTTTAAAATTTAATATCTCACTAAATAGACCTAAGAAAAATATGGGGTTTGTTCCTAAGTGATTAAAATTCAAAATGTGACATTTTGGTGAATTTTATTATTTTTGTGATTTTTATTATTTTTTAATTATTAAAATATTAAAATAATATTAAAAAATCAACTTTTTTAGAAAATTGAAATTTTAATTTTCTTAAGTTCCCCTAATATTAGAGAGGCTGCAAAACCAATTTGGTGAATTTTTAAAAAGTATTTTGAAAGTTATGAATTTTTAAAGTTTAAATTGACTAAATGGCTTAATCAACCCATTTAGTAGGGCTAACCAAGTCCGATTGACCTCAAATTTTTATGGTGGTTTCCCCTGATCCTAAAGGTCAGTGGAGAATTAATTTCATGTCAATTTGATGTATGGTTAGCTCTAATTAATTAGAGATCCATTTTAGGTGTTTAAGCCAATTAGGGTTGTTTTAAATGAACTAACTCAAAACCTATTTTTCCTAGGGTCCTGCGGTCATAAGGAACATCACCTAAATTTTCCTAGAATTTATTTCACAACATGCTATTTACTAGAATTAAAATACTCAAAACGAGTAACATGAATTTGAAAAATCAATAACTTTTCATAGGGATGGCCTCGACTTTGGAAAATTCGGGGAATGTTCCCAAATTCAGAGGCTTCAAAAGCCCTATGGTCTCATGCCATGGTGAATTGGATAAATGCATGGAGAATTAAAAATATGCAGAGAGTAAATAAATTATTAAAAATAAAATACTTGATGAAATTAAATGATTTCTTTTCCACATTATTCTCCTACGATTCACTCGAGCGAGAGGGTATTTTTATTTTATTTTTCTGATTTTTCTACACAAAGTTATGAATTTTTGAAGTTTAGGGAATTAAATAAATCAGAAAAATCCCTAATTTTCTATTTATTCACGCGGCGCCGCGTCAACCTCGGCAGCTCCGAAACGCCGCGTGGCGCGCTCCCATTCGACGCCGCCATCTGACTCAGCGCTCCCGGGGCCCGCTGTATCGTTCCGTCTTCTGATCCGACGCGATCCTGGTCGTCCGTCCGCGCGTGTATTGGATGGACGGCATCCGTTCATCGTCCCCAAGTGTCCTAACCCGAGAGCCGTCCACACTAAATCCCTAATATCTCACTCGATACTCGATGGATTTTCATGTTCTTATGCTCTATGGATTCATCATGAAGAGACGAACCCATCTATACGGTTATCATGCATTGAAATTAAAGCATTTGAAATGGAGAATCTCCAGAAGCTCGGGATGAAGAGTTAGCTCATACCTTTGCTCGGAGAAGTGTGGCTTCGATGCGAGGGTTGTTGCACCTTCGATTGGATCTAGCAAGCTCCGGATGAAGTCTCCTAGTGCAGTGAATTGTCCAGGTATGATTTCGACCACAGTCGATCCACAAAGCTTGGAGGCTGGAGCAAGCTGGGTGGCTCGGAGATGGGGCTTTTCGTTGGTGGACACCTTCCCTTGGTACGGTGAAGGTGTAGAACCAATCAATTTGGGGATTGGCTCACTGTGGAGAAGTGTCCTGGTTTTGGGTGGAATTTCGGTTGAGAAATTGGATTTTGTCGGTGGGGATTAGGGCAAATTGACACTGGGGATCAACTTACTCTAAGGGTGGAGAAGGGTTTGGAACAATTTTGGCGAGTTTCGGCAAGGTTTGTGCAACTCTCCTCTCATGGCCGTGAGGGGTCGGGTTTAAATAGAGGTGGTGGAGAGCCTCGCGGGGATGGCCGAGGGTTGGGATCGAGCTGCTGCGGTCGTGGGAAGAACGGCCATGGTGGCCATTGGGCATGGGGCGGCTCGGCGAGGTGGAATTCCAAAGTTTGGCTCCTCCCGAGGTCTCGGCCATGGTGTTTTCCGGCGACCCGGGTGGGCGGCCGGCGGGCATGGGTCACCCTCGAGTCCGGGTGGGTCGGGGTCGGAGGTTTGTGCATTCGATTGGCAATTGCCATGTGTAAAGGCTTTGAATTAAAATGGAATGGGGAAGGGGTCATTTTGGCTTCAATTTGGTCGATCCATTGGTTTGGGTTGGGTGCACCTCCCCATGGCTCTGATTTTGGGCTGAGAGAATCGGTTAGGTCGACGAGAGAGAATGGTATGGTCTCTATCCATGATGAGGTGGCTAAACATGGTTTAGTGTGTGTCATGAATAAGGTTAAAAAGGCTTAATGAAAGATTAGGAAAGGAGCCCCTCCTCTTGCCATTAATGGCATGGTCACATGCCAAACTTTCATGGCTTCATATGGCTTGGGAATGGCTCATTCATGGCTCCATTTGGCTTGGGAAAAGTTTAGTCGACTTCATAAAAATGGAATTTAAGGATTTTGGACATTTTGGTGGAAAGTTGGATGAAGCTTTATTTAGAATTATTTGATCATTGGATTAGGACTTAGGGATGATTTTAATTGAATGCATGATGAAGAGAATTTGTCATATGGGCCTTAGATTGATTTTGTCCCTTTGGATTTTGGTGGAGATGGGCTTTAGGAAGGTTTAAGAAAGTGGGCTTTTGGTTTGGAAATAAATTTATGGATGGGGAATTTGTGAAGGATTGGGCCACACAAATGTTGTTTTTAGCTCATGGATGAGTCATGAGTGACTTGAAGCAAATTGGGAGTGATTTGGGTTTGAATTGGGTTGAATTTGGGTTCTTTTGGTGAATGGGCCAACATAGGCCCAAGTGGGCCAAGTTGGGCCAATGTTGGGCTAGGGTTGAAATTGATGTAAAATAAATGTTGAGAAATGTTTATGGGAGTGTTTCAAAGAGGTTTTGACTTTGGTTGGGCTTTGATTTTGGGGTTTGGGCTCATTTGGGTGAGGTTTGGTTTTAGGTCAAAATAGGGCCTTTTAGCTTTGAGTTGAAGTTGAGTGGGGTTTGGGTCTAAATGTTGGGCAAATCATGTTAGTGTTTTGCTTGTGGGGATGCTAAGGAGGATTTAGAAAAGATTTGGGGTTAATTGGAGTTGAATTGGGTGAGTTTGGGTTAAGTTTGGGTCATGGGTCCAAATTGGGCTTTAAGGCCAAAAGTTAAGTTGGATCCAAATGTCAATCAAATTGAACTTGGATTTGGTCTAGATTGGTATTGGGAATGTTTAATTGAAGTTTAGAATTGAATTGGACTAGAATTTGGGTCAATTGGGTAGGTTTGGTTTGACATTGGGTTCACTTTGGGTTAAAATGGGTCAAATTGGGGGTTTTGACAAAAGTAGGGTAAATTGACAAAATTGGCTCATGGTGTAGTTGGACAAAATGAAATTAGGAATATTTGGGATTTTCTGGAATTTTCTGTGAATTTTCAAAATTTTTTGGATTTTTGGGTCAAGGGGGGTATTTTGGGTATTTGGAGGGTATTGGGAGGTATTTTTGGAATTTTTGGTATTTTTGGGTATGGATGATCAATTTGAGTGGTGTGGAAATATTTGGGATTGATTTTGAGGAATTTTGGGTAATTTAGGTGATTTTGAAAAAGTTGGGTAATTTCAAGGGCTTTGGTAGGTCAGACGGGTGTAGGGTCCCGGGGGTCAAAAATTGAAAATTTGGAAAATTGAAGATTGGGTGAATTTGAGTGGAATGAAGTCATTTTTGTTGAGCCATGAAGCCACATCAAGCCCACATGAGCCATGAAGGGACTCATTATGAGGCATCCATTATGTTGTTCCTAACCCTCTTAGCCAAGGGCTTAGGGGTTAAGGACCATCCATGTGAATCACCTACATGAGTCGGGGAGGCCGAGTTAGGTATAGGTGTGTGAAAGTGTAGTGTATGAGGTGTAGTGTGTGTGTAAGTCGGCCCTTTCACCGGACCGAGCCACCCGGGGCGGTCCTAAGGCCGAAGAGTCTATAGGAACTCATCCTTTAAACTTCCACATTTGATTTCGACCCTCTAGGTGATTAGGGGTCCACGATCGAGTTTGTGGAGTTTGCGGGGAGTTAAGAAGTAGTTTGAATTTCTAAAAGGTGGGTCCCGATTCTAGTCCCCTAAGATAGTCGAAGGAAAAGCCTAAGGCTAGATCTAAGTCACTAAAAGAAGAAGAGAAGACCTCATCGAAAATGAGGTCGACAAATGGACCCCGATAGGTGTGGTGAGCTGACGGAGCACACGCGCGTATTGGTGTTGACCGAAGCGATCGGCAAAACCAACACGGATGTCCAAGTGACAAACTTAGGACGAAGTAGAAAAGTTTCGTCTGGGGAGTGTCGAGTATATCTGCGAAGCTGGAGATTCCTGAACTCTCGGCGGGGAAAGGAAAAGGAGGTGAATTCTAAATCACATGATGGGGGGAATTTCAATTTAGATTTCATTTTGTTTTAGTTTAAGTTTTGATGTGTGAGTTTAGATTTCAATTTGGAGTTTCGATTTAGATTGAAGTTTATCAAAATTAATTTGAAGGGATTTGATTTGAAATGAAAAAAATGGAATTTTGTGGTTTTAGGTGTAACATCTTCGACCTCGAAAAGAAAATTGAAATGATTGGATTGAATCATTACAATGAGAAGAGATCTCAGAGCAATGCGGTGTTCGATGTAAAATCCTTAACCCTAAGAGTTTGACTTTGATGTATTTTATTGCTGTAGGGAAAGAATCCTAAAGCAGTGCAGTCTCGGAAGTAAAATCCTTAACCTCAGGAATTTGATTTGATGTATTTCATTGCGATAGGGAAAGGATCCTAAAGCAATGCAGTCTTGGATGTAAAATCCTTGACCCAAAGGTTTGAATTTAGATGTATTTCGGTGCGATAGGGAAAGAATCCTAAAGCGGTGCGGTATCGGATGTAAAATCCTCGACCCGAAAAGTTTGATTTTGATGTATTTCGGTGCGATAGGGAAAGAATCCTAAAGCGATGCGGTATCGGATGTAAAATCCTCGACCCGAAAAGTTTGATTTTGATGTATTTCGGTGCGATAGGGAAAGAATCCTAAAGCGGTGCGGTATCGGATGTAAAATCCTCGGCCCAAAAAGGTTTGATTTTGATGTATTTCGATGCGATAGGGAAAGAATCCTAAAGCGGTGCGGTATCGGATGTAAAATCCTCGACCCGAAAAGGTTTGATTTTGATGTATTTCGGTGCGATAGGGAAAGAATCCTAAAGCGGTGCGGTATCGGATGTAAAATCCTCGACCCGAAAAGTTTGATTTTGATGTATTTCGGTGCGATAGGGAAAGAATCCTAAAGCGAGTGCGAGTATCGGATGTAAAATCCTCGACCCAAAAAGGTTTGATTTTGATGTATTTCGGTGCGATAGGGAAAGAATCCTAAAGCGAGTGCGAGTATCGGATGTAAAATCCTCGACGAAAAAGGTTTGATTTTGATGTATTTCGGTGCGATAGGGAAAGAATCCTAAAGCGGTGCGGTATCGGATGTAAAATCCTTGACCCTGAGAAAAAATAAAATTGATGTTTGATCTGAGATTTGATTTGAGATGCGGAAAGATTGAATTCGAAATTTGGAAGGATGAGTTTGAACTCGGTGAGATTTAATTTAAGATTTGATTTGAATTTGATTTGGAATTTGATCGAAATTTGATTTGAGATTTGATTTGAGATTTGATTTAACACTTATGTTGATTTTGTTTATCTTTAATGATTCAATTTTATTTTATCGTCTATTTAATGTTCATGTGAATTTGGTGTTCGTCATTTTCAGATTTTTAAGGAAAGTTTTCTTTTATTCTCTCTTTTTATTTCTTTTCTATTCTTTGTTCGAAGTTCATTTAACTTTAATGGCGTTTCCGATCAATTTGCACAAAAGAGGTGAAGGCCAAAAATGTGACATGGTCACTTTCATTCCAATCATGTTGAAGATACATCATACAACTCGATCTGGAATACATCTCATACAATCCATGTAGACTCAAAACGGACTATGTATGATCTTCGTCGATCCATCCAAAGAAGCATCTGTCAAAAATCCATGTCTGAATAGTGGGGTACATGGTCAATAACATCACCTTCCAAGCCATCCTTGGCGAGGATACCGTATGGATGTACATTGGAGGTGTGATATTTTCCATGTAACTCACGACTCGTAAGGCCGGAGGCTCTCTAGCTCGAGGTGCGGTCGGAAATGGTAAGGTGTCTTCTCGTCGTCCATCCTTCGAAAGTAGCGAGATCCGCTTCATCGGTACTCCTGGTATGCAATGCTTAGCGATATCTGCTCCGTTGCCCTTCGGTATCATGACGGAACCTACGGTAAAGGTATCTTCATCGGCCCTCGGAACTCACCGGGCCTGCTATCCGGAGGTCGGATCCGAACATGATGTTACACTCGTTCGGGAAAGAGGCGTGCGAAAGGTCGACAAAGTCGTGGTGATCTATGTGCGGGGGTATGCGGTCACTACTGTTTGTAGATGTTGATAATGCGGCTATTGGGTATGCAATCTGTCTGCGGTACCCTCCATGTTATCAATCTCTTTACCATTCTCTTGATGACTAATGGCATCGGATCCACTTGCCCATGACGGAGTATTCCGGTGGGTTTCCCTTCTGTCTTCAGCGAAAGTTGTAGCGGCATCCGCATTGTATTGTGATTCTTCCCTTCCCTGGCATCCATCTCCGGGGTTCGAGTATGTGTTTTCCCTCGGGCGGCTGCTCGGCCCATCCTTTTCAAATCCCGGATGCAATCCACGATTTCTTGTTGTTCATACTGCGAGAATACGTCGTATGTAGCTCGAGGCCCTCAGTATATTGATTCTTCTGCCTTTAATTCTCTCGAAGTATTCGAAGGTTTTCTTTTCGACATTCCGCATTCTCTCCGGCTCGTATTCGGAATGATCTGCGGATGGCGAGGCCTTGTGACATATTGTGGGATATACGGTTCAATCCCTTCACGTTCTCACCGCATACCTCGGCTCCTCGGGGATGATGCTGTCGGGACATCCCCGGGGTTGCTACGCAACAAGGTCATGCATCAGCTGGTGGTTCTATCCGGTGGCGTGGTAGCCTTCTTTCTTCGATCTTTGTGAGATTTCCACTGGTCCTTTCGTTATCCTAGGAGCTGGCCTCCTTTCTTCGGGTTCCTGGTGAGCCGGTGTCCTTGAAGTGTATGTGCGCGTGCATAGCTTGTTTCGTCGTCGCCGGTCCGCGGCTAGTTTTGTTAACATCTTACGGATACGGCGATTCTTATTTCTTCGTTGCGTTGCTTGTGAGAGTAGCTCTTCAAGAACTTCACGAGTATACGTGGGCGCGGCGGCGACAAGCTTGCCCTCTGCTGTAGCAACTACGGATTTCATTTTCTTGTCTTCTTCGGTGTTTGCTTTTCTTTTCTTGTTCTTTGGATTGGTGGCTTGGGCCACCCACTTTCATCATTGTCTGCCGGGCGGTTCTTCTCGGTCAGTCGGGACCCGGTCACTTTCCTCGTACTTGTAGGCTCGTCGGTGCGAAATCCGAGTCGATCTCGATTATCGCTCCATCTTTCACCCTCTTTTCATCGAGTGCGAGGCTTACGCCATTCTTAAAGTTCAGGACCAACTGCCCGTTTGACATTTCCCTGCGAAAAGACAAGGAAAAGGATCAGAGGCTGTACTAAGAACAAGAACATTAAGAAAATGTTTATTAAAGACATTTTTTATTACTTCTTGTATTTTTAAATTTAGCAGGAATGAAGTAGGATAAGATCAGGGAAGAGATTTTGATTTGGAAAAGAAAACAAGGAAAACTTTATTATCATGATTTTATTTATTTTAGCATATTTTATTATTTTTGGGTTCGGACCCGATCATAAGTAATTACTTCGCCGTGTTTCTTAGGGATGAAGAATTCATTCCTTCGAAACATCGGGTAGCGTAATACTTTTCAAGTATCGTCCGTTGATCGGAAGCATATGTCGTTCTCCCTGGCGATTCACTAGGCGGTAGGAACCTCCCGAGTATGCTGCTTCGACCACGAACGGTCCTTCCCGAGTGGGTTCAAATTTTCCTCCTATCTTGCGATGTGCGAGAATAGGTCTCTTGAGAACAAGAACTAAGTCACCAACTTTGAAGGCTCTTGGGCGGACCGGTTTGTCATGGGCTTGAACCATCTTAGCTTGGTATAGTTCTAAGTTACGTTGCGCTGCAAGTCTTTTCCCTTCCGAGCTTTCTAATTCTTCGAGTCGTAATTTGGCGTTCTCTTCGTCGTGATTTTATTTGCAAGCTGCAATTCGAGTGAAGGAAGGCTCGAACCTCTAAAGGTAACATCGCCTCGGACCCATACACCGGAGCGTAAGGTGTAGCTTGAGTAGGAGTTACGAAGGTTGTCCGGTAGGCCCATAAGGCTCTAACAACTTCTCGTGCCAATTTCTCTTATTATCGTCCGAGGTTTTCTTTAAGATTTGAACGAGAGTTTTATTAAAAGCCTCGGCGAGGCCGTTTGCTCTTGGGTAGTAAATTGTTGAGTATCGCCGGTCGATTCCGTGTCTCTGACGAAATTGTTGATTTGTGTGCTTCGAATGCGACCGATTATACGAGATGATCTGCGCGGCACTCCGAAACGGTAGACAACTTGGTTCTTGAAAAGCTGTAGCACGTGGTGTGCTTTCACTTCTCTAAGTGGAGCTGCCTCTGCCCGCTTGGAAAAGTAATGCGTAGCCGCAAGAATGAAGCGATGTCCTTTTGAAGATGGTGGTTCTATCGGACCCGCTATATACGTGCCTCGACATTCGAATGGCCATGACGCGATAGTCGGATGTAGGACATTTGGAGGTTGGTGTAGAACCACTCCGTGCACTTGGCATTGGTGACGGCTCTTGGCGATTTTCATGCGGTCGGTCATCATCGAGGGCCGGTAGTACCACTAGTCTTTTAATTTTCATCTTCATCTTCGGACCGTGGTGAGCGCCACGGAGTCACGAATGTACCTCTTTAACAATTTCACGGGCCTCGGACCCGCTTAGGCACCTTAGCCACATTTGATCGAAAAGACCTTACGTACGATGTGTTGTTTATTAATGCGTAAGACAGAGTTCTTTTCTTGATGCGATGGGTTAGCGACCTATCGTCACGGTAGCTTTCTGTTTGCGGGTAGTCTATCAATGGTTGTCGTCGATCTTACGTGTTTTACATCACTTCTTCTACAGTTGATTCTTTTTCTTTTTCGATTTGTGTATTGTGTCTATATCAAGTTGTGATAGGACCTGACGTCCATGAGCCGACACTTCTGCTGATTCATCTTGTAAACGAGGCAAATTCTTTTGCGAGACGGGCTAAAGCATCGTGCTAAAGCATTTTCTTTTACGGGAATTTTGTAGATCGTCACATTTGGAATCTGTTCCAACAAGTTGTATGGCATCTTGGAAGTATTGTTCGAGTCTTGGCTTTAAAATTATGTCTTGTCCGGCGATCTGTTGAATGATTAGCTGTGAATCCCGTAGATGTTGATGTCTGTTATCCCCATTTGAATGGTTAATTCCGGTCCGTTATGAGGGCTTCGTATTACGCTTCATTGTTTGTACACGGTTACGTCAAGTGGTAGGAGTATCTTAACATCCCCGCTCCGGTGTTATAAAGATTAGCTCGATTCCTGCCTTACGAGCACTATCACTTGCGATTCTTCGTCTTTGTGTGCTTGAAGATGCTCCGTCGAAATATAATTCCCAACGTCGATCATCGGGGTCTTCTAGATTCATTATTTGTTCATGCGGCGAATCGTCGTTGAGAGGAGATTCGGCGGCGAAAGGTGTCTTTGCGAGAAAGTCTGCTAAGGCTTGTCCCTTTACGGCACGAAGAGGCACGAAAGTTATATCGAATTGCGATAATATCATTGACCATCGGCAAGTCTGCCGGAAAGTGTCGGACGAGTCATCGAAGTATTGCGATGGATTAAATTTCGAGATCGGGTTGACCTTATGAGAAAGCATGTAGTGCACTGAGCTTTTGAGCGGCGAAGATCGGGGCCGAACAATGCTTTTCGATTGCGGGATACCTTACTTCCGTCGGAAGTAAACGACGGCTTAAGTAGTAAAGAGCATTTTCTTTACCCTCATCATTGACACAGGTCTAACGGAGCTCGAGAGAGTCGTCTAAAGCCGCGGTGTAAAGTATCGATGGTCTACACTGAGGCTGGGGCTGCTAAGACGGGAGGTGTCATTAAATATTGTTTAATGTCCTCGAAGGCCTTACGGCATTTCTCTTCCCGAATAAATTTGGCGTCCTTTTTAAGCGTAGTGCGAGAAAGTGACACCTACGACGGGTTTGAGATAAAGCGTCGAAGATATGCCGACTTCCCTTGAAAAGATCGTAATTGTTTTAAGGTTTTGGGAGGCGGCATTTCTAAGATAGCTTTAATCTTTTCGGGTCGATTTCAATTCCACGATGTCGGACGACGAATCTAAGAATTTCCGGAGGTGACGCCGAAGGCGCATTTAAGGGATTCATCTTAAGGTTAAATTGTCTTAATCGTTCGAAAACAATTCTCGAATCATACGAGTGGTTTTCCTTTACTTTGCTTTTGATGACCACATCGTCCACGTAGCATTCGACTTGATTGTGGATGAGATCATCAAAAATTCTTGTCATTGCTCTACGGTAGGTTGCTCCTGCGTTCTTCGGTCCGAATGGCATCCATTGTGTAGCAAAATACTCCGATCGGCGTTCGAATGCTTGTAAGCTTTTCATCTTACGGAGCCATTTTTATCTGGTTGTATCACGAAGATCCATCCATGAATGAGAATATTTCATGTGTCGAAGCGATGTCGATCATTAATTACGGGATCGGTAGAGGGAATTCATCCTTTGGACATGCCTTGTTTAAATCTGCGAAATCCACACAAATTACGATCGACCATTCTTCTTTCGGTCGGCACTACATTGGCTAGCCAAGTCGGGTATTGTTCTTCACGGACAAATTTAGCGTCTATTAGCTTTTTAACTTCGGCTATGACTTGTTGTTCGATTTCTAGACGCATTCTTACGGGACCTTGTCGGCGGGACGAAGTAGGATCCACTCCTAGCTTATGGACTGCGACCTGCGGAGCTAATCTCGGCATCTCATCGTAGTTCCGAGCAAAACGATCTTTAAATTCCATTAATAATTTGATTATTTCTTCGGAGTCTTCTTTATTGAGTAAGGAGTAACAAAGGTAGGTCTAGGCTCTTCGCTAGTACCTAAGTTAACTTCCGTTAACTCATCTATTGTAGATTTGATTTCTTCTTCGAATTCGGTGGAGCGTCTCCGATTTGTACATCTTCGAGTTCGTACGTAGTTTCCATGCGGTTTTCATTGGATTCGCGAGTGATAACCAAGCAAAATTCGATATCGTCAGTCGATCTCTACTGTGCGGAATCCGAGTCCATACTTTGAATTGGGTGGACGACCGGAGTTATTCCATAATTTTTCAAAATGTTGTGATTGGCCTTTTGTCCATTGTCGAGGTAAGAAACCACGTTGAATTAAATTTTGAACACGGGGAGAGTACCACTCGAAAGGTAATTCCATTAATTCGATGAAGTGACATCTTGAATTGTACATTATTTTCGAGTTTTGGAGGAAGAAGCACCACGGTAGAACTTGATTGGCCTTGCACCGTCGTTACGTACCTCTTTGACCACCATACCCTCGATCTTGTTAGAATGGATCGGGGTTAGGGTCATAGTATGTACGTAGTGGTTAATCTTTTCGTACATTGATTTGTATTCTTCGTTCTTCTCATCTTCGAGAGAGATCTTGAATTGCGGCTTCTTCGACTTATTGTCGGTTGCTTCTTGCTTGATTTCTTTTTCTTCTTCGGAACTATCTTCCCGATCGACATTGATGGCTGGTTTCCTGCTGTCCAGTTGTCCTAACGTCTCTACCACGGCCTCGTCCCCGGCCTCGACCTCGGATGCGAGTTGTGGAGAAACCTTCACCATCTCGCCGGAAGGGAGTGGTGAGTGGCTGTTGGACTAGAACTTCGGGTTCTTCGTTGTCACTGAACTTTCTTTGCTTCATTTGTTACGGTATCTACGGAGAAGATTGTTTTCTTTGGCGGTGCATAATAAGGTTGCGTCTTCATGGATTCCAATCTCATGTACGGAGAATGGTTGTAAGTCACCTTTGATGCCTTTGTTCCCCTCCATCGTAGTATTTGATGCAACGATGTAGAGATGATGGTACCATCCTGTTTTCATGTATCCATGGTCGGCCAGGTAGAGCGTTGAACGACGTTTCGAATCGATTATGTGAAATTTCGCGGTTGTCTTTGCTAAGTCACCGGTCTTCATTAGTAGCGTTATTGATCCGAGGCTCTTTCTCCTTTACGGTTGAATCCTCTTAGTAACATTTTGTCGGCCTCGAGCTCGCGAGCATCGATTTCCAAGTATGCTTAGTGTTCGAAGACTCATTATATTGATTGACGCTCCTGGATCCACCAATACTCTGGAGAGTGTAAACTTCCCAATTGTAACTGAAATATACAATGGTCGGTTGTGATCTGTCTGTCCCAAGTAGTAGGTCATTGTCCGTGAAGGTAACACCTCGTTGTTCCTTTAACGAACAAACCTCATCTAAGGAATCTCCGACCATTTGAGCTAAGCGGAATTTACTGGATCGAGTAAGGCTTTGATCGAGCTTCTCTCATCTCCTTTGATAAGATGAGAGCGTCGTAGATGCTCAGTTTGGCCGGTAGTTTCCTAAGATGGGCTAGCACGTTGTAGTCCACTTTATTTCCATGTGTCTCGGCTTCTTCTCGAATGGGTATTTCTTCTGCTGGGGTTGGTTCTTCTTGAACAACCACACCTTTCCCTTGTCCTTTGGACCCATTCTCGGAGGTAGAACTTTTCCACTTCTTAAGTTGACTTCGTCAATTTCTTCGAATCTAGTGTTGAACTTGTCGGTGTCTCCTCCTGAATCGGAATGACGGGCTCTTCGGATTATCCTCGGAATGCGAAGGCTCTAACTCTATCGTATTTGGAGCTCCTCGAAACTCGCAGATAGATTCGTTGCTTGTTGAACTCGCGTAGCCTCCTTGATGGATGCCCTCTTCGTTATTTTGCTCGTCGAGATCGTGTATGATTTGAGAATTGTCGTTGATGTCGAAATCGATATCCGGATTGTCGCTAGTTACGTAATCGTTAGAAACAGTCAAAACGTAGCCAACGCCATCACCCTTATCATTATATGATCCCACCGAAGTGAGCGGATAATCATACAAAATCGAGAGGTTCGAGGGATTTCTCCCCGAATCGGAAACAACTATCCTAGGATAAGCGGCCCCTAGTCCAGCCTTAGGAGTCTCGGTCCTCTCTTCTTCGTCGATTTTCTTCTTCTCTTCGATCGTCTCTGTTGAGGTGGTTCTTCATCGCGAGTGATAGTACCGGCTTAACGGGTCTCGAACTCCGAATTGAAGCTCGCACGAAGCGGTTTAGATGCTTTGTCTAAAATCTTTCTCGAAGACCTCGTCCGGGCGGTAGTCCATCCATCGTCGATCGTGTAGGGATCTATCGGAATGATGGGATCGGTTGAGATAACATTGACGGAACCTCCTTTACGGGGTTCCTTCATGTACTCCTTAGGGATCGTTATATTCCCTTTCTGAAGGTTGTCGTTGAGCCAACTTTTGAAGGTAATGCAATCTTCTATCTTGTGCCCGAGCATCCGGTGGTAGGGGCAAAAGTTGGGATCACCTTTCTTGTTGACTTCCTCTGGTCTTTTAGGCTCTGGCAGTTGGAAATGCGGAGTCTTCATCGGACTACGGAACATTTTCGGCAACTTGCTTCATTCTTGAACGGATATTCTGCTGCTCGAAGCTCCCTTAATGTTCGTTGCGGACGAGGCGGTTGTTCATCTTGTGGAGATGACGTAATGCTGGGCGGGGTTCTTGGTAATTCTGTTGTGGTTCTTTGCGGCCGTTACGGTGGTATTTGCATCGGTTGCTTGCCTTTGTCAGCTGCTGCAACGATCCGGATTTCTTTTCAAAAGTCTTCACGGGCTTTTGCTTGTCCGTCTTGTCGGCGAAACTTAATTGCTTCGCCTCTTCTTGCAAGCTTCCGGCCTTGCTTAACAACTTCTCGAAAGTCTTAATAGTGAATCCTTTGAGGAGAAGTGCTATCGGGCCGTGAATGCTTTTAAGTAAGATGCCGACTGCATGTTGTTCTTGCAGTTGTGGTTCACACTTCATGCTTAAGTTTCTCCATCGAAGTATGTAATCCACCAAAGTTTCGTTCGGCCTTTGTTTCTCTACCACTAAATCACCTATAGTGATGTGGTGC
This sequence comes from Papilionanthe hookeriana x Papilionanthe teres, assembly GCA_022702705.1. Lineage (NCBI taxonomy): Eukaryota > Viridiplantae > Streptophyta > Magnoliopsida > Asparagales > Orchidaceae > Papilionanthe > Papilionanthe hookeriana x Papilionanthe teres. The sequence continues at coordinate 1,246,556 of CM040421.1, forward strand.
TGAGACTCCGGCGAATCGCTTGATGAAGAGGTTCTCTAACTCCGAGAACGTCTTCACGGAACCATTTGGTAGTTCGCATACCGGTCGAAGGCGATTCACGACGAATGCTGCGACGAGCTGTCGGAAGAGTAATGCATCGCTCCCGCCGGCATTGCAACAAGCCGGCACGAAAGTGTGCGACATCGTCGTCGGGGGTTCCCGGTTCCGTCGAAGGTCTTGAACGAGAGGTGGTACGAAGCCTTTCGGGTATTGGACGGCGTCGAATTCTTACGGGTAAGGTCTGCCGTCCGAATGGATGTCCCGTTCTTCGATTGTGCTAAGGCTTCTCGCTTTCTTTGTTCCACCAAGTTCTTGATATCCTTTTCGGGGATCATACTTTGTGTTGTATCCTTTTTCGAGTTGATCATCCCAGTTGACGGATGTAATCTCTTTTCCTCCGTCTACGATGTGAATGACCTGCGGGGTGTCTCTCTTTGTGGTTGCACTTGACTGCGGAGAGTGGCCGGAGCTACGACCATCTCTTCCATCCTTTTCGCCATTTGAGCGATCGTGTCGTCTTTCTCCTGAAGGCTGCCTTCTCATCGGTTCGGCTCCTCTCTTTACTGCGAGCTGCGGGGAGCACCTTGCGAAGGCGATGAAGCTCGTGTTTTGACCATGTTGATTTCTGCATATTCGTCGTCCATGAACTCCGATGAATCAATCTCGTCTCCGAACTTTTCTTCTCTTTCTTTTGCCGATCGTCGGATATCGGTTCTCGGCTTTTCCATGGCATCTTCTAGCGGGGCTTTTCGTGTGTCCTCGCGGTTGTCATGCGATAGGCTGCAGGGTCCCCTTTATCGCGGTAGCGCTTTCTTCGGATTCGAGTCTCTGGCGAGACTTTCTTTCTCGGGTTGTTGTCTCGATCTCAGCTGCCAGTGGTGGGACGCCATACCATCCTTCTAGCGGCGGAAGGTCCAGGACCGGATGGTGCAGTCGGCCAAATGCTTGGAAGGTGGTATCCTCCCTAATCTGTAATCCGAGACGACGACGGGCGGACTAGCCTTCATTCTTTTACTTGGCTTTTACGTCATGATGGCGGGTTCTACTCGGGGCCCGAGACGGGATTTGGCGGCACCCGCCTATCCTCCGTAAAATCTCCGATACGGGGCAGTTTTCCTTCTTTGCTAACTTTTCTACCAAAGTTTGCAGTCGAGCAAACGGCGTAGTTCTAGTCCTTTTCTTGCGGCTATCGTTGTAATATGCGGGCTGAGGCAATGCGGCAGCAATCCTGCGAACATTTTCCTCGTCCTCTGCGGCGGAGAGGGGATGGAACCTGCTTCCTCCCAAAAGTGGTATGTAGTCAAGCGGCGGTGTATATTCGGTAGCGGTGTATATTCGAGCGGTTACGGGATTTCCTCCGGAAAGCAATTTCGGCGGCTACGGCTTCTGCGGCGATCCTTCTACTTGTTTCTTCTTTGGGTCCTTGTCGGTGATGGAATCTTTGAGCCTGGACCCGATTTCGAAACGAGAAGGTCTTACAGGAAGATCTGTACCCTCCACGGTAACAGGTTTACCATAATTCTGGATTTCTTTCCCCTTTAATTTGGCAGAAGTCGGGGTAGGTGCAGAAACAACTAGACCAGTGGGGGTAGTAAGAGCAGTCCTCCTGCGGACAGCAGTACTCCTCTCAGTCGGGATCCTTTGCAGGGGAGGAAACTCTTGGGTCGACCTAAGGTTGAACTCAAGCAGCGGCTTCTCAGCTTTAGATACCTTGTTCGTCAGTGCAAAGAGGGAGACGTCGGTGATTTTGACATTCGTGTTTTCAAATCCTTGTCGAAATCGGATGATCCCATTGTCGGGCAGCTCATCCTTATAGACAGCGAAGTCCAGTCTGTTGGTGAAGGAGCAAATCAGCTTTGGGGCTTCCATTTTTGCAGGGTAGATTCTGGTTGTCAGTCCCAAGTTATGCTTCTTTTCTTTAGGACGAAAAGAAAGGAATTGAAAAGAGTCCGAACACATTCTTGTTCATGTATTTATAAGAAGGAATCATTTGTTAAAAGAGTCATTTATTAGAGGGTTCGTTTATTTAGAACGGAGTGTTCAAAGGTGTAGAGAAGGTAAGGAATTCGATTCAGAGTTGGAAAGGAAAAGAAAGTCTTATGCAAGACTTCTCGACTCGAAGGATCATTCCTAAACTAACCCTATTGGGGGTCCGCCCCACCTCAGAAATGAGGTAAAAGGATCTCGGAACCTCTCTGTTTAGGGGTGTCTAAACGGTGGCTCCTACATCCGAGAGAATGTTGGCTATACTTGTTCAAGGTAGAAATGAACATAGTATTCCAACGGAAAGAAGGGTAGTTTGACCCACTAGGAACATGGATGTACTACCGATTTATGAAAGCAGAATTGTCTGATTAAAATGGAGAGAGGAATTGTCCCCAGCGGAGTCGCCAGAAATATGTCGGCATATTTTTAGGTTGTGTGTTTTATTTTGAAAAGGGGTCGCCTAACAGAAGTTGTCGGCGAATTTTTAATTTAATTTAAATAAATAATTTTGAAAAGTAGTATTTGATTTTGAAAATAATTTTAAATTTGAAGGTTTTAAGATATGAAATCAAACCGATCTCACATCCCGAATAGTTTATACAAACGAGCACCGCACCACAAGCCGTGTATCTATCCTGAAGAATAGACACCTTGCTTGATGATGGGGCTCGATTAAATAAACTAGGAGATTTGTGACATCCGTTTGGTACGCGAACCAATTTTATAAGCCGACAAATTCCCTGCTTAATATGAAAGCATTAAACGGGGTTTATATTACTGGGTTCTTTAAAATTCCCTATAAGGGCAAGCCCCTATAGTTAATTACATCTTAAGTGACGGGAATCACCTAAGAAAACTCTCGATAATAATCAATAGTGCGCTCTCAAGAATTTGAAGTTTAAGTTCTCGAAGGATTGAAGTTTGGAATTTCGATAGGGAATGGATCAAATTTGGAACATTTTGTTTTGGGAATCCAAAGGAAGAAAAGTAGGAGAAATCACGGATTCGAAGTGAACTTCGGTAATCTCCCGACTATCCTATTGTTTGGCTTGAATTTAGGAAAGTCCTAATATTTATTTGATGTTTTGATCTTGCCAATTTTAATTAATTAGGACTTATATTCGTATGATATGATCATACAAATAGCCTCGAAGATGTGAGGGTTTATGTCGTATCGGACGACTACCTCGGAATCCTAAAACCGGTTAGGGCTTAATTTGCAGTGCAAATGCCTAACAAAAGGTTGAGGATTTATGTTGCACTAAGCGAACTACCTCGAAATCCTATGGCTTGGTTGTTTAATTCTAGGAAAGTTTTTGCTGAAGTAGACTCGAGTTTTCTTGATGACGATGGTCGTCTTGCCCACCATGCTCAGAGCTCCTTGTTGTTGCGAGAGGTTTTAGTTTTAGAAGTCATAAATCGGGGGATGAGAAAAGTGTTTTGGTTTAGAGAAAATCTTAATTTCCAAGTGTTTTTAATATTTTAATTAAAACAAATCTTAAAGTTGATTATAACGACACCGGTTAAGATCCCGCGGTTCCATCCTTCGGCATCATTATTTTTATCGGATTCACTTAGTCCGGATGAATTTGCTAAACTCAGTTGAATGAGTTCCACACTTTCATTTAGACCGTGGGAAATCCCGTTAGCAACACGTAGGTTACATCATCCGAGGTATTCCCGATCATCCAACGGGACGTTTTAATTTAGTTGTAATTGTAGTTTTGTGTTCGTTTGTGATTAAATTTTGAGTTGTTTTATATTTTGAAATGTTGTGGCGGTGAATTTTATCTTGCAATGACTTTTAACTTAGTTTTGGTTTCGGTTTTAGGGACTATCCTAAAGGTGTGGGTTTTCATGCAACGGTTGTTTATCATGCGAGAAAAGTAAGTGCGATGCGATTAAATAAATTGCGATAATGTAAATTGCAAGAAAGTAAGCTGCAATAAAATAAAAGCGTACTGGAGGGTCTTCCCGTCATCGCAGCTGCACTTAAAACACAATTAGAATATTTAAGCAAGTTCTAGGTAAAGCTAAGGGAAGGGTTATGGTTTTACACCAAGTTCCCAATCCTATAGCTAGTCATTTCCTATGACGTCTAGGTCTTTGTGTTTTGGTTTGAGGACGATTTTATTCATCGAAGAATAATTAAATTTAGTTGTTCTTATAAACATCCTATCATATCGAGGAAGTGCTTAAGACAAATCTTAAACATCTTTTCAATATTTCTAAGATTGTTTTAAGTCCGAATGAATTTAATTATATAAATGAATTAATCGTCAGAGGATTAAATTTTGTTGTCTTGCTCGGTGAACTAGGACATTTGAATGTCCTATAAGTGAAGTAACATTTCATTTAATGTTACGTTTAGGAGTTATAATAACCAAAGCTTTCGAGGGTAAATTGGTATTCAAATAATTTAATTTAGGTTAATGGGTTTAAATTTGGAATAGTGTTCGAGTTATTTTAGATTTATTTTGAATTCTTTATGTCTTTGGTGATGTTATATTTAATTCAACTTAATTTAATTTAATTTAATTTAATTGAGTTTTAATTTAATTTTAATTCAATTTAGTTTGATTTGATGTTAAATTAAATTAATTTGATTTGATTTAATTTTAATTTAATTTAATTTAATTTAATTTTATTTTACTTAATTTAATTTAATTTTATTTATTTAATTTAATTTAATTTAATTTATTCATTTAATTTAATTTAATTTATTTATTTAATTTAATTTAATTTAATCTTTAATTTAATTTAAATTTTAATTTTAATTTAATTTAATTTAATTTAATTCAATTTAATTTACTTAATTTAATTTTATTTTTAATTTTAATTGAAATTTTAAAAGAGTTTAATAATTTAATTTTAGTTTAATGATTAAGTCTTTTAATATATTTTAAATTTGAGTTATCATTTTAATTAAGATTTGAATATTAATGAGATAATTAATTTAGGGATTTTTAAATTAAAGAATAAATCTCTTCCTAATAATATCCACTATTTTAATAATTCCAATTTCATTATTCTTCCAAATTTAATCAATTATTTAATTAAGGTTTAATCATTTTAAATTGCTTAATGGGTTTCTACCCTTTAATTATTTAAATTTCAATCATCCAAATCAGATTAGGATCAAATATTTTACTTGTTAATTTTTTTATTAAACCTAAAGTTTTAATTAAGGATTAAAAATTTTAATTACCACTTTACCCTTTAAGCTTAATAATTTCATAACTCACTAAATTGAACTCAAATGAACTTGAAATTTTTATGTGACTTCACTCATATGTCGATAAAGACATGAGAGGAGAAAATGTGATTTTTCTGTTTTTAATTTATTTATATAATTATTTTTGGTGGAAAATAGAGATTTCCAAGGAAAATTTAATAACATGACCAAAAAAAGTTTCTGTCCTTAAGAAAATTAGGGGACATTCCTAATGACCAGAGGACCACTTGGACCAATTTTGGTGATTTTTTGAATTATATTATTTTTATTATAATTATTTTAAGTTTTGGAGTGTTAATTAATTTAAAAATAAAATAAATGTTGAAAAATGAATTTTATATTTTTCAAAAATCTCTCTAATATCAAGGAAATCAGAGAATCAAATTTTGCAATTTTCTGATTTTTCTATGATTTATTATAATTATTTTAGTGAAAATGCTAGAAAATACATTTTTTTAATTTTAAAATTACCCTAGAGCTTTAAAATTTAATATCTCACTAAATAGACCTAAGAAAAATATGGGGTTTGTTCCTAAGTGATTAAAATTCAAAATGTGACATTTTGGTGAATTTTATTATTTTTGTGATTTTTATTATTTTTTAATTATTAAAATATTAAAATAATATTAAAAAATCAACTTTTTTAGAAAATTGAAATTTTAATTTTCTTAAATTCCCCTGATATCAGAGAGGCTACAAAACCAATTTGGTGAATTTTTAAGAAGTATTTTGAAAGTTATGAATTTTTAAAGTTTAAAATGACTAAATGGCTTAATCGACCCATTTAGTAGGGCTAACGAAGTCCGATTGATCTCGAAATTTTTATGGTGGTTTCCTCTGATCCTAAAGGTCAGTGGAGAATTAATTTCAAGTCAATTTGATGTATGGTTAGCTCTAATTAATTAGAGATTCATTTTGGGTGTTTAAGCGATTAGGGTTGTTTTAAATGAACTAACTCAAAACTTATTTTTCCTAGGGTCCTCTAGTCGTAAGGAACATCTCCAAATTTTCCTAGAATTTATTTCACAACATGCTATTTATTGGAATTAAAATACTCAAAACGAGTAACATGAATTTGAAAAATCAATAACTCTTCATAGGGATGGCCTCGACTTTGGAAAATTCGGGGAATGTTCCCGAATTCAGAGGCTTAAAGCCCTATGGTCTCATGCCATGGTGAATTGGATAAATGCATGGAGAATTAAAAATATGCAGAGAGTAAATAAATTATTAAAAATAAAATACTTGATGAAATTAAATGATTTCTTTTCCACATTATTCTCCTCATGTTCCCTCGAGCGAGTGGGTATTTTTATTTTATTTTTCGATTTTTCTACACAAAGTTATGAATTTTTGAAGTTTAGGGAATTAAATAAATCGGAAAAATCCCTAATTTTCTATTTATCCACGCGGCGCCGCGTCGGCCTCGGCGATCTTCGAAGCGCCGCGTGGCGCGCTCCCGTTCGACGCCGCCATCGACTCGGCGCTCTCGGGGCCCGCTGTATCGTTCGCGTCTTCGATCGACGCGATCCTGGTCGTCCGTCCGCGCGTGTATTGGATGGACGGCATCCGTTCATCGTCCCCGAGTGTCCTCGCCGAGAGCCGTCCACACTAAATCCACAATATCTCGCTCGATACTCGATGGATTTTCATGTTCTTATGCTCTATGGATTCGTCTTGAAGAGACGAACACATCTATACGGTTATCATGCATTGAAATTAAAGCATTTGAAATGGAGAATCTCCGGAAGCTCGGGATGAAGAGTTAGCTCATACCTTTGCTCGGAGAAGTGTGGCTTCGATGCGAGGGTTGTTGCACCTTCGATTGGATCTAGCGAAGCTCGAGATGAAGTCTCTGCAGTGCAGTGAATTGTCTAGGTATGATTTCGACCACGGTCGATCCACAAAGCTTGGAGGACTGGAGCAAGCTGGGTGGCACTGGAGATGGGGCTTTCTTTGGTGGACACCTTCCCTTGGTACGGTGAAGGTGTAGAACCAATCGATTTGGGGATTGGCTCACTTGTGGAGAAGTGTCCTGGTTTTGGGTGGAATTTCGGTTGAGAAATTGGATTTTGTCGGTGGGGATTAGGGCAAATTGACACGGAGGATCAAGCTGCTACGAGGGTGGAGAAGGGTTTGGAACAATTTTGGCGAGTTTCGGCGAGGTTTGTGCGACTCTCCTCTCATGGCCGTGAGGGGTCGGGTTTAAATAGAGGTGGGTGGAGAGCCTCGCGGGGATGACGAGGGTTGGGATCGAGTTGCTACGGTCATGGGAAGAACGACCATGGTGGCCATTGGGCATGGGGCGGCTCGGCGAGGTGGAATTCAAAGTTTGGCTCCTCCCGAGGTCTCGGCCATGGTGTTTTCCGGCGACCCGGGCGGGCGGCCGGCGAGCATGGGTCACCCTCGGAGTCCGGGTGGGTCGGGGGTGGAGGTTTGTGCGGTCGATTAGCAATTGTCATGTGTAAAGGCTTTGAATTAAAATGGAATGGGGAAGGGGTCATTTTGGCTTCAATTTGGTCAATCCATTGGTTTGGGTTGGGTGCACCTCCCCATGGCATGATTTTGGGCTGAGAGAATCAGTTGGGTCAGCCAAGAGAGAATGGTATAGTCTCTATCCATGATGAGGTGGCTAAACATGGTTTAGTGTGTGTCATGAATAAGGTTAAAAAGGCTTAATGAAAGATTAGGAAAGGAGCCCCTCCTCTTGCCATTAATGGCATGGTCGCATGCCAAACTTTCATGGCTTCATATGGCTTGGGAATGGCTCATTCATGGCTCCATTTGGCTTGGGAAAAGTTTAGTCAACTTCATAAAAATGGAATTTAAGGATTTTGGACATTTTGGTGGAAAGTTGGATGAAGCTTTATTTAGAATTATTTGATCATTGGATTAGGACTTAGGGATGATTTTAATTGAATGCATGATGAAGAGAATTTGTCATATGGGCCTTAGATTGATTTTGCCCCTTTGGATTTTGGTGGAGATGGGCTTTAGGAAGGTTTAAGAAAGTGGGCTTTTGGTTTGGAAATAAATTTATGGATGGGGAATTTGTGAAGGATTGGGCCAAACAAATGTTGTTTTTAGCTCATGGATGAGTCATGAGTGACTTGAAGCAAATTGGGAGTGATTTGGGTTTGAATTGGGTTGAATTTGGGTTCTTTTGGTGAATGGGCCAACATAGGCCCAAGTGGGCCAAGTTGGGCCAATGTTGGGCTAGGGTTGAAATTGATGTAAAATAAATGTTGAGAAATGTTTATGGGAGTGTTTCAAAGAGGTTTTGACTTTGGTTGGGCTTTGATTTTGGGGTTTGGGCTCATTTGGGTTAGGTTTGGTTTTAGGTCAAAATAGGGCCTTTTAGCTTTGAGTTGAAGTTGAGTGGGGTTTGGGTCTAAATGTTGGGCAAATCATGTTAGTGTTTTGCTTGTGGGGATGCTTAAGGAGGATTTAGAAAAGATTTGGGGTTAATTGGAGTTGAATTGGGTGAGTTTGGGTTAAGTTTGGGTCATGGGTCCAAATTGGGCTTTAAGGCCAAAAGTGAAATTGGATCCAAATGTCAATCAAATTGAACTTGGATTTGGTATAGATTGGTATTGGGAATGTTGAATTGAAGTTTAGAATTGAATTGGACTAGAATTTGGGTCAATTGGGTAGGTTTGGTTTGACATTGGGTTCACTTTGGGTTAAAATGGGTCAAATTGGGGGTTTTGACAAAAGTAGGGTAAATTGACAAAATTGGCTCATGGTGTAGTTGGACAAAATAAAATTGGGAATATTTGGGATTTTCTGGAATTTTCTGGGAATTTTCTGAATTTTTGGATTTTTGGGTCGAGGGGTATTTTGGGTATTTGGAGGGTATTGGGAGGTATTTTTGGAATTTTTGGTATTTTTGGGTATGGATGATCAATTTGAGTGGTGTGGAAATATTTGGGATTGATTTTGAGGAATTTTGGGTAATTTAGGTGATTTTGAAAAAGTTGGGTAATTTCAAGGGCTTTGGTAGGTCAGGCGGGTGTAGGGTCCGGGGGTCGAAAATTGAAAATTTGGAAAATTGAAGATTGGGTGAATTTGAGTGGAATGAAGTCATTTTGGTTGAGCCATGAAGCCATATCAAGCCCACATGAGCCATGAAGGGACTCATTTGAGGCATCCATTATGTTGTTCCTAACCCTCTTGCGCGAGGGCTTACGGGGTTAAGGACCATCCATGTGAATCACCTACATGAGTCGGGAGGCCAAGTTAGGTATAGGTGTGTTGAAAGTGTAGTGTATAGGTGTAGTGTGTGTGTAAGTCGGCCCTTTCACCGGACCGGGCCACCCGGGCGATCCTAAGGCCGAAGAGTCCTATAGAAACTCATCCTTTAAACTTCCGCATTTGATTTCGACCCTACAGGTGATTAGGGGTCCACGGTCGAGTTTGTGGAGTTTGCGGGGAGTTAAGAAGTAGTTTGAATTTCTAAAAGGTGGGTCCCAATTCTAGTCCCCTAAGATAGTCAAAGGAAAAGCCTAAGGCTAGATCCTAATCACTAAAAAGAAGAAGAGAAGACCTCATCAAAAATGAGGTCAACATGTGTCTGCGAAGGTGGTTGTTTCCTCGTGTTGATCTGCTGCAAGTTTAGTCAACATCTTGCGGATACGACGATTCTTATTCCTTCATTGAGTAGCAGTGAGAGTAGCTCTCCTCACTTCTTAAATTTCTGCGGGCGCGGCGGCGGCGAGCTCGCCCTGCTGCCGTGGCAACTACTGACTTGATTTTCTTGCTTTCCTCGGTGTTTGTCTTTCTTTTCTTGTTGTTGGATTGGCGGCTTAGGCCACCCATCTTCATTACTGTCTGGCTATAAAGCTCTTCTTGGTCTATGCGAGACCCAGTCATTTTCTTCATACTATAGGCTGGCTGGTGTGAAGTCAGAATCAATTTCTATCACTACTCCATCCTTCACCCTCTTTTCATCGAGTGCGAGACTCACGCCATTTTTAAAGTTTAGGACCAACCACCCGTTCGACATTTCCCTGTGAAGAGAACAAGGAAAGGATCAGGGGCTGTACTAAGAACAAGAACATTAAGAAAGTATTTATCACTGAAAATTCTTACTTATTCCAATTTTTAATTTTTTAAGGAAAGTAGGAAAAGATAAAGAAAGATCAGGAAAAAGATTTGATTTGAAATGAAGGGTAAAACTTTATTATTATGATTTTTACATATTTTATTTTTAGTACATTTTTTTTATCCATTTTTATGTTTTTGGGTTTGGACCCAGTCACAAAATGATTGCCTCACCCGTGTTTCTAGGGATAAGACTCTATTTTAGAGGCTACCCTTCAAAACATCAGGTTGTGTAATACTTCTTCAAATATCGTCCATTGATTGGAAGCATTTGTCGTTCTCTTTGGCAATTAACAAGTTGGTAGGAGCCTCCTGAGTAGACTGCCTCAACTACAAACGGCCCTTCCAAAGTTGGTTCAAATTTGCCTCCTATCTTGCGATGTGCAAGAATAAGTCTTCTGAGAACAAGAACTAAGTCACCAACTTTGAAAGTTCTTGGGCGAACCAGTTTATCATGGGCTCGGATCATCTTAGCTTGGTACGGTTCCAAATTTTGTTGCGGCTATGAAGTCTTTTTCCTTCCAAGTTTTCCAGTTCTTCCAGTCATAATCTGGCATTTTCTTCTGTAGTAATTTTATTTGCAACTGCAATCCTGAGTGATGGAAGCTGAACCTCTAAAGGTAAAACTACCTCAGACCCGTACACTAAAGTGTAAGGTGTAGACTGAGTAGGAGTCCTGAAAGTCGTCTTGTAGGCCCATAAGGCTTGCAACAACTTCTCGTGCCAATTTCTCTTGTTGTCATCCAAAGTTTTCTTTAAAATTTGAACGAGAGTTTTATTAAAAGCCTCGGCCAAGCCGTTTGCTCTTGGGTAGTAGATTGTTGAGTATCGCCAGTCGATTCCATGTCTTCTGACAAAATTGTTGATTTTTGTACTTTTGAATGCAGACCCATTATCTGAAATGATTCTGCGCGGTACTCCGAAACGGTATTCAACTTGATTCTTGAAAAATTGTAGAACGTGGTGTGCCTTTACTTCTACGAGTGGAGCCGCACGCCCATTTAGAAAAGTAGATGCGTAGCTGCAAGGATGAAGCGATGTCCTCTTTAAGAAGGTGGTTCTATCGGACCCACTATATCTTTGCCCCAACACTCAAATGGCCACGATGCAATTGTCGGATGTAGCACGTTTGGAGGTTGGTGTAGAACCACTCCGTGCACTTGGCATTGGTGACAGCTCTTGGCGACTTTCATGCAGTCGGTCATCATCGAGGGCCAATAATACCCTAGTCTTTTAATTTTCATTTTCATTTTCGGACCCGACTGATGAGAGCCACAAAGTCCTGAATGTACTTCTTTGACAATTTCACGAGCTTCGGACTCGCTCAGGCACCTTAGCCACATCTGGTCAAAAGACCTTCTGTATAATGTATTATTTATTAATGCGTAAGATAGAGTTCTTTTCTTGATTTGATGTGCTAATGACTTATCGTCACGGTAATTTACTGTTTGCGGGTAGTACTATTAGCGATTGACGCCAATCTCCTGTGTTTTCGCACTGCTGCAACTGATCCCTCTGCTTTTTCTGATTTCTATATCGTATCCATGTCGAGCTGTGATAGAACCTGTCATCCCTGAACTAACATTTCAACTGACTCATGTTGTAAGCAGGCAAATTCTTTTGCAAGGCGAGCTAGCGCATCTGTGAGAGCATTTTCTCTTCTGGGGATCTTGTAGATTGTTACATTCGGAATTTGTTCCAACAGTTTCATGGCATACTGAAAGTATTGCTCGAGTCTTGGTTTTAAAATTTTGTATTGTCCTGCGACCTGTTGAATGATCAGCTGAGAATCTCCGTAGATGTTGATATATGTTATTCCCATTTGAATGATCAGTTCTAATCCTGTTATGAGGGCTTCGTATTCTGCCTCGTTGTTTGTGTACGGCTCTGTTAAGTGGTAGGAGTATCTTAACATCCCCCGCTCCGGTGTTATAAAGATTAGCCCGATTCCTGCCTTACCGGGCACTATCGTTTGCGATTCTTTGTCTTTCTGTGCTGAGGACGCTCCATCGAAGTATAGTTCCCAACGTCGATCATCAGTGTCTTCTAGGCTCATTATATGTTCGTCAGGCAAATCATCGTCGAGAGGCGAATCTGACGGTAAAGGGTTTGTTGCAAGGAAGTCAGCTAGCACTTGTCCCTTTACGGCACGGAGAGGAACGAAAGTTATGTCGAATTGCAATAGTATCATCGACCACACGGCAAGTACGCCAGAAAGTGTTGGACGGGTCATTAGATATTGCAACGGATTAACTTTCGAGATAAGGTTGACCTTATGAGAGAGCATGTAATGCTTGAGTTTCTGTGTGGCGAAGATTAGGGCCAAACAATGCTTCTCAATTGGAGGATACTTTACTTCCATCGGAATCAAATGACGGCTTAAGTAGTAGAGAGCATTTTCTTTTCCCTCATCATTGACACAAGGCTAACGGGGCTCCATAGGAGTCATCTGGAGCCGTGGTATAAAGTATCAACGGTCTACACGAGGCTAGGGGCTGCTAAGATAGGAGGTGTCATTAAGTATTGTTTAATGTCCTCGAAGGCCCGTTGGCATTTCTCTCCCCAAAAAAATTTGGCGTCCTTTTTAACTAATGTCGAGAAGGGTTGACACCTACCTGACAAGTTTGAAATAAAGCGTCGAAGATATGCCAGCTTCCCTTGAAAGGATCGTAGGTTGTTTTAAGGTTTTGGGAGGCGACATTTCTAAGATAGCTTTAATCTTTTCGGATCGATTTCGATCCCGCGATGTCGGACGACAAATCTAAGAATTTTCCGGAGGTAACGCCGAAGGCACATTTTAAGGGATTCATCTTAAGGTTGTATTGCCTTAGTCGCTCGAAGACAATTCTTAAATCATACAGGTGATCTTCCTTTAGTTTGCTCTTGATGACCACGTCATCCACATAGCACTCAACTTGGTTGTGAATGAGCTCATCAAAAATCTTTGTCATTGCTCTTTGGTATGTTGCTCCTGTGTTCTTTAGTCCGAATGGCATTACTGTCTAGCAATACACTCCGATTGGTGTTCTGAATGCCGTGAGCTTTTCGTCTTCTGGTGCCATCTTTATCTGGTTGTATCCTGAAGATCCATCCATGAATGAAAATATTTCATGTGTTGAAGCAATGTCGATCATGAGTTCTGGGATTGGTAGTGGAAATTCATCCTTCGGACATGCTTTGTTCAAGTCTCTGAAATCCACGCAGATTCGATCGACCATTCTTCTTCTAGTTGGTACCACATTGGCTAGCGAAGTAGGGTATTGTTCTTCGCGGACAAATTTAGCGTCGATTAGCTTCTTAACTTCGGTATTACTTTTTGTTCGATTTCCAAACGCATTCTTACGGAAGCTTGTCGACTGGAACGGAAGTAGGATCCACTCCTAGCACTGTGAACTGCGACTTACGGAGCTAATACGGCATTTCGTCGTAACTCGAAGCAAAATAGTCCTTGAATTCCATTAATAGCTTGATCATTTCCTCGGAATCTTCTTTATTGAGTAAGGAGCTAACAAAGGTTGGTCTAGGCTTTTCATTAGTACCTAAGTTAACTTCCATTAACTCATCTATTGTAGATTTGATTTCTTCTTCGAATTCGGTGGAGCGTCTCCGATTTGCGGATCTTCGAGCTCTTACGTAGTTTCCGAGCGGTCTTTATTAGGTTCGCGAGTGACAACCGAACAAAATTTTGTATCGTCAGTCGAACCTACTGTGCCGAATACGAGACCATGTTTTGAATTGGGAGGTCGACAGGCATTATTCCATAATTTTTCGAAGTGTTGTGATCGACCTTTTGTCCATTGTCGAGGTAAGACACCACGTTGAATTAAATTTTGAACACAGGGAGAGTACCACTCAAAAAGTAATTCCATTAATTCGGAAGAAGTGACATCTTCAAATTGTACATTGTTTTCAGTATTGGAAGAAGAAGTGCCACAGTAAAATTTGATTGGCTTTGCACCGCAGCTATGTACTTCCTTGACCACCATACCCTAGATTTTATTAGACTGGATCGGGGTCAGGGTCATAGTGTGTACATAGTGGTTAATCTTCTCGTACATTGATTTGTATTCTTCGTTCTTCTCATCTTCGAGAGAAATCTTGAATTGTAGTTTCTTCTGATTTATTGTAGCTGCTTCTTTCTTGACTTCCTCTTCTTCCTCAGAAGTTCGTTCTCCCGATCAACGTTGATCACCGGCTTTCTCGTCCAACGCTGTCTCGGTGTCTCTTCCACGACCTCGTCCCCGGCCTCGACCTCGGATGCGAGTTCTGGAGAAACCTTCACCATCTCGCCGTAAGGGAGTGGTGAGTGACTGTTGGACTAGAACTTCAGGTTCTTCATCGTCTCGAATTTCTTTTGCTTCATTTGGCACGGTGTTTCTAGAGAAGATTGTTTTCTTCGGAGGTGCGTAATAAGCTGCATCTTCATGGATTCCAATCTCATGTACGGAGAAAGGTTGTAAATCACCTTTAATGCACTGTTCTCCTCCTTCGTAGTATTTTATGCACTGATGCAGATACGATGGAACCATCCGGTTTTCATGGATCCACGGTCGGCCCGATGAGAGCGTTGAACGATGTCTCGAGTCGATTATGTGGAATTTTGCGGTTGTCTTTGCTAAGTCACTGGTCTTCATCAACAGTGTTATTGATCCAAGTGCTCTTTCTCCTTTCTGGTTGAATCCTCTTAGTAACATCTTATCCGCTTCAAGCTCGTGAGCATCAATTTCCAAGTATGCTAGCGTCCGAAGATTCATTATGTTGATTGAAGCTCCTGGATCAACCAACACTCTGGAGAGCGTAAACTTTCCAATAGTGACTGAAATGTACAACAGTTGGTTGTGATCGGCTATCCCAAGTAGTAGATCACTGTCCGTGAAGGTAACACCTCGCTGTTCCTTTAACGAGCAAACCTCGTCTAAGGAATCTCCGGCCATCTGAGCTAAACAAATCTCTGGATCAAGTAAGGCTTTGACCAGAGCTTCCCTCATCTCTTTTGATAAGATGAGAGCGTCGTAGATACTCAGTTTGGCTGGTAGTTTCCTAAGATGGGATAGCACGTTATAGTCCACTTTGTTATCATGTATCTCAGTTTCTTCCCAAATGGGCAATTCTTCTGCTGGGGTTGATTCTTCCTGAACAACCACCTGCTTTCCTTTGTCTTTTGGACACATTCTCGGAGGTAGAACCTTTCCGCTCCTTAAGTTTACTTCAGTGATTTCTTCTGAGTCTAGTGCTGAGTCTACTGGTGTCTCCTTTTGAATCGGCATGATAGGTTCTTCTGGAGTCGCTTCGGAATCTGAAAGTTCTAACTCTATTGTGATTGGAGTTCCTTGGAATTCACAAATAGATTCATTGCTTGTTGAACTTTCGTAGCCTTCTTGGTGAGTGTCTTCTTTTCCATCGTGATTGTCGAGGTTGTGTATGATTTGAGAATTGTTATTGATATCGAAATCGAGATCCATATTAGATTGGTTGTCGTTAGTTACGTAATCGTTAGAAACAGTCAAAACGTAGCCAACGCCATAGCTCTTATCATTATAAGATCCCGCTGGAGCGAGCAAATAATCATACAGAGTCAGAGGTTCGAGGAGTTTTTCCCCCGAATCGGAAACAACCATCCTAGGATAAGCAGCCCCTAGTCTAGCCATAAGAGCCTCGGTCTTTTCTTCTTCTACGATCTCCTTCTTTTCTATGATCTTTTCTTCCTGGGGCGGTTCTTCAATTGCAAGCGATAGTGCCGGCTTGACAGGTTTCAAATTCTGAGTTGAAGCACGCGCCGAAGCGGTTTGGATGCGATCCAAAATTTTCTTTGATGACTTCGTCCAAGCGGTACTCCATCCATCATCGGTCGTGTAAGGGTCTATCGGAACAATGGGATCCGTTGAAATAACATTGACAGAACCTCCTTTCTGGGGTTCTTTCATGTATTCCTTTGGGATCGTTATGTTCCCCTTTCGGAGATTATTGTCAAGCCAACTCTTGAACATAATGTAATCCTCTATCTTATGTCCAAGCATCTGGTGGTAAGGACAATAGTTGGGATGGTCTTTCTTATTAACTTCCTCCAGCTTCTTGGGTTCTGGTAGTCGAAAATTCCGAAGTCTTCATCAAACTGCGGAACATCTTTGGCACTGCCTCATTCTTGAATGGATATTCTCTATTTATAAGCTCCTTTAACGTGCGCTGTGGGCGACACGGTTTCTCATATTGTTGAGTTGGGCGATAACCGGGTTGAGGTTGTTGGTAGTTCCGATGAGGTTGTTGATAGTGCAGGCTGTCTGTTGCTCATCTGTATTTTCATCGTCGCTTGCCCTTATCGACTGTCGCGACGATCCCGAATTTCTTTTCAAATGTCTTCACAGGCTTCTGTTTGTCTGTCTTGTCCACGAAACTTAGTTGTTTCACTTCCTCTTGCAAGCTTCCGGCCTTGCTTAACAACTTCTCGAAAGTTTTAACCGTAAATCCCTTAAGGAGAAGTGATATCAGGTCGTGAATGCTTTTAAGCAAGATACCGACTGCATGCTGCTCTTGTAGCTGTGGCTCACACTTCATGCTTAGATTCCTCCATCGAAGTATGTAGTCCACTAAAGTTTCATTCTGAGAGGTTTTCTATGGTGTTATGGTGTTGAGCTCCGGCAAACCGTTTCACAAAGAGGTTTTCTAATTCTGAAAATGTCTTTACCGAACCGTTCGGTAACACTGCGTACCAATCGAAGGCGATCCCTGACAGGCTGCTGACGAATTGTCGGAAGAGTAAGGCGTCGCTTCCACAGGCGTTGCAACAACTAGCGCAAAAATGTGCAACATGTTGTCGAGGGTTTCCGGTACCATCAAAAGTCTTCGAACGAGAGGTGGTACGAAGCCTTTGGGTATTGTCTTGCATCAAATTCTTCAGGGTACGGTCTACCCGTCTGAATAGATGCTCCACTCTTAGACAGTGCTAAGGTTTCTCGCACCTGCTGTTCTACCATGTTCTTGATGTCCTTCTCTGGAATCATATTCTGAGTAGAGTCTTTCTTCAGCTGATCATCTCCGTTAACGGATGTAATCTTTTTTCCTCCGTCTGTAATATGAATAACTTCTGGAGGCGTTTCTCTTGGGGTTGAACCCGACTGCGAAGAGTGGCTAGGGCTGCAACCATCTCTTCCATCCTTTTTGCCATTTGAGAGATTGTATCATCTTTTTCTCGAATTTGTGCTCTTAATGCTTCTGGTTCATCTCTCTCTGCAGTTGCCGAAGCACCTTGCGAAGCTGACTATGCTCGTGTCTCGACCATGTTGATCTTCACATATTCGTCATCCATGAACTCTGACGAGTCAACTTCATCTCCAAATTTTTCTTCTCTTTCTCTTGCTAATCGTTGAATGTCGGTTCTTGACTTTTCCATAGCGTCCTCCAATGGTCTTTTTCGTACGGTTTCGCAGTTATCATGCGATGGCTGTTGGATTTCTTTCTCGAGAGTCCCCTTCATTGCAGTGGCGCTCTCTTCGGATTCGAGTCTTCTAACGAGACTTTCCTTTTTTGGTCATCGTTTCGGTCTTAATTGGCCAGTAGTAGGACGCCATACCATCCTTCTAGCAGCAGAAGGCCTAGGACCGGATGGTCTGTCGGCTGAATGCTGGAAGGTGGTATCCTCCCTGATCTGTAAACCTGAAACAACAACAGGTGGACTAGCCTTCATCTTCTTATTTGGCTTTTCTATGGCGTCAACGGGTTCTATTCGCGGCCCAAGACGGTACTTGGCTGGCACCCGCCCTATTCTTCTTGAAATCTCTGATACAGGACATTTCTCTTTCTTTGCTAACTTCTCTATCACAGTCTGTAGTCGGGCAAATGGTGTAATCCTAGCCCTTTTCTTTCGGCTGTCGCTATAGTATGCGGGTCGAGGTAATGTAGAAGCAATCTTGTGGACATTTTCCTCGTCAGCTCCAGCGGAAAGGGGAAGGAATCTACTTCTTTCCAAAAGCGGTGTATACTCAGGCAATGGTATGTACTCGGGTAGTGGTGTGTACTCAGGGATTTCTTCCAAGAAAGCAACTTCAGCAGCTCTGGCCTTTCTAGCAATCTTTGTACCTCTGTTTCTTCTCTGAGTCTGTGTTAGGGGTGGAACCCTTGAGCTGGACCTAATTTCGAAAACAGAAGGTCTCGCACGGAGATCTGTACCCTCCACGGTAACATGCTCATTACAAATTTGAATTTCCTTCCCCTTCGGCTTGGCGGAAGCCGGGGTAGGTGCGAGACGAGTAGACCGGTGGGGGTAGAGATACCGGTCCTCCTATGGACGGTAGTATTCCTCTCGACTGGAACCCTTTGCGAGGAGGGAACTCTTGAGTTGACTTGAGGTTAAACTCGATCAAATGTCTTTCAGTTTCTGGCACTTTGTCTGTAAGTGTGAAAAGGGTAATGTCAGTGATCTTGACATTTGTATTCTCGAATCCTTGCCCAAAATGGATGATCCCATTGTCGGGCAGCTCATCTTTGTAAACGGTGAAGTCCGATCCATTGGTGAAGGAGAAAATCAGCTTTGGGGCAGACATTTTCTGCAAGGTAGATTCTGATTGTCAGTCCCAAGTTATGCTTCTTCTCATCAGAAGGAATCGAAAAGAGTTCGAACACATTCTTGTTCATGTAGTTATAAAAAAGAGTTATTTGTTAAAAGAGTCATTCATTAGTGGGTTTGTTTATTAGGAACAGAATGTTCAAAGGTGTAGAAAAGGTAAGGAATCCGATTCAGAATTGGAAAGGAAGAGAAAGTCTTATGCAAGACTTCTCGACTCGAAGGATCGCTCCTAAACTAACACCTATTGGGGGTCCACCCCACCTCAAAAAAGAGGTAAAAGGATCCCGAAACCTCTTCGTTTAGGGGTGTCTAAACAGTGGCTCCTAAATCCGAGAGGAGTTGGCTATACTCGTTCAAGACAGAAATGAACGGGGTATTCCAACGGAAGAATGGTAGTTTGGCCCACTAGGGGCATGGACTCACTACCAATTTATGAAAGCAAAACCATCTAATCAAAATGGAGAGAGGAACTAATCCCTAGCGGAGTCGCCAGAAGTTGTCGGCATATTTTTAGGTTATGTGTTTTGAAAAGGGGGTCGCCTACAGAAATTGTCGGCGAATTTTAAATTTTAAATTTAAATATATATATATATAATTTGAAAAGTAGTATTTGGTTTTGAAAATAATTTTAAATTTGAAAGTTTTAAGATATGAAATCAAACTAATCTCACATCTCAAATAGTTTATATAAAAGAGCATGTCGGCATATTTTTTTAGTTTGTGTGTTATTTTAAAAGGGGGTCACCTAACGTAAGCTGTCGGCGAATTTTTAATTTAATTAAAATAAATAATTTGAAAATTAGTATTTGATTTTGAAAATAATTTTAAATTTGAAGGTTTTAAGATATGAGATTAAACCGATCTCACATCCCAAATAGTTTATATAAACGAGCACCGCACCACGAACCGTGTATCTATCCCTAAGGATAGACAACCGCTTGACGGTGGGGCTCGATTAAATAAACTAGAAGATTCAGTGACATCCGTTTGGTACGCGAACCAATTTTATAAGCCGACAAAATTCCCCGCTTAATATGAAAACATTAAACGGGGTTTATATTACTCAGGTTCTTTAAAATTCCCTATAAGGGCAAGCCCCTATAGTTAATTACATCTTAAGTGATGGGAATCACCTAAGAAAACTCTCGATAATAATCAATAATTCTGCTCTCAAGGATTTCAAAGTTTAAGTTTTCAAGGGATTGAACTTTGGAATTTCAATAGGGAATGGGTCAAGTTTGGAACATTTTATTTTGGGAATCCAAAGGAAGAAGAGTAGGAGAAATCACAGGAAACGAACTTCGGTAATTTCCCGACTATCCTATTGTTTGGCTTGGATTTAGGAAAGTCCTAATGTTTGTTTAAATGTTTTAATCTTGTCAATTTTAATTAATTAGGGCTTATATTCGTATGACACAATCATACAAATAGCCTTGAAGATGTGAGGGTTTATGTCGTATCGGACGACTACCTCGGAATCCTAAAACCGGTTAGGGCTTAATTTGCAATGCAAATGCCTAACGAAGAGTTGAGGATTTATGTTGCACTAGGCAAACTACCTCGAAGTCCTATGGCTTGGTTATTTAATTCTAAGACAGTTTCGTTGAAGTAGACTCAGGTTTTGCTGATGACGATGGCCGTGCTGCCCACCATGCTTCGAGCTCTTTGTTGTTGCAGAGGTTTAGTTTTAGAAGTCATAAATCAAGGGATGAGAAAAGTGTTTTGGTTTAGAGCAAATCTTAATTTCCAAGTATTTTTTATATTTTAATTAAAACAAATCTTAAAGTTGATTATAACGACACCGGTTAAGATCCCACGGTTCCATCCTTCCGGCATCATTATTTTTATCGGATTCACTTAGTCCAGATGAATTTGCTAAACTCAACTGAATGA
Organism: Papilionanthe hookeriana x Papilionanthe teres; assembly: GCA_022702705.1. Lineage (NCBI taxonomy): Eukaryota > Viridiplantae > Streptophyta > Magnoliopsida > Asparagales > Orchidaceae > Papilionanthe > Papilionanthe hookeriana x Papilionanthe teres. The sequence goes on from CM040421.1 coordinate 1,267,372, forward strand.
ATTCCACACTTTCATTTAGACCGTGGGAAATCCCGTTAGCAACACGTAGGTTACATCATCCGAGGTATTCTCGATCATCCAACGGGACGTTTTAATTTAGTTGTAATTGTAGTTTTGTGTTCTGTTTGTGATTAAATTTTGAGTTGTTTTATATTTTGAAATGCTGTGGCGGTGAATTTTATCTTGCAATGACTTTTAACTTAGTTTTGGTTTCGGTTTAGGGACTATCCTAAAGGTGTGAGTTTTCATGCAACGAGTTGTTTATCATGCAAGAAAAGTAAGTGCGATGCGATTAAATAAATTGCGGTAATGTAAATTGCAAGAAAGTAAATTGCAATAAAATAAAAGCGTGCACTGGAGGGTCTTCCCGTCATCCCAAGCTGCACTTAAAACACAATTAGAATATTTAAGCAAGTTCCTAGGTAAAGCTAAGGTAAGGGTTATGGTTTTCTACCAAGTTCCTAATCCTATAGCTTAGTCATTTCCTATGACGTCTAGGTTCTTTGTGTTTTTGTTTGAAGACGATTTTCTTCATCGAAGAATAATTAAGTCCAATTGTTCTTATAAATGTCCTATCATATTGAGGAAGTGCTTAAGAATAATCTTAAACATCTTTTCGATATTTTCAGGATTGTTTTAAGTCCAAATGGGTTTAATTATACAAATGAATTAGTCGTCCGAGAATTCGAGTTTTGTTGTTATCTTGCTCGATGTACTAGGACATTTGAATATCCTATAAGTGAAGTAACATTTCATTTAATGTTCCATTTAGGAGTTATGATAACTAAAACTTTCGAGGGTAAATTGGTATTCAAATGATTTGATTTAAGTTAAAGGGTTTAAATTTGGAATAGTGTTCAAGTTGTTTTATATTTAATTTCTTTCTGTTTTAGGTGTTGTTATTTAATTCAATTTAATTTAATTTAATTTAATTTAATTGAGTTTTAATTTTAATTTAATTTAATTCAATTAAGTTTGATTTGATGTTAAATTAATTTAATTTGATTTGATTTAATTTTAATTTAATTTGATTTAATTTAATTTAATTTAATTTAATTTAGTTTAATTTAATTTGATTTAATTTAATTTAATTTAATTTAATTTAATTTAATTTAATTTAATTTGATTTAATTTATTTAATTTAATTTAATTTAATTTGATTTAATTTAATTTAATTTGATTTAATTTAATTTAATTTGATTTAATTTAATTTAATTTAATTTGACTTAATTTTAATTTAATTTTATTTTTAATTTTAATTGAAATTTTTTAAAAGAGTTTAATAATTTAATTTTAGTTTAATGATTAAGTCTTTTAATATTTTAAATTTGAGTTATCATTTTAATTAAGAATTGAATATTAATGAGATAATTAATTTAGGGATTTTTAAATTAAAGAATAAATCTCTTCCTAATAATATCCCTATTTTAATAATTCCAATTTTATTATTCTTCCAAATTTAATCAATTATTTAATTAAAGTTTAATCATTTTAAATTTGCTTAATTGGTTTCTACCCTTTAATCATTTAAATTTCAATCATCCAAATCAGATTAGGATCAAATATTTTACTTGTTAATTTTTTTTATTAAACCTAAAGTTTTAATTAAGGGTTAAAAAAATTTAATTACCACTTTACCCTTTAAGCTTAATAATTTCATAACTCACTAAATTGAACTCAAATGAACTTGAAATTTTTATGTAACTTCACTCATATGTCAATAAAGACAAGAGAGGAGAAAATGTGATTTTTCTGTATTTAATTTATTTATATAATTATTTTTGGTAGAAAATAAAGATTTTCAAGGAAAATTTAATAACATGACCAAGGAAAGTTTACTGTCCTTAAGAAAATTAGGGGACATTCCTAATGACCAGAGGATCACTTGGACCAATTTTGGTGATTTTTTGAATTATATTATTTTTATTATAATTATTTTAAGTTTTGGAGTGTTAATTAATTTAAAAATAAAATAAATGTTGAAAAATGAATTTTATATTTTTCAAAAATCTCTCTGATATCAAAGAAATCAGAGAAGCAAATTTTGCAATTTTCTGATTTTTCTATGATTTATTATAATTATTTTAGTGAAAATGCTAGAAAATACATTTTTTTTAATTTTAAAATTACCTTAAAGATTTGAAATTTAATATCTCGCTAAATAGACCTAAGAAAAATGTGGGATTTGTTCCTATGTGATTAAAATTCAAAATGTGACATTTTGGTGAATTTTATTATTTTTGTAATTTTTATTATTTTTTAATTATTAAAAATATTAAAATATTATTAAAAATAAACTTTTTTAGAAAATTAAAATTTTAATTTTCTTAGGTTCCCCTGATATCAGAGAAGCTCCAAAACCAATTTGGTGAATTTTTTAAAGGTATTTTAAAAGTTATGAATTTTTAAAGTTTAAAATGGCTAAGTGGGTTAATCGACCCGATTAGTGGGGCTAACCAAGTCCAATTAACCTCAAACTTTTATGGTGGATTCCTCTGATCCTAAAGGTCGAGTGGAGAATTGATTTCAAGTCAATTTGATGCATGGTTAACTCTAATTAATTAAAGACCTATTTTGGGTGTTTAAGCCAATTAGGGTTGTTTTAAATGAACTAAGTCAAAACCTATTTTTCCTAGAGTTCTCTGGTCATAAGAAACATCACCAAATTTTCCTAGAATTTATTTCACAACATGCTATTTATTGGATTTAAAATACTCAAAACAGTAACATGAACTTGAAAAATCAATAACTCTTCATAGGGATGGCCTCTGACTTTGGAAAATTCGGGGAATATTCCCAAATTCGGAGGCTTAAAAGCCCTATGGTCTCATGCCATGGTGAATTGTATACATGCATGGAGAATTAAAAGTATGCAGAGAGTAAATAAATTATAAAAAATAAAATACTTGGTGAAATTAAATGATTTCTTTTCCACATTATTCTCCTACGTTCAGCGAGCAAGAGGGTATTTTTATTTTATTTTTCGATTTTTCTACACGAGTTATGAATTTTTGAAGTTTAGGGAATTAAATAAATCAAAAAATACCCTAATTTTCTATTTATCCACGCGGCGCCAACTCATCCTCGGCATCTCCGAAACGCCGCGTGTCGCGCTCCCGTTCGACGCCGCCACCCGAGTCGGCGGCCGGGCCCCGCGGTTCTCGTACCGTCTCTGGTCCGACGCCATCCGAGCCGTTCGTCCGCGCGTGTTTTGAATGGACGGCATCCGTTCATCATCCCCGAGCGTCCTCGCCCGAGAGCCGTCCACACTAAATCCACTAAGATCTCGCTCGATACTCGATGGATTTTCATGTTCTTATGCTCTATGGATTCGTCTTGAAGAGACGAACACATCTATATGGCTATCATGCATTGAAACTAAGGCATTTGAAATGGAGAATCTCCAGAAGCTCGGGATGAAGAATTAGCTCATACCTTTGCTCAGAGAAGTGTGGCTTCGATCTGAGAGTTGTTGCACCTTCGATTGGATCCAGTAAGCTCCGGATGAAGTCTCCCGGTGCAGTGAATTGTCTAGATGTGATTTCGACCAAGCCCGATCACAAAGCTTGGAGGCTGGAGCAACCTGGGTGGCTCTGGAGATGGGGCTTTTGCTAGTGGACACCTTCCCTTGGTCCGGTGAAGGTGTAGAACCAATCGATTTGGGAATTGGCTCACTGTGGAGAAGTGTCACGGTTTTGGGTGGAATTTCGGTTGGGAAATTGGATTTTATCGGTGGGGATTAGGGCAAATTGACACTCGGGGATCAAGCGCTCTAAGGGTGGAGAAGGGTTTGGAACAATTTTGGCGAGTTTCGGCAAGGTTTGTGCGACTCTCCTCCATGGCCGTGAGGGTGAGGGGTTTAAATAGGAGAGGTCGGAGAGCCTTCCGGGGGAGTCGAGGCATGGGATCGAGTCTGCTCGGTGAGGAGAAGAACGACCATAGTGACCATTTGGCATGGGGCGGCTCGGCGAGTGGGAATTCCAAACTTTGGCTCCTCCCGAGGTCTCGGCCATGGTGTTTTCCGGCGATCCAGGCGGGTGGCCGGCGGGCATGGGTCACCCTCGAGTCCGGGTGGGTCGGGGTTGGAGGTTTGTTCAAGTCGATTGGCAATTGCCATGTGTAAAGGCTTTGAATTAAAATGGAATGGGGAGGGGTCATTTTGGCTTTAATTTGGTCGACCCATTGGTTTGGGTTGGGTGCACCTCTCCATGGTTGGTCTTGGTCGAGAAGATCGGTTAAGTCTAGCTGGTCGAGAGGTGGTGATGTCCTTATCCAAGAATATTTGGATTAAATCTTGGTTAAGGGGAAACATGCTTAAGGCTAATGACTTTTAGGAGATGGTTAAAGGACCTCCTCCTTTTGCCATTAATGGCATGGTCACATGCCAAACTTTCATGGCTTCATATGGCTTGTGAATGGCTCATCCTTGGCTCCATTTGGCTTGGGAAAAGCTTGGGTCAATTTCATGGAAATGGATTTAAGAAAAAAAATTTGGTATTTAGGGGTGATTTGGCATGTGGCTTGATTTGGAATTATTTGATTGATGAATTTGAAACTTAGGGACAATTTTGATTAAATGGATGATGAAGGGAAGTGCCATGTGGGCTTTGGATGAATTTGGGCTTTTGAATTTGAAGGAAGTGGGCTTTTAGGAAAGTTTAAGGGGAATGGGCTTTTTGATTTTAGGATGTGCATTTGGGTAAAGATTTTGTGAAGAACTTTGTCAAATAAATGTCATAATTGGTTTAGGGATGTTCTATGAAGGGCTTGGAATCGATTTGGTGTGATTTGGAGTTGAATTGGTTTGAATTTGGGTTTATTTGGTAACTGGGCCTATGTAGGTCAAATTGGGCTAACTTGGGCTAATGTTGGGCTAGGGTTGAAATTGATATAAAATCAATGTTGATAAATGTTTATGGGAGTGTTTCAAAGAGGTTTTGATTTGATTTTGGGGTTTGGGCTCATTTGGGTTAGGTTTGGGTTTAGGTCAAAATAGGGCCTTTTAACTTTGGGTTGAGTTTGAGTGGGGTTTGGGTCTAAATTTTGGGAAAATCATGTTAGTATTTTGTTTGTGGGAATGTTAAGGAAGATTTAGAAAAGATTTGGGGCTAATTGGAATTGAATTGGGTGAGTTTGGGTTAGGTTTGGGTCATGGGTCAAATTGGGCTTTAAGGCCAAAAGTGAGATTGGATCCAAATGTCGATCAAATTGGGCTTGGATTTGGTCTAGATTGGTATTGGGGATATTGAATTGAAGTTTAGAATTGAATTGGACCAAAATTGGGGTCAATTGGGTAGGTTTGGTTTGACATTGGGTTCACTTAGGGTTAAAATGGGTCAAATTGGGTGTTTTGACAAAAGTAGGGTAAATTGACAAAATTGGCCCATGGTGTAGTTGGATAAAATGCTATTGGGAATATTTGGGATTTTCTGGAATTTTCTGGGAATTTTCTGAATTTTTGGATTTTTAGGTCAAGAGGGGTATTTTGGGTATTTGGAGGGTATTGGGAGGTTTTCTTGGAATTTTTGGTATATTTGGGCATGGATGATCAATTTAAGTGATGTGGAAATGTTTGGGAATGATTTTGGAGAATTTTGGATAATTTGGAAATTTTGAGAAATTTGGGTAATTTCGGGGGTTTTGGGTAGGCTAAGCGGGTGTAGGGTCCCGGGGGTCAAAAATTGAAAATTTGAAAAATTGAAAATTTGGAAAATTGAAAATTTGGAAAATTGAACATTTGGAAAATTGAAGATTTGGAAAATTGAAGATTGGGTGGATGTTAGTGGAAAGAAGTCATTTTGGTTGAGCCATGAAGCCATATCAAGCCCATATGAGCCATGAAGGGACTCATTTGAGGCATTCACTATGTTGTTCCTAACCCTCTTAGCCAAGGGCTTAGGGGTTAAGGACCATCCATGTGAATCACCTACATGAGTCAGGAGGTCAAGTTAGGTATGGGTGTGGTTTTAGGAGGTATGTGGAAGTGTAGTGTGTAGGTGTAGTGTATAAGTGTAGTGTGTGTGTAAGTCAGCCCCTTCACCAGACCAGGCCACCCAGGGCAGTCCTAAGGCCAAAGAGTCCTATAGGAACTCATCCTTTAAACTTCCACATTTGATTTCAACCCTCTAGGTGATTAGGGGTCTACGGTCGAGTTTGTAGAGTTTGCAGGGAGTTAAGAAGTGGTTTGAATTTCTAGAAGGTGGATCCCAATTCTAGTCCTCTAAGATAGTCAAAGGAAAAGCCTAAGGCTAGATCCTAAGTACTAAAGAGAAGAAGAGAATACCTCATCAAAAATGAGGTCAACAGAGCACCGCATCACAAACCGTGTATCTATCCCAAAGAATAGACAAACAGCTTGATGATGGGTCTCGATTAAATAAACTAGAAGATTTGTGACATCTGTTTGGTTTGCGAACCAATTTTATAAGCCGACAAATTCCCCTGCTTAATATAAATGAATTAAGCAGGGTTTATATTACCTGGGTTCCCTATAAGGGCAAGCCCCTATAGTTAATTACATCTTAAATGATGGGAATCATTTAAGAAAACTCTCGATAATGATCAGTGGTTTTTCTCTCAAGAATTTCAAATTTTAAGGTTTTCAAAGGATTGGATTTTTGGAAATTCAAAAGGGAATGACTCAAAATTTGGAACAATTTATTTTTAAGAATCCAAAGGAAGAGAAGTAGGAGAAGCTGAGGATCCAAGAAGCACTTGGCAACTTCCCAAACTATCCTATTGTTTGGCTTAGATTTGGGAAAATCCTAATATTATCTTTACATTTCAATCTTGCTAATTTTAGTGAATTAGGACTTATATTCGTATGACATAATCATACAATCAGCCTAGAAAATGTGAGGGTTTATGTCGTACCGAACGACTACCTCGAAATCCTATGACCGGTTAGGGCTTAATTTACATAATATGATCCTGCAAATGCCTAACGAAGAGTTGAGGATTTATGTTGCACTAGGCAAACTACCTCGAAATCCTATGACTTTGTTGTTTAAATTTTAGGAATGGTTTAGTTCAAGTAGAGTCGAGCTTTTTTGATGACGATGGCTGTGCTGCCCACAATGCTCCGAGCTCCTTGTTGTTGCAGAGGTTTAGTTTTAGAAGTCATAAATCAGGGGATGAGATAAATGTTTTGGTTTAGAGAAAATCTTAAAATCCAAGTGTTTTTAGTATTTTAATTAAAACAAATCTTAAAGTTGATTAAACAGAACCGATTAAGATCCCACGGTTTCGTCATCCCGTTAGCAACACGTGGGTTACATCATCCGAGGTATTCCCGATCATTCAACGAGACGTTTTAATTTAGTTGCAATTGTAGCTTTGTGTTCTATTTGTAATTAAATTTTGAGTTGTTTTATATTTTGAAATGTTGTGGAGATGAATTTTATCTTGCAATGATTTTTAATTTAGTTTTGGTTTCAGTTTAGGGACTATCCTAAAGGTTTTGGTTTTCATGCAACAGTTGTTTATCATGCAAGAAAAGTAGAGTGCATTTGCAATAAAGTGAATTACAATAAAATAAAAGTGTACCTGGAGAGTCTTCCCTTCATCCCAAGCTGCACTTAAAACACATGTTAAGGCATTTAAATATTTCAACATGTACCTAGGTAAAACTAAGTGAAAGGTTTTGGTTGTCTATCAAAGTCCTAATTTTATAGCTAGTCATCTCCTTTGACGTCTAGGTTCTTGTATTTTGGTTTAAGGACGATTTTTTTCATCAAAGAATAATTAAGTTCAATTGTTCTTGTGAAACATTTCATCATATTGAGGAAGTGCTTAAGATGAATCTTAAACATCTTTTCAATATTGCTGGAATTGTTCTAAGCCCAAATGAATTAATTAATCAGGTGAATTAATCATCCGAGGTTTAATTAAGTTTTGTTCTTATGCTCAGTGAACTAGGATGTTTGAATATCCTATGAATGAAGTGATACTTCACTTAATACTCCATTTAGGAGTTATGATAATAAGAGCTTTTAAGGGGAAATTGATGTTTTAATGATTTGTGATTTAATTTAATTTTAATTAATGGATTTAAGTTTGGAATAGTGTTCAAGTTGTTTTAGATTTATTTTGAATTCTTTATGTCTTAAGTGATGTTATATTTAATTCAATTTAATTTAATTTAATTTAATTTAATGTAATTTAATTTAATTTAATTTAGTTTAATTTAATTTTAATTTAATTTTATTTTAATTTTAATTTAATTTTAATTTTATTTTAATTTGATTTTATTTTTAATTTAATTTAATTTAATTTAATATGTTTTAATTTAATTTAATTTAACTTGAATTTACTTTGATTTAATTGTAATTTAATTTAATTCTAATTTGATTTAATTTTTATTTTTAATGTTTTAAAGATGATTTAATTTAATTATTAAAGTATTAATTTAATTGAAATTTTGATTTAATTTAGTTTAAATGCTTTAATTTTAATTTAGTTTAATGATTAAGTCTTTTAGTATTTTAAATCTTGAGTTTGGGTTATAATTTTAATTGGGAATTAAATATTATTGAAGTGATTAATTTAGGGACTCTTAAATTAAAGAATAAATGTCTTCTTAATAATATCTCTATTTTAATAATTTCAATTTTTATTAATCTTCCAAATTTAATTAATTAGTTGATAAAGGTTTACTTTAATTATTCTTAAAAATGATTGATGGGTCTCTATCCTTTAATTATTTAAATTTCAATCATCCAAATCAGATTAGGATCAAATATTTTACTCTCTCATTTTATTAAGCCTAAAGTTTTAATTAAGGGTTAGAATTTTAATTACCATTTTGCCCTTCAAGCTTAATAATTTCATAACTCACTAAATTGGGCTTAAAAAAATTTGAATTTTTTATGTGACTTCACTTACATGTCAATTAAGACATTAGAGGAAAAAATGTGATTTTTTTTTATTTAATTTATTTATATAATTATTTTTTGTGGAAAATAGGGATTTTCAAGGAAAATTCAATAAGATGACCAAGGAGATTTTTCTATCCTTAAGAAAATTATGGGGCATTCCTAATGACCAGAGGACCACTTGGACTAATTTTGGTGATTTTTTTAATTTTATTTTATTTATTATAATTATTTTGAGTTTTGGAGCATTAATGAATTTAAAAATAAAATAAAGGTTGAAAAATGAATTTTATATTTTTCAAAAATCTCTCTGATATCAGGGAAACCAAAGAACCAATTTTTATAATTTTTTGATTTTTCTTTGTTTTATTAGAATTATTTTAGTGAAAAGGTTGAAAAATACATTTTTTAATATTAAAAATTACATTAGGCCTTTAAAATTCAATATCTTATTCTAGGGACTTAAGAAAAATATTTGGTTTGTTCATAAGTGTTTAGAATTCAAAATATAACATTTTGGTGATTTTTAATATTTTTGTGATTTTTATTATTTTTAAATTATTAAAAATATTAAAATAATGATAAAAATCAACTTTTTTAGAAAATTATGATTTTAATTTTCTTAAATTTCCCTGATATCAGAGAAGCTTCAAAACCATTTTTGTGAATTTTTGAAAAGTATTTTGTGAGTTATGAATTTTTAAAGTTTGATTTCATTCATGGGGTTTAATTAACCCATTTGGTGGGGCTAACCAAGTCCAATTGATCTCAAATTTTTATGTGGTGTTCTCCTATCGCTAGAGGACAGTGCAGAATTGTTTTTAAGTTAATTTGATGAATGGTTAACCCTAATTAATTAAAGTTTAATTTTGGGTATTTAGGCCAATTAGGGTTGTTCAAATTGAATTAGCTCAAAAATTATTTTTCCTAGGTCCCTCTGGTCACAAGAAACATCACCAAATTTTCCTAGAATTTATTTCTCAACATGCTAATTATTGGAATTAAAATGCTCAAAACAGTGGCATGAACTTGAAAAATCAATAACTTCTCATAGGGATGACCTCTGACCTTAGAAAATTCAGGGAATGTCCCCGTCTCATGTTATGCTGAAATGTTTACATGCATGGAGAATTAAAATAGTCCAGAGAGTAAATAAATCATTAAAAATAAAATACTTAATGAAATTACTTGATTTCTTTTCCACATTATTCTCCTCTGTTCACTGAGCAAGAGGGTATTTTTATTTTATTTTTAGAATTTTTCTACACAAAGTTATGAATTTTTGAAGTTCTGGAAATTAAATAAATAGAAAAATAGCTTATTTTTCTACTTATCCATGCGGCGCTGACTCAACCTCGGCATCTCCGAAGCTCCACGCGTCGCCTCTTGATTCGGCGCCGTCATCTGACTGGGCTGTCACGTGGCCCGCAGTTCATGTCAATCACGACCGTCCGCTCAATACCGACCGTCCGCTCAATACACACGCGATCCAACGGTTCCCAGTCATTGTCTACGACTGGTGTGAACCCGTGACCATCAACCTTCTAACCCTAATTTCTCACTCGATTCTCAACGAATTTTTGAGTTCTTATGCTCTATGGATTCGTCTTGAAGAGACGAACACATCCATAAGGTAAACAAGTATTGAAATTGACCCAAACTAAATGGAGAATCTCGCGGAAGCTCGGGAGGAAGAGTGAGTCCATACCTTTGCTCGCAGAAGTGAAGCTTCGATCCGAGAGTTGTGTCACGTTCGATTGGGTCCGAGGCAAGCTCCGGATGAAGTCCCTTGGCCTGGTGAATTGCCTAGGTACAAAAGTGACCACATCCGATCACAAAGCTTGGAGGCTGGAAGCAATGGCTGGCCTGGTGAGGGGGCTTTTGCTGGGAAACTTCTCCTCTTTGTCTGGTGAAGGTGTAGGACCAACCAATTTGGAGATTGGCTCACTGTGGTGAAGTGTCCTGGTTTTGGGCTTGGATTTCAACTCTGAAATTGAGCTCACAGAGAGGAAATGGCAGGGGATTTCAGTGGGGATCAAGTTCTCTATGTGTAGAGAGTGGTCTGGGATGATTTTGGCAGGGTTTCAGTAAGGTTTTGTTCAGCAACTCCCTTGGCCGAGAGGAGGGGGTGTTTAAATAGGAGAGGCTGGAGGGCCTCCCAGGGGGGTTTAAGGGCTGGGATCAGTTGCTCTGGTGAAAAGAAGAATAGCTGCAATGGCCATTTGGAGTGAGGCAGCTCAGCAAGGTGGAATTCCAAAATTTGGCTCCTTTTAAGGTCTTGGCCATGGTGTTTTCCGGCGATCCAGGCGGCTGGCCGGCAGGCATGGGTCACCCTCAGGTTCAGGTGGGTCAGGGCTGGAGGTTTGTGCATGCAATTGAGCTTTGCCATGTGTAAAGGGCTTGGATTAAAATGGCATGGGGGAGAGGCCATTTTGGCTTGATTTGGTCCAAGCCATGATTTTGGGTTAGGTTCACCTCCCCATGACTGATTTGGGCTGAGGGAGGATCATTTACATCAGCTAGAAAGGGGTGGTGAAGTCCCCATCTAAAGTGATGTGGCTAATCATGGTTTAGTGTGTAACATGGAAGGGGTTAAAAAGCTTAATGAAGGTTTAAGAAAGGGGGCCCTCCTATTGCTACTTTGGGTATGGTCACATGTCAAACATCCCATGGCTTCATATGGCTTGTACATGGCTTGTCTTTGGCTCACCTATGGCTTGGCAAGAGCTTGGTCAATTTCATAAAAAAAGATTTTGTGAATTTTGGCATTTTGATGGGGATTGTTATGAGGCTTGATTTGGAATTATTTGGTGATAGATTTTAGAACTTAGCAAGTGTTTTAAATCAAAGGGATGATGAGAGGAATTTCATGTGGGCTTTGTCATGGACTTTGGGCTTTTGAACTTGCTTTGGATGGGCTTTTAGGAAAGCTTAAGGGAGTGGGCATTTATGTTTAACAATGAGCTTTTAGATTAAAAATTTTGCAAAGGTCCATGCCAAAAAAATGTTGAGTTTAATTTAAGGATGTGTCTTGAATGATTTGAAGCAAATTTGAGGTGGTTTGGAATTGAATTGGGTTGAATTTGGGTTCATTTGGTAAATGGGCCAATGTAGGTCAAATTGGGCTAATTTGGGCCAATGTTAAGCTAGGGTTGAAATTGATGTAAAAATAATGTTGGGAAATGTTTATGGGGGTGTTTCAAAGAAGTTTCAACTTTGGTTGGGTTTTGGTTTTGGGACTTGGGCTTATTTGGGTAAGGTTTTGGGTTTAGGTCAAAATTGGGCTTTTTGGTTTTGGGTTGAATTTGAGTGGGGTTTGGGTCCAAATTTTGGGCAAATCATGTTAGTGTTTTGTTTGTGGGGATGTTAGGGAAATTTTAGAAAAGGTTTGAGGTCAATTGGAGTTGAATTGGTTTGGTTTGGGCTAAGCTTGGGTCATGGGTCCAAATTGGGCTTTAAGCTCAAAAGTGAAATTGGACCTAAATGTCAATCAAATTGGACTTAGATTTGGTCTATATTGATATTGTGGATATTAATTTGAAGTTTATAATTGAATTGGACCAAAATTGGGGTCAATTGGGTAGATTTGGTTCGACATTGGGTTTACTTGGGTGAAGAATGGGCTAAATTGAGGGTTTTGGTAAAATTGGGGTAAATTGACAAAATTTGCCCATGGTCTAGTTGGGCAAAATAAAATTGGAAATATTTGGGATTTTTTGAAATTTTATGGGAATTTTCTGAATTTTTGGATTTTTGGGTCAAGAGGGGCATTATGGGTATTTGGAGGGTATTGGGGGGTACTTTTGGAATTTTTGGTATTTTTGGCTATGGATAATCAATTTGATTGGTGAGGAAATGTTCAAGGTTAATTTTGGTGAATTTTGGGTGATTTGAAAATTTTGGAGGATTTGGGCAATTTTTAGGGCTTTTGGTAGGTTGATAGGTGTAGGGTCCCCGGGGTCAAAAATTGAAATTTTGGAAGAATGAAGATTGATCAAATATGAGTGGAATGGAATCACTTTGGTTGAGCCATGAATCCATGTTAAGCCTATATAAGCCATGAGAGGACTCATTTGAGGCATTCACTATGTTGTTCCTAACCCTCTTAGCCAGGGGCTTAGGGGTTAAGGTCCATCCATATGAATTACCTACATGAGTCAGGGAGTCAAGTTGGGTATGGGTGTGGTTTTAGGATTTGGATTGTGTGTGTGAGAATGTAGAGTGTGAGTGTAGTGAGTGTGTAAGTCAACCCTCACCAGACCAAGCCACCCAGGGTGGTCTTAAGGCCAAAGAGTCTTATAGGGAACTCATCCTTCAAACCTCCACATTTGATCTCAATCCTCTAGGTGATTAGGGGTCTACAATCAAACTTGTTGGGTCTGCAAGGAGATAAGAAGTGGTTCAAATTTCTAAGGGATGGGTCCTAATTCTAGTCCTCTAAGATAGTCAAAGGAACAGCCTAAGGCTAGATCCTAAACACTAAAAAGGGAAGGGAAGACCTCATCAAAAATGAGGTCAACACATTCATAATTCTAGATGATTGATCACCAATTTGGTTGTCCGTTCCTTTTCTATCCACTATTTGAAAATCAAATTCTTGTAGAAGTAAAACCCATCTTATTAGTCTAGGTTTAACATATTTTTTCAACATTAAATATTTAATATCGGAATGATTAGTATGAACTATGCATTTGGTACCAAGAAGATAAGGTCTGAATTTATCAAAGGCATATACTATAGCTAAAAGCTCTTTCTCAGTAGTAGTGTAATTTCTTTGAGTTTCAGTAAGAGTTTTACTAGCATAATATATAACTTTGAAAATTTTCTCATATTTTTGCCCCAATACAGCTCCAATTGCAAAATCACTTGCATCGCACATTAATTCAAAAGGTTTATTCCAATTAGGTGCAATAATTATAGGTGCAGTTATTAATTTTTCTATTAAAATATTGAAAGCACTAACACAGTCTTCATTAAATTCAAATTTAGCTTCTTTTTCTAATAAATGACAAAGAAGTTTAGCAATTTTAGAAAAAATTTTTATATATCTTCTACAAAATCCAGCATGACCTAGAAAACTTCTCACATCAGTATCAGTAGTAGGGGTTGCAGTTCAGCAATAATTTTTACTTTTGCGTGATCAACTTCCATCCCTTTTTGTGAAACTTTGTGACCAAGTATAATGCCTTCTGTGACAATAAATTGACATTTTTCCCAGTTAAGAACTAAATTTGATTCTTCACATCTTTTCAGAACATTGGAAATATTTCCCAAACAAGACTCAAAAGAAGTTCCAAAAACTGAAAAATTGTCCATGAATACTTCAATTCCTTTGTCAATCAAATTACAAAATATTGACATCATACATCTTTGAAAAGTTGCATGTGCATTACATAAACCAAAAGGCATTCTTCTAAAGGCAAATGTTTCATAAGGACTTGTAAATATTATTTTCTCTTGGTCCTCAGGAGCCATAAGTGATTGATGATAACCAGGATATCCATCCAGAAAACAGAAATATGAGTGTCCAGCTAATTTGTTAAGAATTTGATCCAAGAAAGGTAAAGGAAAATGATCCTTTCTAGTGGTGTCATTTAACTTCCAATAATCAATGCAAATTCGATATCCAGTAACTTGTCTTGTAGAAATTAGTTCATTTTTATCATTAACAGTGACAGTTACTCCTCTTTTCTTCGTAACACAATGAATAGGATTTACCCATTGGCTATCCAAAATAGGATAAATAATTCCAGCATCTAGCCATTTTAAAATTTCTTTTTTAACAACCTCTTTCATGATAGGATTTAATCTTCTTTGCGGTTCAATAGTAGGTTTAAAATTTTCTTCCATTAAAATTCTATGCATACAAATGGAAGGGCTTATTCCTCTTTTATCAGCAATAGTCCAACCAAAAGCTTTCTTATAATTCTTTAACACTCCTATTAATTTTTCTTCTTGATCTAAACTTAGCCCAGAAAAAATAATAACAAGTAAAGTTAATGAATTTCCAAGAAATACATACTTTAAATGTGAAGGTAACATTTTTAATTCCAGTTCAGGAGCTTTTTTAATTGAGGGTAAAAGTATATCATTTTGAGTTATGTCTAAAGTTTCCCAGTTATCTTTAATATAATGAGTTTCTTTAAATAATTCTTCTTCTTTTAGTTCTTCATTTTCATCAGTTAAAAATTCAATTTCTTCTTCAGAAATGATTTTACATTTTGCTCGATAGTGTTTTCCAATTATAAAATCAAAAATATCAATTTGATAGCATTTTTCTTTGTCAGGGTACTTCATCGATTTAAGAACATTGAATTTAATCTCTTGATCATTAACTCTCATAGTTAATTCTTTTTTGCACATCAATCATAGCTCGTCCGGTAGCTAGAAAAGGTCTCCCTAAAATAGTTGGTATTTCTTTATCTTCTTCCATATTAAGTACAATGAAATCTACAGGGAAGATAAATTTATCTACTTTAACAAGTACATCATCTATAACTCCTTAGGGTAAGTGATAGATCTATCAGCTAACTGAAGGGTTAGAGTGGTGGGAGTAATCTCTCCTAAATTCAACCTTCGATAAATAGAAAATGGCATGAGATTATTACTAGCTCCTAAATCACATAAAGCTTTTCCACAAAATTTTTCTCCAATAGCATAAGGTATAGTAAAACTTCTAGGATCTTTAAGTTTCTGAGGTAATTTCTTTTGAATTATTGCACTACATTCTTCACATAATGCAACTACTTCAAAGGCTTCAAATTTTCATTTCTTACTTAATATATCCTTCATAAATTTTGCATAAGTTGGCATATATTCCAAAGCTTCCGCAAAATGTAAGTTTATAGTAAGTTTCTTAAAAATTTCAAAGAACTTAGAAAATTGATGATCAAGCTTCTGTTGTTTTAATCTTTGAGGAAAAGGTGGTGGTGGTTTTTCAACTTCCACATTAATAGAAATATTAGTTTGATCTTGATTAGGAGAAGGAGTTTCTTTAGGTTTTTCAATCTATTCAACCTCAATCTCATTTTCAATTTCATTCTACATTCTTTCTTTTAATTCCTTTCCACTTCTAAGTTGTACAGCTTTAACATGTTCATGTTCTTTTCCAGTTTCTTTTGGATTAATTTCAACATTAGTAGGAAGTGTTCCTGGAGGTCTGTAATTAATTAAATTAGTGATTTGTCCCATTTGATTCTCAATATTACGAATAACAGTATTTTGATTTTGTAATTGATTACTCATTTATAAAATTAATTCTTCTATTGATAAATTTTTCTGTTGATTATTAAATCCAAGTGGTTTATAATTTGAATTTACTTAATTATTCCAATTTCCAGTTGGATGGGATTGATTATTACCCCATTGTTGTTGTTGATTATTCCAGTTAAAATTAGGGTGATTTTTCCAGCCAGGATTATAATAATTTGAATACGGATTATTTTTACTAGAAATACTTTGTAAAGTTTCAATAGTTTGAGAATCTTCAATATTAGATGAGTTGTTATGTGATATGTTGATGGCAAAATTATCTAATTTCTTAGATATTGCAGATACTAGTGAAGCTAAGATGGAAAATGCTTCATTATCTTGAATACTTAACATTCTTTTAGGATTAATCCTTTGAGAAGGCCATTGAAAATTATTGTTAGTCATTTCTTCAATTAAAATATAAGCTTCTTCAAATGATTTAGACATTAAAGAACCTCCAAGTAAGCAGATCAATAATTGATTTTAGTGATCCAATTAAACCATTATAAAATGTTTGAATAATTAACCAATCAGGTAAACCATGATGAGGACATTTTCTTAATAGTTCTTTAAATCTTTCCCAAGTTTCTTAAATTGTCTCCCCATCAAATTGACTAAATGAAGTAATATCATTTCTTAATTTAGCAGTTTTAGAAGAAGGAAAATATTTAGCAAGGAATTTTTGTGCCATTTTAGCCCATGTTTTAATAGAACATGTTGCTAATGAGTTCAACCACATCTTTGCTTTATCTCTTAAAGAAAAAGGAAAGAGTCTAAGTCTAGTAGCATCATCAGAAACATTGTTATATTTAAAGGTAGCACTAAGTTCTAAAAAACTAGCAAGGTGTAAATTTGGATCCTCATTTGGTGTTCCTCCAAATTGATTATTTTGAACCATTTGAATAATAGATGGTTTAAGCTCAAAAGAATTAGCATCTATAGTAGGTATTTGAATACTACTATGAAGTTCATCAACTGTAGGGTTAGCATAATCCCTTAATGTTTTGTAAACATTTTGTTCATTAATTTCAACTGGATTTTATAAATTATTATGTAAATTAGCCATCTCTTGGATTTTTTTTGTTTATTTTCCTTTTTTAATTCTTTTAATAGTTCTTTCTAATTCAGAATATAAAGGTAATAATCCTTCAGATCCAGCACTATGCATAAAAAGTAAATTAGCAAGAAATAAAATCTCTACTTATTTAGTAAAAAAAAAATTTATTTTTTTATTTTATATATATATATTTATTATTATTATTATTATTATTATTATTATTTAGTATTTTATATTTTTGACATTAAAATAAAATGAATAAAATAAAAATATTTAAAATCTAAGAATTTACCTCCGCTCCTCCCCGGGCAACGACGGCAAAAACTTGACCCACGCTAAATATATGCATACTAAAAATTTAATCCCCAGCAATGACGCCAAAAACTTGACCCGTAATTCGCTGATGATAAATATAATAATTAATGCTTTCAAATATATGTAATAGATAATAATAGCGGCTAGTGTATATAAATATAATTTTATCGAAAATATTTTACACACTAGGGATACTACGCAAGTATACGTATCGTATCAAGTAATATAGGACTTTGAAACAAAGACCCCAGTATCGATCCCACGAGGAGTGAGTTATGGATTTTTAAATATTTTAATTTTATTTTTAAGTATTTCTTTTATAGTTATAAATTTGATATTTTTAATTTACTAGATGCAATAATAAAGCAGTAATGAAATGATTGATGTAAATAGCAATATGAAAACAACTTTATTTCTTTCAATTAATCCAAGATTTTCTAAGATAATGATAATATTCGTGGAGAATATAAATTTATGGTATTGTGCCAAATAGAAACATTCATATTCTTTACCCTCTGATCCAGGTGTAAAGAACATTGGCTAGCCTATAGATCGAGTCCGGATGTATTGTTAGTAGAATGGGTTAATCTAGGCTCACACTACTAGATGTCCAAGGGTGGCTATGGTCGGCCCTACTAGTGACCATTTCCTTCTCTATAAACCAAATCACAAGAATTTAGTCTGTCGCTCTAAAAACTTATCAATTCTACGCCCATTATATATTATCTTCCTATTTATTTGCACTTCACCTTGAATAACCCGCACAAGGCCTTCGACTACCCAGGATGCATGTGATATCCACTAGTTAAGAATTCATCTCCTTCTAAGTATCAAAACTCTTCAACAGATTTTAACAATTTAAATGGCCAATTTAGATAGTAAATTAAGATCCGGTATTAATATCATCACAATGTTTTAAAATATAAATAGTTTTAAATTCTCCAATGAATTTTATATTATCTTATTTATCTTTTCATAATTGAAAGGAGAAAGTAAACTAACAACTCAGAATACATTGAATTTAAACAACAAAAAATGATAATAAAACTTTGAATAAAATTACAAATACTTATCTCAAGTGTTTCTCCTACTGAACCTCTGAATTCTTCTGACTCCAAAGCAAATAAACTTCAAAAGCGCCAACTCTTTAAACTCTCAATACAAGCTCTAAATAAAATAACTAACTAATTTATGAAGGATAGTAAAATGTGGCCCTAAAGTATCTCTCTAATTCTCTCTCTAGATGGGGCTCTAGATATGGGGCGATTTTTTCTGAAGGAGTACCCTCTTATTTATAGGCTTTAAGGGTTGCCTCAAGGCACCTCTTCAAAATGAGTCCACATTTAATAAATCTTATAGAAGGTGTGTCTGGCGCCTAGGCGCCGGAATTTGGGTCCAGTTCTTCGCACCTCTTCACTTTGGATCGCACCTCTTCGCGATTAAAACCGTTTCCAAGCATCCAAATACATTGTATCACATGTTCTATAAACCATGAACAACTGCCATTCTTCTAGAAGGTCCAATAACCACTAACACAGTCAAAATAACCGTCCAAAAGTCTTCAAAAATCTTGACAGATCCCGTTTCGACCTGGCGCTTAGGGGCCGGATTCGGGCGCTTAGGCGCCAGACCAATAATTTTGACAATTTTGCATTTTGGCTCCATTTTTGCTCCATTTTGCTCCTTTTCACTTTTTTTTCCTTCTTGAACATTTTTCATCACCTTTATCCAAAAACACAAAAATACCTTTCATTAAAGCATAATATCCTTAAAACTTTAATAAAAATCAAGGCATAAAATGGGTATTTTTTTCATGGATCACAGCTACAGCAGGTAATTGAATGCTTCGAAAAATTTCATCAGTTGTAAGGTTAATATATTCTCTTAAAGGTTTCTGATTTTCATTTTCAATATTTTAATCAATATTTTGAGGTATATTAGCCAATTCTTGCAAATTATTAAATCTATTCTCCTTTCTAATTTTTCTTATAGTACGCTCTAATTCAGAATTATAAGATATTAATCCTTCAGTTCCTGAACTTCACATAAAAATATAAGAAAGATTTTTAATTTATTTAAATATATGTTTTTGTTAATTTTTTTGTTATATATATATATATATATATATATAATTTGCTTTTAATTAGTTGTAATCCTCGGCAATGGTGCCAAAAACTTGACTCAACCGCAATTACGCAAATAAAATAGCTTACAAAATTATGGCCAAACTTGACCTCAAATCTGATTAAGTGGCTAATGTACGATTATTAAATATTAAAGTTTTGATAAATAAATATAAATCGTACACCAGGGGTATTACGCAAGTATACGTATCGTTGCAAGTAATATAATGTTTTCTTTTTTAAACCCCAGATATCGATCCCACGAGGATTAATTTAGTTAAAAGAAAGAAAACTAATAATTAAAATCTTGTACTTTAAAACTAATTAACATATGCAGAATATGAAAATTAGCTAGCGATAAAACAATAAACAAAGATTCTTTTCCCATACGAAATATTTCATGATTAATAAGCAGTTAAAATTAGTTGAGAACTTAAAAATGTTGTTTTGTGACAAATAGGAGCATTTATATCCTTTACTCTTTGGTCCAGGTCATAAAGAACATTAGATAGTTTTTAAAGATTGGATTAGGATGTATTATTAGTAGAAAGGGACGAATTTCTAGACTCTCACTTCTAGGTTCCTTTTCGAATTGTTGCTTATGGTCTGGCCTACTAGTGACCCGTCACCTCTTTTGTAAAACCAAATTGATTGAATTTACCTGTCACACTAAAAACATAATCAATTCTATGCCCATTAAACATTATCTCCCTTTTTATTTGCACCTCCCCTTTAAGAGAAATGTGATACATACAAGTTAAGAATTCTTAGCCCACAGTCAGATCTTAAGAATTCTCCACAGTTTTTAACAGTACAAGTGGCTTACTTGTAAAGTAAATTAAGATTAGGTACAGTATCATCACAAATTTTTGGAAAATAGGAAATTAAGTTCTCAAATCTAATTTAAATCTGTTATTAATTCATTTCATATTCGTAGGGAGAAAGAAAAGAAGACTACTCAGAAAGCATAGAAATTACACCACAAATCATATTCATAAAACTCAAATCTAAACTACTAAACTTATGAAACAAGATATAAATACTTATCTGGAATGTAATCCAATCAATCCTTTGAAGTTTCTCTGACATCACAAACTCTAACAGGACTTTGACTCTTCAATTCACACTAAAAACTCACTAAAATAAAGAAGAAGACACTTAGCACTCTTAATTAATTCTCCCTCACACACTACACACACTACTCGCTCACTCTAGCACACCTTGCTGTAGAAATGGTCCTCTATTTATAGATCTCCAGAAATGATAAAGAGTTGCTTAAGACACCTCTTCAAAATTTTTTCATACAAGGAAAGCATTATCAAGGTCTTCTTTGTACAAAATTTTTTCCCTTTGGCAGATGGGAAGGTACGTGTGGTGACGACAAAAACAGTAGCGGTAGGGGTAACGACTCCCCTTGGCACAGAGGCGACTGAATTGATGGGGGAGGTAGCAACCTTCACCTTCTTAGCAGAAGGGAAGTCCTGGTGGGAGTTTAGGTTGAACTCGACAGATGATTCTTGAATTTCAGGGGTGGAAACTTTCACGACAATGATCGAAGCTTTTCCAAGCACAACTTCAAACTCACTAAAGCCGGCCCCGAACTGGATCACTGATGCAGCAAGATGGGCCTTGTGAGATGTGATCAAATTGTATAAGAGGGTAAGCATAGGGGTCGACATCTTGATTGTTAAAAGAAATATTTTGAAATTTAGCAAAAGCCTAAAACCTTATAATCATAGTGCAAACACTACGAACAAAAGGCTATTCTGTGGACTAGGCACAATTTTATTTTATTTGTTTTGAATTTTAGTATTTTATTTTTTCTTTAATTTTCATATATTTATTTAAAGGAGTTTTATAATTTAAGAGAGAATGGTTGATTTGCAGATAGCAAGATCGAACCAGGGGGCACAAAGAGAAAGAGAAGTGTGGGACCTTGTCCGGGATCCCCTTTACAACACACACTGTTTTGGTGAAACTTGTTCACCAACACATCTATTGGGGGTCCGACCCCACAAAATAAAAAAAAACTAAAGACTCTTGGCTATTTAAGGATGTTTAAATAGACATTCCTGGAATCAAGGAGAGTTTATAGTACTTTCCCAAGAAAGAAATGGGTGAAGTATGTCAACAGAAGAATGGTAATCTGGTTCATGAGAAACATGAACGCATTACCGATGTATGAATATAACATTTCCTGATCTTAACGAAGAAAAGAACTTATCCCCAGTGGAGTCGTCAGAAAATTTTTTGTTGCCAAATTAGAAATTGTCAGTCACCGGAATGGATATCCTAACACCCGACTTTAAAAATATTTAATTTAATATATATATATATATATATATATATATATATATACACATATATAATTTGGGAAAATATCATTTTTAATTTTAAAATATGAAATCAAACTAATCTCATATATTTTATAGTTTAAATAAACGAGCACTACATCACAAGTTATGCATCTACCCCGAAGAGTAAACACATCACTTGATAATGAGCCTTGATTAAATAGACTAAAGACTTATGACACCCATTTAGTCTGCGAACATTTATATTGACCGACAATTTCCCCTATATAACATGAAGCAATTAGATATGGTTTATATTAATCCAGGTTCTTTAAGTTTCCTATAAGGGCAAGCCCTTATAGTTAATTACATCTTAGATAACCGAGGTCACCTAAAAAACTCTTAATTTAGATCAGCAAATATTATTTTAATGACTTCCAAAAGGTAGGATTCTTCAAAGTATTGTGGTAATAGGAAATCCATTAGGTGAGTGGCTCAAGTTTGGAACAGTTATTATATGAATTCAAAGAAAGAGAGAGTTAGGAGAAAACATAGCTCCAAGAATAATCTTGGTGATTTCTTGAACTATACTATTGTTTGGCTTCAATTTGAGATAATTATTTGATGTTTCATTCTGTTAATTTTATTATTAAGGTCACCTAACATAAATCATGTGAACAGCTTGGAAGAAAGGAGGATTTATGTCATATTAGATGACGACCTCGGAATCTTAAGATGAGTTAGGATCTATATTGCACGAGATGCAAAGGCCTAAAGAGATAAAGTGATGATTTATGCTGCGCTAGGTAAATTATCTCGAAGTCATACGACTTGTTTTTTATTTCTAAGGAGTTCTATTGTTCAAGATGGTCGTACTGCCCACAATCGTTTGCTCCAAGAACCTCGTCGTAGCAGGTTTAATTTTAGAAGTGTCAAATGTAGGGGATGAGAGAAGTATTATGTTTTAGAAATTTTTAAATTTAAGTGTCTTAATGTCTTATTAGGGGAATATTTAAGTTGATTATGAAGACACTAGTTAGGATCCCACAGTTCCCTTGTTCCGGTACCCAATTTTCTTTGGATTAACTTAGTCCAGATGAATTTAACAAATTCAACTAAATGAATTCGGTACTTTCATTCAGACTGAGGGAAATCTCATTAGCATCTGTAGGGTGCCTCCTCTGAGGGATTCATGATCATCCAAAGAGACGTTTTAATTTAGTTTGAATTGTTATTTTATTTTGTTCATGATTAAATTTTGAGTTGTCTTATATTATGACTGTTGTGGCAGTGAATTTTATCTTTGTTTTGTTTTAATCTTAATTTTGTTCTTAGTTTTGTGGCTATCCTAAAAGTTTTGGTTTTGACATGCAGGGTAACCTTGTTGTTTATCATGCAATTTCGCAAGAAAAAAAGGTACAAGAAATTAAATGAATGTAAACTGCATTGCAATAAAATAAAAGCGTATCTGGCATTTCTTCTCGTTTCTTCACTTGAATGTCTAGCCTTACAATGCATATATATTTTTTTTTGTGGGAATTGAAGCATGCTAGAAAGCAAAAAAATAGGTTTGAAGTGTACCCATCAAATCCTATGTCATAACTTTGTGGGTCCTATTTTAAATGTATAGATGATTCCTTAAACAAGGCATAACATGTTTAATCATCCTCCAAGGTATCCAAAAGAGTATGAGAAAAGTCCAGGGGCTGGGCCCGGGACATCTCATAATCCTCTGAAACGTATCGAGTTCATTTAAACTTATTATGTTGCATAATGATTCATTTCTATCATACCCTTATGCTCAATGAACTGATGTTATGATCATCCCTAAGAATTGGGCAATTATAACTTGATATTCTATTTATAAATTATGTGAGTAGAGCCTTTAGGGGCACATTGACTAAATTAAAAAGCTTAGTCGATTTGATTTTAAAATTGGGCTTGTAGTGTTTCAAATATGTTCACAATTATTTTTATCATCTTTTCTAATATATATTAGACAAGTTTCATTAAGTCTAGCTCACTACCAAGCCCTTAAAATTTTATGGGTATATTTGCAATTTTTTGGGAAAAGTTATTGATTCTTATCAAAGTTCTAAATTATCATTAAACACCAACTAGGGGTACTAGATTGATGAATTATTAACTTTCAAAGTCAAACCCCTAACCCTGGGAACATTTAATTTTGATTATCTTCCAAATTAAAATAATTAAAGAAATTACAAATTTATCTTTTCTGTGACGAAGGAGACATTAGTTTCAAGCATTTAAATCTCTTATATTTCAATCATCTAAGAATGTCAATTAAGATCATTCATTGCCCATTTTACCCTTTAGTTAGGCCTAAATATTAATTAAGGCTTAAACTCTTTAATTACAACTTTGCCCTTTAAGGCCTATCACTTCATAATTCATTAAATTTAACTCAGATGACCTTGAACCTTTTATGTTACCCCACTCATGGGTCAATTAAAACATCAAAGGAGAAAAATATATCTTTTCTAATTTAATTTAATTTATATAATTATTTAAATGAAAAAAATGGGGATTTTCAAAGATAATTCAATAAATAAATCAAAACATAATATTTATTCTTGATAAAAATATTGGAGGTTCATCAAGCCCAGTGGACCACTTGGACCAAATTTCATGATTTTTTGAATTTTAATTTAATTATTATAATATTTTAAATTGTGGAGTATTAATTAAATATAAAATAGTTAAGTTGAAAATTAAGTTTGGTATTTTTTATAGATCTCTCTGAGGTCAGGGAACCTAGAGAAATAAATTTTATTTTTTTTTTTTATATTTTAATTATTAGAATTATTTTAGTGAGAAATTAGGAGAAATCCATTTTTAAGCTTAAAAATTTATTTTGAGCCTTTTAAAATTAATATCTTCACTTAAGAATTTAGGAAAATTATTTCAATTGTTCTCAAATGATTAGGATACCGAATGTGACATTTTGGTATATTTTAATATTTTAGTGATTTTTGTGATTTTTAATTAATTTTAATAATTTTTATTAATTTTTAAAATTCAAATAAGTCTAAAAATGAAGTGTTCATATTAATTACCATTTTAATTTTATTAAATGGTCACAAGGAACCCCGAAAACTAATTTCATAATTTTCCAACTTATATTTTAATTATTATAATTATTTAATTTAGAAAATCAAATTAGGTCTTCAAATTAACTCGAAATGACTTGAAATTTTTTATATGAGCTCCTTTGACCCTAATCCATAGTGGAGAATAAAAACAAGTTATTTACATTTTTGTTTAACCCATTTTAATTTTCTTTCATTTTAGAGATTTAATGTGGATGATTTTTGAAGGGATGCTTGGAAAACTCTTGGAAACTCTTCAACCACTTTAAAAGAAACAATTTAGGACCAAAAATGGTGTTCACTGGTGTCCACTAAAGTCCATTGTTATTGTCTGTTGTTATCAGTGAGTCCACCGAGTCTATAGTGTGTAATTATAGTTTTAGATAGTGAGTTCAATTAGTGATATTTTGTGAGGAATTCTTTAAGAGATTGAAAGACTGGAAGGGAAGTGAAAGATTCCTTCCTCCTTGTCGTTTCAAAGGAGAATTTTGCGTATTGTAAAGAAAGAAAGAGATTCAAAAGAACTTCATGGAGTTTGCTTGGGGAGGAATTTGAGATAGTTGTATTTACTTGTTTAAGTTTGTTAAACTTTATTTTTATATATGAAATCCAATTTTTGTCGTATCTTCTCCATGAAATCTGATTAGTTTTTCTATCTTTCTCCTTGTTTTAATATTTTTGTGAAATGGTAGTTTAAATTAGTGTATTAAGAGAATTTTAAAAGAAGTTGTGATAATCTTTTCACTTAAATCTTAATTTACTTTCAATTTGGCCAATTGATTAGTTAAAATATGTTGAGTTTAACAACTGTAGTGAAGATTACATCCGAGATTCAGGGAGGTCAAAGTCATTGAAAGTAGGGTGCAAATAAATAGGGAAATAATATTTATCAGGCGTAGAATTGGAGATTTTAGAGTAACAGACTAAAATCTTCAATTCGGTCCTATCTTTTGGGTGCTGAAATGTAGATGTTAGCCCTCAGGCGAGGGAAACATGGGAGCTCCAAAGTGAGAGCCAGTATCCTCCCAGCCTAGCCGCAGATTCAGTAACCAAGCATAGGATTTGTCAATGTTCTTTATGCTTAGACCAAATGGTAAATAATAGGTATGCTCCTATTTGGCGCAACACTATTTTTAAACTCATTTTTAATTATCCATTCACTTAAATTTTTTAACAAGGAGAAGGATTCTTGCTTATCTATTTGAATTTCACTTAATTAGTAGAATTAGTTAACTATGGTAGAACTAGTTTATTAAAACTTTATCTTATTTACGTTTGCATATTAGTGATAGATAGGCAAATCGATTTACAAGGATGTGATTTTAAATTGGTTTCTATAATCCTAGTCTGTAACCTCTGACCGTAGCTTCAAACTATCCCTGTGGGATCAATATCCAAGACTTCATTAGAGCCTTGTATTACTTGAACGATATGTATACTTGCGTTGAAAGATAGCTCTATGATTATTGAACATTTTTATACACATCTTTATCAAATAAAAGAAATTTTAAATTAAAGCAAAGTATGCGGGGCTGTTCAAGTTTTTGGCGTTGTTGCCAGAGATAGTTAGAAGATAGTTAGAATGTTAGTTAGATAGGATAGAAAAGATAGATAGATATATAACCTAACTAGAGTAACAGATGATTTAGGACAATTAGAAAACTTTTTAAAGAAATTTGCAACTTATTATTATATAGTCAACTATTTTTCTGTGAACTGATTTCGATTGTATGCGTAAATCTGGATCTGAAAATCTTATATCCTATGATTTGGAATTAGAACGCACTGTTAGAAGAATTAGAAAACTGAGAAAAGAACTTAGAAATCCTGATAATCTTGATACAATGGAAAACAACGTAAACAACCAAAGAATAGAAAATGAACATCAATCTAGACCACTAAGAGATTATGTTAACCTTACATTTGATGAAATTCACTTAACCATTCAAAATCCAAATGTATATGCTAATTCATTTGAGCTTAAACCTGCAATTATCCAAATGATATAAAACAATCAATTTGGCGGAACTCCTAACGAAGTTCCTAATTTACATCTTGCAAGTTTCTTAGAACTTTGTGCTACTTTTAAATATGATAGAGTGTCTGATGATGCTGTCAGACTTAGACTTTTCCTTTTTCACTAAGGGATAAGGCTAAGGCTTGGTTAAATTCGTTAGCACCTAGATCTATTAGAACTTGGGGGGAACTTTCACAAAAATTCTTATCAAAATATTTTCCACCATCTAAGTCTGCTAAGCTTAGAAATGATATTACATCATTCAGTCAGTATGAGGGAGAATCAATATATGAATCTTGGGAAAGATTTAAAGAACTTCTTAGGAAATGTACACATCATACTTTACGAGATTGGTTAATTTTCAAACTTTTTATACTGAATTAGTAGGATCTCTTAGATCCATTATTGACACTGTTGCTGGTAGATCATTAATGTCTAAACCTTTTGAAGAAGCTTATGCTTTAATTGAAGAAATGGCTACTAATAATTTTCAATGGCATGCTGAAAGGGTAAATCCTAAGAAATTAGCCACTATTCATGATTCAGATGCTTTAACTATGATAGTTTATCAAATTGCTGCTCTTTCAAAGAAAGTAGATCAATACAGAATGAATCGTTCTCAAACACCTCCAATGTTAGAAGAAAATTTATTAGGACAAATTTTAGATGCTCAATCTTCATATGAAACTATAAATGTGATAAATAATAGACAAAATAACCATTATTTAAACTATTATAATCCAGGTTGGAAGAATCGTCCAAACTTTAATTGGAATAACCAAGGTAATGCTAATCCTGTTAATCCTCAAAGGGGGAACAATCCTATAAACCCATTAGGAAATGTAAAAAATCAGGGTAATTCCAATTATAGACCTTCTAATCCACCAGGTTTTTATAATAATTCACAATTCAAGGAGAAGAAGTTATCTATGGAAGAATTGGTCTTGAATATGGGAAATCAATTACAAAGTCAAGGAGCTGCTATTAAAAACATACAAAACTAATTGAGGCATATTGCTACTGCACTAAGCAATAGACCTGTTGGAACTTTACCTAGCAATGTTGAAGTAAATCTTAAGATCAAGGAAAAAAACAGACTAAGGCTATTCAATTAAGAAGTGGAAAAGAGTTGAAAACAAGAGTCCAAAAAGAAACTGTAGTTGAAAAGAAAAAAGTGGAAACTGAAGGAGAAAATGAAAGTTTATATCCTAATTTTCCTCGGAAACCTATGAAAATTACTATTAAATGACCACCACCACCATTTCCTCAAAGACTAAAGCAACATGATAAGGGAAAAATATTTTCTAAATTCTTAGACATTTTAAAAAAATTGTCAATAAATATTCCTTTCTTTAAAGCTTTGGGACAAATGCCTGATTATGTTAAATTTATGAAGGATATACTCAACAAAAAGAGGAAGTTATTAGATCATAAGATTGTTGCACTCAGTGAAGAGTGTAGTGCTATAATTCAGAAAAAAGCTTCCTGAAAAACTTAAAGATTCTGGTAGTTTTACTATCCTATGTGCTATTGGTGAAAACTTTTATGGTCGAGCATTATGTGATTTGAGAGCTAGCATAAATTTGATGCCTTCATCAACTTTTAAAAGGTTAGGAATAGTAGAGATTGCACCAACTTCTGTAACTCTATAGTTAGCTGATCGATCTATTACACATCATAAAAGAGTTGTAGAAGATGTTCTGGTTAAGGTTGATAAATTTATCTTTCCTTTAGACTTTATCACTTTAGATATGGAAGAAGATAAAGAAATTTCATTCATTTTAGGAATACCATTTCTAGCTACAGGAAGAGCCATGATAGATGTTCAAAAAGAGAGTTGACTATGAGAGTAAATGATCAAGAAGTAACATTTAACATCTCAAAGTCAATGAAATATCCTTCAATAAAAAAAGATGATGAATGTTTTAGAATGGATATATGTGATTATTTGAGAAAAGAATATTTCAAAGAAAATTTTGAAGAAAATGAAGATATGGAAAATGATAAATATGATGAAATTGATAACAAAGAAGTTGATTATATTCAGGAACAATTTGAAACGCTCAATTCAACAGCACCAGAGAACGAAATATTAATTCCATCTATTGTAAAACCACCTGAACTTGAATTAAAGACTCTTCCAAATCATTTGAAATATATATTTTTAGGAGAATTTTCAACATTACCAGTAATTGTATCCTCAGACTTAAATGAAATTCAAGAACAAAAATTAATGGATATATTAAAAAAGTACAAAAAAGCTTTTTGTTGGACTCTAGCTGATATAAAGGGAATTAGTCATTCAATTTGTATGCACAGAATTTTATTAAATGATGAACATAAACCAAGAATTGATCCAAAAAGGAGACTGAACCCTATTATGAAAGAAGTAGTTAAAAAAGAAATTTTAAAATGGTTAGATGCTGGAATTATATAATCTATTTCGGATAGTACTTAAGTAAGTCCACATCATTGTGTTCCTAAGAAAGGAGGGGTTACTGTTGAATTAAATGAGAATAATGAATTAATATCTATCAGACAAGTTACTGATGGCGTATTTGTATTGATTATAGAAAATTAAATGTCGTCAACCGGAAAGATCACTTTCCTCTTTATTTTTTAGACCAAATGTTGGATAGACTTGCTGGACACAAGTACTACTGCTTTCAGGATGGATATACTGGTTACCATCAAATTCCTATTGCTCCTGAGAATCAAGAGAAAACAACTTTCACTAGTCTGTATGGAACTTTTGCTTTTCGAAGAATGCCTTTCGAATTGTGTAATGCACCTGCAACATTCCAGAGAAGTATGATGTCTATATTTAGTAAGTTAATTGATAATGGAATAGAAGTATTTATGGATGATTTCTTTGTATTTGGGACATCATTTGAAGCATGCTTAAATCATCTTGAAAATGTTTTGGAGTTATGCGAAAGAACTAATTTAGTTCTAAAATGGGAGAAATGTCAATTTATGGTTGCAGGGGGAATTGTATTAGGGCATAAAATTTCAGAAAATGACATGGAAGTAGACCCTGCAAAAATTCAAGTTATAGCTAAATTACCACCTCCTACCACAGTGAGAGGGGTAAGAAGTTTTCTTGGACATGCTGGTTTCTACAGGCGATATATTAAAGATTTTTCAAAAATTACCAAACCTCTATGCCAACTTTTAGAAAAAGACAAGAAATTTGAATTTACTGAAAACTGCTTAAATGCCTTTAAATTATTAAGAGAAAAACTAATCACAGCACCTCTAATAGTTTCGCCTGACTGGGAGAAACCATTTGAATTAATGTGCGATGCTAGTAATTATGCTTTTGAAGCTGTTCTTAGTCAAAGATATGATAAGATTTTTAAAGTTATTTACTATGAAAGTAGAACTCTTAATGATGTTCAAATTAACTATACGGTTACTGAAAAAGAGTTACTGGTTATTGTGTATGCTTTTGATAAATTCAGATCATATTTAATTGAGACTAAATGTATTGTGCATATTGAACTTTGTTATTAAATATTTGATGCAAAAGAATGATACTAAACCAAGATTAATTAGATGGATACTTTTAATGCAGGAATTCGATTTTGTGGTAATTGATTGAAAGGGAACTGACAATCAAATTGCTAATTATTTGTCCAGATTAGAATATCATAAATCATCTGACACCAACAATGAAATAACAGACAGTTTCCCTGATGAAAAACTTTATAATATTAATGAGTGGAAAATACATTGGTATGCTGATATAGTTAACTGTATAGTAAGTGATATTGTGCCACCAATGCTAACACTACAGCAACAGAAAAAATCATTCATGATGCAAAAGCATATTTTTTGGATGAACCATATTTATATAAGCAATGTAACGATCTTATTATTAGGAGATGTGTGCCTTATGAAGAAACTGAACTAATTATTCAAAAATATCATGATTCTGAATTTGGAGGATATTTTGGGATTGACAAAACTGCGCACAAAATTTTACAAGCTGGATTTTATTGGCCTACTCTTTTTAGAGATGTTTATAGATATATCAAAACTTGTGATAGATGCTAATGAGTAGGTAATATATCTAGAAAAAATGAAATGTCTCTGAATTTCTTGTTAGAAGTTGAGATTTTGGATGTTTGAGGATTAGATTTCATGGAACCATTTATTCCATCATTTGGGAACTTATATATTTTGATTACGGTTGATTATATATCAAAGTGGATTGAAGCACAAGCTTTACCTCATTGTGATGCTAAAAGTGTTTCAAGATTCTTAATAAAAACATTTTCACGAGATACGGAATGCCGAGAGTGATTATCACCGACGGAGGATCCCATTTTAGGAATAAATATATTCAAAGATTGGCAGAAAAATTTAATATTATTCATAGATTCTCTACTGCTTATCATCCTCAAACCAGTAGTTTAGCTGAAGTTTCTAATCGTGAGATTAAACAAATTTTAGAAAAGACTGTAAATCTTAGTAGAGTAGATTGGTCTGCAAGACTAGATACTGCATTATGAGCATACAGGACTGCTTATTAAACTCTTATTGGTATGACTCCTTACAGACTCATTTATGGAAAGACTTGCCACTTACTAGTAGAATTGGAGCATAGACCATTTTGGGTGATTAAAGAATTCAATTATAATTTGAAAAATGCTCGTGAGAAGAAATTGTTACAATTGAATGAATTAGAAGAATTAAGATATGACGCTTATAATAATGACAGAATTTATAAGGAGAAGCTGAATTTGAGACATGATCGAAAGATTAACCAAAAGAACTTTGAACCAGGACAAGAAGTTTTGCTTTACAATACAAGGTTGAAGTTATTTCCTGGAAAATTGAAGTCTCGTTGGTTAGGACCCTTTACTGTAACTCAAGTTTATACTAAAGGAGCTGTTGAAATTGAAGATCCGAAGACTGGGAATAGATTTAAATTAAATGAACATAGATTAAAACCATATTTTGAGGGTAAAAGAACAAATTTTAAAGAGGTTTTAATGTTCAGTCAACCTGAATAACACCTGAATAGGTTGGGCTGACGACGTTAAACCAAGCGCTTTATGGGAGGCAACCCATAGTTTTCTTTTTTGTTGTGTGTTTATTTGAATTTATCATTAGTTTGTAATAGTATTGAATTCTACTGCTTGTAATTACCCTTTGATCATCATAGAATTTGGATCCATGGAGAAAATTTGGAACGTATTTGACCACGACATTTTTGTGCAAAATTTTCCCTAGGGCACCGACGGTGAGCTCGACGTCGCCGACGGTGGGTTTTTCCTGAGGGCCTTGACAATTAAATGCACAGAGCTTGCCGACGGCCCCATCGAGGCCACCGACAGCGAGATCGGTGAGTGTGTAGTTTTTCAAGTTTGAAATGATGATTTTTAGCGGTTTTTAGCGAATTTGTCCCCTATAAACTTCCATGGACAGTTCCAAAACTC
Source organism: Papilionanthe hookeriana x Papilionanthe teres (assembly GCA_022702705.1). Taxonomy (NCBI): domain Eukaryota; kingdom Viridiplantae; phylum Streptophyta; class Magnoliopsida; order Asparagales; family Orchidaceae; genus Papilionanthe; species Papilionanthe hookeriana x Papilionanthe teres. The sequence continues at coordinate 1,299,859 of CM040421.1, forward strand.
TATAGTTCTGAAAAACTAGTGGAAACTCTCTTGAATTCTTCCCTAATGGCTTCTAATCACATAGATCACCCTAGATTTTGAGTGTTCAACCGGTGAAAGTTCATCAGTGCCGAGTGATCCAAGAAAAAAATACTTATTTTTATACCTTGATTTTTATTAAATTTTAAGGATATTATGCTTTAATGAAAGGTATTTTTTGTGTTTTTGGATGTAGGTGATACAAAAATGTTCAAGAAGGAGAAAAATATGAAAAAGGAGCAAAAAGGAGATAAAAGGAGCAAAAATGGAGCCAAAATGCAAAATTGTCGAAATTACTGGCCTGGCGCCTAGGCGCCAGAGTCCGGCGCCTAAGCGCCAGCTCGATACAGAAAACTGTTAAGTTTTTGATGACTTTTGGGTGGTTATTTTGACGGTGTGAGCGGTTATTGGACCTTCTAGAAGACTGGCAGTTGTTCCTGGTATATAGGACATGTGATACAATGTATTTGGACGCTTCAAAACGGTTTTAATCACGAAGAGGTGTGATCCAAAGTGAAGAGGTGCGAAGAACTGGATACGGTGTCCGACGCCTAAGAGCCAGATTCTGGTGCCTAGGCACCAGACACACATTCTAGAAGATTCATTGAATGTGGATACATTTTGAAGAGGTGCCTTGAGGCAACCCTTGAAGCCTATAAATAAATAGGAGGGTATTCCTTCAGAGAAAAACGCCCCATCTACCCCCCTATCTAGAGTCCAATCTAGAGAGAGAATTAGAGAGATCATATTAGGGCCACCTTTTACTTTCCTTCATAAATTAGTGAGTTTATTTTAGAGTTTGTATTTAGAGTTTGAAAGAGTTGGTGCATCTGTAGTTCATTACGCTGTGGAGTCAGTAGGAATCAGATTGTCAGTAGGAGAAACATCTAAGATAAGTATTTTTATTTTGATTCAAAGTTTATTTATTATGTTTTGTTATTTAATTTCAATGTGTTCTGAGTAGCTACTTTACTTCCTCCTTTCAATTATGAAAAGATAAATAAGATAATACAAAATTCGTCGGAGAATTAAAAATCATATATTTTCAAACATTGTGATGATATTAATACCGGTTCTTAATTTACTATTTAAATTGGCCATTTAAATTATTAAAACATGTTGAAGAGTTTTGAGACCTAGAAGGAGATGAATTCTTAACTTGTAGATATCACATAAATCCTTGGGTAGTCGAAGGCCTTGTGCGGGTTATTCAAGGTGAAGTGCAAATAAATAGGAAGATGTTATATATTAGGTGTAGAATTGATAAGTTTTTAGAGTGACAGACTAAAATTATATGATTTGGTTTATAGAAAAGGAAAGGGTCACCAGTAGGGCCGACCATAGCCACCCTTGGACATCTAGTAGTGTGAGCCTTGAATAACCCATTCTACTAACAATACATTCGGACCTGATCTATAGGCTAGCCAATGTTCTTTGCACCTGGATCAAAGGGTCAAGAATATGAATGCTTCTATTTGGCACAATACCATAAATTTATATTCTCCACAAATATTATCATTATCTTAGAAAATCTTGGATTAATTGAAAGGGAGAAAGTTGCTTTCTTATTGTTATTTACATCTATTATTTTATTTCTACTTTATTATTGCATCTAGTAAATTAAAGATATTTTATTTTTAATTATAAAAGAAATACTTTAAAATAAAAATATTTAAAGATCTATAACTCTCTCCTCGTGGGAACGATACTGGGTCTTTGTTTCAAAGCCCTAGATTACTTGAAATGATACGTATACTTGCGTAGAACCCCTAGTGTATAAAATAATTTCCATAAAATTATATTTATATACACTAGTCGCTATTATTATTTATAACATATATTTTTGAAAGCATTAATTAGTACGTTGATCTTCAGAGGACTTCAGGTCAAGTTTTTGGCGCCATTGCCGGGGAAGAAGATTTTAGTACGCATATATTTATATCGGGTCACTGAGGCACAACGACTTTTCAACAAAGTGATGTCAAAGAGGAGGCTATAAAGAAAGAGGTTTTGTGAATCGAGGATTAAAAAATCCTTCGACAACAATTGAAGAAATGATCATGCGGAGAAGATGGGAAGTATTTTGTTATACTACTGCCGCAGTAGTCATTCCTGTGGTGAAGGAGTTTTGCCCTAATTTACATGGAATCAACAAAGGAAGCGTCTATGTGCGAGGTAGGTGGATAACTTTTAATTCTGGAAGAATTAATGAATTATACAAGCTTGAGAATGTTCCTGTCTGCCATTATTCAAATTTCGTTCCGACGAGAGATAAGATGAATGAAATATACCCATATTTGACGGACGAAACTGAATACTAGGAAGTTAGAGAAAACGGGTATGTCAATTTTTCTGCTACACTTTTAAATCCCATTTCGAGACATTGACACTTTTTCATATCTACAAAATTATTACTGACGATGAAGATCGGTAAAGTCACCCAAGAGAGTGTTATATTGAACTACTGCATTCAAATGGGATGGTCAATTGATATTAGATCTATTATTGTGAAGTCTGTTTTTTGCCTAATCATTCAAGGATCATCTCAAGGTCTTGGACATCCTTCAACAATTTTCTCAATATGCGGTATGTTTCAAGTATCGTACGAGATTTTGAAAAATGTATTACTACCTTGGAAACCTTTAGACCCAACCAGAATGTTCCCAACCAATGATGAGGAGAATGATATGGGCGTGATTATGGATTAAGCATCGCAAAACTGTGTTCCAATTCAACCTCTTGTAGCAGACAAGACACCAATGATTTTACACAAAATTAAGAATTTGGAGAATCAGGTACAAAATTTAATGAATTCAGTTAACAATATCTCTGATTTCTTTGATCACCTTGATTAGAGAATGAAAGAGCATTTTGATCATCCTAGACGTTTCGAAGCAAGTTTGATAAACTTAATGAGAAGAATGGGATGGATTGACGAAGATTCAACTGAAGAATTCCCATTCCGACCTTTCTATAACATGTTCGTTCATGTTCAAGTGATGGGTGATATCAGAGGAGAAACCAGCACTGATTCAGAAGAGTAGAAGAATTATTTTTATTTATATGTTTTTTTATGTTGAAATTGATTTTAACTATGTTTGTTTGTTTGCTTTTGATTGTTTTCTTTTTTATCTCAGTATAGTTGAGATTATGTTTAGAATGTTTTGTTTTCAGCATTTTGAGTATTGTGGCTTGGATTGCGACGCTGAATTGAGGAATTTAGGTTAAGAAAATACATGGCTTGTTTGTTATGTAATGTGTATTGTAACACTTGGATTTAAAATATAATTGTGAAGTTTTGTTGTGTGTATGTTTATTTGTGTTAATACATCACTTAATCACTTAAAATTTATGTTTAAAATGATTGAACGGATGATGATGAGGCTCAAAACTGATCGAAATCACAAAAAAATGAAAAATGATCAAAATTTAAGAAAATCACCGACGGCGTGCTCGAGGCCACTGACGGTGTGTTTTCCAGAGACTTTTGAAATTAAATTCAATTGAGCCCACCGATGGCATGAACGACCCCGCCGACAGTGATATCCCAAAAATTACCTTTTAACCGCGATTTTAACCAGTCAACCGCCTTTATTCATCATCTTCTTCCTTTATTCACAAAAAATTTTGACCTAGGGCTTGAGAGATCTTGGATTTGAAGCGATTTCAATCTATTTTAACACCGGATTTCATTTTCCCTAGATAAGAGCTTCCCTCCTACGTAAAATTTTTTTATTTTCAGCATGAATTTCTTCCACATTAAGAAATTTTGGAAAACTTGAAAATATGGAGAAAAGACTTGGAAGAAATTCATGTAACTTGATTTAGATTGCTTTAAGTCGCATTTGGAAGCCATTGTATTATTGTTTTGGAATTTAGTTTGGATTTTGGTAATTTTGATAGATCAAAAAATGGCTCCACGTCGAAATAGGCGACTAGAATTTGACGAGACTCGGTTTATTAATGCTAAAGCCCAATCTAGATACACTTCAATCTTCCAAGGAAAGAAGTGTATTCAATATCGAGTTTTTGATAATCCTGGAGGAGAGAAGGAACGAGTTATTAGAGAAAGAAAGTGGGAGAACGTTTGTTACTCTACTAACAAGGCTGTTGTAGAAGTTGTAAAAGAGTTCTATGCAAATCTGACTCAACTTGAGGACGAGCCTGTCAAAGTAAGAGGATTTTCTGTTGATTTTAATGCTACTCGCATTAATTCTTTTTACGAGCTTCATGATTATTATTCTAGCGAGTATGAAACATTTGGAACTATAGAAGGTCCGTTAGACGATGTTATTGACTTCCTCACTGATGGGAAAGAGACTTGGAAAATTAAACATCATGAACGAATTAACTTTCCTCTTTCTATGATGAATGCCACATCTAAGGCATAGCATTATTCGATTTGTTCTACTCTGCTCCCTACCTATCATCATAGTGAAGTATCGAGAGATAGAGTTGTTCTGAATTTCTGTATTCAGAATAAAAGAAGTATAAATGTGGGGAGTATTATCTACAATAATATTATGGCCACGACAAAGAGTGAATCAAGTGGATATTTAGGACATCCTGGCCTAATTTATGCACTTTGACAATTATCTAGAGTGGAAGCTAGAGACAATGAAGAATGGGTATATCTTATGAAAACCATTAGTAAAGGCAATTTGAAAACTTACGAATCCCATGAAGAATGGAGATCTGGGAGTAGGAGTAAAGCACCTTCTACAAGTAGAGATATCCCCTCTACTAGTTATGACCCTCCTGCCTTTAGCTCTCCTACTCTTTATGATTTGATGAATGAGATGACCCTGCAGCGAAAAAGTTTTGAAAAGTTTGATGAAAGACTTGGGAGAACAGATCAAAGGATTGAAGGATTAGAGTGAAGACATGATCATGATAGTGAATATCTTCAGCGACATTCAGATTTTGAGATTGCTTATTATGATTCTCAGGCTAGATACTACAGAGGTAAGCCTGATGTTACTTTTCAAGAATGCCCCCGATAGTCTCGCTATCAGCCCAGTCCACCTGCAAAACAGGGAGATGAAGACATAGCATGGGGTTTTGATTTGTGATTGTGATTGTGATGTGATTGTGTTTTGTTGTAGTATTTTCATTTTGTTATTTGTAATTTGTGAACTATTTTATTTTCTGAGATTTGTATTGTGTTTGTAGTTTATATTTCATTTCTAGATTGTGATGCATAATTGTGATTGTCATTGTGAACTCTTAGTTTAAATAGTAGATTGTGTGTTACTATGTTGTGAAATGTAAATGTTAATTCGTATTGTCCTGTATAGTGTAGTTAATTGTTGTAGTTAAATGTTTTGTTTTATATACTTATTTCAAAATTTCATTAACCCCAGCAAATTCTCTAAACTGTTATATGTGTAGAAAAGTTCCTAATATTACAGGTCAGTTGAAGTTAAAATTTTCAGAAAAACCTGCAAAAATTTCAGAGAAAAGAAAATGCCTAAAGTGCAAAGGTATGATTTATCTATTTAATTTTTTTTTCTTTCCACTCATATTATTTCTATTATTGAAAACTTCAAGTTTTGGGGGGGGATAAAAATATTAACTATTAAGTGTTCTTAAATTAAAATATTTTCAAAATTTATAACATGATTTTTGTGATAAATTTAATTCAGTTAACTATACTTAAATGTTATTTAAATATTGCAGAAGATTCAAAGAAATATTTTTAGTAATGAAAATCAATTTTGTAGGTTAAGATATTTGGTATAAGAGGATAAGACTATAGTTAACTATTTAAAGTTAAAAAAAAATATATTATGAAATATTAAGAATCTTAGGAATTTAGTTGAGAAAGAAAATATTGGGACTTAATGATGTAAAGACTATGAATTACATATAAGGGAAAGGAATGCTATAAGTTTCAAATTTAGGAAAAGAAGAGTGAAGTTCAAAATCATTAACAGGCTATCCAGATATAGTAATCCTCACTTGAAAAAGAAAAAAGAGAAGGAAAGGAATGAAAAAAAAATCCCTGAAAATAAAAGAAATGAAAAGAAAAGAAAAAGTGAGTGAGGAGAAGCTTGAGGAGATGCCTTATCAAAAATTGGCTTCACTTGGATTAACCTAAGGGAAAACTAAATACATCTCGAAACTTATATTTATGAACTAGTTTCTTTACTAGTGGTGTTCTCATAAATTTCCTATCATCTGAATATTCTAAGTGAATTAATATCGCAACATATAGTCATTCTTGAAATAAAAAGAAGACTAGAACACTTGACATGATGACTAGATAACCTTATATCTGCAGAGTTAATCTAATTACTTGAAATTTTTTCTAAGAAGGCTTACTATGATATTTATTTCAATCAAAATTATAGTATTTCTGAATTAAAACTTTACCACAATGAACCATAACTTTTATGTAGTACTAAAAATTACTTAAGGACAAGTAATAGTTAAGTTTGGGGGATTTCAACCCATTGAAAATATGTTAAGATTTTCATGCCTATTTTATATTGATTTTGATGATATTGCACTTTAAAGAAGGGTATTTTTGATGATTTGTTGCAGATATGTTGATTTATGGACAATGGAGCGAAAAAATGCAAAAAGGAGCGAATTTGGAGCAAAAAGGACCAAAAAGAAGAAAATTTGATCTAAGGCGCCGACGGCGAGCTCGACGGCACCGACGGCGGATTTTTCCTGAGAGTTCAGAAAATATTACAAGGAAGCCCGCCGACGGCGAGATCGAGGCCGCCGACAGCGGGCCTTATGAAAGAGAGTCCAAGGCTAAGTATTCTAGAAGGCCGCCGACGGCGCGCTCGAGGCCGCCAACGGCGGGGAAATTGATTCTCATCAAATGTGGATGATTTTTGAAGGGATGCTTGGAAAACTCTTGGAAAATCTTCAACCACTTTAAAAGAAACAATTTGGGGCCGAAAATGGTGTCCATTGGTGTCCATTAGAGTCCATTGTTGTTGCCTGTTGTTATCAGTGAGTCCACTGAGTCTATAGTGTGTCATTATAGTTTTAGATAGTAAGTTTAATTAGTGATATTTTGTGAGGAATTCTTCGAGAGATTGAAAGAGTGGAAGGGAAGTGAGAGATTCCTTCCTCCTTGCTGTTTCAAAGGAGAATTCTGCTTATTATAAAGAAAGAAAAAGATTCAGAAGAACTTCATGAAGTTTGCTTGGGGAGGAATTTGAGATAAGTTGTATTTACTTATTTTAGTTTGTTAACTTTGCTTTTATATATGAAACCTAGGTTTTATCGTATCTTCTCCATGAAACCTGAGTAGTTTTTCTATCTTTCTCCTTGTTTTGATATTTTTGTGAAATGGTAATTTAAATTTGTGTGCTAAGAGAATTTTAAAAGAAGTTGTGATAATCTTTTCACTTAAATCTTAATTTACTTTTAATTTAGCCAATTGATTAGTTAAAATATGTTGAGTTTAACAACTATAGTGAAGATTACATCCGAGATTCTGGGAGGTCAAAGTCCTTGAAAGTAGGATGCAAATAAATAGGGAAATAATATTTATCGGGCGTAGAATTTGATATTTTAGAGTGACAGACTAAAATCCTCAATTTGGTTATATCGTTTGGATGCTTAAGTGTAGATGTTAGCCCTCAGGCGAGGGGAACGTGGGAGCTATGAAGTGAGAGCCGGTATCCTCCCAGCCTAGCTGCAAATTCAGTAACCAAGCATAGGATTAGTTAATGTTCTTTATGCCTGGACCAAAGGGTAAAGAATAGGTATGCTCCTATTTGGCACAACAACACTTTTAAACTAATTTTTAATTATCCATTCACTTAAATTTCTTAACAAGGAGAACGATTCTTGCTTATCTATTTGAATTTCACTTAATTAGTAGAATTAGTTAACTGTGGTAGAACTAGTTTATTAAAACTTTATCTTATTTATGTTTGCATATTAATGACAGGTAGGCAATTCGATTTACAAGGTTTTGATTTTAAATTGGTTTCTATAATCCTAGTATGTAACCTCTGACCGTAGCTTCAGAACTATACCTGTGGGATAGATATCCAGAACTCCATTAGAGCCCTGTATTACTTGAACGATACGTATAATTGCGTTGAAAGAAAGCTCTGTGATTATTTAACATTTTTATACACATCTTTATAAAATAAAAGGAATTTTAAATTAATGCAAAGTGCGTGGGGCGTTCACCATGGCTTTAGATTGATATTCAATGCTTAATTAGACTAATTAGACGTCGGAGTGGGCTTGAAAAGATCAAAATTGTAAAAGAAAGACAGAAGCACAGTTTTTAAAATGGCACCGAACTGCGCTGTCACCAGCGCAGCGCTATCAACAGCGCCTGACCGTGCTAAAATGACAGAGAGTTTGGCCATAAGAGCAGAAAAATGCGTCGGACGGCGCTTCCGCTAGCGCCGGACAATGCTAGACTAAAAAACAGGTCTGAATCACCAAATTTTCACGATTTAACCCTGCGACCACCATTTTTTCCTAAACCATCATCTTCTAACTCCTGCTAAGGCCTATTTTTGCACCTAGGGCTCACTAGCATTTTGATTTGAAGCGATTTTGTGGCCGAAAAAGTTTAGATTTCATCTTCTCTTGGTAAGAGCTACACTTTAACCTGAAAATTTTCAATTTTGGTCATGGAAATCTCCTACATTAGGAAGATTTGAAATTTTGATGTTTTTGGAGAAACTTTAGAGATTTTTCATGGATTTTAAGTTCTTATTTTTTAAATTTACCTTGGATTCCATTACATTGCAATTTTAAAATTGATTTGGATAAATTTTATATTTTTAGACAAATGGCTCCAAGAATTTCAAAGGGGAAGAGAAAACTTAAGTATTATGAAAGTAAATTTTTGAATTTTAACGCTTATTCATGCTTTAGTACATTTCTTAGCAATAAGAAATGTATTCAAGAGAAAGCCTTTGAAAATCCTGGAGGTATGCTTGAAGAACTTATTGTGAATCGTCAATGGGAGATTTTCTGTTATTTCACTGCTGAAGCGATGCTGGGAATTGTTAGAGAATTTTATGCAAATTTGTATTATTCTGAGAGTGAATACATACTAGTTAGAGGACAAATGGTTGAGTTTACCCCTGCTCGCATTAATGCATTTTATCAGTTAAGAGCACATTTTTCTTGTGAATATGAAAATTTTCTTATTACGAATGAAGCATTGGATATGATTGTGAACTTTTTGACTGATGGAGAAGGGGAGTGGTGTTGACCTTATTTTGGTGAAGTCTTTTTTTTCCTCTTGGTGCTTAGGAACTAGCCATAGGACTTCTCCTTGACTATCCTAGAAGACAAGAGATGGAACCCACCATTTAGAAATTCAAACCAAATCTTAGTTCTCTTTGGAATCCTACATAGATGGTCATTAACCTCCAAGTCATTTGGAAAGTTAGAACCAATGTGTAGAGAGACGAGAATGAATTTCTATTGGATGTTCAAGCCTTAGGAAAACCCTGGGTGGCCTCGTATTGGTGAGGTCTGGCTTGCATACACTACACTCCTACACACATCCTAAACCCTGAACCATTTTTTGCCCAATCTTGACTCCTGATTTATTGGATCACTCATGTGGATAAGTCCAAACCCCTAGCTCCTTAGCTAGGAGGGTTAGGAATAACAAATGAGATGTTCAAAATGAGCATCTTCTTGGTCCATGGCTCACTCTAAGCTTTTCCACACTACTCAACCATAACCAAATTCCACTTTTGCCAAAATTTCTGGTTTTGATAATGGGTCCTTAAACTTACCTAAAATTACCTAAATTGCCCCTACAACCACCAAACTCTCTAAAATTTCCCAAAAAATGGATTTGACCCACTAAATGGATTTTCTAAGTAACATAACTATTTTTGAAATTAAAAAAATCATAAAACTCAAAATACATTTCAAAAATTCACCAAGTTGATTTTGGGGGCTCTCTGATATCAGAGGAGTCTAAGAAAATTAAAATTAGATTTTTTCCAAAATTTTCATTTTTAACCTAATTTTGAATATTTTAATAATTAAAAAATTATAAAAATCATAAAAATATTAAAATTCATAAAAATATCATATTTGGTCTCCTAATCATTAGGAACCAATTAAATATTTTTCCTAAATCTCTAAGTAAATATATTGATTTTTAAAGGCTTAGGGTAATTTTTAATATTAAAAAATGGATTCTTTAACCCTTTCACTAAAATAATTCTAAAACTTCAAAAAAGAATCAGAAAAATGTAAAATTTATTTCTTTGAATTCCTTGGGATCAAGGGGATTTAAGAAAAATACAAAAATTAATTTTCCACCTCAATTTTATTTTATAATTAATTAATACCCTAAAATTTAAAATAATTATAATAAATAAAATAAAATTCAACAAATCACCAAAATTGGTCCAAATGGTCCTATGGTCAGTAGAAACTTCCCATCACTTTCCTAAGGACAGAAACCTCTTCTTGGTCATGTTGTGGAATTTTTATTGAAAATCCCTATTTTTCATTAAATAATTATATAAATTAAATTAAAAACATAAAAATCATATTTTCTCCTCTAATGTCTTAATTGACATGTGAGTCAGGTGACATAAAAAAATTTCAAGTTCATTTGAGCTTAATTTGATGAGTTATGAGATGAACAAGTTTAAAAGGGCATAATGGTAATTATGGAATTTTAACATTAATTAAAATTTAGGCTAAACTAAAGGTAAGGGTAAAATATTTGATCTTAAATTCCTATTGGATGATTGAAATATAGGAGAATAAAGGGTAGAAACTCATTAATCACTTTGAACATTAAAGAAGAAACTTCTATTAATTAAATCATATAAACCTTGGAAGTTAATTAAAAAGTGAATTATTAAGGTCAAGGGATTTTGAATATAGGATGATTTTAATTCTTTAAATTAAATCCCTAAACAATAATTTGATCAAATATTATCTAAACTTCAATTAATGGGACTCTAAAAATGATGATTCGAACTAATAATTTAAAAAATAGAACGATTTTTTTATGAAATTTTATCATTAAATCAACGGTCATTTGAATTAATTTGAAATTGTTTGAAAATCAAATTGAAACAAATTTAAGATGTTAAAATTAACCTGAAATTGTTTAAGACTTACATCAAAACAAATTTAAAACATCAAAGATTAACCTGGAACAATTCATGATTAAAATATCGTAAATTAAAAATTAAATCAGTTTAAAACATTAAAATCAATCTAAAATGTTAAGATCATTTAAAACATAAAGACTTAATTGAATTAAACAACTTGAATGCTTTTCCAACTTAAAATGATTTAAAACACTTAAAAAAAGGGATCAACTAAAACTTTATAACTAAATTAAATCACTTTAAACCATCGATTCAAACTTTAAATTAAGAATGATTAAAATCCTCAACTAATTAACTTGCTCCTAAAGGCTTTCAGCATTATAACTCTTAAATGAAGCATTAAATGAAAGTGTCACCTTACTCACAAGGATAATCAAACATCCTAATTCACTAAGCAAGAGTTAAACAAAATCAGAACTTTAAAGTAACCTGAATGATCGATTCATCACCACAATGAAACTAACCGAACTCGAAATAATGTCTAAAGTGTTTAAGAAGATGTTCATAATTCAGTTCCGAGCACTTTCTAACTTGATGGGATGTTTTAAAAGAACAGTGAGACTTCATTGTTCTTTAATGAAGAGAATCATCCTTAACCAAAACCAAGAACCTAGACGTCATAAGAATTGATTAGCATCAGGATTAGGATTTTGGTAGATAACCAAAACCTTCCCTTAGCTTTACCTAGATACTTGTTGCAAATATATAAATGCTTTGACATGTGTTTTAAGTGCAGGCAAAAATGACGAGAGTGCCCACCAGGTATGCATTTAAGTTTATTGCAATTTACATTTAGCAATTTATTAAATGTCTTACTTTCCTGTACTTACAAATGCATGAAAATGATTGAACCCAGCATGTTTAAACAACTCAAAATTTAATCACCAACAAAAAATAAAATTGTAATTACAACTAAAATTAAAACGTCTCATTGGATGATCGAGAATCCCTCTGATGATGCAACCCACGTGTTGCTAACAAGATTTCCCACGGTCTGAATGAATGTGTGGAACTCATTCAGTTGGGTTTAGCAAATTCATTTGGACTAAGTCAATCCGATGAAAATAGTGGTGTCGAGATGACGGAACTGTGGGATCTTAATCGGTTCTGCTTAATCAACTTTAAGATTTGTTTTAATTAAAACATTAAGCCATCTCAATTTTCAACCTCTCAAAACCAAAACACTTTTCTCATCTCTTGATTGTCACCTTCTAAAATCAAACCTCTGCAACAACATGGAGCTTGAAGCAAGCATAGTAGGCAGCACGGCCATCTTCAATAGCAAAACTTGTGTCTACATCAGCTAAACCTTTCCTAGAATTAAATAACCAGGCCATAGGATTTCGAGGTTGTTTGTCTAGTTCAATATAAATCCTCAACTTTCTGTTATTCATTTGCATAATCATGTTATGCAAATTAAACCCTAACTCATCTTAGGACTCCGAGGTAGTCGTTTGGTAAGACAAAAACCCTCACATCTTCGAGGCTATTTGTATGATTATGTCATACAAATATAAGTCCTAATTAACTAAAATTGGCAGGATTGAAACATTAAATAAACTATTAAATTGAAGCCAAATCATAGGATAATCGGGAAGTCACTGAAGTTCGCTTTGGGTCTGTGACATCCCCTACTTCTCTTCCTTTGGACTCTTAAAAATAAACTGTTCCAAATTTGATTTATTCCCTTTTGGAATCTCCAAATTCCAATTTTTTTGAAATCTTAAACTTTGAAATTCTTGAGAGAAAAAACACTGATCTTCATCGAGAGTTTTCTTAAGTGTCTTCGGACATTTAAGATGTAATTAACTATAAGGGCTTACCCTTATAGGGAACTTTAAGAAACAATGTAATATAAACCCTGATTAATTCTTTTATATTAAGCAGGGAAACTTGTCGGCTTATAAAATTAGTTTGCATACCAAATGGATGTCACAAATCTTCTAGTTTATTTAATTGAGCCCCATCATTAAGCAGTGTGTCTATTCTTCGGGATAGATACAATGTTTGTGGTGTGGTGCTCGTTTATATAAACTATTTGGGATGTGAGATTGGTTTGATTTCATATCTTAAAATTTTTAAACTTAAAATTATTTTCAAAATCAAATGCTATTTTCCAAATTATATATATTTAAATTAAATTTAAAATCTGAAAATTCGTCGACAACTTCTGTAGGCGACCCCTTTTTTTAAAAAATACAACACTCAACCTATAAATATGCCGACAACTTTTGGGGACTCCGCTGGTGACGAGTTCCTCTCTCTATTTTGATCAGATGGTTTTGCTTTCATAAATCGATAGTGAATCCATACCCCTAGTGGATCAAACTATCATTCTTTCTGTTGACATACCATGTTCATTTCTGTCTTGAATAGGTGTCGTCAACTCTTCTTGGATTTTGGAGCCACTATTTAGACATCGTTAAATAAAGAGGTTCTAGAATCATTCTGCCTTTCAGAGGTGGGGTGGACCCCCAACAGGTGTTAGCTTAGGAGTGGTCCTTTACCTTTCTTTACTCTTCCTCTTCTTTTATTATTTTGGTTCCTAACAAACCTTTTAAATTACAAATGAACACACCTTTTAATTACAAACTAACAAACCTTCTAAACTACAAGCTAACAGATAAAATGAAACTTGAAATACTTTGTAAACAAAACTAAGAAAATAGATAAGAACGTGTTCGGACTCTGTTTTTGAATGATCCTTTTTCGTCCTAAGAGTTTTATGACAGAAGGAAGCATAATTTGGAACTGATATTCAGAATCTACCCTACAGAAGATGTTTGCACCAAAGTTAATTTTCTCCTTCACCAACGGACTCGACTTGGCAGTCAGCAAGGACGAGCTGCCTGATGATGTGATCATTTGCTTTGGACAAGGATTCGACAACACGGACATTAAGTTCCCAGATGTTACTCTCTTCACTCTAATGGCCAAAGTACCAGAAACCATGGAACCATAATTGAGTTCAATTTGAAGTCAACACAAGAGTTTCCTCCTCTGCAGAGGGTCCCAACTGAGGGAAGTATCATTGTTCACAGGAGATTAGCTGCTACCCCCAGGACTATCATCTCTACCCCCACCGGTCTGATCATCACTGCACCTACCCCGATTCTCACCAAACTAAAGGGAAAGGAAGTTCAAGTCAGTGACGAGCCTATAAATGTGGAGGGTTGAAGCACGGGACTTATATTGTAAGAATTTATGAACTCAAATTTATATATTTTTAAGGATTTTGATAAGTCCAAGCATTTAACGCAAGCATACATATCGTATCAAGTAATACAGGGCTCTAATGGAGTCCTGGTTATTGATCCCACAGGGAGGTTTTAAATTGCAGTAAAGTAAAAATTTTAAAAATTATAATAAATCATGGAAATCCTATACTCTAATTATGTTTAAAGTTCAACACTTACTTCTACTACTACTATGCAAGAAATAGTAAAAACTAACTAAACTACAATTACTTCTAATAACTTGAAAATATAAGTATCTAACAGACACTAAACTAAGTATTTGAAAGGTTTTTGATATATACAAGAAAAGTATCTTTCTTCTTGCAATGAGAATATGATGTGTGGATTGATATGGATCAGTTATCTAATTTATTGTGCCAAATAGGAGCATAGATGATTCTTTACCTTTAGAAGTGTAACCCCTCCTCTAAATAAGAAAAGAACATTGACATATTCTAAGTTTAGTCATTAACTCTAAGGCTAGGCTGGGAGGATACCGGCTCTCACTTCGGAACTCCCACTCACCCTTCACTCGAAATCTAACCTTTGATATTAATTACTAATCTTAGAACCAATTTATGGATTTCAGCCTGTCACCCTGAAATCTCCACATTGAAGTCCTTTAAAACACATTTCCCTATTTATTTGCACGCAATTCCCATGAACTACGCAATTCATCCATGAAAATTGAATGGATCTTTCATTATTGTTGCAGGACATTAAATCCTTTCAAATTTAATGTTCAACAACATATTTTAACATTTCAATTGACCAAATTGAAATTAAATTAAGTTCTAAATGAAAAACCATCACAATCTCTTCAATACATTAAAGGCACATCAAATCCACATCAAACCATCATCACATCTCTAGGTAAGAAGAAAGACAAAGAAGACTACTCAGAATTCATGGAGAAGATATAATAAAACATGGATTTTATATATAAAAGAAAAGTCATACAAACCACAAAAGAAAATACAACTTAACTCTCTATCTCTTCCCCAATGCAATCCCTTTGAAGTTCCTTTGAAGCCTCTTCTCTTTTCTTTACAACACTTGATTCTCTCTTTAGAATGGAAAGGAAGAAGCAATCTCTCATTTTACTTCTTCTCCTTACTCCTTAGAGAAGAATTCCTCTCAAATCCTCACTTCTACACACTACTCTACTAAACCCTAACACTTAACACACACTAAAACACTAAGAGAGAGCAATAGAATGCAAGAGAACTCTCTTTCTCTCGTCCAAAATCAGTTATTTAAGAGTTTCGGACAAATTTCGAAGATTTTTCATAGGCATCCCTTCAAAATTTTGCCAAAACTCTCAAACTTTGAATCCCACTGACTTCAGGAGCGCTCTATTGTCCCAAATAATTACTGGAATCTCTGGATTTAGGCCGGAACATTTTTTTCAACATTTTGCTCCTTTTTTGCTCTGGATTTGTTCCTTTTTGCATCTTTTCATTCCAATCACCTATAATCATCATTCCTGCAACAAATCATGAAAATACTTTTATTTAAAGTGCAATATCACCAAAAATGTGTAAACTTAGATAGCAAAAACCGTATATATTTTTGGTGCATCAAGGGTTCGACTTTTGCTGCAACACCGTCTGTTTTCGAGATAGGGTCCAGTTTGAAATTTGCACCCTTAACCCAGACACAAAGAAGGAATAAGAACAGAAAGAATGCTAAAATCAGAAAGACCAGTGTTGCTGAAGCTGCATTTCTTGAAGAGATTCCTGAAGAAGAAGAAGAAGAACTGCCAAAGATCTCTCCATTGTTAGAGGGGAGTAGGTTCTACCCTCTGTCAGCTGCATCTAATGAAGAAGATGCTCGAAGGATCACCGTTGTGTTGCTCTACCCGCATACTACAATGGTTGTAAAAGGAAGAAAGTGAAAACTACACAGTTTGCCCTATTACGAGCAGTGATGGAGAAGTTAGCAAGGAAAGAGGGATGCCCCGTGTCAGAGATTCTGAGAAGGATGGGGAAAGTACCAGTTAAATCCCGCCTCTAACCGAAGGTAACCCCTATCACTGCCATAGAGAGACAAAGGAAGAAAGTATGAGCTAGCGAAAGGAGTTTACCTATCATTGTATCAGGTCATCATATTAGGGAACACACCACCTACCGACGTACAGCCGACAGACCGTCTGGTCCTAGGCTCCCTACTTCAAGAAGGATGGTGTGGCAACCTATTATTGCCGAACCGATACCGACAAAATGTTCCGGAAAGAGAAGTCTCGCCAGAGAGCCTGGATCTGAGGAAACTGTCGCGGCTTTGAAAGAAACCCCGGAAGATGAAGTTCAACAGTCGTCGCCTGATAACCGCAAGACCGTTTGGAAGGGACCACTTGAGGACGCTATAGGAAAGCTAAGAACTGACATCCAACGGTTGGTAAAAGAAAGAGAAGAAGAACTGGGAAATGAAGTGGATTCGTCAAAGTTCTTGGATGAAGAATTTGCTGAGATCAATATGGTTAAAGTCCGAGTGTCGTTAGGTCTATAGGGAGCTCCATCAACTTCAGAGGGAGACGACCCAGAGGCAATGAATCTATGTCTTAGAGAAAAGGATGATATAATTTATCGAATGGAGAAGAAGATGGAAGAGATGGCGGTTGCCTTAGCCACACTCCAGAGTCAGCCTCAACCTTAGAAGGAAGCAGCCCTGGAGATCATTCACATTGCAGATGGAAGAAAAGAAATTACATCGGTCAATGGAGATGAGCAACCAAAGAAAGATTCAGCTCAGAGTATGATTCCCGAAAAGGATATTAAGAACATGGTGGAGCAGCAGGTGCAAGAAGCCCTAGCCCAGTCCAAGAGTGGAGCATCTGTTCAGAAGGGTAGACCTTACCCCAAAGAATTTGATGCATTCTAATACCCAAAGGGCTTCGTACCACCTCTGTTTAAGACTTTCGACGGTACGGGAAACCTCCGGCAACATGTCGCACATTTTCGTGCTAGTTGTTGCAATGTCGGTGGGAGTGATGCTTTACTTTTTTGCTAGTTCGTCAGCAACTTGTCAGGGATCGCCTTCGATTGGTATGCAAAATTGTCAAATGGTTCGGTCAAGACTTTCTCAGAACAGGAGAACCTTTTCGTTAAATGGTTTTTTGGGGCTCAGCACCACATCACTATCGGAGATCTAGTGGTGGAGCAACAGAAACCGAACGAAACCTTGGTGGATTACATTTTTCAATGGAGGAACCTAAGCATGAAGTGTGAACCACAACTTCAGGAACAACACGCAGTTAGTATCTTGTTGAAGTGCATCCATAGCCAGATAACACTTCTCCTCAAAGGATTCACAATTAAGACTTTCGAGAAGTTTCTTAGCATGGCAGGGAGCTTGTAAGAGGAGGCAAAGAAACTGAGTTTCGTCGACAAGACTGAGAAGCAGAAGCCAGTGAAAGCATTTGAGAAGAAATCTGGAATCGTCGCGGCAGTGGATAAGGGTAAGCAACCAGTGCAGATACAGCCAGAGTGGCCGCAGCCAAATTATCAACCACCGCAACGGAACTATCAATAACCTCAGCAGAGCTATCAACAGCCTCGACCGAGCTATTAGTCACCGCAACATCATGATCAACCGCCGCCTCACCCATCATGTGGCCTGAAGGAGCTTTTGAATAAGGAATACCCCTTCAAGACTGAAGCAGTGGCCAAGATGTTTTGCAGTTTGATTAAGACGCCCGACTTTCAGTTGCCAGAGCCCAGGAGGCCAGAGGAGGACAACAAGAAAGATCATCTGAATTACTGCCCTTACCATAGGATGCTCGGACATAAGATAGAAGACTGCTTCACCTTCAAGAGCTGGCTCGAGTATAACCTCAGTCGAGGGAACATAAAGATCCTAAAGGAATATATGAAGGAGCCCCAAAAAGGAGGTTATGTTAATGTTATCTCAACGGATCTTATTGTTCCGATAGACGCGTACGCGACCGACGATGGATGGAGTACTATTTGGGCAAAGTCTTCGAAGAGAATTTTGGATCATATCCAAACCGCTTCGGTGCACGCTTCAACTCAAAGTTCGAAACCCGCAAAGCCTGCACTATTGATTTTGATTGAAGAACCACCCCAGAAGGAGGAGAAGGTCACGGAAGGAGAGAAGACTGAGGCTCCAAAGGGTAGACTAGGGGTTGCTATTCCTAGGATGGTTGTTTCTGATTCAGGGGAGAAATCCCTCAGACCTCTAACTCTGTATGATTATTTTCTCATCCTGGTGGGATCTTATAATGATAAGAGTTATGGTGTTGGCTACGTTTTGACACTTTCTAATGATTACGTAACTAACGACAACCAACCTAACCAGGATCTCGATTTTGATACGAATAATTATTCTCAAATCATACGAAACCTCGACACCGACGAAGGAGAGGACGTCCACAAGAGCGGCTACGAAAGCCCAGGAAGCAACGAGTTCGTTTGGGAATTCCATGGAGCTCCGGTTACGATAGAATTGGAGTTATCAGATTTCAAAGTAACTACTGAAGAGCCAGTCATTCCGATTCAGGGAGAGACACTAGCAGATCCAGCATCAGACTTGGAAGAAATAACATAAGTTAATTTACGAAGTGGAAAATTCTTACTCCCGAGAATGGGACCAAAGGATAAAGGAAAGTAGGTGGTTGCTCAGGAAGAGCCATCCCTAGCGGAAGAATTGCCCATTCGGGAGGAGGCTTAAGATCCTGGTAATAAAGTGGATGATAACGTGCTAGCCCATCTTAGGAGCTACAAGTCAAACTAAGCATCTACGGCGCTCTGATCCTGTCAAAGGAGATGAGGGAAACTCTGATCAAGGCCTTACTTGATCTAGAAATTTGCCTAGCTCAAATGACCGGTAATTCCCTAGACGAGGTTTGCTCATTAAAAGGACAGTATGGTGTTACTTTCATGGACAATGATTTACTGTTCGGAATAGCTGATCACAACCAACCATTGTACATTTAAGTCAGTATTAGAAAGTTCACGCTCTCCAGCGTGTTAGTTGATCCAGGAGCATCGATCAATATAATGAACCTTCAGACGTTAGCATAATTGGAAATTGATGCCCGTGAGCTCCAAGCAGATAGAATGTTACTAAGAGGTTTCAATCAAAAAGAGAAAGAGCCCTTGGGTCAATAACACTATCAATGAAGATCAGTGATTTGGCAAGGACAATCGCAAAGTTCCATGTAATTGATTCTGAGACATCCTTCAACGCTCTACTAGGTCGACCGTGGATCCATGAAAACCGGATGATACTATCGTCTCTACACCAGTGCATAAAAATATTATGAGGGAGGAGAAGAACAGTGTATCAAGGGTGACTTGCAACCGTTCTCCATGAACGAAATTGGAATCCATGAAGATGCTGCTTACTACGCACCTCCGAAGAAAACTATCTTCTCCAGGAATGCCATACCAAATGAAGAAAAATAAGTTCGAGACAATGAAGAACCTGAAATTCTAGTTCAACAATTACTCATCACTCCCTTACGGCGAGATGGTGAAGGTTTCTCCAGAACTCGCACCCGAGGTCGAGGCCGGGAATGAGGTTGAGGAAGAAACGCTGGAACAGTTGAACAAATGAAGCTGGTAATTATTGTTGATTGAGGGAACAACTCCGAAGAAAAAGGAATCAAGAAGGAAGCAATGAAGATAAATCAAAACAAACCCCAGTTCAAGATCTCTCTCGAAGACAAAAAGAATGAAGAATATCAATCAATGTACGAGAAGATAAATCACTGTGTACATACTATGACCCTAACCCCGATCTATCTTAATAAGGTCGAGGGTATGGTGGTCAAGGAAGTACATGGTGGAGGTGTTAAGCTGATCAAGTTCTACTATGCTGCTTCTTCTTCTAATAATGAAAATGATGTAAAATTTGAAGATGTTTCTTCATCTGAATTAATGGAATTACCTTTTGAGTGGTATTCTCCCTGTGTTCAAAATTTGATTCAGCTTGGTATCATACCTAAGCAGTGGTCAATGGGTCAATCACAACGCTTTGAAAATTTATGGAATAATGTCAGTCGGCCTCCCAATTCAAAACATGGTCTCGGATTCGGTACAATAGTGCCAGCTGATGATACAGAGTTTTGCTTGGTTGTCACTTGCAAGCCTAATGAAGACTGCCTAGAAGCTTCAGAGGATCTCAAAGTTCTACCAATCGGAGACACTCTGCCAGAATTTGAAGAATAAATTAAATCTACAATAGACGATTTAATGAAAGTTAACTTAGGTATTAGAGAAAAGCCTAGGCCGACCTTTGCTAGCTCCTTACTCAATGAAGAAGACTCTGAAAATATAATCTATCTACTAATGGAATTCAAAGACTGTTTTGCTTGGAGTTATGATGACATGCCGGGATTAGCTCCAGAAGTCACAGTTCACAAGCTAGGAGTGGATCACGTTGTTGTTCCAGTCAGACAAGCTCCGAGAAGAATGTGTTTAGAAATTGAACAGCAAGTAATAGTTTAAGTTAAGAAGCTAATCGAAGCTAAATTTGTTCGTGAAGAAGAATACCCGACTTGGTTAGCTAATGTAGTACTAGTTAGAAAGAAGAATTGTCAGATCAGAATCTGCGTGGATTTTAGAGATTTGAACAAAGCGTGCCCAAAGGATGAATTCCCGCTGCCAAATCCAAAGTTGATGATCGACATCGCTTCGACACACTAGATCTCCTCTTTCATGGATAGATCCTCAGGATACAATCAGATAAAGATGGCACCAGAAGATGAGAAGATCACATCCTTCAGAACGCCAATCAGAGTATACTGCTACACAGTAATGCCTTTTAAATTGAAGAATATAGGAGCAACTTACCAAAGATCAATGACGAGGATTTTTTATGATCTCATTCACAACCAAGTCGAGTGCTACGTGGATGATGTAGTCATCAACAACAAACTGAAAGACAATCACCTGTATGATTTGAGAATTATTTTTGAGCGATTAAGACAATTTAATCTTAAGATGAATCCCTTGAAATGAGCCTTCAGCGTTGCCTCCGGGAAATTCTTAGGATTTGTTGTCCGACATCGCGGAGTTTAAATCCATCCGGAGAAGATTAAAGCTATCTTAAAAATGTCGCCTCCCAAATCATTGAAACGACTACGATCCTTTCAAGGGAAGTTGGAATATCTTCGACGCTTTATTTCTAATTTGTCAGGTAGGTGTCAGCCATTCTTGGCATTAGTTAAAAAGGACGCCAAATTCGTTTGAGAAGAAAAATGTCAGAAAGCCTTCGAAGATATTAAACAAAATTTAATGACACCTCCTGTATCAGCAACCCCAGTCTCGGGTTGACCTTTGATACTTTATACCGCTGCTTTAGACGACTCTCTCAGAGCCATGCTAGCCCAAGTCAATGACGAGGGTAAAGAAAACACTCTCTACTACTTAATTCGTCGTTTAATTCTGACGAAAGTAAAGTATTCTCCAATTGAGAAGCATCGTTTGGCCTTGATCTTCGCCGCTCAAAAGCTCAGGCATAACATGCTTTCTCATAAGGTTAACCTTATCTCAATGTTTAATCAACTGCAGTACTTGATGACCCATCTAACGCTTTCCGCAGACTTGTCAGGTGGTCAATGATATTATTGCAATTCGATATAACTATCGTTCCATTTTGTGTCATAAAGGGACAAGTTCTAGAAGACTTCCTCGCAGCGCACCCTTTACCGACAGAATCGCCTCTCAACGACGACTTGCCAGATGAACAGATAATGAGCTTAGAAGACCCTGATGATCGACGTTGGGAACTGTACTTTGATGGAGCATCCTCAGCACAGAAGAATAAAAAATTGCAAACGATAGTGTCCAGTAAGGCAGGAATCAGACTAATATTTATAACACCAAGCGGAGGATGTTATGGTACTCCTACCATTTAACAGAACCGTGTACAAACAATGAAGCAGAATACGAGGCTCTTATAACTAGACTGGAGTTAGCCATTCAGATGTGTATCACCGACATCAACATCTACATAGATTCACAGTTGATCATACAATAGGTCATCGGGCAATACAAAATTTAGAAACCAAGACTTGAGCAGTACTTTCAGTATGCAACGAAATTGCTGAAGCAGATTCTGAAAGTGATAATCTACAAGATTCCTAGAAGAGAAAACGCTCTCGCATACGCGCTAGCCCGCCTTGCAAAAGAATTTGCTTGCTTACAAGATGAGTCAGTTGAAATGTCTGTTCAGGGATGACAAGTTCTATCACAGCTCGATATGGACGCAATGTACAAATCGGAAAAAAAAGAAGAAACAGTTGCAGCAGTAACGGAAACAACAGAAGATTGACGGTAGCCATTAATAGACTACCTACAAACAGGGAACCTACCAGACGATAAGTTGGTAGCCCATCAGATCAAGAAAAGAACTCTGTCACAAGCATTAATAAATGATACCTTATACAGAAGGTCTTTCGATCAGATGTGGTTAAGGTGCCTGAGTGGGTCCAAGGCTCGTGCAATTGTTAAAGAGGTACACTCGGGACTTTGTGGCGCTCTTCAGTCAGGTCTGAAGATGAAAATGAAAATTAAAAGATTGGGGTACTACTGGCCCTCAATGATGATTGATTGCATGAAAGTAGCCAAAAGTTGTCACCAGTGCCAATTGCATGGAGTGGTTCTAACCAACCTCTAAATGTACTTCATCCAACAATCACATCGTAGCCATTTGAGTGTTGGGGCACGAAAATCGTGGGTCCGATAGAACCGCCTTCTTTAAGGGGACATTGTTTCATCCTTACAGCGACAATTACTTTTTCAAGTGGGCAGAAGCAATACCGCTCAGAGAAGTGAAGGCGCATCACATGCTACAATTCTTCAAGAATCAAGTCGTCTACCATTTCGGGGTACCGCGCAGAATTATCTCAGATAACGGGTCCACGTTCAGAAGTACAAAGATCAACAATTTTTTCAGAAGGCACGGGATAGACTGGCGTTATTCAACGATCTACTACCCAATAGCAAACAGCTTGGCCGAGGCTTATAATAAAACTCTCGTCCAAATCCTAAAGAAAACTTAGGATGATAATAAGAGAAATTGGCACGAGAAGTTATTAGAAGCTTTGTGGGCCTACAGAATGATGTTCAGAACTCCTATTCAATCCACACCCTACGCTCTAGTGTACGGGTTCGAGGCCATCTTGCGCTTAGAGGTTCAGCTTTCATCTCTCAGAATTGTAGTCGAAAATAAGATTACTACAGAAGAGAATGCCAGACTACGGCTAGAAGAATTGGAAAGCTTGGAAGGGATAAGACTTTCAGCACAGCAGAATCTGGAACTATATCAAGCCAAGATGATCCAGGCTCACGATAAATTAGTTCTCCCAAGGATGTTCAAAGTTTGTGACTTGGTTCTAGTTCTCAAGAGGCCTATTCTTGCACGTCGCAAGATAGAAGGTAAATTTGAACCGACGTGGGAGGGGTCGTTCGTGGTCGAGACAGTCTACTCGGGAGGTTCCTACCAGCTTGTGAACTGCCGTGGAGAACGATCTATGCTTCCAATCAATGGACGATATTTAAAGAAGTATTACGCAACCTGATGTTTTGAATGATGAAATTCAAAGATGAAGTTTCATTCTTAGAAGCACGGGCACAGAAATCACTTATAACTTGGTCTGAACCCAAAATTTGATTAAAAAAATGATGAAAAAAAGAATATGAGTTAATATATATATATATATATATATATATATATGTGTGAATGAAATCATTTGAATAATAAATTTTGAACTTTCCTTTCAAACCGAAACTCATTCCTAATTTTCCTCATCTTTTCTCATTTTATTAAAACTCGAACTAAATAAATAAATTCTTTCATTTAATGAACGAATTTTCTTATTGTTCTTGTTCTTTATACAGCCCCTGATCCTTTCCTTATTTTTGCAGGGAAATGTATAACGGGCGGTTGATTCTGAACCTCAAGAATAGCGTGAGTCTAGCACTTGATGAAGAAAGAATGAAGGATGGGGCCGTGATTGAGATTAACTCGGATTTCACACCGACCGGCTTACAGTACGAGAAGGCCGATTGGACCCCGATTGACCGGGAAGAGTTCCACAGCTAGACAATGATGAAATTGGGTGGCCCGAGTCAGCCAGCTACTGACAAGAAAAGGAAAGTGAACGCTGCTTAGATGACTGGAACAGACAAAAAAGTCAAGTCTATGGTTACTACAGCAGAGGGCGACCTTGTCAGCGCCGTGCCCACAGAGGTCCAGGAAGTAAGGAGAGCTACTCTCACTCCGACCCAGCGAGAAACAAGAACTGCCACATTCATAGGATGTTGAGCAAGCTAGCGGCAGACCAGCATAAAGAAACAATTGCTATCGTCAGTACCAATACATCGAAGAAGCCGATTTGGCAGGAACCAGAAATGAAGAGATCATATCCAAGGATAGCAGAGAAGACAAAAGAAATTCCAAGAAGAGCAGAAACAGAATCAGCGCCATGGCGTCGAGCAGACACACTAGCTCCGAAGAAAATTGTTATGAAAGCAACCTCGGAGGATGTCTTGACAGAGACTATCCCCAAGGAGATGAAACACATAGGAGAGTGTGTTGGGGTTAAGCCATACATCCCACAGTACGTTACCAGACCTCGACGACTTTAGATAATTCCATAATACAAGTTGGAGAGGCTGCAGAAAGTTGAGAAGAAGACCTTTAAAATATTTCAAAGGAATTTGAGGCAAGAAGATCAATACCCTGGAGGGCCTTGAGCTACATACAGATGTGTTTTCAGACTACGAGAAGCAGCAGATTGTGGACTGCGTCCTCGATCTTCAAAAATTGGGCTGAGCAGGTCGCTTAAGAGGAAAGACCTGCTCATAACCCGAAAGTGGATGAAAGAAAAAGGAAGAGTCACAATCCAATGCGGATGTTGTTACAACTTTGCCGAGGATAGGAAAGGAAATCCACCAAGGATTCTCCGTCACAGCGATGTTGATCCGATGCCAAGAATCATCAAAAGGATGGTTAAGAGGATGGTGACATGGTGGGTACTACCTGCAGATTGCATACCCAACCGCTACATCATCAACATATATGAGGAAGGTGATTGCATACCACCACACAGAGATCATCATGATTTCATCAGACCCTTTTGCACGGTGTCCTTCGTAAATCAATTTAACATCATATTCGAATAAGACCTCCGGATAGCGGGCCCAGGAGAATTTTGAGGGCCAGTGGAGATACCTCTACCTGTAGGTTTCGTTCTAGTGTTAAAAGGAAATGGAGTGGACGTAGCAAAGCATTGCATCCCCGACGTACCTTTTCAGAGAATCTCTGTCACTTTCAGGAGGATGGATGACAGCAGGATGCCCTTCCACTTTCAGCCGGATCCATAGTTAGAGAGCCTCCAGCCTTATGAGCTGTGAGCTACATGGAAAAAAGCATACCTCCAATGCACATCTGAACAACATTTCCTACCAAGGATAGCTTGGAAGGTGATGTTATTACCCATGTGTCTCACTATTCAACATGGATTTTGAGAGATGCTTTTGGAAGAAACCTGCAAGAATCCTACGCAATTCATTTTGGAATTATATGGATTGTATGAGATGCTGAATTTTAAGGAAAATATCATCATGTTTTGGATCAAGCTATATGATGTATTTTCAGTAAATTAAATGGAAACGACCGTGTCGTATTTTGCCTTCATTTCTTTTGTGCAAATTGACTGGGAAACGACATCAAGCTGAATGAACCTCGAACGATGAACGATTTGAAATGAACAAACAAATAAGATAAAACAAAATTGAACATAAATTAACAAAAAAGAGAGAGAAATAAAAGAAAATGATAAAAGGACAAAAAGAAAATAAACGAAAATTCTCTTAAGAATCTCAATGTCAGAACAAATCACCAATAACATGAACTCTAATTAAACAAAAATAAGATTGAATCACTAAAACAAGCGAAACAAATCTAAATCTCGAATTGAATTCAGATCTGAATCCATCGATTCAAATTTTTCAATTCTTCTTCAAATCAAAATCTGTTTGAAACTATTCTAAAATTCAAATCATTTCCTCGACTTATTGCTAAGTCGAGTCTTTTCAGCTTGATATACTTACCAGTTCCTTTCAAATCTTTTCTCTGTGTGTTGGAGGATCGACTGTTCTTTTGACACGGAGCCACAAATTTTATTCAATTTGGTTCTGATGGCATGGAGCTGGGTCCCTCCTCGCATGGATCTCCTTTTGAGAAACCCTTCAAGCGGGATTTGAATTACCTCCATATTCCATTTAATTTCCGAGGCTGGAGCCTAACTTTCAGCTCTCTTCTTCATGCTAGAGCCTAAATTCTAGTTCCATTTCACATTTTCGAGACTGGAGCCTAACTTCCAGCTCTCTTCTTGAGGCTAGACCCTAAATTCTAGTTCTCTTTCAATTTCTGAGACTGGAGCCTAACTTCCAGCTCTCTTTTTGAGGCTAGAGCCTAAATTCTAGCTGTCTTTCAAATTTATGAGGCTGGAGCCTAACATCCAGCTCTCTTCTTGAGTCTAGAGCCTAAATTCTAGTTCTCTTTCAAATTTCTAAGGCTGGAGCCTAACTTACATCTCTCTTCTTGAGGTTTGAGCCTAAATTCTAGTTCTCTTTCAAATTTCCAGGGAGGCTGGAGCCTAACTTCTAGCTCTCTTCTTGAGGCTAGAGCCTAAATTCTAGTTCTCTTTCAAATTTTCGAGGCTGGAGCCTAACTTCCAGCTCTCTTCTTGTGGCTAAAGCCTAAATTCTAGTTCTGTTTCAAATTTTCAAGGCTAGAGACTATCTTCCAGCTCTCTTCTTGAGGCTAGAGCCTAAATTCTAGTTCTCTTTCAATTTTTGAGACTGGAGCCTAATTTCCAGCTCTCTTCTTGAGGCTAGAGCCTAAATTCTAGTTCTCTTTCAAATTTCTGAGGCTGGAGCCTAACTTCCAACTCTCTTCTTGAGGCTAGAGCCTAAATTCTAGTACTCTATTAATCTCGAGGCTGGAGCCTAAATTCCAGTTCTCTTTGTAATCCCAAGGTTGGAACCTAGGTTCCAATTCTCATTTCAAATCTGGAATTTCCACGGAATCCATCTTGAAATAAATCTAAAATCAAATTTAAATCAAAACTCTGATCAAATCAAAATTCAAAGTCAAAATTAAAACTTGAAATAAAGAATGAAATGAATCTAAAATCCAATCTCTTAGAATCTTGTGATTTGAAATTCACCTCCTTTTTCCCCAGCGAGAGTTCCAGAATCTTCAGTCTTGAAGATTTACCGGATACTCCCCAGCAGAAACCTTCTATGCTCATTCTAAGTGTGTCACTTGGACGTTTGTGTTGGTTTTGTTGAGCTCTTCAGTCAACGCCAATACGTGCGGTGTGCTTGGTTAGCACACCACACCTATTGGGGGTCCATTTTTTGACCTCATTATGATGAGGTCTTTTCTTTCCTCTTAGTGCTTAGGATCTAGCCATAGGATTTCTTGTTGACTATCCTAGAATACTAGAGATGGAACCCACCATTTATAAATTCAAAGTAAATCTTGGTTCTCTTTGGAATCCTACATTGATGTTCATTAACCTCCAAGTCCCTTGGAAGGTTAGGACCAATGTGTAGAGAGATAAGGATGAATTCCTATAGGATGTTCAAGCCTTAGGACAACCCTGGGTGGCCTGGTCTTAGTGAGTTCTGGCTTGCACACACTACACTCCTACACACATCCTAAACCCTTGAACCATTTTTTTGCCCAATCTTGACTCCTGGTTCATTAGAGCACTCATGTGGATAAGTCCAAACCCCTAGCTCCTTTGCTAAGAGGGTTAGAAACAACATATGAGATGTTCAAAATGAGCATCTTCTTGGTCCATGGCTCACTCTAAGCTTTTCCACACTACTCAACCATAACCAAATTCCGCTTTTGCCAAAATTTTTGGTTTTGACATTGGGTCCTTAAACTTACCTAAAATTACCTAAATTGCCCCTACAACCACGAAACTCTCTAAAATTTCCTAAAAAATTACCCAAAATTCCTAAAAATTAACTCAAAACAATTCTCATCTCTTAAATCCACCAAAATACCCCAATACTCTCTAAATAACCTCCAAATACCCTAAAATACCCTTTTGGCCCAAAATTCTAAAAATTCCAAAAATTTCCAAACAAATTCCAGAAAATCCCAAATATTCCTAATTTTATTTTGTTCAACTACACCATATCCTAATTTTGCCAATTGGATCCAATTTTATCAATATCCCCAATTTGACCCATTTTTAACCTAAATGAACCGAATGTCAAACCAAATCAACCCATTTGACCTTAATTTTGCCCAATTTCAATTATAAACTTCAATTAAACATTCCCAATACCAATATAAACCAAATTCAAGTCCAAATTGATTCACATTTGAGTTCAATTCCACTTGAAATCCAAATCCCCAAATTTGCTAATTTGATCCAAAATTCCCCAATTAACCTAACGTCAACTATTTCCCCCCAAATTTCAATTCCTAACTTTCCATGGAATTCTTATGAAACCCATGCAACATTCAATTGTCCCAATTTGAGCTAAAGCCTAGCCTATTTCCACTTGAAATCCAAGAATACCCCATTTTAACTTAAATTGAACACATGCCCTAAACCTACCAAATTGATTGGCCTAATCCTAAAATTTCCTCTCAATTGATGTTGGGAACTCTTCAATGCATTCCCCTAAACCATTTGAAGCATTCAATTGGGTCTAAACCCCACCTTAAACCAAATTAAGCCCAAGTTGACCTAACCTTACCCAAATTAACCAAAATCCCAAAATCTACCTAATTGACCATTCAATTAAACTCAAAACCATTCCATGTCTTCATGAAAGCTCTTCATGACAATCATTTCTACAATTTTTCTTAAGGCATTTGGACTCAAATCAAACCCAAACCCAAGTTAGCCCAACATAAACCCAAATGAGCCAAATTGAACCAATGGCTTGACCAAATCAAATTGAACCAAATGTGGCTAAACCAACCCTTCCACAGCCACCATTTGAACCCTAGGAACCACCCTAGATCCACCTAGCCCAAGCTAATTGAGCCATGGACCAAGGGTCCCCCATTTTAAGGGATTTCTTCCCTTAAGTGGTTAAATCCTCTTTTGCCTTACCCCAAACCTCCCCACAACTGTTAATCACCATTAAACCTCTCCCTGACTAACCTGACCTCAGGTGCCAGCTCTCTTGTCCTTGCCGACTAGCCTAGTCATCGGAGGGAGTCAAAACTAAGAGCCACCACTAGGCTAAGCACACTCAAACTTCCCCAACTAGCCAAATCAACCAAAATTAACCTTGGAGCCTTTCTGCCCTCCACCTAAGCAGTTGAATACACTCCCTCAATTGAGCCCTGGCTCAGACATATGGCCCTGGCCATATAAGCACCACTTCTAAGCTATGAGAAGGGTGTTGAAATTTTTCTCAACAAAACGCCCTCTAATTGCTTCTAGAG
The DNA here is from genome assembly GCA_022702705.1 of Papilionanthe hookeriana x Papilionanthe teres. NCBI lineage: Eukaryota > Viridiplantae > Streptophyta > Magnoliopsida > Asparagales > Orchidaceae > Papilionanthe > Papilionanthe hookeriana x Papilionanthe teres. The sequence continues at coordinate 1,329,668 of CM040421.1, forward strand.
CTCCTCCCAGCCAAGAGAAGCTCAGCTCCGCTGTTCTCCAACCCTGAATCCCACTAGGTGAGCCCAATTTCTCAGTAAAAAATCAGGCCAGAAATAGGACACTCCTTGAAACTCCACAGAAATCCAATTAAACTCACCCACACCTTCCCAGCACCAAGAGAGGAAGTTCCCCACTGAAAGCCCCCTCACCAGGCCAGCTATTTGCTCTGTAGGCGAAAACACTAAATCGGGTTTCAATACTTTCATAGTCAGACATTTCACCATAGCTCGAGCCTTCATCCGTAGGCTTCTGGGACTCCAACAAATGTGTTGAGTACATCCAATCGAGGCTTCACCTCTTGGACTAAGGTATGGAGACTTCTCTTGCTCCCGAGCTTCCAACGATTCTACATTCTGTTTGATTCAATTTCAATGTGTATTATCCATAACAATTTGTAGCCCTTACTTAGATGAACATGTAGGACCAAACCCCATGTAATTTGGTTGAGAAATGAGAAATATATTAGGTCTAGAAGGTGGACAGCTCTCGGGTTGAACCAGACGGAGATGATGACCAACAGCCATTGGATCGCGCGTGTAATGAGTGAACGGACATGATCAAGCTGGAGGGAGTAATGGGACAAAACCGCAGGCCATGTGGCTATCAAGTCAGATGGTGACACCGAATCAAACCGCACCACGTGGAGCTTCTATCCGTCGTAGGTTGAAGTGGTGCCACATTAGATAAGTAGGAAAATAGGGTTATTTTTTATTTATTTAAATACCCTGAACTTCAAAAATCCATATCCTTGTGTAGAAAAATCACAAAAAAATTTAAAAATACTTTCTTGCTCACTAAACAGAGGAGAACAATGTAAAAAAGAATTAAGTTATTTTGTTAAGTATTTAATTTTTAATTAATTTAATGCTGATCTGAGTATTTTAATTCTCCACTCATGATACACCTAAAATATACAGTATTTTTATGCACATTTTTATACCTATGTTTAATGATATTGCACTTTAATTGAAGGTATTTTGTGTTTTTATTGCAGGTATGATGAAAATGGATGATCATGATGAAAGGAGAAAAATTGGATCAAATTTGGAGCAAAAAAATGAAAAATCAAAATTTTGGCACTGGCGGCTAAGCGCCGCTAGGCCGGCGCTTAGCCGCCACAGTTGTAAATCGAACTTTTATTAGATTTGGCGCCAAATTCAAACGGGAATGGATGCAACTCTTGGTGGTAACGTCCATAACTTCCTTTGGGCAGCAAATTTGAATGAAGGGGTGCGTTCCTTGGTAGATACATCGAATCTGGACACAATTTGAAGAGACACCAAGGCACCTTTTGGTTCACTATTTAAAGAGAGTCTTAGAAATGAAGAAGTGAAGAATTGAAGAGGCTCTTCACTGTATTTCAAAGAGAGGAATTTATGAGATTCTTCCACTGCATTTTAAGTTTTTATTTAGAGTAGTAGTAGAGAGTAGAAAGGAGAAAAGGGTTGGAGTTAAGAGTTCTTCTCCCATTTCTTTTCATTCTTTTAGTTTAGTTTTTATTGAAGTCTAAAGTCTGTATTCTGAATCATCGAAGTTTGGAGACTTGCTCTGAGGAGTAGTTTAGCGAAGAGTCAAAGTTTCAGAGGAACTTCCTTAGTCTTGTGGAAAGGATTTTCAGATAAGTGTTTACTTTTATTTTGTTTATCAATACTTGCTTTTGTTTATTATTTTTCTTATCGTTTTTAATTTCAAATCAATGTGTTTTTATATTTTCTCAATGCATTCTGAGTAGTTTACTTTATCTTTTTCTTTCTTAAAATGGAGAAGTAATTAATTTAAAGAGAATTGTTGTGGAAAGTATCAATGTTTAAAAGTTGGAAGAAGTTGTGAAGATTGATTCTGAGAACTTTGTTTACTTCTTAATTTGGCCTGTTAAGTTGTAAAATATCTTGAGATTATGTAAGATTCAATGTGGTATTATCTCATTAAAGTTAGTGGGAATCACATGCAATTATATGGGAGAGAACTGTAGTCCATATAAGTGAATGTAATATTAGAAGATATTTTTTATAAAAGGGAGTAAAATTAGAGGATTTTAAAGTGACAGGCTAAAACCTCCTAATTTGGTTTGAAGTTTTGAGTTTTGTTATGAGAAGTTAGCCCCCAGGTGGTGGGAATCGAGGGAACTCTAGAGTGAGAGACTGGTATCTTCCCTACCTAACCATGTTCAAAATAAAATAAATTTCAAATTAACCTATGTTCTTTATAGAACCAAGTAAGGGTAAAGAACACATTTGCTTCTATCTGTCACAACAAAATTTAAATACTTCCACAATAATATTTTAAGAATTATTAATACTTCATGAAAGGAAAGAAAAAGATATTTTAGTTAATAGTATTTTTTACATCCAGTGTTATTAGTTATTGAAACCTTTACTTTCATTGCTTATCATTTTATTAAGAAAATTTCAAAAGACAAATCAACTTTCTAAAACTTTTCAAAATTAAGACATACTATTTCAAAACAATTAAAGAAAGTAAAAAAGATAATTTTTTAAATTCCTTTAAAGATTGTCAACTTTTCCCTGTGGGTTCGATATCTCGGGGCTTAATCAGAAAGTCATATATTACTTGATAAACGATACGTATACTTGCTTAGTATCCCATATTATAAAATCATTAATTTTCATATCTTAAATCATCAGTAATTATATCGGTCGCGGTACCAAGTTTTTGGCAGTCGTTGCACTTATATTTATCAGGATCAACTCACACACACAATTCACTATGGCATGAGACCATAGGGCATTATAGCCTCTGATCCTGGGAACATTCCCTGAATTTTTCAAGGCCAGAGGCTATGTCAATGATAAGTTGTTTATTTTCTAAATTTTTATGCCTATTTTGGTATTTTAATTCCAAAAATTAGCATAATATTTGGAAAATTCTAAGAAAGTTAGGATAGGTTCCCTATGACCAGAGGAACTCATGGAAATTATTTCATGAACTAGAACACTAGAAACAAGCCTAATTGACTACTTGACCTAAAATCAACTTTGAATTAATTAGGGTAAATTAAAAATCAAAATAACTTAAAATCAATTTTCCACTGTCCCATAGGATAATAGGAACCCCCATAAAAATTTTGAAATTAATTGGAAATGATTTGACCCACTAAATGGATTTTCTAAGTAACATAACTATTTTTTAAATTAAAAAATTCATAAAACTCAAAATACATTTCAAAAATTCACCAAGTTGATTTTTGGGGTTCTCTGATATCAGAGGAGTCTAAGAAAATTAAAATTGGATTTTTTCCAAAATTTTCATTTTTAACCTAATTTTGAATATTTTAATAGTTAAAAATTATAAAAATCATAAAAATATTAAAATTCATAAAAATATCATATTTGGTCTCCTAATCACTTAGGAACCAATCAAATATTTTTCCTAAATCTCTAAGTAAAGATTGATTTTTAAAGGCTTAGGGTAATTTTTAATATTAAAAAATGGATTATTCAACCCTTTTACTAAAATAATTCTAACAATTCAAAGAAAAATCAGAAAAATGTAAAATTTATTTCTCTAAATTCCTTGGGATCACGGGGATTTAAGAAAAATACAAAACTTAATTTTTCACCTCAATTTTATTTTATAATTAATTAATACCCTAAAATTTAAATAATTATAATAAATAAAATAAAATTCAAAAAATCACCAAAATTGGTCCAAATGGTCCTCTGGTCAATAAGAACTTCTCATAATTTTCTTAAGGACAGAAACTTCTTCTTGGTCATGTTGTGGAATTTTCATTGAAAATCCCTATTTTTCATTAAATAATTATATAAATTAAATTAAAAACAGAAAAAATCACATTTTTTCCTCTAATGTCTTAATTGACATGTGAGTGAGGTGACATAAAAAAATTTTAAATTCATTTGATCTTAATTTGATGAGTTATGAGACAAACAAGTTTAAAAGGGCATAATGGTAATTAAGGAATTTTAACCTTAATTAAAATTTAGGCTAAACTAAAGGAAAGGGTAAAATATTTGATCTTAAATTCCTATTGGATGATTGAAACATAGGAGATTAAAGGGTAGAAACTCATTAATTACTTTGAACATTAAAGAAGAAACTTCTATTAATTAAATCATATAAACCTTGAAAGTTAATTAAAAGGTGAACTATTAAGGTTAAGGGATTTTGAATATAGGAAGATTTTAATTCTTTAAATTGAATCCCTAAACAATAATTTGATTAAATATTATCTAAACATCAAATAATGGGACTCTAAAAATGATGATTGGAATTAATAATTAAAAAAGAGAATGATTTTTTTAAAAATTTTATCATTAAATCAACGGACGTTTGAATTAATTTGAAATTGTTTGAAAATCAAATTGAAAAAAATTTAAGATGTTAAAATTAAACTGAAATTGTTTAAGAGTTAAATCAAAACAAATTAAAACATCAAAGATTAACCTGGAACAATTCAAGATAAAAATATCATAAATTAAAAATTAAATTAGTTTAAAATATTAAAATCAATCTAAAATATTAAGATCATTTAAAACATAAAGACTTAATTGAATTAAACAACTTGAACGCTTTTTCAACTTAAAATGATTTAAATCACTTAAAAAAAGGGGATCAACTAAAACTTTATAACTAAATTAAATCACTTTAAACCATCGATTTAAACTTTAAATTAATAATGGTTAAACTCCTCAATGAATTAACTTGCCCCTAAAGGCTTTCAGCATTATAACTCTTGCATGAAGCATTAAATGAAAATGTCACCTTACTCACAAGGATAATCAAACATCCTAATTCATTGAGCAAGAGTTAAACAAAATCAGAACTTTAAAGTAACCTGAATGATTGATTCATCACCACAATGAAACTAACTGAACTCGAAATAATCCCTAAAGTGTTTAAGAAGATGTTCAGAATTCAGTTCCGAGCACTTCCCTAACCTGATGGGATGTTTTTAAAGAACAGTGAGACTTCATTGTTCTTTGATGAAAAAAATCATCCTTAACCAAAACCAAGAACCTAGACGTCATAGGAATTGACTAGCAGTAGGATTAGGATTTTGGTAGATAACCAAAACCTTCCCTTAGCTTTACCTAGGTACTTGTTGCAAATATAAAAATGCCTTGACATGTGTTTTAAGTGCAGCCGAAAATGACGGGAGTGCCCACTAGGTATGCATTTAAGTTTATTGCAATTTATATTAAGCAATTTATTAAATGGCTTACTTTCCTGTACTTATAAATGCATGAAAATGATTGAACCCAGCATATTTAAACAACTCAAAATTTAATCACTAAAAAAAAATAAAATTGCAATTACAACTAAAATTAAAACGTCTCATTGGATGATCGGGAATCCCTTGGATGATGTAACCCACGTGTTGCTAACGAGATTTCCCACGGTTAAATGAAGATGTGGAACTCATTCAGTTGGGTTTCGCATATTCATTTGGAATAAGTGAATCCGATGAAAAATAGTGGTGCCGGGATGACGGAACCGTGGGATCTTAATCAGTTCTGCTTAATCAACTTTAAGATTTTTTTTAATTAAAACATTAAGCCATCTCAATTTTCAACCTCTCTAAACCAAAATAATTTTCTCATCTCTTGATTGTCATCTTCTAAAATCAAACCTATGCAACGACAAAGAGCTTGGAGCAAGCATAGTGGGCAGCACGGCCATCTTCAACAGCAAAACTTGTGTCTACATCAGTTAAACCTTTCCTAGAATTAAATAACCAAGCCATAGGATTTTGAGGTACTTTTCCTAGTGCAACATAAATCCTCAACTTTCTGTTAGGCATTTGCATAATCACGTTATGCAAATTAAGCCCTAACTCGTCTTAGGACTCTGAGGTAGTCGTTTGGTACGACATAAACCCTCACATCTTCGAGGCTATTTGTATGATTATGTCATACAAATATAAGTCCTAATTAACTAAAATTGGCAGGATTGAAACATTAAATAAACTCTTAAATTGAAGCCAAATCATAGGATAGTCGGGAAGTCACCGAAGTTCGCTTCGGCTCCGTGACATCCCCTACTTCTCTTCCTTTAGACTCTTAAAAACAAAATGTTCCAAATTTGATCTATTCCTATTTGAATTTTCCAAATTCCAATTTGTTTGAAATTCTAAACTTTGAAATTCTTGAGAGCAAAACCATTGATCTTCATCGAGAGTTTTCTTAAGTGTCTTCGGACATTTAAGATGTAATTAACTATAGGGGCTTGCCCTTATAGGAAACTTTAAGAACCCAAGTAATATAAACGCTACTTAATTCCTTTATATTAAGCAGGAGAACTTGTCAGCTTATAAAATTAGTTCGCAGACCAAACGGATGTCACAAATCTTCTAGTTTATTTAATTGAGCCCCATCATCAAGAAATGTGTTTATTCTTCGGGATAGATACACGGTTTGTGGTACGGTGCTCGTTTATATAAACTATTTGGGATGTGAGATCGGTTTGATTTCATATCTTAAAATTTTTAAACTTAAAATTATTTTCAAAATCAAATGCTTCTTTCCAAATTATATATATTTAAATTAAATTTAAAATCTGAAAATACGCCGACAGCTTCTGTAGGCGACCCCTTTTTTTAAAAATACAACACTCAACCTATAAATATGCCGACAACTTCTGGCGACTCCACTGGGGATGAGTTCTTCTCTTCATTTTGATCAGATGGTTTTGCTTTCATAAGTTGGTAGTGAATCCATACCCCTAGTGGATCAAATTAACATTCTTCCTGTTGACATACCATGTTCATTTTTGTCTTGAACAGGTACCGTCAACTCTTCTTGGATTTTGGAGCCACTGTTTAGACATTCTTAAATAGAGAGGTTCTGAAATCATTCTGCCTTTCAGAGGCGAGGTGGACCCCTAACAGGTGTTAGCTTAAGAGCGATCCTTTACCTCTCTTTACTCTTCTTTTTTGATCATTTCATTTCTAACGAACCTTTTAAATTACAAATGAACACACCTTTTAATTACAAACTAAGAAACCTTCTAAACTACAAGCTAACAGATAAAACGAAACTTGAAATACTTTGTAAGCAAAACTAAGAAAATAGATAAGAACGTGTTCGGACTCTGTTTTTTAATGATTCTTTTTCATCCTAAGAGTTTTATGATGGAAGGAAGCATAATTTTGAACTGATATTCAGAATCTACCCTACAGAAGATGTCTGCACCGAAGTTGATTTTCTCCTTCACCAACGGACTTGACTTGGCAGTCAGCAAGGACGAGCTGCCTGATGATGCGATCATTCGCTTTGGACAAGGATTTGACAACACGGACATTAAGTTCACAGATGTTACTCTCTTCGCACTAATGGCCAAAGTACCAGAAACCATGGAACCCATAATTGAGTTCAATTTGAAGTTAACACAAGAGTTTCCTCCCCTACAGAGGGTTCCAGCTAAAGGAAGTACCACTGTTCATAGGAGATTAGCTGCTACCCATAGGACTGTCATCTCTATCCCCATTGGTCTGATCATCACTGCACCTACCCCGGTCCCCGCCAAACTAAAGGGAAAGGAAGTCTAAGTCAGTGACGAGCCTGTTACTGTGGAGGGTTCGACTTTTGCTGCAACACTATCTGTTTTTGAGATAGGGTCAAGTTTGAAATTTGTACCCTTAACCCAGACATAAAGAAGGAATAAGAACAGAAAGATTGCTAAAATCAGAAAGACCAGGGTTGCTGAAGCTGCACTTCATGAAGAGATTCCTGAAGAAGAAGAAGAAGAACTGCCATAGATCTCACCGTTGTTAGAGAGGAGTAGCTTCCACCCTCTCTCAGCTACATCTGATGAAGAAGATGCTCAAAGGATTGTTGTTGCGTTACCCCTACCCGCATACTACAATGGTTGTAAAAGGAAGAAAGTGAAAACTACGTCATTTGCCCAATTGCGAGCAGTGATGGAGAAGTTAGCGAGGAAAGAGGGATGTCCCATGTCAGAGATTCTGAGAAGGATGGGGCAAGTACCAGTTAAATCCCGCCTCGGACCGAAGGTAACCCCTGTCACTGTTATAGAGAGACCAGGGAAGAAAGTACGAGATAGCGAAAGGAGTGTTGACCTCATTTCTGATGAGGTCTTTTTTCTTCTCTCTCCTTAGTACTTAGGATCTAGCCTTAGGCTTTCCCTTTGACTATCTTAGAGGACTAGAAATCGAACTCACCACTTAGAAATTCAAACTCCTCTTAACTCCCTACAAACCCCATAAATTTGATTGTAAACCCCTAAGTCATTTGGAGGGTTAAGATCAAATGTGGAGGTTTAAAGGATGAGTTCCTTATAGGACTCTTTGGCCTTAGGACTACCCTGGGTGGCCTGGTCTGGTGAGGGTTAACCTGCACACATTACACTTTCACACACATTCCAAATCCTAAAACCATTCATACCTAGCTTGACATCCTGACTCATGTAAGTAATTTATATGGATGGACCTTAAGCCCGAGGCCTTTGGCTAAGAGGGTTAGGAACAACATAGTGAATGCCTCAAATGAGTCTTCTCATGGCTCTTATGGGCTTGATATGGCTTCATGGCTCAACCAAAGTGATTCCATTCAACTCAAACTTGATCAATCTTTATTTTTCCAAAATTTCAATTTTTGACCCCCGGGGCCCTACACCCACCAAACCAACCAAATGTCCTTGAAGCTACCCAAAATTTGCAAAAATTAACTAAATTACCCAAAATTCCTCAAAACAAATCCTAAACATTTCCCACCATTCCAATTGATCATCTTTAGCCAAATATACCAAAATTTCCAAAAATATCCCCTAATACCCTCCAAATACCCAAAATGCCCTTTTTAACCCAAAATCCATAAATTCTAAAAATTCCCAAAAAATTTCAGAAAATCCCAAATATTCCCAATTTCATTTTTTTCAACTACACTATAGGTCAATTTTGTCAATTTAACCCACTTTTACCAAAACCACCAATTTAACCCATTTTTTAACCCAAATAAAACCAATGTCAAACCAAATCAACCCAATTGACCTCAATTTTGATCCAATTCAATTCTAAACTTAAATTCAATATTCCCAATATCAATTTAGACAAAATACAAGCCCAATTTGATTAACATTTGGATCCAATTCCAATTTAAAGCTTAAAGCCCAATTTTGGCCCATGACCTAAACCTAGCCCAAACCAACCCAATTCAACTCCCATTGGCCCCAAATCTTTTCTAAAACCTTCCCAATATCCCCACAAACAAAAAAATAACTTGATTTGCCCCAAATTTGAACCTAAACTCCACACAAACCTAACCCAAAACCAAAATCTCCATTTTTGGCCTAAACCCACCATAAACCCAAATGGGCCCAAATCTCAAAATCAAAGCCCAACCAAAGTTGAAAACTCTTTGTGACACTCCCATAAACATTTATCAACATTAATTTTACATCAAATCCAACATTAGCCCAACCTCAACCCAAGTTAGCCCAATTTGACCCACTTTAGCCCCTTTACCGAAAAAGCCCAAATTAAATCTAATTCCACTCTAAATGATACCAAATCTTTTCTAAAATTTTCATGACACATCCCTAAACTAAACCTAGCATTTATTTGGCCTAACCCCTTACCGAATTTTCAACCAAAAGTTCATTTCAAAATCTAAAGGCCCAATCCCTTAAACCATTCTAAAAGCCCATTCCAAAACAATTTCAAAAAAGCACAAAACCCATTCCAAAGCCCACATGAAATTTCCCCTCATCACGCCTTTAATTTAAATCAATCCCTAAATTTCTAATTGATCATCAAATTATTCCAATCTTGACCTCATGACAATCTCCCTTAAAATCATCAAAAATGCCAATATCCTTCTTCATGCAAATGACTTGACTTTTCCAAAGCCAAATGAAGCCACAATGGAGTTATTCACAAGCCATATGAAGCCATGATAGCTTGGCCTTGTCATCAATCCATTTATGGCAAGAGGGGGGAGCCCTTTAATGATTCCCTTAAAGTTGATTAAACATTCTTATGCTTCCCTTAACCTATGCTTAAACTTAATTGTACTTGGATTGTGACTTGAACCCACTAATCAAGCTGACCCAAGTGACTTTCTCTTCAGTCCAAACCAGCCTTGGGTGGTGCACTCAACCCAAACCCATGACTTGACCAAATTGAACCTAAAATGACCCCCTCACCACACCTCTTAAAGCCAAGCTCTTTACAAATGGCCAACCTCCATTGCTTGCACCAAATTTAAGCCCTGACCTCCCTGACCCTGAAGGTGACCCATGCCTGGCCGGCTAGCCACTATAGTGGCCAAAAAACACCATGGACGAGAGCACCCATTTGATTCAAAAAATTCAAACTCACTAGCTAAGCTGTCCCAACTCAATTGGACTCCATGGTTGTTCTTCCCTTGACCAAGGCAGCTGATCCCATGCCCTAACTCCCCCTGGGAGGCCCTCCAACCATGTCTATTTAAACCCACCACCTTCTCGGTCAAACAAGGTGATGAACCAGAGCTTAACAAAACTCTGCCAAAATTGCTCTAGGACCTTCTCCTAGCCTAGAGCAATTGATCCCCACTGTTCTCCTGCCCTAAACCCCATTGATTGAGCTCAATTTTGGAGCTCAATTCTCAGGCCCATAACCAAGACATCCCTGGAACCCCCCACCAAAACCAAATTAAACTCACCCACACCTGTAGAGGACCAAGAGAAGGAGTTCCCTAGTGGAAGCCCCCTCACCAGGCCAGCCATTCTCTCTATCGGCCAAGCTTTGAAATCGGGCTTGGTGGAAGTTGTACCTAGGCAATTCCCCAGAGCTAGAGACTTCATCTGGAGCCTCCTTGGGTGCAATCGAAGGTGCCACAACTCTCTAATTGAAGCTTCACTTCTCAGAGCCAAGGTATAGACCTCTCCTTTCTCCCGAGCTTCTAGTGATTCTCCATTTTGATTGGCTTAATTTCATAGCATGTAAACCATATGGATGTGTTCGTCTCCTCAAGACGAATCCATAAAGCATAAGAACATGAAAATCCGTTGAGAAATGAGTGAGTTCTTAGGGTTCTAGTGTGGACGGTCACGGGTGCACACCAGTCGTAGACGATGACCAGGCGCCGTCCGATCGAGCGTGTATCGAGTGGACGGTCTAGATTGCACCGGACCAGAGAATGGTACATGAACCTCGGGCCCCTGGAGTGCTGAGTTAGATGGCGGCGTCGAATGAGAGAGCGACGTGTGGGCTTTCGGAGCTGCCGAGGAGGAGTCGGCGCCGCGTGGATAAGTAGAAAAATATGGATTTTTTTATTTATTTAAATACCCAGAACTTAGAAAATCCATATCTTTGTACAGAAAAATCACAAAAATAAACTAAAAATACCCACTTACTCAGTGAATAGAAGAGAATAATGTGAAAAAAGAATTGAGTCAATTTGAGGAGTATTTTATTTTTAATTAATTATTTAATCATTTAAGTATTTTGATTCTCCATTTGCATAGACAATTCACCATGGCATGAGACCATAGAGCTTTTGAAGCCTCTGATCCTAGGAACATTCCTTAAATTTTTCAAGGTCAGAAGCTATATCTATGGTAAGTTATGTATTTTTCAGGTTTATGTCACTATTTTTGGTATTTTAATTCCATTAATTAGCATATTGCTTAGAAAATTTTAGGAAAATTTGGGGAGGTTTCTTAGGACCAGAGGACCCTAGGATAATTATATTTTGAGTCAATTCATTAAGAATAACCCTAATTGGTCTAATTACTCAAAACTAAACTTTACTTAATTAGGGTTAAGCACACACCAAAAGAACTTGAAAACAATTTTCCACTGATCTTTAGGATCAGAGGGATCTCACATAAAAATTTGGAATCAATTGGAAATGTTTAACCCCACTAAATGGATTAATTAAGCCACACCAGTAAAATTAAACTTAAAAAATTCATAACTCCAAAAATACACTTTAAAAATTCACCATATTGGTTTTAGGGCTTCTCTGATATTAGAGGAGTCTTAAAAAATTAAAATTAAAATTTTCTAAAAATCTTCATTTTTCACCATATTTTAATATTTTAAATAATTAAAAAATAATAAAAATCACAAAATATTAAAAATAAAAAAAAATGTCATATTTTCACTACTAATCACTTAGGAACAAACCAAATATTTTTCCCAACTCTCAAAGTAAAGATATTGAATTTTAAATGCTTAAAACAATTTTTGAATTAAAAAATGAACTTTCCAACCTTTTCACTAAATTAATTCTAATAAACCAAAGAAAAATCAGAAAATTATAAAATTTATTTTTTTGAACTCCGTGAGGTCAGAGAGATTTAAGAAAAATATAAAACTTAATTTTCAACCTTTATTTTATTTTGTAATTAATTAACACTCTAAAACTCAAAATAATTATAATAAATAAAATATAATTTGAAAAATCACCAAAATTAGTCCAAGTGGTCCTCTAGTCATTAGGAATATCCCATAATTTTCTTAAGGACATAAAGCTTTGCTTTGTCATGTTGTTGAATTTCCATTGAAAATCCCTATTTTTCATTAAAATAATTATATAAATTAAATTAAATTCATAAAAATCACATATTCTCCTCTAATGTCTTAATTGACATATGAGTAAAGTGACATAAAAATTTCAAGTTCATTTGAGCTCAATTTAGTGAGTTATGAAATGAATAAGCCTAAAGGGGCATAAAAGTAATTGAAGGATTTTAACCCTAATTAACATTTAGGTCTAATCAAAATGGGGAGGGTAAAATGTCTGATTTTAAAATTTTCATTAGAAGTTTGAAACCTAGACAATTAAGGGGTAGAAACCCATTAATCATCTTGAAAATATTTAAAGTAAAGCTTAATTAATTAAATAATTTGAATTTTGGAAGAATAAATTAAAATTTGAATTATTAAAATGGGGATATAATTTAGAGAGACTATAATAACTTAAACTAAAATCCCTTATCGAATCACTTTAATAATATTTAACTTTTAATTAGATTTAAAGTGATAACTGAAATTAATAATTAAATAATTAAAAGGAATGTGAACTTTAATTAAATTAAAACTTAAAACATTAAATAATTTGATAATTAAATTGAAATAAATTTAAAAACAAAAATTATTAATTTCAAAAATCACTTGAAAGAAAATTTAAAGCAAATTTGAAACATTAAAAATTAATTTCACAAAGATAATTTTTTTTAATTAAAAAAAATCAAACCAATTAAAAGTTAATCTAGAAAATTGCAATTAAATTAAAATTAAATCATTAAAGTCTAAATTAAATAATTTAAACTCCTCTTTCAATTCAAAGGGTTTAAAACACTTAAGAATAAAACAACTTGAACACTATTCCAAACTTAAATTATTAAAATTTCATAACTAAATTAAACCACATTAAATCACCAATTCAAATTTTAAATCATTAAAATCTTTAATAATTTAATTTGCCCTTAAAGGTTTTCATTATTATAACTCTTAAGTAAAGCACCAAGTAAAATGTCACTTTACTCATAGGATAATCAAATATCCTAATTCACTGAGCAAGAAACTAAACTAAATTTTGGGATGATTAATTCACCTGTGCAATAAAACTCATTTGGACTAAAAATAATCCCAAAAATATTGAAAAGATGTTTAGGACTCGTCCTAAACACTTCCTCAATATGATGAGATGTTTTAGAAGAACAATTGAATTTGATTGTTCTTTGATGAAGAAAATCATCCTTAAACAAAATATAAGAGCCTAGACGTCATAGGAGATGACTAGCAATATGATTAGGATCTTGGTAGACAACCAAAACCTTTCCTTAGCTTTAACTAGGTACTTGTTATAAACATTTAAATGCCTTAACATGTGCTTTAAGTGTAGCTTGGAATGACGGGAAGACCCTCCAGGTACGCTTTTATTTTATTGCAAGTTACTTACATGTACTGCGCTTTACTTTTCTTGCATGTTAAATAAGATTGTTGCATGAAAACTGGAAACTTTAGGATAGACACAAAACTGAAACCCAAAACTAAATTAAAAGTCACAACAAGATAAAAATCTACCGCCACAACATTCAAAATGTAAAACAACTCAAAATTTAATCACAAACAGAACAACAAAACTACAATTGCAATTAAATTAAAACATCTCATTGGATGATCGGGAATACCTCGGATGATGTAACCTACGTGTTGCTAACGGGATTTCCCATGGTCTAAATGAAAGTGTGGAACTCATTCAGTTGAGTTTAGCAAATTCATCTGGACTAAGTGAATCCGATAAAAATAACGGTGCCAGAATGTTGGAACCATGGGATCTTAACCGGTGTTGTTATAATCAACTTTAATATTCCCCTAATAAAACACTAAAGACATTTGGACTTTAAAACTTTTATAAAGCAAAACACTCCTCTCATCTCCTGATTTTCACTTTCTAGAACTAAACCTCTGCAACAACAAGTAGCTTAGAGCATAGTGGGCAGCACGACCATCGTCATCAGCAAAACCTGAGTCTACTTCAGCAAAACTTTCCTTAGAATTAAATAACTAAGCCATAGGATTTTGAGGTAGTTTGCTTAGTGCAACATAAATCCTCAACTTTTTGTTAGGCATTTGCATAGTCGTGTTATGTAAATTAAGCCCTAACCGATCTTAGGATTCCGAGGTAGTTATTTGGTACGACACAAACCCTCACATCTTCCAGGCTATTTGTATGATCATGTCATACAAATATAAGTCCTAATTAATTAAAATTGGCAAGATTGAAACATTAAATAAATTCCCAAATTGAAGCCAAACAATAGGATAGTTTGGAAAGTCACCAAGATTCTTCTTGGATTTTCAGCTTCTCCTACTTCTCTTCCTTTGGACTTTAAAATAAACTGTTCCGAATTTGAGCTAATCCCTTTTGAAATTTCCAAAATCCAATCCTTTGAAAACCTTATACTTTGAAATTCTTGAGAGCAAAACCACTGATCATTATTGAGAGTTTTATTAAATGATTCCCGTCATTTAAGATGTAATTAATTATAGGGGCTTGCCCTTATAGGGAACTTTAAGAACCCAGGTAATATAAACCCTGCTTAATTCCTTTATATTAAGCAGGGGAACTTGTCGACTTATAAAATTGGTTTGCGGACCAAACGGATGTCTCAAATCTTCTAGTTTATCTAATCGAGCCCCACCATCAAGCAGTGTGTCTATTCTTCGGGATAGATCCATGGTTTGTGATGTGGTGCTCGTTTATATAAACTATTTGGGATGTGAGATCGGTTTGATTTCATATCTTAAAATTTTCAAACTTAAAGTTATTTTCAAAATCAAATGCTACTTTCCAAATTATATATATGTAAATTAAATTTAAAATTTAAAATTCGCTGACAACTTCTGTAGGCGACCCCTTTTCTAAAAAATAACACTCAACCTAAAAATATGTCAACAGCTTCTGGCGACTCCGCTGGGGACTAGTTCTTCTCTCCATCCTGATCAGATGGTTTTGCTTTCATAAATCGATAGTGAGTCCATATCCCTAGTGGACCAAAACTATCATTCTTCCGTTGACATACCACGTTCATTTCTATCTTAAACGGGTATAGCCAACTTCTCTCGGATTTAGGAGTCACTGTTTAGACACCCCTAAACAGAGAGGTTCTGAAATCATTTTACCTCTTTTGTGAGGTGGTGTGGACCCCCAATAGGTGTTAGCTTAGGAGGGGTCCTTCGGGTTGAGAAGTCTTATGAGACTTTCTCTTCCTTTCCAATTCTGAATCGGGTCCTTTACATTTTCTATACCTTTAATCATTTTGTTCCTAACAAACAAATCCTCTAATAAACAACCTTCTAATAAATGAATTCTCTTAAAAATCACAAATGCATTAAGATAAACAAGAATGTGTTCGGACTCTTTCTTTTTCATTTTGTGACGAAGGGAAGCATAATTCAGGACTGACGTTCGGAATCTGCCCTACAAAAAATGACTGCCCCAAAGTTAATCTTCTCTTTCACCAATGGGATGGACTTCGCCGTCTATAAGGATGAACTGCCCGACAATGGAATCATCCATTTTGGACAAGGATTCGACAATGCAGATATTAAGTTCACTGACGTTACTCTTTTCACACTGATGGACAAAGTACCAGAAACTGAGGAGCCCGTAATTGAGTTCAACCTGAAGTCGACTCAAGAATTCCCTCCCCTGCAAAGGTTTCCATCCAAGAGAAGTACTGTTATTCATAGGAGGATTGTAATCTCTACCCCCACCTATCTAGTCATCTCTGCACCTACCCTGGCCTCTGCCCAACTAAAGGGGAAGGAAATCCAAGCCTGTGATGAGCCTGTCACCGTGGAGGGTACAAATTTTGCTACAATACAATCTGTTTTTGAGATTGGGTACAGTTTAAGAGTTGCACCCCTAACTCGGACTCAAAGGAGAAATAGAAGCAGAAAGATCGCCAGGATCAAGAAAGCCAAAGCTACTGAAGTTGCTTTTCTAGAAGAAATTCCTGAGGAAAGAGAAGAACTGCCTGAGTATATACCTTTGTTGGAAGGGAGTAGGTTTCACCCCTTCTCACCTACATCGGATGAAGAAGACGTCCGAAGGATTGCCGCTACATTACCCCGACCTGCATACTATAGTAACTACAAAAGAAAAAGGGTTAAGACTGCGCCATTTGCTCGGCTACAAGCTGTGATAGAAAAATTGGCAAAGAAAGACAGATGCCCCGTGTCAGAAATCCTAAGAAGAAGGGGACGAGTGCTAGCTAGATCCCACCTCGGACCGCGAGTAGAGTCTGTCACTGTCGCAGAGAAACCAAGGAAGAAAATGAGAGCTAGTTCACCTAGTGTTGTATCAGGTCATCATATTAGGGAGGACACCACCTACCAGCATATAGCCGACAGACCGTCCGGTCCTAGGCCTTCTGCTGCAAGAAGTATGGTGTGGCGACCTATTATTACTGAGCCGAGGCCAACACAACATCCTGAGAAGAAAAGCCTCGTCAAAGAGCCTGAATCAGAAGAAAGTGCTACTGCAATAAAATAAACTCTCGAAAAAGAAGTTCAACAGCCATCACATGACAACCGCGAGACTGTCTGGAAGAGAACCCTCGAGGAAGCTACAGGAAAGCTAAGGATGGATATCCGACGGTTAGCGAAAGAAAGAGGAGAAAAGTTTAAAAATGAAGTTGATTCATCAGAGTTCATGGATGAGGAGTATGCCGAGATCAATATGGTTGAAACACGAGCATCATCAGCTTTACAAGGTGCTCCAGCAGCTACGGAAAGAGATGAACCGGAAGTGATGAGAGCACAGCTTCGGGAAAGAGATGACACAATTTCCCTTATGGCAAAGAGGATAGAAGAGATGGTTGCTACTTTAGCCACTCTCCAAAGTCAGGTGCAACCTCAGAAAGAAACACCCCCAGAGATCATCCATATTGCATATGGAGGAAAAGAGATCACACCTGTCAACGGAGATGAGCCACCAAAGAAAGATTCTATGCAAAGCATGATTCCCGAAAAAGGATATCAAAAAAATTCTGGAACAGCAGGTGCGAGAAGCCTTAGCACAATCTAAGAGCGGAGTATCTATTCATACAGGTAGACCTTACCCCGAAGAGTTCAATACAGTCCAATACCTGAAAGGCTTCGTACCACCTCTGTTTAAGACTTTTGATGGAATGGGAAACTCCCGACAGCATGTCACACATTTTCGTGCTAGTTTCTGCAATGTCGGTGGGAGTGACGTTTTACTCTTCCGTCAGTTCGTCAGCAGTTTGTCATGGATCGCCTTTGACTTGTACGCAGAATTGCCAAATGGTTCAGTTAAGACCTTTGCAGAATTGGAAAACATCTTCGTTAAGCGGTTTGTCGGGGCTCGGCACCACATCACCATCGGTGATCTAGTGGTGGAGCACTAGAAATCAAACGAGACTTTAGTGGATTACATACTTCGATGGAGGAACTTAAGCATGAAGTGTGAACCACAGCTTCAAGAACAGCATGCAGTCGGTATCCTGCTTAAGAGTATCCATGGCCTGATAGCACATCTCCTTAAAGGATTTATAATCAAGACTTTTGAGAAGTTGCTTAGCAAGGCCGGGAGTTTGCAAGAGGAAGCAAAGCAGCTAAGTTTCGTGGACAAGACCGACAAACAGAAACCGGTGAAAGCATTCGAAAAGAAGTCTGAAATCGTCGTGGTAGTTGATAAGGGCAAGCAGCCAGTGCAGATACAGCCAGAGCAGCCACAGCCTAGCTACCAACCACCGCAACGGACATACCAACAACCGTAACAAATCTATCAGCAACCTCAGCAGGGTTATCAACAGCCTTGACCGAGCTATTAGTCTCCTCAGCATTATGAATAACTGCCTCGTCCACAGCGTACCCTAAAAGATTTTCTGAATAACGAATATCCATTCAAAATTGAAGCAGTAGCGAAGATGTTCGACATTTTAATGAAGACACTAGATTTTTAGCTACCGGAGCCCAAGAGGCCTGAAGAAGTCAACAAGAAAGAACATCTGAACTATTGCCCTTACCACCGAATGCTCGGAAACAAGATAGAGGATTGCATCACTTTCAAGAGTTGTCTTGACGACAATCTCCGGAAAGGGAACATAACGATCCCGAAGGAGTACATGAAGGAACCCCAAAAAGGAGGTTTCGTCAATGTTATCTCGACGGATCCTATTGTTCCGATAAACATGTATACGACCGATGATGGATGGAGTACCATCTGGACAAAGTCTTCAAAGAAAATTTTGGATCACATCCAGACCGCTTCGGTACTTGCTTCAACTCAGATTTTGAAACCTGTCGAACCGGCACTATCGCTTGCGATCGAAGAACCACCTCAGAAGGAAGAGAAGATCGTAGAAGAGAAGAAGACCGAGGCTCTGAAGAGTAGACTAGGAGCTGCTTATCCTAGGATAGTTGTCTCTGATTCGGGGGAGAAATCCCTCGAACCTCTGACTCTATATGATTATTTGCTCGCCCCGGTGGGATCTTATAATGATAAGCGTTATGGCATTGGCTACGTTTTAACTGTTTCTAACGATTATGTAACTAACGACAACCAACCTAATTCAGATCTAGATTCCGATACGATAAACGATTCTCAAATCATACTAAACCTCAATGATCATAACGAAGAAGATGTTCACAAAGGAGGCTACGAAAGCTCAACAAGCAACGAGTCTATTTGTGAATTTCGAGGAGCTCTGATTGCAATATAATTAGAGTCATCATATTTTGAAGCAACTGCAGAAGAGCCAGTCATTCTAATTCAAGAGGACACACTGGCAGATTCAGTGCCAGATGCAGAAGAAATAACAGAAGTTAATTTAAGAAGCGGAAAAGGTCTACCTTCGAGAATGGGTCCAAAGGATAAAGGAAAGCAGGTGGTTGCTCAGGAGGAGCCAACCCCAGCAGAGGAATTGCTCATTCGGGAATAAATAGAGGAACATGGTAATAAAGTGGACTAGAAGGTGCTAGCCCATATTCGGAAGCTACCAGCCAAACTGAGCATATACGATGCTCTGATCCTATCAAAGGAGATGAGGGAAGCACTGATCAAGGCTCTACTTGATCCAGAGATTTGTTTAGCTCAAATGACTAGTAATTCCTTTGACGAGGTTTGCTCGTTAAAAGAACAGCGAGGTGTTACCTTCACGGACAATGATCTATTACTGGGAACAGTTGATCACAACCAACCGCTGTACATATCGGTCACTACTGGAAAATTTACGCTCTCCAGGGTGTTGGTTGATCCAGGAGCATCAATCAACATAATGAGCCTTTGAACGTTAGCATATTTGGAAACTGATGCTCGCGACCTCAAAGTGGATAAGATGTTATTGAGAGGGTTCAATCAGAAAGGAGAAAGAGCTCTTGGATCGATAACACTACTGATGAAAACCGATGACTTAGTAAAGACAACCGCAAAATTCCATATAATTGATTCTGAGACATCGTTCAACGCTCTACTGGGTCGGCCATAGATCCATGAAAACCGATTTGTACCGTCGTCTCTACACCAGTGCATAAAGTATTACGAAGGAGGAGAACAATGTATCAAAGGTGACTTGCAACCATTCTCCGTACACGAGATTGGAATTCATGAAGATGTAGCCTACTATGCACCTTCGAAGAAAACAATCTTCTCCAGAAATGTCATACCAAATTAAGCAAAAGAAGTGCAAGACGATGAAGAGCCTGAAATTCTAGTCCAACAGTTACTCTCCACTCCCTTACGGCGAGATGGTGAAGGTTTCTCCAGAACTCGCACCCGAGGTCGAGGCCGGGGTCGAGGTCGTGGAAGAGACATCAGAACTGTTGGACAGAAGAGACCAGTCATCGATGTTGATTGGGAAAATAGTTCTGAAGAAGAAGAAACCAAGAAAGAAGCAGCGACAATAAGTCAGAAGAAACCACAGTTCAAGATCTCTCTTGAAGACAAAAAGAACTAAGAATATAAATTAATGTACGAGAAGATTAACCACCATGTACATACTATGAACCTAACCTCGATCCATTCTAATAAGGTCAAGGGTATGGTGGTCAAGGAAGTGCATGGTGGCGGTACTAAACCAATCAAATTCTACTGTGGTGCTTCTTCTTCCAGAATTGAAAATGATGTACAATTTGAAGATGTTGCTTCATCTGAACTAATGGAACTGCCTTTTGAGTGCTACTCTCTCTGTGTTCAAAATTTAATTCAACGTGGTGTCTTACGTCGACGATGGACAAAAAGTCAATCACAACATTTTGAAAAATTATGGAATAATGACAGCCGGCCTCCCAATTCAAAACATGGTCTCGGATTCGACACAGTAGGGTCTGTTGATGATTCGGGATTTTGCTTAGTTGTCAATCACCAGCATGATGAAAGTTGCTTGGAAGCCTCAGAAGATCTCGAAGATCTACCAATCGGAGATGCTCCGCCAGAATTTAAAGAAGAAATTAAATCTACAATAGACGAGTTAATGGAAGTTAACTTAGGTACTAGCGAAGAGCCTAGGCCGACCTTTGTTAGTTCCTTACTCAATAAAGAAGACTCTGAAAACATACTCAAGCTATTAATGGAGTTCAAAGACTATTTTGCTTGGAGTTACGACGAAATGCTAGGATTAGCTCCAGAGGTTGCAGTTCACAGGCTAGGAGTGGATCACACTACTGTTCCAGTCAAACAATCTCCGAGAAGAATGTGTCTAGAGATTGAACAACAAGTTATAGTTGAAGTTAAGAAACTAATAGACGCTAAATTTGTCCGTGAAGAGCAATATCCAACTTGGTTAGCCAATGTGGTACCAGTCAGAAAGAAGAATGGTCAGATCAGAATCTGCGTGGATTTCAGAGATTTGAATAAAGCATGTCTAAAGGATGAATTCCCGCTACCAATTCCAGAACTGATGATCGACATCGCTTCGACACATGAAATCTTTTCTTTCATGGATGGATCTTCGGGATACAACCAGATAAAGATGGCACCGGAAGATGAAAAGCTCACAGCCTTCAGAACGCCAATTAGAGTGTACTGCTACACAGTGATGCCGTTTGGATTAAAGAACACAGGAGCAACTTATCAAAGAGAAATGACAAGGATTTTTTATGATCTCATTCACAACCAAGTCGAGTGTTACGTGGATGATGTGGCCATCAAGAGAAAATTAAAGGAAGATCACTTGTATGATTTATGAATTGTTTTCGAGCGATTAAGACAATTTAACCTTAAGATGAATCCCCTGAAATGCGCCTTCGGCGTCACCTCTGGGAAATTCTTAGAATTTATCGTTCACCATCATGGAATTGAAATTGATCTGGAAAAGGTTAAAGCTATCTTAGAAATGCAACCTCCCAAAACCTTGAAACAATTACGATCCTTTCAAGGAAAATTGACATATCTTCGACGCTTTATCTCGAACTTGTCAAGTAGGTGTCAGCCCTTCTCGGCATTGGTTAAAAAAGACGCCAAATTCATTTGGGAAGAGAAATTACAGCGGGCCTTCGAGAACATTAAGTAATATTTAATGACACCTCCTATTTTAGCAGCCCCAGTCTCGGGTAGACCGTTGATACTTTATACCGCGGCTTTAGATGACTCTCTCGGAGCCCTGCTAGCCCAGGTCAATGATGAGGGAAAAGAAAATGCTCTCTACTACTTAAGCCGTCGTTAAATTCTAACGGAAGTAAAGTATCCTCCTATTGAGAGGAACTATTTGGCCCTGATCTTCGCCGCACAGAAGCTCAGGCACTATATGCTTTCTCATAAGTTCAACCTTATTTCGAAGTTTAATCCGTTGCAATATTTGATGACCCGTCGGACACTTTCCGGCAGACTTGTTAGGTGGTCCATGATACTATTGCAATTCGATATAACTTTCGTTCCTCTTCATGTCGTAAAGGGACAAGTCCTGGCAGACTTCCTTGCAGCACACCCTTTACCGGCAGAATCTCCTGTCAATGATGACTTGTCAGACGAGCAAATAATGAGCCTAGAAGACCCGGATGATCAGCATTTGGAACTGTACTTCGACGGAGCATCTTCAGCAAAGAAAGATAAAGAATCACAAATGATAGTGCTCGGTAAGGCAGGAATCGGACTAATCTTTATTACACTGGAGCGGGGGATGTTAAGGTATTCCTATCACTTAACAGAACCATGTACAAACAATGAAGCAGAATACGAAGCCCTCATAACAGGATTGGAATTAACCATTCAAATGGGAATAACAGATATCAATATCTACGGAGATTCACAGTTGATCATTCAGCAAGCTGCGGGACAGTACAGAATTCTGAAGCCAAGACTCGAGTAGTACTTTCAGTACGCCATGAAACTATTGAAGCAAATTCTAAATGTAACGATCTACAACATTCCCAGGAGAGAAAATACTCTTGCAAATGTGTTAGCCCGCCTTGCAAAAGAATTTGCATGCTTACAGGATGGGTCAATTGAAATGTCAGTTCAGGGACGACAGGTTCTCTCACAGCTCGACATGGATACAATACACAAATCAGAAAAAGCAGAAGAAACAATTACAGTAGTAACAGAAAATATAGAAGATTGGCGGCAGCCACTAATAAACTACTTGCAAACAGGAAACCTACCAGACGATAAGTCGATAGCCCATTAAATCAAGAAAAGAACTATGTCTTACGCATTAATAAATAATACATTATACAGAAAGACTTTCGATCAGATGTGGTTAAGGTGCCTGAGCAAGTCCGAGGCTCGTGAAATTGTCAAAGAAGTAAACTCAGGACTTTGTGGCGCTCATCAATCGGGTCTGAAGATGAAAATGAAGATTAAAAGACTAGGGTACTACTGGCCCTCAATGATAACCAATTACATGAAGGTCGCCAAGAGTTGTCACCAATGCCAAGTGCATGGAGTGGTTCTATATCAACCTCCAAATGTGCTACATCCAACAATCGCATCGTGGCCATTTGAGTGTTGGGGGCATAGATATCGTGGGTCCGATTGATCCGCCTTCTTCAAGAGGACATCGCTTCATTCTTGCAGCTACAGATTACTTTTCCAAGTGGGCAGAAGCAGTACCGCTCGAAGAAGTAAAGACACATCATGTGTTGCAGTTCGTCAAGAATCAAGTTGTCTACCATTTCGGAGTACCGCACAGAATCATTTCAGATAATGGGTTCGCGTTGAAGAGTACGAAGATCAATAATTTTGTCATAAGACACGGGATTGATTGGCGTTATTCGATGATCTATTACCCAAGAGTGAACGGCTTGGCCGAGGCTTTTAATAAAACTCTCGTCCAAATCCTAATAAAAAATTTGGACGACAACAAGAGAAATTGGCACGAGAAGTTGTTAGAAGCCTTATAGGCCTACAGGACGACTTTCAGAACTCCCACCCAGTCTACGCCTTACGCCTTAGTGTATGGGTCCAAGGTCTTTCTACCCTTAGAGGTTCAGCTTCCGTCTCTCAGAATTGCAGTTGCAAACAAGGTCACTACAGAAGAAAATGCCAGACTACGACTAGAAGAGTTGGAAAGCTTGGAAGGGAAAAGACTTTCAGCACAGCAGAATTTGGAACTGTATCAAGCCAAGATGATCCAGGCCCATGATAAATTAGTCCGTCCAATGACATTCAAAGTCGGTGGCTTGGTTTTGGTTCTCAGAAGACCTATTCTTGCACACCGCAAAATAGGTGGTAAATTTGAACCGACTTGGGAAGGCCCATTCGTGGTCGAGACAGTTTACTCAGGAGGTTCCTACCAGCTTGTAAATTGTCGTGGAGAGCGACCTATGCTTCCAATTAATGGACGATATCTAAAGAAGTATTACGCAACCTGATGTTTCGAAGGATGAATCCTCATTCCTAGAAGCATGGGCACAGTAATTACTTATGACTGGGTCCGAACCCAAAAATATAAATAAAAAAGTGGATGATAAAGAAAATCGTTTAAAAAAAATGTTAAAAAGAAACATGTGAAATCATGATAATAAAGTTCTATCCTTCCTTTCAAATCGAGTCTCACTCTTGATCTTTCTTCACCTTTTCCTAGTCCTATTTAAATTTGAAATAAATGAATAAAAGCTCTTCATTAATAAACAAATTTTTTCTATTGTTCTTAGTACAGCCCCTAATCCTTTCCTTATTTTTCGCAGGGAAATATCAAATAGGTTGTTGGTTCTGAACTTTCAGAATGGCGTGAGTCTAGCACTCAATAAAAAGAGGATGAATGATGGAGCCGTAATTGAGATCGACTCTGACTTCACACCAGCCGAGCTACAGTACGAAGAAAATGATTGGACTCCGATTGATCGAGAAGAGCTCCGCAGCCATACAATGATGAAATTGGGTGGCTCAAGTCAACCATCTACCAGCAAGAAGAGAAAAGTAAATACCGCTCATGCAACAGGAGAAGATAAGAAAGTTAAGTCCGTTGTTGCTACAGCAGAGGGCAGGCTCGTCAGCGCAATGCCCATAGAAATCCAAGGGGTAAGGAGAGCTACTCTCGCTGCCACCCAGCAGAGGAACAAGAATCGCCGCATTCACAAGATGTTAACCAAGTTAGCAGCAGATCAACATGAAGAAACAGTTGCTACCGGTAATAGAAATACTTCGAAGAAATTGGTTTGTCAGGAACCAGAAAAGAGGAGATCAACTCCAAGGAAAGCATAACAGATAAAGGAAATTCCAAGAAGAGCAGAAATAGAATCAGCGCCTCGACACCAGATAAATGCACCAGTTTTAAAGAGTCTTGTTGCAAAAGTAACCCCGGAGGATGTTCCGACAGAGATTATCTCCGAGGAGCCAAGACACGCAGGAGAGCGTTCCGGGGTTGAACCATACATCCCACAGTACATTACTAGACCTCGCCGATTGCAGATAATTCCAGAATATGAGTTGGAAAGAATGCAGAATGTTGAAAATAAAACTTTTGAATACTTTGAGAGAATTGGAGGCAAGAGGATCAATATCTTAGAAGGCCTCGAGCTGCATACAGATGTATTCTCAGATTACAAGCAGCAACAAATTGTAGATTGCGTCGTTGAAGTTCAGGAAATGGGCCAAGCCAGCTGCCTGAGGGAAAAGACCTATTCAGAACCCCGAAGATGGATGCCAGGAAAAGGAAGAGTCACAATCCAGGAATACTTCGCCGCAGTGAGGTGGATCCAATGTCGAATATTATTAAAAGAATGGTAAAGAGGATGATAACATGGAGGGTATTGCCTCGTGATCGCATACCAACAATTCGCATCATTAACATCTACAAGGAGGGTGACTGCATACCTCCACACTTAGACCATCATGAGTAAAATTAACTTTAAAAATTCATAACTCCAAAAATACACTTTAAAAATTCACCAAATTGGTTTTGTGGCTTCTCTGATATTAGAGGAGTCTTAGAAAATTAAAATTAAAATTTTCTAGAAATCTTCATTTTTCACCATATTTTAATATTTTAAATAATTAAAAAATAATAAAAATCACAAAAAGATTAAAAATCATAAAAATGTCATATTTTGACTCCTAATCACTTAGGAATAAACTAAATATTTTTCCCAAGTCTCAAAATAAAGATATTGAATTTTAAAGGCTTAAAACAAATTTTGAATTAAAAAATGAATTTTCCAACCTTTTCACTAAATTAATTCTAAAAAATCAAAGAAAATTTATTAAATTATAAAATTTTTTCTCTGAACTCCTTGAGATTAGAGAGAATTAATAAAAATCTAAAACTTAATTTTCAACCTTTATTTTATTTTATAATTAATTAACGCTCTAAAATTCAAAATAATTATAATAAATAAAATATAATTCCAAAAATCACCAAAATTGATCCAAGCTGTCCCCTAGTTATTAGGAATATCTCATAGTTTTCTTAAGGACGGAAACCTTTACTTGGTCATGTTATTGAATTTCCATTGAAAATCCCTATTTTTCATTAAAATAATTATATAAATTAAATTAAATTCAAAAAAATCACATATTCTCCTCTAATGTCTTAATTGACATATGAGTAAAGTGACATAAAAATTTCAAGTTCATTTGAGCTCAATTTAGTGAGCTATGAAATAAATAAGCCTAAAGGGGCATAAAGGTAATTGAAGGATTTTAACCCTAATTAACATTTAGGTCTAATCAAAATGGGGAGAGTAAAATGTCTGATTTTAAAATTTTTATTAGAAGATTGAAATCTAGAGAATTAAGTGGTAGAAACCCATTAATCATCTTGAAAATACTTAAACTAAATCTTAATTAATTAAATAATTTGAATTTTGGAAGAATAAATTAAAATTTGAATTATTAAAATGGGGATATAATTTAGAGAGACTATAATAACTTAAACTGAAATCCCTAAATGAATCACTTTAATAATATTTAACTTTTAATTAAATTTAAAGTGATAATTGAAATTAATAATTAAATAATTAAAAGGAATGTGAACCTTAATTAAATTAAAACTTAAAACATTAAATAATTTGATAATTAAATTGAAATAAATTTAAAACAAAAAAATTATTAATTTCAAAAATCACTTGAAAGCAAATTTGAAACATTAAAAATTAATTTCACAAAGATAATTTTTTTAATTAAAAAAAATCAAACCAATTAAAAGTTAATCTAGAATATTGCAATTAAATTAAAATTAAATCATTAAAGTCTAAATTAAATAATTTAAACTCCTCTTTCAATTCAAATGGTTTAAAACACTTAAGAATAAAATAACTTGAACATTATTCCAAACTTAAATTATTAAAATTTTATAACTAAATTAAACCACTTTAAATCACCAATTCCAATTTTAAATCATTAAAATCTTTAATAAATTAATTTGCCCTTAAAGGTTTTCATTATTATAACTCTTAAGTAAAGCACCAAGTGAAATGTCACTTTACTTATAGGATAATCAAACATCCTAATTCACTGAGCAAGAAACTAAACTAAATTTTGGGATGATTAATTCAACTGTGCAATAAAACTCATTTAGACTCAAAATAATCCCAAAAATATTGAAAAGATGTTTAGGACTCGTCCTAAACACTTCCTCAATATGATGGGATGTTTTAGAAGAACAATTGAATTTAATTGTTCTTTGATGAAGAAAATCATCCTTAAACAAAATATAAGAGCCTAGACGTCATAGGAGATGACTAGCAATAAGATTAGGATCTTGGTAGACAACCAGAACCTTTCCTTAGCTTTAACTAGGTACTTGTTATAAACATTTAAATGCCTTAACATGTGCTTTAAGTGTAGCTTGGAATGACGGGAAGACCCTCTAGGTACGTTTTTATTTTATTGCAAGTTACTTACATGTACTGCGCTTTACTTTTCTTGCATGTTAAACAAGATTGTTGCATGAAAATTGAAACCTTTGGGATAGCCACAAAACTGAAACCCAAAACTAAATTAAAAGTCACAACAATATAAAAATCCACCGCCACAACATTCAAATTGTAAAACAAATCAAAAATTTAATCACAAAAAGAACAACAAAACTACAATTGCAATTAAATTAAAACATCTCATTGGATGATCGGGAATACCTCGGATGATGTAACCTACGTGTTGCTAACGGGATTTCCCATGGTCTAAATGAAAGTGCGGAATTCATTTAGTTGAGTTTAGCAAATTCATCTGGACTAAGTGAATTTGATAAAAATAACGGTGCCGGAATGATGGAACCGTGGGATCTTAACCGGTGTTGTTATAATCAACTTTAATATTCCTTTAATAAAACACTAAAGACATTTGAACTTTAAAACTTTTATAAACCAAAACACTTCTCTCATCTCCTGATTTTCACTTTCTAAAACTAAACCTCTGCTACAACAAGGAGCTTGGAGCATAGTGGGCAGCACGGCCATCGTCATCATCAAAACCTGAGTCTACTTCAGCAAAACTTTCCTTAGAATTAAATAACCAAGCCATAGGATTTTGAAGTAGTTTGCTTAGTGCAACATAAATCCTCAACTTTTTGTTAGGCATTTGCATAGTCGTGTTATGTAAATTAAGCCCTAACCAGTCTTAGGATTCCGAGGTAGTTATTTGGTATGACACAAACCCTCACATCTTCTAAGCTATTTGCATGATCATGTCATACAAATATAAGTCCTAATTAATTAAAATTGGCAAGATTGAAACATTAAATAAATTCCCAAATTAAAGCCAAACAATAGGATAGTTTGGGAAGTTGCCAAGATTCTTCTTGGATCTTCAGCTTCTCCTACTTCTCTTCCTTTGGACTCTTAAAATAAATTGTTCCGAATTCGAGCTAATCCCTTTTGAAATTTCCAAAATCTAATCCTTTGAAAACCTTAAACTTTGAAATTCTTGAGAGCAAAACTACTGATCATTATCGAGAGTTTTCTTAAGTGATTCCCGTCACTTAGGAAGTAATTAACTATAGGGGCTCGCCCTTATAGGGAACTTTAAGAACCCAGGTAATATAAACCCTGCTTAATTCCTTTATATTAAGCAGGGGAACTTGTCGGGTTATAAAATTAGTTCGCAGACCAAACGGATGTCTCAAATCTTCTAGTTTATCTAATCGAGCACCATCATCAAGCACTGTGTCTATTCTTCGGGATAGATACACTGTTTGTGATGTGGTGCTCGTTTATATAAACTATTTGGGATGTGAGATCGGTTTGATTTCATATCTTAAAATTTTCAAACTTAAAGTTATTTTCAAAATCAAATGCTACTTTCCAAATTATATATATGTAAATTAAATTTAAAATTTAAAATTCACCGACAACTTCTGTAGACGACCCCTTCTTTAAAAAATAACACTCAACCTAAAAATATGCCGAGAAGGAGTTCTCCTATCATTGTATCAGGTCATCATATTAGGGAACACACCATCTACTGACGTACAGCCGATAAACCGTCTGGTCCTAGGCTCCCTACTTTAAGAAGGATGGTGTGGCAACCTATTATTGTCAAACCGATACCGATAGAACATTCTGGAAAGAGAAGTCTCGCTAGAGAGCCCGGATCTGAGGAAAGTGTCGTGGCTTTGAAAGAAACTCCAGAAGATGAAGTTCAACAGTCATCACCTGGTAACCGCAACACCCTTTGGAAGAGACCACTTGAGGATGCTATAGGAAAGCTAAGAACTGACATCCAATGGTTGGTAAAAGAAAGAGAAGAAGAACTGGGAAATGAAGTGGATTCATCAAAGTTCATGGATGAAGAATTTGCTGAGATCAATATGGTTGAAAAGCAAAAGAAAATAAAAGAAAGAAAAGTGAGGAGAAGCTTGAGGAGAAGCCTAATAAAAAATTGGCTTCACTTGAACCTGCCTAAAGGGAAAAACTTAATTACTTTTTTGAACTTATATGCGTGGATTAGCATCCTTACTAATAGTGCTCTCATAAATTTCTTTTCATATAATCCTTTTAAGTGCCTTGATAAGACAATCTACAGTTATTTTTGAAATGAATAGAAGGCTAGAACTCTTAGACTTAATTACTAGATAGTCTTACACCTGCAGAATTTACTTGAATTATTCAAAGATCTTTCTGAAAATCTTATTATTGTACTTATCTAAATCAAAATTATGATATTCTAGAAAGAAAGTTCATTACAGTGGATCATTATTTTATGTATTAACTAAAATTACTTGAGGACAAGTAATAGTTAAGTTTGGGGGATCTTGATTCTCTGAAAATTTGATAGCTTTTTACTATTCATTTCATACCTGTTTTTGATGATATTGCACTTTAAAGAAACATATTTTTCATGATTTCATGTAGGTACAATGATTTTAGGCCTTCGGAACAAAAAAAAGTGAAAATAAGCAAATTTGAGTAAAAAGGGACAAAAGTGCATTTTATTGATAAAGCACTGAACGGCGCTGTCAAGCGCCGGACAGCGCTATTTTACAGAGAGTTGCGACCAAATTGGTAGAATAATGCACCGAACGGCGCCCTATCCAGCGCCGGACCGCGCTCCATCTCAATTTCAAACTAGATTCAATGTATTTAGCCAGATTTTGGAAGGTTGCTTGAGGAAACTCTTGGGAATTCAGTTTTGACCAAATTTAAACTCTTTTGGAGCCAATTTTAGAGAGGGGGGAGAAGATGAGATAAGATTTTAAAGTTTAGAGAGAGTGTCTTTCCATTCTGTTTAGGAAATCTAGGTTTTGTTTTTTTTCTTCTAAGGAGTGTAAGAGGAGAGGGAAAGTGAGAGAATTCTTCTTCATTACTTATCTAAAGAGAGAATTGTGTGTTGTTGTGAAGAAAGAAGAGGAGTCAAAGTAATTCTTTGAGATTCGCTTGGGGAAAAGTTTGAGATAAGTTGTATTTAATTTACTTTGTTTGTATGACGTTGGTTTATATATAAAATCCATGTTTTGTCATCTTATCCTCATGAGTCTTAAGTAGATTTCTTTGTCTTTCTCTTTTTCATGTGATGAGTTGATCTTGTAATATGGAAATGATGTGACGATTTATTATGAAGAATTTGTGATGACTTTTTCACTTCGAACTTCATTTATTTTTTATCTGGCCAATTGAATTGTTAAAACTTGTTGGGAAACATATGTTTCGAAAGGATTATGAGTTCCACAACAAAAGTGAAGGTCACATTCAATGTCCATGAATGATAGACGTAGTTTATGAGGATTAAGTGCAAATAAATAAGGAAATATACTTTGATGGGCGTAGAATTAGAGATTTCAGAGTGACAGGCTGAAATCCTCAATTTGGTCCTAATGTTTGGAAACTGAAGCGAGAGATAGCTTTCAGACAAAGGGAAGTGTAAGTTCTAGAGTGAGAGCTAGTATCCTCCCAGCCTAATCGCAGATTTGGGGACTAAACTTAGGATTAGCCAATGTTCTTTATACGCTAAAATATGGGTAAAGAATAGGAATGCTCCTATTTGGCACAATACATTTTTATCACTGATCTATGTCACAATAATCAACACATTTTGATTGAAAATGAGGAAGACTCTTTCTTACAACTGTACTTTGTAATAAATTTAGTCATGTGTTAGTTTAACTTGCTATAGTTTAGAACATAAATTAGTAAAAATAGTAACTACAACTGTTTTTCTTTATTTTAAGAATTGAACTTACTTGTAATTGTGTTATAATTTGATTAGTGATTTCTGTGCTACGCCATAAAACTACTTCCTCCCCGTGGGATCGATAACCAAGACTCCACTAGAGCCCTGTATTACTTGAGCGATACGTATACTTACGTTTAATTGCGAGACTCATTATAAAACTAAATCAATATATATATATATACATATATATATATATATATTTAAGACTGAAAGAGCACAAAGGCTCCTTACATGTTGATCATGAGTATTACAAAATGTTGAAGGTAAGAAACAAAAGGATCCTCACATACAAAAGTCACTCAAAAGGAAATGTATAGGTGTATACTTTTATATATAAACTGTAAAATTATATATAAAGTATAGTACCATAAATACAAAGAAGAGTTAAGTTGTCTTTAGATAAGGTAAACCGAGCTTGTCTACATGTATGAGCCTTTCAAGTTGAGGGGGAGGATGTTTTGTAATGTTGGGGTTATCACTATGACATCCATGTGTGGCCAACCAATGTGCAGGTCAGTTGGCCTCTCTGGGAGTGAAGACAAAAGAGCTGTTGGGATAGGAGCTAAGTTGATGTATCTTGGTGTACCACTTGTAGATGTACCAAGGAGGGTCTCTCTATCTTGTAGAATCTTGATGCAGCTCAGGGAATCAGATTCAATAATAAGGGGTTTGATGTTGCAATCTTGGGCAATCCGAAGTGCCCAATACACAGCAATGGTTTCAGCTTCTAAGGCATCTTCAGACACAATTGGAGAGGAGAAAAGTAGTAGGCACTTACCCAAAGAGTTTCTGAATAGACCCCCGACACCAGCAAAGGTATGATTAAAACTTCCATCATTGTTGACTTTAAAGTAGGGAGGTGGAGGAGGGAGCCAGTAGCAGCAGTTCACAGGGGGGAGTTTGGAGGGGTGGGCTCCAATTGATACACATATTTGGGAATTTATGATGAGTGATAGTTTTTTGTAAATATATAAGGCATTTAGAGACAACTTTAGTGGCTAAAGGGGGTTAGGAGTGAAATCTTGCATTGTTTCTAGCCATCCAAATGAACCAAGAGACCATACAAGAAATGGTGTCAAGTTTAACATTAGCCCAATCAGCCCAGCAAATAGCAAAAGATTTCTAGCTGAGAAGGAGAGTATTAACATGTAGGGCTTGCAACAAGGATTGCCAGACTTGTTGAGAGAAGGGGCAAGAAAAGAAGAGATGGTCTAGGGATTCATTATCAGCAGAACATAAGGAGCACACTGAGGATCCCCTCAAACCCTTAAGCTTTAGGATGTCATTTGTGGGGAGGATGTTAAGCCATAGTCTCCAACAGAAAAAGGACATGGAGGGTATATATGTAAATCTGAGTCCATAAATTTTGGCAAATTAAAAAAGTCACACCAGATACCATGGTGAAATTATTTAAATGCCATGAGATGATGAAAAAGGGATCTTGGTCATGTGGGCTTAATTTCGGGCTTTTAATTTTATGAAATGGGATTTTGAAAACAGTTTATGCAAATGGGATTTTAAGCCTGCACATCATGATTTTAATTTTGGAAATTAATCATGGGCCAATCAAATTGAATTTGGATGTGATTTAAATTACATTTAGACATGATGGAATTTAATGTTAATTTGAACTTTGGGGAATTAGATTGGTCATGAAGCTTAATTTGGGAAATTTTGGAATTTAGGTCAACTTTGGGGTATTTGATTTGGGCTTGGAATTTGGGTTTGAAATTAGGTTCAATTGGATTTTTATTTGGCTTTAATTGGGATTGTACATGATGAAATTTAATTTAGATTTGATATTGGAGAAGTTTGAAATGAATTTGATGGAGACTGAGTGTAATTCATCGACTTTGGGCCATTAGGAGCAATTTGGGGATTTTGGTCAAAATTAGGCAATTGGGGTGCAATTAGGTTCAAATGGGTGTTCAAATTGATTTTGGGGATATTTTGAATGATTTTTGAGATTTTGGGAATTTTTAGGCATGAAGGGCATTTTTGGGAATTTTTGCAAAATTGGGGGTATTTTTGAGAATTTTGGGAAAATTGGGTATTTTGAGCAATTTAAGTGAAGTGGATAGGTTTTAAATGGTTTGAAATGATTTTTGGATGGAAATTGACAATTTGGGCAATTTTTGGAAAATTAGGGTTCTATGAGCATTTTGGTAAATTTTTGAAAGTTTGGAGTTAAAACGTCAAAATTAGGGTTTTGGTGGAATTAGGATTTACTGAAGATGCCAACCACAAGACCAACCTTTTTGGTGCCACGAGATCAAGGGAAATCCCATTTTAGGTCCTTCATGTGTTGGTCCTATCCATCCTAGCCAAAAGGCTAAGGGTTGGGGAACCACCCACATGAGTTTCCTAAAGAATGGGGAATCAAGTTGACCAGGGTTGGTCTTAGGGTTCTAGGTCGTGAATGCAATCATGGTGAGGTGTGTGAGTGACAGTGTTTGCAATACTAACCAAGGCCACACCACCCAGGGCTAACCCTAAGGCCACACATCCTATGGGAATCCTTCTTGAGTTTCCTCAGATTTTGTTTAATCCTACAAAGTGCTAGAGGTTAGAACCAAACATATGAAACTCCAAGAAATGTAAAGAAGTGTTTGGAATTTCTAATGGGTAGTGTTCCATCACTAGTCTTCTAGGATAGTCAACAGGGAAGTCATATGACTAGATCCTAAGATCCAAAAGGAGAAAGAGTAGACCTCAATAAAGTGAGGTCAACAGTCACATTATGATGATGCCTTAGAAGGGC
Organism: Papilionanthe hookeriana x Papilionanthe teres; assembly: GCA_022702705.1. NCBI lineage: Eukaryota > Viridiplantae > Streptophyta > Magnoliopsida > Asparagales > Orchidaceae > Papilionanthe > Papilionanthe hookeriana x Papilionanthe teres. The sequence goes on from CM040421.1 coordinate 1,363,980, forward strand.
TTACTCCAACACCGATGGATATTAAGAAAAATCAAACTATTTGTAATGGGCCACACTTAGAAAGGAGTTATTGTGGTACATGTCCTTACTCAAACCTAACAACCCAAAGAATTGACCTGCAAAATCAACTTTGACTAAATCGAGGCAAGTTAACTTGATCACACCGTGATAGTGCCACAAAGGATTTTCTCCAACACCGATGGATCTTAAAGTTAAACCTATGAAAAAAGTATAAATAAAGTAAAACTAGGTCTAGAAATCCTAACTCTGTGGTGTTCAATGAATAAAACTAAAAAGCATCCGCACGGACTCTACACTAAACTTACTAGCCAATGCATAGAATGATATGTAGTCAAGATCTGCAAACCTAGGAAAGGGCACATAGAATTTTCAATGCCTACACTAAGATAAGAAGCACATTTACTCAAACCCATCCTAGATTTACTAGGTAAGATATGGCCCACTGAGCTTATTGAGACACTGTGCAACTAATGAATTAGACTATACAAACAGTTAAGATTGATTTCAGGCATTTGATCACATTGGAATGAAAAACATAGGGACTCACAATCACCCAAAGAGGTAATCAGGGTGATAGGTTGGGCTAGAAAGCACAATGACTCACTTTAAACTTAGCTAACAAAAGGGAAAGGCAACCTATAAGTAAATTACACCAAACCTAAATAAGATTATTTTGATTGATGTTTTGTTTGATTTTCTTAATGTTTAGTTTGAATTTTTTTTATGTTTTTGTTTGAATTTTTTTTTGTTTCATTTGAAAGTTTTTTTTGATGTTTTTTTAAAAAATAATAGAGGTTTTTGATGTTTTTGTTTAAAAAAAATTTTTGATTGTTTTTTTTAATGGTTTGGTTTGAAAGTTTTTTATTTTGGTGTTTTTTGTCTAATCTTTTATGATTTTTTTTTTCTTTTTTAATGTTTTATTTGAAATTTTGTTATCTAAGTTTTATTTAAAGTTTCAAACCCAATGTTAATTTCAAGCATTTTACAATTCACAAAAGAAGTTATTATTTATGAGTCATCTAAATATCATCCTATTGCATAACAAGATACATATAGCATCCCTATATTCAAACACTAAAACATTTTTCTTATTGGGTAAATAAAACAAATTATAAAATATTTTCACAACATAAAAAAGATCCACAATAATTGAATATAAAAACATACTCCCATAAATGACTAAAAACAATCACAAGTATAAATGTATATACATCGAAAATAGACAACAAATGTAGTGCTTTTATATGTCTTAGCTTCAATATGTGAGAGGAATGAAATTTTGTAAAATTGTGTAAGGAGTGTTGCTATAGGGAAGCTTGGAATTACACATTTTTGAAAGGTGAAGAAAATCCTCTTATGAGGGACAGATGGCACATAATGCTTATTTACTAATGACCAGCATTGAACCTCTAGGCAGGGGAATGGAGTATGCTCCAGTAAACTCTTTAAGGCCAAATATGATGCTCTCTATTAAAAAGATAATTTCACAATTTATAAAAGAGTCTACATAAAGTTTGCTCAAAGTCGAGGTGGTTAATGTGTAGCGAGAAGCAATCTTCATTCTCATAGATATTGATAATGCAACTATTGGATGTACCTGAAGAGCGTAAGATGTGTTATAACACCAGTCTCTCTGTCATGTATCTAAATAACATATGTGGGTTATCCACTCCTTTGCTACAAATGATTTCAAGTATCTGCTCATTGTGAACAACATCCACACTACAAGCTGACTCTGTCTTTACTTTTCATCGACCTTCTTAGTTTCAAATAAGTTCATCTCTTTCAAAATCCATGTTAGCCCTTTCACCCACAACCTACACATAAAGTTTTATTGAGCTTGGATAATCTTCATTTATTCCAAGTCAATAAAGTTTTTGGTGTAGAGTTGTAACCCCTTTAGTATATTGACAAGTTTGCCTCTTAACCACTCGAAGTTATCAAAGTTTTGCTTCTTCATTTGTCTGCATTTTGCCATTTGATCATCAGGCTCAATTTTGGGGTACGAATAGGTTGGTTGCTCTAGTTCTAACGATAACTACTCAATAAGAGGATAAGGGGGAATATATATAAACCTATTGTATCTAATCATTTGAGATAGTTCTACATGTACGTACCCCCCCAATCCTACTCCCAACAACCAGTGCATGCTTCACTTTTATGGTTTTGGTCTCCATAGTAATTCGGGTGTACATCTTCTTGGTTCTTTTATTCTTATTTCTCATTTATATTAAAATAGGCATAGTAATGATGAACTTGAGTTGAGATTTAACTGGTATTTTATTAAACTCACCAAAAACTATAAGGATCTTTACTCCCCTTACTAAGAACTCGATCAATGGTTTCCCTTCAAGCACTTTCTCTGTCTCAGGCACTATCACAGTTGGGTCATCACAAAGAATATTAACTCATTGAATACCATTAAAAACATGATAATTAGGTTGTTGATTAAGTTACTTTGCTCAATTGAGAGATTATCATTATCTTCAAAAGTGAAGAAGAAATTTCTGAGGACATTTTCCTACAACATGAATGAAGAGTGAAATGTCATCCAAAGCTCAATCCCAAGTTTAAGAATTATATATTAATCCTCAGCTAAAATTTTAATTTGATTGAAAAAAGAAATGATTAAGATTATAAGTTAGAGTTTGGGCATTCATAATTAGATTGAAAGAGTGTTGAGTTTTGAAATTTTAAAATTTGTGTGAGCTCAATGAAGTTTGAATGAGTTCAATGAAGTTTGGGAAAGTTCGATGATATTTGAGTGAGTTAAATTTCATTCAAGTTAGATCTTAAGTTTAAAATATTTATAATTCAAAGTTATTTAAATTTTTGGGATTAATTGACTTCTATTAGGGATCCAAAGGTAAATTTTATTAATTAGAACACCCTTGTACAACACTATTCGTAATATTTCCTTATGTAATTTCCACTAATGGGAAGCAGTGGTTTTTCATCATTATAGTCTAACATTTGATAAGAATCTATTTGATATAATTTCCTTACTGTAAATGAGCCTTCACACATTTGTTCAAACTCTCTATCTTTCTTTCGATGGGCTCAAATTAGTCTTTTGAGGACTAAGACAAACTCTCCCATAAAAATAATATAGGTCAAACTAAGTTATCATGAGCTTGAACCATTCATGTTTGGCAAAGTTTCAGGTTTTATCGTGTTAATAGGTGTGTCTCTTATAATCCTTCAAGTTCATCTAATAACAATCATGTGTTATGTTATGGAAGTTTCCTTAGACAAGTTGTAATTCTTAGTGATGGGATTTGCACTTCCAAAGGGAGCACAGACCCAGACCCATAGACTAAGGTAAACAAGATAGAATGACTTGGACTTCAATACGTGGTTCTGTAACCCCATAAATCCTCTACCAACTGCTCATGCCACTACTATAAGTGTATTCTTCAAAATTTAAGCTAAGGTCTTATTAAATGCTTTAGCTAGTCTATTTGCTCAATGATAATATGTTGTTGAATACTCTAATAAATATTATGTCTCCTCATAAAGTTATTTATTTTGGTGCCTTTGAATGTAGGGCTGTTGTTTGATATAGCCCATCAAGGGACACTGAATCGATATACGATGTGATTCATGAAGAATTGTAATACAAAAATGAGCTTTTACTTCTCTTAGAGGATTGACTTCCACGCTTGAAGAAATAATCAGTCACAGATAGTTTGAACATAAATCCCTTGAATGAATGTGGGTTAGGTCTCATGATGTCTGTGCTTAAACATTCGAAGACCTATGGGGTAGTCATGGGATGCAATATGTTAAGAAGCTAATGTAAAATTATATTATGTATATACAATTGATGATAGTGTCGTGCATGTTTGCATCAATGTTTGATGTCACGAGTGTAGAGTGTCCACCTCCATAACTTGAGATGGTTTACGACTCATTCATAGCATCTGATAGCTCAAGACACCCACCTGAGACTCTCTAGCACTTATTTGGGGCAAGGAGCTAGGTTTGGCGATAATTTAGCCTTACCTTAGAGGACCTACCATCGAGGGGCTTATTCAAGACACGAGACATATCTAGTGCCTATTATGGTGTTTACAAGTCATCTCCCATCTGTTTGGAGCCTGCCTTAGCGAAGAAATGATAAATATTTTGTAACTATCTTTAGAAGAAAAATTTGTATTTTTGGAAAAATATAAAAATTAGACTTTTATTTTTAATACTTAAGTTTTTTTTTTTGAAAATAATTTTCAAAACTTTTATTATATTTCTAAGTAAAAGATATATATCTACCTTATGTTTTAGGGAAGGAAGGGTGGAATTCAAAATTATTAAAGACCTTTCCACATATAGTAATCATTGCCTTATAAAAAAAGAAAGAAAAGAAAAAAAGAGAAGAAAAAAATAAAAAAATGAAAAAGGAAGGAGAAGCTTGAGGATTTAAGGGCCTAATCAAAATTTAGTTCCACACTTGATCTTTCTAGAGTATAAGATTTGAAAAAATCTTGAAGCTTATGAATATAATATAGTTAGTATAATTTCTTTTAATAAAGATCTTTAAGTAAAGAAAATAAAATGCCTAAATCCTATATTTTGAAAAGTATACAAGTATTTCTGAATAAGATAGGAACTCATATTTTTCATAAAACTTTACTTAAGAGATTTCTAAACTTTAAATTGGTCTCATTTACTAAATTTTTTTCTAAATTGGACTAATATATTTCTAGAACAAAATTTTAGAAACTCAACCACAAAATTTTCTTATTTGATTTTTATATGATTAAAGTGTCACTTGAGGATTTTGATACACCTAAACTATATAGTATTTTTATACACAATTTTATACCTATTTTTGATGTTATTGCACTTTAATGGAAGGTATTTTATGTATTTTTTCTTGCAGGTATGATTAAATGGATGATTGTGATGAAATGAGTGAAGAAGGATTAAATTTGAAGCAAAAATGATAAAAGGTGCAAAATTGATCTGTGGCGACTAAGCGCCTAGACACTTACACGCCAGAGCCTCGCAGCTATGCGCTCAGACCTAGAGCTTACACGCCTGAAGCCTTGCGGCTAAGTGCCGAGACCTCGCGCTTACGCGCGGCAGTTACTAAAAAGGAGTTATTTAATTTATGGCTTCATTTTGAAGAGGTGTTTGAGACATCTCTTAGTATAAACATGGGTAACTTCCTATTAGCGCCAAAATTAAATTAAATTACTCTTGAATGGATGCATCTCTTGGATGATTCATTGAATCTGGACACAATTTGAAAAGATACGAAGGCACCTGTTGGAAAATTATAAAAAGAGGACTTGAAGATCAGAAAAGGGGTTGTTGTTAGAGGGTGTGTAGTTTATGTTTATTGTGTAGGAGAGTTTTTAGTAACAAATCACTCCACTTCACCATTTCTACTTACTTTAATATAGTTTGTATTAGGATGAGAAGTGAGATTTGAAATCATTAGAGTTGGGCGCCAACATCTAAGGAGTATTGTAAGGAAAAATAAAATTTTCAAAGGAACTTCAAGAGTTTGGTGGAGAGGATTTTCAGATAAGTCTTCATCTTTGTTATTACATTTGGTTTTTAATTAAGACGTCTTGTGTTTTCACTATGATTTCTATTTTTAAACCAAGATGTGATTGTATTTTCTCCATGAATTCTAAGGAGTTTTCTTTATCATTTCCCTTAAAATGATGAAGTAATAAAGTTATGGAAGGATGTTGTGTGAAGTATAGGAAATCAACGTTGGAAGAAGTTGTGATGATTTATAACCTTACACTTCATTTACTTCTTGATTTGGCCGATTAAGATGTTAAGAACATGTAAGAACTGGTATGGTATTGTCTAAGTCAATAATTGGTAAGAATCACATGAGATTATATGGGTGAGAATGTAATACATATGATTGAGTGCAAATAAATAGGGAGATATACTTTGATGGGTGTAGAATTAGAGGACTTTAGTGTGACAGGCTAAAGCCCCAAATTTGATTTATTTTTTACATTTCGATTAGTGATGTTAGCCCCCAAGTGGAGGGAGAAGAGGAAACTCTAGAGTGAGAGCTAGCATCTTTCCTGCCTAGGCCGTCTTCAAGATTAATAAAATAATAGATTAACTTATGTTCTTTATAGCAGCTCTAGTAAGGGTAAATAATATAATCTCTCTTATTTGGAACAACTCATTTTAGATACTTCCACAACAAAATTTCATATCTTTTTACCGATCCATAATAAGGAAAAAGAAATTTTATTTGCATTTACTTTCATCTTACAAAAATCTAGTTAGAGTAGTTATTTGCTTTCACTTCAAATTATAAATATTATCAAAAAGAATCGAATTTTCTTTCCTAGAATATTATCTTTAGCTTGAGTAAGTTCTTTCTTAAAAAGTAAGAAATTATTATTTTTTATTTCTTTGTTAATAATATTTAATATTTTTTTAACATTTTTTTTCTTGTGGGTTCCATATCTCGGAGTTTAATCAGAAAGTTTTATATTACTTGATAACGATACATATACTTACGTAGAATCCCATTTTATAATAATATCAATTAAATCTCTTATTTGCAACGACATCAAGCTTTTGACTTTGTTTTAAAGAAAGAGATATCATTAAAAAGTAGTCTAAATTCATATATAAAATGTAAGCATAAATATTAGGGATCACCTCCACAACACACCAACCTTTTAGGCCACTGCCTTCACGGCACGACCAGCCTGTTGGGTCACTACCTCAAAGGCACAACCATTCGTTGGGCCACTGCTTCCACAACACGTCCATCCTTTCGAGCCACTACCTCTATGGCACACCCATCTTTTAGGCTGCTATCTTCATGACATGCCCACCTTTTCGAGTCACTGCCTCTATGACACACTCATCCATTTGGTTGTTGTCTTAAAGACACGCCTATCCGAGCGGGCAGTATTTTTACAGCACACCCAACCTTCTGAGTCACTGCCTCCATGACATACTCACTCTCATCACTTCTATCACATGACTATTTGCATTTGCATGTATATGTGTGCATGGATAGCGAGTTTATTTGATAGGTGAGTGACCCCGTATTTGTCGTATTGCCTTAATGAGCATTGCTTGCTAGACTGAGTTGATCCCGGCAAGCAATGCGAGTTAAAGCATCAATTTTAAAATGAATATGATTATGTTAAGTATTCAATGAATCTAACTCACATCACCTTGCATGTTATAGGCCCGCATTTAATTACCTTTATTTTAAAAACTAAAAAAACATATTAATATATGTATATTTCTACTTATTACATTCACCATAATTACAAAATTATGCTAGCAAACTAACTATTTTAAATTTTATCTTGGTTGAAACCCTTTAGATCCCTTAGATCTTTAGGATGAGGTCGATGTGACAACCCCATCAAAGTCATAAGTACCTGAAGCTTACCCTGCACTTAAGACGATGGTTTGAATACTTAACATTATATGGTGTGCTAGGCTAGGATTTAGGATGTTAGGTAGTATTTTTGATGTCTTTGTCTATTGTTCTCGACTGGTTTGATGTGCTAGACATGCATCACTTTTGTGTTTTTTAGAATGTTTGTGTGCTTGTTATGCATGGTAGTATATTAAGTCGTTCTTCTACAGGGAGCTGTGTCTATACATATGCGCATATGCGTGTACTATTAAGGTGGAGTGTGTAATGATTTATAATAATATTTTGCTTGCATGTGTCCTTTAGCTCCCCCAATAATAAGACACAACTCATTTTACACTGCATGTTAGTTAGCTTTCTCGTTAATGTTGTTTCATGAAGGTCGAGTCATTATTTTCTCTTTCATAGTGCCTATAGTCCGAGTATGTATCAAAAATAAGGTATGGGCATAAGTTTTGAGTTGGATGACGGATCAAACCACGTGACGGGGATAAGAAGTTGTAGCTCGTGTCCCATACCTTAAGTTTGAATTCTATATTTTTGTATTGATCTTGGACTAGGCATGTATATGCGAAGTCTGACCACCTTTCTTGCTTTGGATATGTTACCAACCCAGTAGCACTGGCTTATTTTATATATTTTATAGTTCTATTACTTCTTATTGCATATTTGTATGCTTAGATTGTTTTCTTTATTTCTTTTTGATTTGTCTAGGATGTGTCAACCAAGAATTTCGGGTGGTTAGTTTGCTTTTGAAAATGATTTAATTTTAATTTAATATAAGTATGTAATTTTGTTATTTTTTAAATAGTGTTTTAAATTTTGAAAAATATGAGACTGAATAGATCTCATATATCTAATAGTTTAAATAATTGAGCATAGCACTACAAGTACTACACCATCCCGAATGATAGGCATACCACCTGACAGTGGGCTTGATTATGTAAACTAAATATTTTATGAAATTTGTTTGTTCTGAGAACCTTTTATGTGTGGTTGAGAAGTTCCCCAATAGTTAATTACATCTAAGGCAACCGAAGTTACCCAAGAAAACTCTCGATTATGATTAGTGGTTCTGTCTTTAAGAATTCAATGTTAAGTTTTCAAGGTTGGACATGGAAAATCAAGTGGGAGTGCTCAAGTTGAATATTATTTTTAGGAGTAAAAGGAATGAAAGGTAGGGGATATCACGGACCAGAAGAAAACTCTGGTGACTTCATAAACTATCCTATTATTTGACTTCATGCTCTGAAAATGATGTTATTAAACTTCTCCTACCAATTATTATTTACAGCTTATATTTGCATAATATTCGCTCATGCAAATAGCCTAGAGAAGGAGATAGGAGGGTTTACATCGTGCTAGGTAGAAAACCTCCAAATCCTACAAGGTTAGGACTTACACTGCACAATATGGTTATGCAACAACCTAAAGAATAATGTGAGGATTTATGTCGCACTAGACAAACTACCTCGAAGCCCTATGGATTTGTTGTTGTTTACTAAAGAAAATTTTACTATGGTGGACCTTACTTTGTGTTAAGTCTTGATTCATCAGCAAGAGTCATTCGTTGTTCGCTTGCATCTTCATCATGCTACCTAGAAGCCTGCTCTAAGCTCCATATCGTAGTGGTTATGGGTTTAAAATTTATGTGAACATGCAAAATTTTTGGTCAGTGGCCCGCCGTAGGGCACCTCATAACCAGGAGTCCCACTATTCTCTAGTAAAATTAACATCTTAGACGCACTTGCATAGTCCATTTCATTATCCAATGTCATTTGGACAAGCTTGACGACATTCAAATCAAAGAATGCGTCAAATTTAATTTTCTTTGAATCCTAGTTCATGATTGATCATTTCGAAAACTAATTTTAATTTTAATTGATGGTAAAGTGTATGCAAGTGTAGGTGATGTAAATGAGGTGTGAATCAGGCCTCTCTAAAGTTTGATGATCCTATGAGAACCCTCTTTGGGTTTCACCTTGTTGGTCTCAACCACCCAAATGTTGCTGGTCCAAAATCACACATGTGATAACCCCAATAAGAGAATGGTTTGAATTTTTAAGAAGGGTGGATCCCATCACTGGCTTCTAAGATGGTCAGAAAGAAAGTTTAAGGCTAGATCCTAGACTCTATGAGAAAGAAACCAAGACCTCACTAAAATTCCAAAATAGCCCCAAAATACTTCAAAAGACCAAAATTCCCATATAGCCCCAAAATTAGCTAAAATGACCAAAATACCCCTTATGACCCAAAAAATCCAAAAATTTCCAAAATCTCCAAAATCATCCCAAATGTCCCCAAAATCAATTTGAGACTATCCAATGAGCCCAATTTGACCAAATTGACCTGTTTTTTACCAAAATTCCCAAATTGCCCCTAAAGGCCCAAATCACTCCCAATGTCTACCCAATTGACCCCAAATTTCACCCAATTTCAATTCTAAACCAAAATTCATCATGTACAATCCCAATATAAACAAAATCCAAGCCCAATTGAACCACTTTCCAAACTCAATTTCAAGCATAAATCAAAATCCCTAATTTTGACCATATGACAAAATTCTCTCAAATTGAACCTCATAACCAAGTCAATGTCCCCAATTTGAATTCCTAACTCTTCATAACATTCTCCCAAATCAAATTGATCCATTAATTGATCTAAATCTAGACCCAAACATGACCCAAATCCAATTCAAGCTAGAATCTCCAATTTTGCCCCAAATTAGCCACATACCCAAATGTCCAATCTCATTATTTTCTAAAACTATATATATATATATATATATATTAAATCTATTTTAAATCGAGCAATGGGAGTCATATTCTGGCAACCGACAATTTCTACTTTGGTGACCGATAAAGAATTTACGCCAAATTTATGGAATGGTGACCAACATGGGATTTATGCCAAATTTAAGGAATAGCCACGGACACGAAATTTATGCCAAATTTAAGGAATGACGATCGGCAAGGGATTTATGCCATATATAAGGGACATAAACAACACAAGATTTATGCCATATAAAACGGCGACCGACACAAAAATTATGCCAAATTTAAGGGATAGGGGCTGACACGGGATTTATGCTAAATTAAGGGATGGTGACTGACACTGGATTTATGCCAAATTTGAGAGACGACGATCGACATAGGATTTATGCAAAATTAAATGGGCAGCGATCGAAACGAGATTTATACTAAATTTAAAAGATGGTGACCGACACGGGATTTAAGCCAAGTTTGAGGGAAGACGATCGACACGGGATTTACGCCAAATTTAAGAGACGACAATCGACACGGGATTTGTGCCAAATTTAAGGGACGTCAACCGACACAAGATTTGCGCTAAATTTATGGGACAATGACTAGAATGGATTTGTGTTAAATTTAAGGGCGACGACCGACATTGGTTTTACGCCAAATTTAAAGGACAACGATCGACACAAGATTTATGGAAAATTTAAGGGACACATACGACAACCGACATGGGATTTCTGCCAAATTTGAGGGACATCAACCGACATGGGATTTAGCCAAATTTAGGGGACGGTGACTGATACGTTATTTATGCCAAATTTAAGAGACAACTACCGACACTGGATTTATGCCAAATTTAATAGACGGTGATCGACACGAGATTTATGCCAAATTTATAGGATGGCGACCGAGGATTTACACCAAATTTAAGGGATGACGACGGACATTGGATTTACGCCAAATTTAAGGGAGGGCTACCGATACAGGGTTTATGCCAATTTAAAGGGAAATGTCGATCACAATGGGAAAGAATGCGGAAGATTTACATCAATCCCAAGAAGTGATTAAAGAACAAGGCTATGTATGAAAAGATGTGCCTCTATATTTGTAGAACTAAACAAACCTTATGCAAACTGAATAGAGAACTGAAATGACTTTCCCCATCCGTAATGATTACACTTAGCATTCTGAATCTAGTGAAAACATTTTTATTTAAAAATTTTGCAACACTTTGAGCATCATAATGAGGTAAAAAACTGCTTCATTCCACTTAGAAACATAATACACAACTGATACACCTAAAATTTACATGTTTTTAATATACATTTAATGATTATTTTATGCACATTTTTTATGATATTGAACTTTAAAGAAATATATTTTGCATGTTTTTGGTTTCATGTACAAGGAATGGATATTTAGAGAAAATGAGGGCAAAAATGAAGCAAAAAGGACGAATTTTTTATAGCGCCATAGTGCCAACCTTGGCGTCATAGCGCCAACTATCAAAAGAGATGGGCACTATAGCGCTCCAGAGTGGCACTATAGTGCCAGTAACCGATTTTCTAGAAGGTGCATTGAATTTGGCTGAATTTTGAAGGAGCACGTGAAGCAACCCTTCGTTATTTTTAGAGATACATTAAATGGGTCAACTGTCGAATGAAAAAGGGGGTTATTTTGAGAGGATTTTGGTGTGTGTGAGTGGGAGTTTGTTTAGGAAACTTTTTCTTTGATTGAAAAAAAAAGAAGAGTTTAAAGATTGTTTGACGGAAGCTTCATGAATTGCTTATGAGAAGATATAATAAATGTATCTTGTATTTGTGTTTGAGTTTTTATTTTTAAGACTTTGCTTTTAATACAAATCATGTGTTTTTATTTTCTCCATGAATTCTGAGTAGTTTTCTTTCTTTCTCCTTGCATATGAGAATTAATCATGTGGAATGAGAAAGGTTTAAAGATTTTTTTTATTTTAAAAATTGTGTGGCATTTTCACTGGTTCTTCATTGAATTTGCAAATTGGTTACTTATAAGGTTAAAACTTGTTGAGAAACATAATGAACCAGAAGGACTATGATTTCACCAAACTTGTGAATTCCACACTCACCTTATGAGAAGTGCAACCACAATTTAAGAAGATTACAAATAGATAGAGAGATAAGTTTTGATGGGTTTAGAATTGATGTTTCTAGAGTGACAGGCTAGATTCACTTATAAATTCAGCTTGAGTTTGAATCTAAGGGTCCCTTGTAGGTCCTATAGAGAGTTCACAGTGGGTAATCTTGAAGTGAGTGGCTAGAATCTACTCGGCACTACTACTTAAGCTGAAATAACTTAAGGTTAACCAATGCTCTTTGCTAGCACTGAGAGGGGGTAAAGGATGTGTATGCTCATACTTATCACAATACATTATTATATATTTTTAATCATTAAAATCCTACACTGATTAATATCTCTATACAAGGGCAAAGATATTTTCATAACATTTGAACTTATTTATCACTCAAAATTTGTTCGAACTTTTTGCTTAAATTCAGTTTTAATGCATTGCAACATTTCAACATTATTCTCCTATCATATTTATCTGCAATTTAGATAAAAGTTTTTCTAAGTCATTGTTTAAAGTTACGGCTTTCCCCGTGAGATCGATACTATAGTTTTTAAAGAAAATCTTATATTACTTGAAACAATACGTATACTTGTGTAGTAACCATAGTGTGAAGGCTTATTATCTATTTTTTAAATCATTTTATTTATTCACACTAGCCGCTAAATACAATTTGGGACAAGGTTTTTACATTATTTTGGAGTATAAATATCTGTGTAATTGCGAGTCAGATCGGCAGCTATTAAAATGTACAGGTTTCCGAAAGATGGTACAAATGGTCTCATAAAATCCAAACCCCAAACATAAAAAATTTGAACTTCCAAAGTAAAATTTCGGGGTATTTCATTCTTTCTAGAAATATTATCTACTCTATGATATTGATCACATGATTTTACGAAAATATTAACGTCTCTAAATAACGCAAGCCAATAAAATTCAGATTGTAAGGTCTTAAATGCAGTTTTATCAACTCTAAAATGTCTCTCAAAATCAGATTCATGACATTTTTGAATAATTTCTTGGGTTTCTTCAAATGATACACATCTTCGGATAACTTGATCCTTATAATTCTTATACAAATAAGGGTCGTCCCAAAAGTAAAATCTTGCATCACGTATGAATTTCTTCTTTTGGTGGCATATTAATCTGTAGTGTAAAATATCACTAACTATGTAGTCAACTATATCTGCATACCACAAAATAAGCCACTCATAAACACCATATAATTTTTCATCAGAAAAAATTTTATTTATTTCAGCATCAAGATTACCATAATTTGCTTGCTCTAGCCTTGACAAATGATCAACAATTTTATTATCAGTTTCCTTCCTATCAACTACTTTAAAATCAAACTCTTACATTAGAAGGACCCATCTGATCAACCTTAGTTCAACATCCTTCTTCAACATCAGATCATTAATCTCAGAATGATCACTATGCATAATACATTTAGCTCGAATTAAATAATTTCTATATTTATAAAATGCATATACTATTATTAATAACTCTTTCTCTTTAATAGTATAATTAATTTGATCCTCATTAAGGATTTTACTGGCATAGTATACCTTTAAAAATTTTATCATATTTTTACTCTAACACTGCCCCAATAAGCATAATCACTCGCATCACACATTAATTCAAATGATCTTTCTCAATTGAAATATAATAGGTGCAACGATTAATTTTTTTCTTTAATAGATTGAAGGCATGTAGGCATTCCTCGTTAAAATTAAATATCATGCCTTTTTCCAACAGATGACAAAAAGGCTTGGCAATTTTAGAAAAGTCTTTAATATAATGTCTGTAAAATTCAGCATATCCTAGAAAACTCCTAATACCTCTCACTGATGTAGGAGTTTGTAGTTCAACAATACTTGTATTTTTGTCGGATCTCTTCCAAGCCATTTTCAAAATATTTAAGTCCTAAAACAATTCCTCCTGTAACAAAAAATTATCATTTTTTCCAGTTAAGAACCAAATGTATTTCTCCACAGCATTTTAGAACTCTTGCTAAATGATCTAAACATGAATCAAAAGAGGTCCCAAATACTGAAAATTCATCATGAAAATTTCAATTTCTTTCTCAATTAGATCGCAGAAAATGGACATCATGCACCTTTGAGAAGTTGCAGGTGCATTACATAAACCAAAAGACATCCTTCTAAAAGAAAAGTTACCATAAGGACTTGTGAATGTTGTCTTTTCTTGATCCTCAGGAGCTATAAGATTTGGTGGTATCCAGAATATTCATCTAAAAAATAAAAATATCGGTGCCTAGCTAGCCTATCCAACATTTGATCTAGAAAATGTATAAAAAAGTGTTCTTTCCTTATGGCGAGATTTAGTTTTCTATAATCAATACAAACTCGCCACCTAGTGACTTGTCATTTTGAAATTAATTCATTTCATTCATTTACAACTACAGTTACTCCCCCTTTCTTAGGAATACAATGAATTGGACTAACCCATGCACTATTAGGAATAGGATAAATAATTCATGCATCCAACCACTTTAAAATTTCTTGCTCTTTCATGATGTGATTCAATTTCCTTTAAGGACTTTCCTTAGGCTTGTGAATGTCTTCCACCAAAATTTTGTGCATACAGATTAAATGACAGATACCTTTAATATCTTTCAATCTCAATCCAAAGGATTTCTTATAATTTCTCAATGTTTCCATTAACTTTTCTTCTTAATCTTCAGTTAATTATGAGGATATTATAACAGGTAATGTAGATGAGTTCCCAAGAAAAGTGTACTTTAAATGCGTAGGTAGTGCTTTCATCTTACGTTGAGGAGGTTTTTCCATTGAAGGAATAAGAGGTTTACCATTTTCAGTTGTATCCAAATTTTCAAAATGTTCCTAAACATAATTTGAATCATCATTTCTTATCTTACTTTCTTCTTGAAAATCAGCATCACTTTCATACTCCAGTTCATTCATTATTTCTTTAACTTCACAAGTTTTTTTTGAAATGGTCACTAATTAAATCATTGATAATCTCTATTCCATAACACTCATCTTCTCTTCCTTTGATGGATACTTCATAGATTTTAACATATTGAAAGTAACCTCCTTGTCACTAACTCTCATGGTTAACTCTGCTTTCTGCACATCTATCATAGCTCGTCTAGTAACTAGGAAAGGTCTCCCTAAAATGATTGATATTTTTTTATCTTCCTCTATATCTAACATAATGAAATCCATAGGAAAGATAAATTTATCTACCTTTACCAATACATCTTCTATAACCCATTTCAAAATAAGTAATAGATTAATCAACTAACTAAAGGGTTACAATAGTGGGATAAATCTCCTAAGCCCTACCTTATGAAAATTGATAATGACATGAGGTTAATGTTAGCTCATCACATAAAGCTTTTCCACAAAATTTGTCTATAATTTTACAAGGATTAGTAAAGCTACCAAGATCTTTAAGCTCTTTATGAAGCTTTTTCTGAATTATAGCATTGCATTCTTCACTTAATGCTACAGTCCTGTGATCACCAAACTTCACTTTCTTATTTAATTTTTCTTTAATAAATTTAGCATTGCTTAACATTTGTTTCAATGCTTCGACAAAAAAGAACGTTGATAGTTAACTTTTAATTATCTAACTTTTTTCTATCAAAGTCTATGAAAAAATAGAGGTAGATGTCTTCTAAAATTAATCTTATTTAGAGAGATGTGTTTTTCTAAGTTCTTAGGAATATTTTTTTCAAGTTTTTTTGTTTCTTTAGTTTCTCTCTCAACTTCAATCTCTTTTCATACTTTAATTTTTAATTCTCTACCACTTCGTAACTTCACAACTTTAACTTTCTCTTGTTCTTTGTTTTTATCTTTAGTATTAATTTCAGTGTTATTAGGAAGTGTTCTCTGAGGCCTATTACTAAGTGAGTTAGCAATTTGTCCGAGTTGATTCTCAATTTTTTCAATTGCAGCACTCTGACTTTGTAATTGACTCCCCATTTGTAACACGACTTCTTCTATAAACAGCTTCTTATCCTTAAATTATTGGTTATTATTAAAACCTAGAGGATAAGAAGGTATATATTTAGTATTACCTTGGTTGTTCTAGTTTTTCAATTGGTTCACTAGATTGTTTACCTATTGTTGATTTCCATCACAATAATTAATATTTCAATTAAAATTAGAGTGATTTTTCCAACCTATGTTATAATAATTAGAATATGGATTATTGAGTATATTATTAATTACAATTAAAGTCTCAAATGATGGTTGAGAATTGATCATATGTTCCGATGAATTTTCCTCGATCACATGAGATGTTTAAGTTCATTCTAAATTGGTCTAACTTCCTAAATTTACAACAACTTAAGATGCTAAAATTAAAATCACATCATGGTCATGAACAATGACTACTTTCTTAGGATTTACCCTTTCAGAGGTCCATTGAAAATTATTAGTAGTCATCTCTTTGATTAATGTACATGCTTCATCAAATGGTATTGACATTAATGATCTGCCAACAGCAGCGTCAATGATAGATCTAAGTGATCCTACTAACCCACTATATATGTTTGAATAATTAACTAATCTGACAAGAACGATATAAACACTTCCTAAAGAGCTCTTTGAATCGTTCTCATGCTTTATATATTGACTCCCCTTCATACTGAGTAAATGAGGTAATATCATTTCAAAGATTAACATCGTTGTACTTAATTATAGCACACGGTTCTAGAAAACTAGCAAGGTGTAAATTTGGATCTTCAAATGGTGTTCCCCCAAATTAATTGTTTTGTACCATTTGTATAATAACATGTTTAATTTCAAACGAGTTAGCCACTACAACAGTGGTTTGTATAGTTAGTTGAATTTCATATGTTGTAGGGTTTGCGTAGTCCCTTAAAGGTCTTTGTATGTGATGATGTTCATGTTCAACAGTTTGATTATCGAAATTATTTTGTGAAGTGTTTGTCATTTCTTGTAAATTGTGAAGTTCTTTTTGTTTTCAAAATTTTCTTTTAGTTCTTTCTAATTCATAATCGTAAGACACTAAACCTTCAGATCATGAACTACACATGCAAAATTAAAAGTTTAGAAAATAAAATAAACAAAATACTCAAAGTAATTCTTTTTTTAATTTTTTAAATTTTTGGTTTTTTTTAAATATTTTTAACACAATAAACGAGCACTTATATATTTAAATAACACTACAATTTTCCTAAAATAATTCCAATATTTCAATAAAAGTTTTAAGTCAAAAAGCTTCATCCCTTCCCCAACTATGGCGCCAAAAGCTTGACCCGCCAGCAATTACACAATTATTTAAGTTCCCGAAAGATGACAAAAAACTTGACTCATTTATATTTAGTGGACAGTGTAAAAAATGGATATAATATAGAGCTTAGAATTTGATTTATATTTTACATATTAGGGGTTCTATGCAAGTATATGTATCATTCAAGTTATATAGGGCTCTAATAGAGTTCTGATTATTGATTCTACTGAGAAGTTATAACTCTTTATAATGGTTTAATAAAACTTCTAATTAGAAAAACAGATAATTGTTTAGGAAATAAGGTTAAAGGTTTACATGTAAAAGAAGTAATTACTACCGATAAGTTCAATTTAAAAACTACAAGAAAAAATGCTAAGTTTTTCTAAAAAATTTAAGTGTAGAAGAGTTCAAATTATGTGAAGAGTCTTCCTCCTTTCAATGAGTTTATAATCAGTGAAGGAATCAAATGTCTAAAGTTTTAAATGAATTTTTGTGAAAAATAAGAGCATACATATTATTTACTCTCTTTCGAGTGTATAAAAACATTGGATAACCTAAAGTTAAATTCCAAAATCTCTCAGGTTATGCTGATTTTGTTCTAGCTTCTCACTTCTAAGTTATCCATTATGCCCTCTTTATAAGACTAATCAACTCTAAGGTTTTAAACTATAGATCAAATTGGAAAGAATCTAACCTGTGACTCTAGATACTCCAATTTATGCCCATCAAATCTTATCTCCTTATCTATTTGCACTTACCAATGGACTACCTTCTCACCCACCAAATTAATGTGATTCTAACAAGTTGAGGAACACATAGCCCTCTAGGTCATTATAGATTCACAACTGGTTTTATTATACCAACTGGCCTGATTGAATATGTAAATGAAGCATGAAATATCGAATCATTACAAGTATGAAATAAGAGAAGTTCTAAACAATTCTAATCCTACACATAATTAATTCTCATCACAAGGAGAAAGATAAAAAAAATTACTCAAGCTTCATGGGGATAACACAACAAAACATGATTTATATTAAAACTCAAGTTACAAAACAAACTTAAATAAAATACAAAATACTTATATCAAACTCTTCCCCAAGAAAATCCTTTGAAGTTTTCTTGATGAATCTTCAACTCTCCATATAAATTTACTCTAAAATACAAGAATACACAAGCACACACACACACATGCCAAAAGCACTCCCTTTTTTTGACCAGCCAATGACCTCTTTAAATAAAGTTCTAAAAATCACCAAGAGTCACTTCAAGCACCTCTTCAAAATTCATCCAAATTCATTGCATAAAGTTCAAAACTGTCTCTAACACCTAGGCGCCTAACCGTGGTGTCTGGCCGCTACCCCTCTAGAAGATTTTTATAATTGAGTGGAGACTAGGCGCCATGGCTTTGGAGCTCTTGTAGTCTGGTGCTTAAGATCCAAAAGTTAGCGATTGGGTGCCAGTTAAGATCTTAGCTCCTTGCTTCAGTTTGCTCTATTTTGCTTCATTTTTGCTCATTTTTCTCCAAATCTCCATTTCTTGTACCTGAAACCAAAAAAATGCAAAATACATTCCATTGAAGTGTAATATCATTAAAAATGAGCATAAAATACATATAGAAATTTAGCTTATTTTTAGGTGTATATGACTTCTGTCTTGGTTCTGAGCTCTCCCATTACTAAAATTCTTACACCCATCCTCAAACTTCTATATGTGACATCACATTTTGTTTTATTCACTCGAGTTTTCCTACGTCTTGCTTGAATTTTATCACACCAGGTTTTCTTTCAATGTGTTTAAACTTCTTGCATCTTACTCTAATAACAATGATATAAATTCTAGGTACGCCATTTTACGTTTTTACTGTTTTTTATTGTACCTCTTTTACTACACTTTTACTAATCTTTTAATTATGCATGTCTTTACATACCTGCAATACCTTTTTGAATATGATAACAGTAGACCAGTCATCTAGGAGGTACAATACATCAGGCCCATGACTCCACAACAATGATCAAAGTTAAGAATAAGATAAAAACCCTAAACCTGGAGCTGCCACCAACAATGAAGCTCAGAACAAGTTGCGCGGAGTACACCTTCAAAAGGTGGTCAACATGCTACAACAAAACAATATCTACTTCAACAAAAATTTTCTTAGACTTAAATAACATAACTCATAGGATGTCAAGTTATCTGCCTAGTTCGACATAGATCCTCACTCTATCTTTAGGCTTTTGCACAACCATATTGTGCAATATAATTCTGATCTCTTTATGACTCCAAGGTTATCATTCGATATGATGTAAACCCTCCTCTCTTTCTAGGCTACTTGCATGATCAAATATCATGCAAGTGTAAGATCTAAATAATAAACTAGTGGGATTGAAAGATCAAATAATATAATCTTCAAAATTAAAACTGAACAATAAGATAGTTTGATGAGTCACTGAGGTTCGTCTTAAGATCTGTGACATCCCCAACTTATCACTCCTTTCGACTCCAAAAATAATTGTTCCTATTTGAGCCACTTCCACTTGATTTTTCAATAAACAACCTTAAAAACTAAACCTCATAATCTTAAAGAGACAACCTCTAATCATTATCGAGAGTTTTCTTAAGTGACTTCGGTCATTTAAGATGTACTTAACTATAGGGGCTTGCCCTTATATGGAACTAAAGAACCCAAATAATATAAACCCTACTTAATCTTCAATATTAGGTATGAGAATCTATTAGTCACACAAAAAGATTCATAAATCAAATGAATGTTATGAATTAGTTAGTTTATATAATCGAGTCCATTGTCAAGTAGTATGCCTATCTCTTGGGATAGTTTATTACTTATGGTGTTAAACTTGATTACTTAAACTATTTAAAATATATTGTATATTTGGTCTCATTTTTCAAAATTAAAATACTACTTTTCAAAATCAAAATTATATATCTATTCTATTAAATTACTTTTCAAAGCAACTGAGGGAATTCGCATTCCTGTGGCTGACAGATTCAAAATCCCCTAAATGTTGGCTGACAAATACATATGTGAATTTATTCATTCTTCTTTTTAACGAGTACAACACTGACCAATGAGGAAGGATATTTTTTTTCTCTGATAAAATCAACAATAATTAATTTCACCTTTTACGTGATTACTTTTTGTTCAATCTCCACCCACATTTGTCGAGGGGTTTGCTTAGCTAGTTTGACATCAGGTTGTATTTCCAATTTATAAACAACATTTTAGGGTGCTAGTCCTAACAATTCTTCATAACTCCAAACAAAAAGAATCTTTAAACACTATGGGAAACTTAACGAGATAAGTCTCTTATTTATTTAAAAAAAAAATTATAAAAGCTGAATAAAGGTTGTCATGAGTTTCTTTATTTATTTCTTTCAGTCAATTAATAGTTGTCTTAATTTCTTCCTCTAATTCAGATGGTGAATTCCCAACTGAGAGGTCATCCGAATAATCCAAATTTCTAAGCAAATATCATCATCAGAATAATTACATTATGAAAAGAACTTATTAAGTTCCAAACACTTAATGATGATAATGCATAATTTCTTATCGTCCGCTTATCTTATCATGGCAAATCCTACACTAGCTTGACTGGACACCTTTGCTTTTAGTATCCCAAAGATCTTTGAAATGGTTTGATTGCATTTTGGACCAAATACATGGTTTTAGACTCTGTTTTGTTATATTAGTAACATAAGATGAGTATCAATTAAAAGAAAGTTCTATTAATTCATTTGAGGTTTCATCTTGAAGTTCTACATCTTTTTCAAGACATACAGATCACGATCCTTTATAAATTTTTTTTACATTAATAATTACTCAATTTGAGTGCAACCATAACTTCCAACCTAGCCACAAAATTGGATGATAATAGGGTTAGAGCTAAAGTATTGACAAACTGGTTGATCTTCTCATACATGCATGCCTCAAACTTGCCTTCTCTTGAGTTAAATGTTCCTTCTTCTTCCTCGTCTTCTTTCATGTAGATCTGTCATGGGTTTCCCTATTTCATCAAGTTGACCAACCAACCTGCAATGTATGAATCGTTCTCCAAGCTAGACTCTAAGTTAATATGCATCACTAGAGTTCTATTATTCAAATGTGGTAGAGAAGCTCTTGTAATGGGTGTTCGATCCTCATTCTAGATTACTCTGTAACTTCTTGAAGTATGTTCTTCAAATTTTATGGAGAATCTCTTGTAATGGACTTTCGATCCTCATCCTAGACTACTCCGTAGCTTCTTCTTGTTCTATTACCTACTAGTAAGTTTGCAGAGGTGTAAGGCTCATTAATTATTACTTGGGGTTCGTCCTCATTTTTTGATGAAGTTTCTTAATTTTCTTTTCCTTCTTTTTTCCTATTTTATTTTGTTTTCATTTATTTTCACTATTTTTTATGAAAATTTTCTTTTCTTTCTTTCCTATTGTGGCATTTTTCTAGTCCAATATTTCAGTTGCGAGTATCTTTCCAGAGAAGACCAATGGCTTCCATGGTTCTTAATATACCACATCTTCATAATTTCTGACTTCATTGGCCAAGAATGGTTATAGATCACCCTTGATGCAATGCTCTATATCATCTCACTTATACTTGGTGCATTGATGGAGGGGGGAGGACACCATTCGATGCTTGTGAAGCCAGGGTCTCCCCAAAAATGCTTTGAAGGATGTCTTTGTGTCAATGATATGAAACGTTGCTTTGATCTAGAAATCCTAAATTTTAAGTAGTATGGTTATGGATCCTAGAGCTATTTCACCTTTCTCATTGACTCCATAAATAAATCGTTTTAGATGAGAGTTTGCATGCATAAACTTCAAGGTAAATAAGCATTCTCAAATTCATTGTATTGACCTATGCACTTTGCTCAAAAAGAACTCAAGACAATCGAAATAATTCTACATTTACAGAGATGTAAAATGGTTGATTATTATTATGTGTACCTAAAAAATGTAATTATTAGTGAAAGATAACTTAGGAACTTCATCGAAGTAATTTACTTCTCTATTTAAAGGAATATATGCAGTTGAGCCATACAAATTATGAGATATAGTAAGAATTTAATCAGCGATTCTGTCATCTCTTTGGATAAGACGAGAGCATCGTAGATACTGATTTTGGCTAATAACTTGTTTAAATGGGATAATACATTGTAATTAATATTTTGTAGTGCCTCCATCGGAGTATCCTAGGCAAAAGCATCGAATGGGGATGCTACTGGTTGATTTGAACTAATGAACTGTTTAATTTTGTCCAAGGGTGTCTTGCGATTGGATGTATTTTTCCAATGTGTAATTAATCATAATCACAACTATGTGTAACTATTCATAATCACTATAAATTCATAAATGGTGTTAATCACTACAAATTCAAATCAATGATCTGTGTACTTAAAATTGGGTGTTGCTGGTAAATTAGAACTAGTTATCTATGTAACAATCTTTAGAACTAAATATCTCAACGAGAACTACTGCTTCTATAACAATTGACTACGACACTTGCACTCTACTATAACCAAGAACAACATTCTTTACAACCATATTGTGAATGTTATCAATGAACTATTATTATAAATTTATAATGGTTAATTTTGTAACACTATAGCTAGCCTAATTCAAGAAAAGTGTGGACATGTATACTTGCCATTTATAGTGAAATATTTAAACTAAGCGGAGCCTCCTGATTTTTTACCATTTCAAGGGTTTTCCACATAAGATTTGATGCGTCTCCTCCAGCCTCTCTTTAATTACCTGATTGTGTGTTGAGTTTTCGTGCAATGTTAAGATAATAACTCATTACTCTAATGCTACGGAACTTCAAACACACATCATTTATGTTTTAAATTAATCACATAATAAATTTGTTATTTAGTAATTGACACGCCTAAAAAATGCTTGATTTTTCATATATATTTTATGCTTAATTCCAATGATATTGTACTTTAAAGGAAGGTATTTTGTATTTTTTTAGTTTTTTGTACAAGAAATTGACTTTTTAAGAAAAATAAGCAAAAATGGTGCAATTTGGAGCAAAAACGAGCTAGAAAGAAAATTATGACCTGACACATTTCGATATGTCTTTCTATGTGTCGGCATATTTTTAGGTTGTGTTGTATTTTGAAAAGGGGTCGCCTACAAAAATTGTCGGCGAATTTTTAATTTAATATAAATAAATAATTTGAAAAGTAGTATTTGATTTTAAAAATAATTTTTAAATTTGAAGATTTTAAGATATGAAATCAAACCGATCTCACATCTCAAACAGTTTATATAAACGAGCACCGTACCACAAACCGTGTATCTATCCCGAAGAATAAGCACACTGCTTGACGATGGGGCTCGATTAAATAAACTAGAAGATTTGTGACATCCGTTTGGTCTGTGAACCAATTTTATAAGCCGACAAATTCCCCTGCTTAATATGAAAGCATTAAACAGGGTTTATATTACCTGGGTTCTTTAAAATTCCCTATAAGGGCAAGCCCCTATAGTTAATTACATCTTAAGTGACGGGCATCACCTAAGAAAACTCTCGATAATAATCAGTAATTCGCTCTCAAGAATTTCAAAGTTTAAGATTTCAAAGGATTGAATTTTGGAATTTCAATAGGGAATGGATCAAATTTGGAAGATTTTATTTTGGGAATTCAAAGGAAGAAAGGTAGGAGAAATCACAGATTCGAAGCGAACATCGATAATTCCCCGACGATCCTATTGTTTGGCTAGGATTTAGGAAAGTCCTAATGTTTATTTAATGTTTTGATCTTGCCAATTTTAATTAATTAGGACTTATGTTTGTATGACATGATCATACAAGTAGCCTCGAAGATATGAGGGTTTATGTCGTACTAAACGGCTACCTCGGAGTCCTAAGACCGGTTAGGGCTTAATTTACATGACATGATTATGCAAATGCCTAACGAAGAGGTTGAGGATTTATGTTGCACTAGGCAAACTACCTCGAAGTCCTATGGCTTGGTTATTTTAATTCTAAGAAAGTTTTACTGAAGTAGACTCAGGTTTTGCTGATGACGATGGCCGTGCTGCCCACTATGCTCCGAGCTCCTTGTTGTTGCAGAGGTTTAGTTTTAGAAGTCATAAATCAGGGGATGAGAAAAGTGTTTTGGTTTAGAGAAAATCTTAATTTCCAAGTGTTTTTGTGTTTTAATTAAAACAAATCTTAAAGTTGATTATAACGACATCGGTTAAGATCCCACGGTTCCATCCTTCCAGCATCATCATTTTTATCGGATTCACTTAGTCCAGATGAATTTGCTAAACTCAACTGAATGAGTTCCACACTTTCATTTAGACCGTGGGAAATCCCGTTAGCAACACGTAGGTTACATCATCCTAGGTATTCCCGATCATCTAACAGAACATTTTAATTTAGTTGTAATTGTAGTTTTGTGTTCTGTTTGTGATTAAATTTTGAGTTGTTTTATATTTTGAAATGTTGTGGCGGTGAATTTTATCTTGCAATGACTTTTAATTTAGTTCGGTTTCGGCTTTAGGGACTATCCTAAAGGTGTGGGTTTTCATGCAACAGTTGTTTATCATACAAGAAAAGTAAGTGCGATGCGAGTAAATAAATTGCAATAAGGTAAATTGCAATAAAATAAAAGCGTACCTGGAGGGTCTTCCCGTCATCCCAAGCTGCACTTAAAACACAATTAGAATATTTAAGCAAGTTCCTAGGTAAAGCTAAGGGAAGGGTTATGGTTTTCTACCAAGTTCCTAATCCTATAGCTAGTCATTTCCTATGACGTCTAGGTTCTTGTGTTTTGGTTTGAGGACGATTTTCTTCATCAAAGAACAATTAAGTTCAATTGTTCTTATGAATATCCTACCATATTGAGGAAGTGCTTAAGAAGAATCTTAAACATATTTTCAATATTGCTAGAATTATTTTAAGTCCAAATGAATTTAATTATACAAATGAATTAATCGTCCGAGAATTCAAGTTTGTTATCTTGCTCAGTGAACTAGGACATTTGAATATCCTATAAGTGAAGTAGCATTTTATTTAACGTTCTGTTTAGGAGTTGTGATAACCAAAGCTCTCGAGGGCAAATTTGTGTTCAAATGGTTTGTGATTTAGTTTAACTTCGGTTAAAGGGTTTAAATTTGGAATAGTGTTCAAGTTGCTTTATATTTAATTTCTTTGTGTCTTATGTAATGTTATTTAATTCAATTTCATTTATCTTTAATTTATTTTAAATTAATTCAATTTGATTTGATTTGATGTTAAATTAATTTAGTTTAATTTGATTTAATTCCCTTTAATTCAATTTAATTTGATTTAATTTTAATTTAATTTAATTTAATTTAATTTAATTTAATTCAATATGTTTTAATTTAATTTAATTTATTTAATTTAATATTTTTTAATTTAATTTAGTTTAATTTAAATTAATTTATTTTATTTATTTAATTTAATTTAATTTGATTTTTTTAATTTAATTTAATTTAATTTAATTTGTTTGATTTAATTTAATTTAATCTTTAATTTAATTTTATTTTTAATTTTAATTTAATTGAAAATTTAAAAAGAGTTTAATAATTTAACTTTTTAATTTAATTTAATGATTAAGTCCTTTAACATTTTAAAACTTAAATTTGAATTATCCTTTTTTAATTAGGAATTAAATATTATTGAAATGATTAATTTAGGGATTTTTAAATTAAAGAATAAATCTCTTCCTAATAATATCCATATTTTAATAATTCCAATTTTATTATTCTTCCAAATTTAATCAATTATTTAATTAAGGTTTATTTCAATTATTTTAAATTGTTTAATGGGTTTCTACCCTTTAATTATTTAAATTTCAATCATCCAAATCAGATTAAGATCAAATATTTTACTTGTTAATTTTATTAAACCTAAAGTTTTAATTAAGGGTTAAAATTTTTTAATTACCATTTTGCCCTTCAAGCTTAATAATTCCATAACTCACTAAATTGAGCTCAAATCAATTTGAAATTTTTATGTGACTTCACTCATATGTCAATAAAGACATGAGAGGAGAAAATGTGATTTTTCTGTATTTAATTTATTTATATATTTATTTTTAGTGAAAAATAGGAATTTCCAAGGGAAATTTAATAATATGACCAAGGGAAAGTTTCTGTCCTTAAGAAAATTATGGGACATTCCTAATGACCAGAGAACCACTTGGACTAATTTTGGTAATTTTTTGAATTATATTATTTTTATTATAATTATTTTAAGTTTTGGTGTATTAATTAATTTAAAAATAAAATAAAGGTTGAAAAATAAAATTTATATTTTACAAAAATCTCTCTGATATCAAAGAAATCAAAGAATCAATTTTTGCAATTTTCTGATTTTTCTATGATTTATTATAATTATTTTAGTGAAAATGCTAAAAAAATGTATCTTTTAATTTTTTAAATTACCTTAGGGCTTTAAAATTTAATATCTCATTAAATAGACCTAAGAAAAATATGGGGTTTATTTCTAAGTGATTAAAATTCAAAATGTGACATTTTGGTAAATTTTATTATTTTTGTGATTTTTATTATTTTTTAATTATTAAAATATTAAAATAATGCAAAAAAATTAAATTTTTTAGAAAATTAAAATTTTAATTTTCTTAAATTCCCCTAATATCAGAGAGGCTCCAAAACCAATTTGGTGAATTTTTGAAAAGTATTTTGAAAGTTATGAATTTTTAAAGTTTAAAATGACAATATGGCTTAATCAACCCATTTAGTAGGGCTAACCAAGTCCAATTGACTTAAAATTTTTATGGTGGGTTCCTATGATCCTAAAGGTCAGTGGAGAATTGATTTCAAGTCAATTTGATGTATGGTTAACTCTAATTAATTAGGGACCTATTTTGGGTGTTTAAGCCAATTAGGGTTATTTTAAATGAGTTAACTCAAAACCTATTTTTCTTAGGGTCCTCTGGTCATAAGAGACATCACCAAATTTTCCTAGAATTTATTTCACAACATGCTAATTATTGGAATTAAAATACTCAAAAAAGTAACATGAATTTGAAAAATTAATAACTTCTCATAGGGATGGCCTCGACTTTGGAAAATTCAGGGAATGTTTCCAAATTCGGAGGCTTCAAAAGCTCCTATGGTCTCATGCCATGGTGAATTTCCTATATGCATGGAGAATTAAAACAATGCAGACAGTAAATAAAGTATTAAAAATAAAATACTTAATGAAATTAAATGATTTCTTTTCCACATTATTCTCCTCTGTTCACTGAGCAAGAGGGTATTTTTATTTTATTTTTCTGATTTTTCTACACAAAGTTATGGATTTTTGAAGTTTAGGGGAATAAAATAAATCAAAAATACCCTAATTTTCTATTTATCCACGCGGCGCCACGTCAACCTCGGCAGCTCCGAAAGACCACGCGGCGTGTTCTGGTTCGACACCGCCATCTGACTCAGCGCTCCGGGGCCCCGCTGTGTCGTTCCATCTCCTGATCCGACGCTATCCTGGCCGTCCGTCCGCGCGTGTATTGAATGAACGGCATCCGTTCATCGTCCCCAAGCCTCCTAGCCCGAGAACCGTCCATCTTCTAGGCCTAAGATCTCACTCGATACTTGACCAAATTTAACGTTCTTATGCTCTATGGATTCGTCTCGAGAAGACAAACACATCCATACGGTTTATGTGGCATGAAATTGACTCAATGAAAATGGAGAATGTTCAGAAGCTCGGGAAGAAGAGTGAGGCCATACCTTTGCTCAGAGAAGTGTAGCCTCGATCTGAGGGTTGTTTCACCTTCGATTGGATCCCAACAAGCTCCAGATGAAGTCTCCTGGTCTGGTGAATTGCTCAGGTAGGATTTCGACCACAGCTCGATCACAAAGCTTGGAGGCCGGAGCAACCGGGTGGCTCCGGAGATGGGGCTTTTGATGGTGGACACCTTCTCTGAGTCCGAGTGAAGGTGTAGGACCAATCGATTTGAGGATTGATCCACCGTGGAGAAGTGTCCTGGTTTTTGGGCTAAAGTTTGAGCTCGAGCTTGGAGGGAATTGGGCTGGAATTCGGTGGGGATCAAATGCTCTATGTATGGGGAATAGTCTGGAACAATTTTAGCAGAGTTTCCTTAAGGTTTGTTTCAGTACCTCCCATGGCCGAGAAGGGGTGGTGTTTAAATAGGAGAGGGTAGAGGGCCTCCTGGGGAGAGTTAGGGCTTGGGATCGACTGCTCTTGGCATGAGAAGAACAGCTACAATGGCCACTCGGGGATGGGGCGGCTCGAGCAAGGAGAATTCCAAAGTTGGCTCACATGTGAGCTCTCGGCCATGGTGTTTTCCGGTGACACAGTGCACAGCCGGCCGGGCATTGGTCACCATCTTGTTCAGTGGGTCGGGGGTCGGGGTTTAGTGTAAGCAATCGGAAAATTCCATGTGTAAAAGGCTTGGATTAGAATGGAATGGGAGAGGGCTCATTTTGGCTCAAATTGGTCAACCCCTCCATTTGGGCTAGGTGCACCACCCAAGGCTCGGTTCGAGCTGAAAAGAAAGTGATTTAGGTCGGCTTAATCAGTGGGGAATGGTCACCATCCAAGTACAATTAAGCTTAAGCAAGATTTAGTGGAATCATGGGAGTGGTTAATCACCTTTAGGAATTAAGGAAAGGGTCTCCTCCTTTTGCCCAAAATGGCATGGTGACATGGAAAGAGGCTCTCATGGCTTCCATGTGGCTCATGCATGGCTTCATGTGGCTCATGCATGGCTTCATGACTCACCTTTGGCTTGGGAAAAGTCAAGTCAATTTCATGGAAATGGATTTAAGGAAAATTTTGGTATTTAGGGGTGATTTGGCATGAGGCTTGATTTGGAATCATTTGATGATGGGATTATAACTTAGAGAATGGCTTTGATTAAATGGATGGCAAATGGAAATGTCATGTGGGCTTTAGGGCCAATTTTGGGCTTTTGTATTTGGTAGAAATGGGCTTTTAAAATGGTTTAGGGAAGTGGGCTTTTGGCTTTTAAAATGGATTTTAGGATGGAATTTTGGCAAAGGCTTGGGCCAAATAATTTTTGGGTTTAGCTCATAGATGTGTCATGAGTGACTTGAAGATTTAGGTTCGAATTGGGTTGAATTTGGGCTTCTTTGGTGAATGGGCCAATATAGGTTAAATTGGACTAAGTTGGGACAATGTTGGGCTAGGGTTGAAATTGATGTAAAATTAATGTTGGGAAGTGTCTATGGAAGTGTTTCAAAGAGGTTTTGACTTTGGTTGGGCTTTGATTTTGGGGTTTGGGCTCATTTGGGTTAGGTTTGGGTTTAGGTCAAAATTGGGCCTTTTGGTTTTGGGTTGAATTTAAGTGGGGTTTGGGTCCAAATTTTGGGCAAATCATGTTAGGGTTTTGTTTGTAGGAATGTTAAGGAAGATTTAGAAAAGATTTGGGGTTAATTGGAGTTGAATTGGGCGAGTTTGGGTTAGGTTTGGGTCATGGGTCCAAATTGGTCTTTTAAGGCCAAAGGTGAAATTGGATCCAAATGTCAATCAAATTGAACTTGTATTTGGTCTAGATTAGCGTTGGGAATGTTGAGTTGAAGTTTAGAATTGAATTGGACCATAATTTGGGTCAATTGGGTAGGTTTGGTTTGACATTGGGTTCACTTTGGGTTAAAATGGGTCAAATTGGGGGTTTTGACAAAAGTAGGGTAAATTGACAAACTTGGCCCATGGTGTAGTTGAACAAAATTAAATTGGGAATATTTAGGATTTTCTGGAATTTTCTGGGAATTTTCTGAATTTTTGGATTTTTGGGTCAAGAGGGGTATTTTGGGTATTTGGAGGGTATTGGGAGTTATTTTTGGAATCTTTGGTATTTTTGGGTATGGATGATCAATTTGAGTAATGTGAAAATGTTTGGGATTGATTTTGGGGAATTTTGGGTGATTTAGGTGATTTTTGAAATTTTGGGTAGTTTCAATGGCATTTGGTAGGTTAGGCGGGTGTAGGGTCCCGGGGGTCAAAAATTGAAAATTTGAAAAAATGAAGATTGGGTGAATATAAGTGGAATAAAATCATTTTGGTTGAGCCATGAAGCCATACCAAGCCCACATGAGCCATGAAGGGACTCATTTGAGGCATTCACTATGTTGTTCCTAACCCTCTTGCGCAAGGGTTTAGGGGTTAAGGACCACCCATGTGAATCACCTACATGAGTTAGGAGGTCGAGTTAGGTATGGGTGTGGTTTTAGGAGGTGTGTGAAAGTGTAGTGTATAGATGTAGTGTGTGTGTAAGTCGGCCCTTCACTGGACCGGGCCACCGCAGCGATCCTAAGGCCAAAGAGTCCTATAGGAACTCATCCTTTAAACTTCCACATTTGATTTCAACCCTTTAGGTGATTAGGGGTCTACAGTCAAGTTTGTGGAGTTTGCAGGGAGTTGAGAAGTGGTTTCAAATTCTAGATGGTGGATCCCAATTCTAGTCCTCTATGATAGTCAAAGGAAAAGCCTAAGGCTAGATCCTAAGTACTAAAAAGAAGAAGAGAATACCTCATCAAAATGAGGTCAATAAATGGACCCCCAATAGGTGTGGTGAGTCGACGGAGCCCACCGCGCGTATTGGTGTTGACCGAAGCGATCAGCAGAAACCAAAACGGATGTCCAAGTGACAAACTTAGGACGAAGTAGAAGAGTTTCCGTTGGGGAGTGTCAAGTATATCTCTGAAACTGGAGATTCCTGAACTCTCGCTGGGGAAAGGAAAATAAGGTGAATTCCAAATCACATGATCTGGGGGAATTTCGATTTAGATTTCATTTTTTCAGTTTAAGTTTTGATGTGTGAGCTTAGATTTTAGTTTGGAGTTTTAATTTAGATTGAAGTTTTGTTAAGATTAATTTGAATGGATTTTGATTTGAAATGAGAATTGGAACTTTGTGGTTTTAGATGTAACATCTTTAACCTCAAAAGAAAATTGAATTGATTGGATTGAATCATTATAATGAGGAGAGATCTCAGAGCAATGCGGTATTGGATGTAAAATCCTTAACCTCAAGAGTTTGATTTTGATGTATTTCATCGCAATAGGGAAAGAACCTAAAGCAATGCGGTATCAGATGTAAAATCCTCAATTCCAAAAGTTTGATTTTGATGTATTTCATTGCGATAGAGAGAGAACCTAAAGCAATGCAGTCTCGGATGTAAGATCCTCAACTCCAAAAGTTTGATTTTGATGTATTTCATTGCGATAGGGAAAGAATCCTAAAGCAAGGCAGTTTCGGATGTAAAATCCTCAACTCCAAAAAGTTTGATTTTGATGTATTTCATTGCGATAGGGAAAGAATCCTAAAGCAATGCAGTCTCGGATGTAAAATCCTCAACTCCAAAAAATTTGATTTTGATGTATTTCATTGCGATAGGGAAAGAATCCTAAAGCAATGCAGTTTCGGATGTAAAATCCTCAACCCCAAGAATTTGATTTTTGATGTATTTCATTGCGATAGGGAAAGAATCCTAAAGCAATGCAGTCTCGGATGTAAAATCCTCAACTCCAAAAAGTTCTCGGATGTAAAATCCTCAACTCCAAAAGTTTAATTTTGATGTATTTCATTGCGATAGGGAAAGGATCCTAAAGCAATGCAGTCTCGGATGTAAAATCCTCAACCCCAAGAATTTGGTTTTGATGTATTTCATTGCGATAGAGAAAGAATCCTAAAGCAATGCAGTCTCGGATGTAAAATCCTCAACCCCAAAAGTTTAATTTTGATGTATTTCATTGCGATAGGGAAAGAATCCCAAAGCAATGCAGTCTCGGATGTAAAACCCTCAACCCCAAAAGTTTAATTTTGATGTATTTCATTGCGATAGGGAAAGAATCCTAAAGCAATGCTGTCTTGGATGTAAAATCCTCGACCAAAAGTTTGAATTTGATGTATTTCATTGCAATAGGGAAAGAATCCTAAAGCAATGCAGTCTCGGATGTAAAATCCTCAACTCCAAAAAATTTGATTTTGATGTATTTCATTGCGATAGGGAAATGATCCTAAAGCAATGCAGTATCGGATGTAAAATCCTCAACTCCAAAAGTTTGATTTTGAATAGTCATTGGCTTTGCAAAGATTTGTAGTGTTGATTGGAAAAGTGTGGAATTTTGGTGTTCCGAAAATTTCATGAAAGTTGTAGAAGACTTTCATGGAAGGAAATAGATTGGGAGGGCATATGTAGATGTTACATACCCCGTTCAAAAGAGTTAATCGAAAGTTGCTGGTTTGGATTGGGTATAATTCCTCGCCATCAGATTCGATCCGTGTCAGTGGAATCAACCGCTTCCATCCCAGACAAGGGAAAGAGTAGAACGGATTGGATTTCAGATTTGGGAGATTGAATTTGAATTTTCGATTGAAATTTGATTTGAAATTTGGAAAGATCGAATTCGAATTTGATTGAGATTTGATTTGAAATTTGGAAAGATTGAATTTGAAATTTGATCGAGATTGGATTTGGAATTTGATTTGAGATCTGGAAAGATTGAATTTGAAATTTGATTTAGATTTGATTTGAAATCTATGTTCATTTTGTTTGTCCTTTAACGATTCAAATTTTATTTTATCGTGAATTTAATGTTCATGTGAATTTGGTGTTTATCATTTTCAGATTTTTAAGGAAAGTTTTCTTTTATTCTTTTTTTTATTTCTTTTTTCGTTCTTTGTTCGAAGTTCATTTAACTTTAATGGCGTTTCCCAGTCAATTTGCACAAAAGAGGTGAAGGCCAAAAATGTGACATGGTCACTTTCATTCCAATCATGTCGAAGATACATCATACAACTCGATCTGGAATACATCTCATACAATCCATGTAGACTCAAAACGGACTATGTATGATCTTTGTCGATCCATCCAAAGAAGCATCTGTCAAAAATCCATGTCTGAATAGTGGGGTACATGGTCGATAACATCACCTTCCAAGCCATCCTTGGCGAGGATGCCGTATGGATGTACATTGGAGGTGTGATATTTTCCATGTAGCTCACGACTCGTAAGGCCGGAGGCTCTCTAGCTCCTGGTCCGGTCGGAAATGGTAAGGTGTCTTCCTGTCGTCCATCCTCCTGAAAGTAATTGAGATCCGCTTCACCGGTACTCCCGGTATGCAATGCTTAGCGATATCCGCTCCGTTGCCCTTCGCATCATGACGGAACCTACCGGTAAAGGTATCTTCACCGGCCCCGGAACTCACCCGGGCTCGCTATCCGGAGGTCGGATCCGAACATGATGTTACACTCGTTCGGGAAAGAGATCGTGTAGAAAGGTCCGACAAAGTCGTGGTGATCTATGTGTGGGGGTATGCGATCACCTCGCTTTTAGATGTTAATAATGCTCGCTTATTGGGTATGCAATCTGCTGGCAGTACCCTCCATGTTATCAATCTCTTTACCATTCTCTTGATGACCAATGGCATCGGATCTACTTGCCCATGACGGAGTATTCCCGGTGGGTTTACCTTTCTGTCCTCCGCAAAGTTGTAACAGCATCCACATTGTATTGTAATTCTTCCTTTCCCTGGCATCCATCTCCAGGGTTCTGAGTAGGTGTTTTCCTTAGGCGGCTCCGCTCGGCCCATTCTTTTCAAATCCCGAAAGCAATCCATGATTCGTCGTTGTTCATATTCCGAGAATACGTCCGTATGTAGCTCGAGGCCCTCTAAGTATATTGATCCTTCCGCCTCCGATTCTCTCGAAGTATTCAAAGGTTTTCTTTTCAACATTCTGCATTCTTTCCAGCTCGTACTCTGGAATAATCTGCAAATGGCAAGGCTTGGTGACATATTGTGGGATATACGGTTCAATCCCTTCACGTTCTCCTGCATACCTCGGCTCCTCGGGGATGATGTCTGTCGGGACATCCCCCGGGGTTGCTTCTGCAACAAGGTCATGCATTACCGGGTGGTTCTATCCGGTGGCGTGGTAGCCTCCTTTCTTCGATCTTTGTGAGATTTCCCCGGTCCTTTACGTTATCCTAGGAGCTGGCCTCCTTTCTTCCGTACACTGGTGAATTGGCGTCCTTGAAGTGTATGTACGCGGCAGCAAGACTCGTCTCGTCGCGCTGGTCCGCAGCTAGTTTGGTTAACATCTTACGGATACGGCGATTCTTATTTCTTCGTTGTGTTGCCGTAAGAGTAGCTCTTCGAACTTCTTGAATCTCTGTGGGCGCGGCGCTGACAAGCCTGCCCTCTGCTGTAGCGACTACAGACTTCATTTTCTTATCTTCTTCAGTGTTTGCCTTTCTTTTCTTGTTCGTTGGATTGGTGGCTTGGGCCACCCACTTTCATTCTCGTCCGGCCAGGGCGGTTCTTCTCGGTCAATTGGGACCCGAGTCACTTTCCTCGTATCGTAGGCCTCGTCGGTGCGAAGTCCGAGTCAATCTCGATTATCTCTCCATCTTTCACCCTCTTTTCATCGAGTGCAAGGCTTACGCCATTTCTAAAGTTCAGGACCAACCGCCCGCTCGACATTTCCTTGCGAAAAGACAAGGAAAAGGATCAGGGGTTGTACTAAGAACAAGAACATTAAGAAAATATTTATTAAAGACATTTTTTATTATATTATTATTTATATTTTTTTTAACAGGAATGAAATGGGATAAGATCAGGAAAGAGATCTTGAAATGGAGGAGAAAACAAGGAAAACTTTATTATCATGATTTTATTTATTTTAGCACATTTTATTATTTTTGGGTTCGGACCCAATCATAAGTAATTACTTCGCTCGTGTTTCTTAGGGATGAAGAATTCATTCCTTCGAAACATCGTGTAGCGTAATACTTTTTAAGTATCGTCCGTTGATTGGAAGCATATGTCGTTCTCCACGGCAATTCACTAGCCGGTAGGAACCTCCCGAGTATACTTGCTTCGACCACAAACGGCCCTTCCCAAGTGGGTTCAAATTTTCCTCCTGTCTTGCGGTGTGCAAGAATAGGTCTCTTGAGAACGAGAACTAAGTCACCAACTTTGAAGGTTCTCGGGCGGACCGGCTTGTCATGGGCTTGAACCATTTTAGCTTGGTATAGTTCTAAATCTCGTCGCGCCTTGCAAGTCTTTTCCCTCCCGGGCTTTCTAATTCTTCTAGTCGTAATTTGGCATTCTCTTCCGTCGTGATCTTATTTGCAACTCGCGATTCCGAGTGAAGGAAGCCGAACCTCTAAAGGTAACACTCGCCTCGGACCCGTACACCGGAGCGTAAGGTGTAGCTTCGAGTAGGAGTTCGAAGGTTGTCCGGTAGGCCCATAAGGCTTCTAATAACTTCTCATGCCAATTTCTCTTATTATCGTCCAAGGTTTTCTTTAAGATTTGAACGAGAGTTTTGTTAAAAGCCTCGCCAGAGCCGTTTGCTCTTGGGTAGTAAATTGTTGAATACCGCCGGCCGATTCCGTGTCTCCCGACAAAATTGTTGATTTGTGTGCTTCGAATGCCGACCCATTATCCGAGATGATCCTGCGCGGTACTCCGAAACGGTAGACAACTTGGTTCTTGAAAAACTGTAGCACGTGGTGTGCTTTCACTTCTCTAAGTGGAACTGCCTCTGCCCACTTGGAAAAGTAATTTGTAGCTGCAAGAATGAAGCGATGTCCTTTTGAAGATGGTGGTTCTATTGGACCCACTATATCCGTGCCCCAACATTCAAATGGCCACGACGCGATGTAACACATTTGGAGGTTGGTGTAGAACCACTCCGTGCACTTGGCATTGGTGACATCTCTAGGCGATTTTCATGCAGTCGGTCATCATTGAGGGCCAGTAGTACCCTAGTCTTTTAATTTTCATCTTCATCTTTGGACCTGACTGGTGAGCGCCACAGAGTCCTGAATGCACCTCTTTAACGATTTCACGGGCCTCGGACCCGCTTAGGCACCTTAGCCACATTTCGATCAAAAGACCTTCTCGTACAGTGTGTTGTTTATTAATGCGTATGACAGAGTTCTTTTCTTGATCTGATGGGCTAGCGACCTATCGTCTGGTAGCTTTCCTGTTTGCAGGTAGTCTATTAATGGCTGTCACCAATCTTCTGTGTTTTCTGTTACTATTGCAACTAATTTTTCTTCTTTTCCTGATATGTGTGTCGTGTCTATGTCGAGCTGTGATAGGACCTGACGTCCGTGAACTGACACTTCCACTGACTCATCTTGCAAACAGGCAAATTCTTTTGCGAGGCGAGCTAACGCATCTGCTAAGGCATTTTCTTTTCTGGGAATTTTGTAGATTGTCACATTCGGAATTTGTTCTAACAACTGTATGACATACTGGAAGTATTGCTCGAGTCTTGGCTTTAAAATTCCGCATCTTGTCCGGCGATCCGTTGAATGATCTATTGCGAATCCCCGTAGATGTTGATGTCTCGTTATCCCCATTCGAATAGTTAATTCCGAGTCTCGTTATGAGGGCTTCGTATTCCGTCGTTGTTCGTACACGGTTCGTTAAGTGGTAGGAGTATCTTAACATCCCCCGCTCCGGTGTTATAAAGATTAGCTCGATTCCCTGCCTTATCGGGCACTATCACTTGCGATTCTTCATCTTTGTGTGTCGAAGATGCTCCGTCGAAATATAATTCCCAACGTCGATCATCGTGGTCTTCTAAGCTCATTATTTGTTCATCCGCGGATCGTCATCGAGAGGAGATTCTGCCGCAAAGGGTGTGTTGCGAGGAAGTCCGCTAGGACTTGTCCCTTTACGGCACGAAGAGGCACGAAAGTTATATCGAATCGCAATAATATCATTGACCATCTGGCAAGTCTGCCGGAAAGTGTTGGACGAGTCATCAAGTATTGCAATAGATTAAACTTCGAGATTAGGTTGACCTTATGAGAAAGCATGTAGTGCTCGAGCTTTTGAGCGGCGAAGATCGTGGCCAAACAATGCTTTTCAATTGCGGGATACCTTATTTCCGTCGGAAGTAAACGACGGCTTAAATAGTAAAGAGCATTTTCTTTACCCTCATCATCGACACAGCTAACTGAGGCTCCGAGAGAGTCGTCTAAAGTCGCGGTATAAAGTATCGCGGTCTACTCGAGACCTGGGGCTGCTAAGACGGGAGGTGTCATTAAATATTGTTTAATGTCCTCGAAGGCCTTCTCGGCATTTCTCTTCCCAAATGAATTTGGTGTCCTTTTTAACTAGTGCCGAGAAAGGCCGACACCTACTCGACAAGTTTGAGATAAAGCGTCGAAGATATGCCAGCTTCCCTTGACAGGATCGTAGTTGTTTTAAGGTTTTGGGAGGCAGCATTTCTAAGATAGCTTTAATCTTTTCCAGGTTGATTTCAATTCCCCGATGTCGGACAACGAATCCTAAGAATTTCCCGGAGGTGACACCGAAGGTGCATTTTAAGGGATTCATCTTAAGGTTAAATTGTCTTAATCGTTCGAAAACAATTCTCAAATCATACAGGTGGTTTTCCTTTACTTTGCTTTTGATGACCACATCGTCCACGTAGCATTCGACTTGATTGTGGATGAGATCATCAAGAATTCGGTCATCGCTCTCGGTATGTTGCTCCTGCGTTCTTCAGTCCGAATGACATCACTGTGTAGCAATATACTCCGATCGGCTTTCTGAATGCTGCAAGCTTTTCATCTTCTGGAGCCATTTTTATCTGGTTGTATCCTGAAGATCCATCCATGAATGAGAATATCTCATGCGTTGAAGCAATGTCGATCATTAGTTCCAGGATCGGTAGAGGAATTCGTCTTTTGGACATGCCTTGTTTAAATCTCCGAAGTCTACACAAATTCCGATCCGACCATTCTTCTTTCGATCGGCACCACATTGGCTAGCCAAGTTGGGTATTGTTCTTCACGGACAAATTTGGCGTATATTAGCTTTTTAACTTCGAGTATGACTTGTTGTTCGATTTCTAGATGCATTCTTCGGGACCTTGTTCGGCCGGGACGAAGTAGAATCTACTCCTAGCTTATGGATCGCGACCTCTGGAGCTAATCTTGGCATCACATCGTAGCTCCAAGCAAAACAGTCTTTAAATTCCATTAATAACTTGATTATTTCTTCGGAGTCTTCTTTATTGAGTAAGGAGCTAACAAAGGTAGGTCTAGGCTCTTCGCTAGTACCTAAGTTAACTTCCGTTAACTCATCTATTGTAGATTTAATCTCTTCTTCGAATTCTGGTGGAGCGTCTTCAATTTGTCAATCTTCAAATTCTTCTGTAGTTTCCATGCAGTTTCCATTAAACTCGCAAGTGACAACCAAGCAAAATTCAGTATTGTCAACTGATCCTACTGTGCCGAATCCGAGACCATGCTTTGAATTGGGTGGACGACCGGAGTTATTCCATAATTTTTCAAAATGTTGTGATTGGCCCTTTGTCCATTATCGAGGTAAGAAACCACGCTGAATTAAATTTTGAACACAGGGAGAGTACCATTCAAAAGGTAATTCCATTAATTCTGATGAAGTGACATCTTCAAATTGTACATTATTTTCAGTTTTTGAGGAAAGAGCACCACGGTAGAATTTGATGGGCTTTGCACCGTCGCTGTGTACCTCTTTGACCACCATACCTTCGATCTTATTAGAATGGATCGGGGTCAGGGTCATAGTATGTACATAGTGGTTAATCTTCTCGTACATCAATTTATATTCCTCGTTCTTTTCATCTTCGAGAGAGATCCTGAATTGCAGCTTCTTCTGACTTATTGTCGTCGCTTCTTGTTTGATCTCTTTTTCTTCTTCAGAATTGTCTTCCCAATCAACATTGATGGCTGGTATCCTCTGTCCAACTGTCCTAATGTCTCTGCCACGACCTCGTCCCCGGCCTCGACCTCGGATGTGAGTTGTGGAGAAACCTTCACCATCTCGTCGTGAGGGAGTGGTGAGTGACTGTTGGACTAGAACTTCAGGTTCTTTATTGTCCCGAACTTTCTTTGCTTCAGTTGTCATGGTATCTCTGGAGAAGATTGTTTTCTTCGGAGGTGCATAATAAGCTGCATCTTCGTGGATTCCAATCTCATGTACGGAGAATGGTTGTAAATCACCTTTGATGCACTGTTCCCCCCCATCGTAGTATTTGATGTACTGATGTAGAGATGATGGTACCATCCGGTTTTCATGTATCCATGGTCGGCTCAGTAGAGCGTTGAACGACGTTTCTGAATCAATTATGTGAAATTTTGCGGTTGTCTTTGCTAAGTCACCGGTCTTCATTAGTAGTGTTACCGATCCGAGGGCTCTTTCTCCTTTCTGGTTGAATCCTCTTAATAACATTTTGTCCGCTTCGAGCTCGCGAGCATCAATTTCCAAATATGCTAGTGTTCGGAGACTCATTATATTAATTGATGCTCCCGGATCCACCAATACTCCGGAGAGCGTAAACTTCCCAATTGTAACCGAAATGTACAACGGTCGGTTGTGATCTCGTCGTCCCAAGTAGTAGGTCATTATCCGTGAAGGTAACACCTCGTCGTTCCTTTAACGAGCAAACCTCATCTAAGGAATTCTCCGGCCATTTGATCCAAGCAAATTTTTGGATCAAATAAGGCCTTGATCAGAGCTTCTCTCATCTCCTTTGATAAGATGAGAGCGTCGTAGATGCTCAGTTTGGCTGGTAGTTTCCTAAGATGGGCTAGCACGTTGTAGTTCACTTTATTTTCATGTATCTCGGCTTCTTCTTGAATGGGTATTTCTTCCGCCGGGTTGGTTCTTCCTGAACAACCACACTGCTTTCCTTTGTCCTTTGGACCCATTCTCGGAGGTAGAACTCTTCCACTTCTTAAGTTAACTTCGTAATTTCCTCCGAATCTAGTGTTGAGCTTCGTCGGTGTTTCTTCCCGAATCGGAATGACGAGTTCTTCCGGATTAGCTTCGGAGTCCGAAGGCTCTAACTCTATTGTGATCGGAGCTCCTCGAAACTCGCAAATGGATTCATTGCTTATTGAACTCTCGTAGCCTCCTTGGTGGATGTCTTCTTCGTCATCGTGATCGTCGAGATTGTGTATGATTTGAGAATTGTCATTGGTATCGAAATCGATGTCCGGATTGTCGCCGATTACGTAATCGTTAGAAACGATCAAAACATAGCCAACGCCATCACCCTTATCATTATAAGATCCCACCGAAGTGAGTAGATAATCATACGGAGTCGAGGTTCGAGGGATTTCTCCCCGAATCCGAAACAACTATCCTAGGATAAGCGGCCCCTAGTCTAGCCTTAGGAGCCTCGGTCCTCTCTTCTTCGTCGATTTTCTTCTTCTCTTCAATCGTCTCCTGTTGAGGTGGTTCTTCTATCGCAAGTGATAGTTCCGACTTGACAGGTTTCAAACTCTGAATTGAAGCTCGCACCGAAGCGGTTTGGATGCTGTCTAAAATCTTTTTCGAAGACCTCGTCCAAGCAGTAGTCCATCCATCGTCAGTTGTATAGGGATCTATCGGAATGATGGGATCAGTTGAGACAACATTGACAGAACCTCCTTTCAGGGGTTCCTTCATGTACTCCTTTGGGATTGTTATATTCCCTTTCCGAAGGTTGTCGTTGAGCCAACTCTTGAAGGTAATGCAATCTTCTATCTTGTGTCCAAGCATCCGGTGATAAGGGCAAAAGTTGGGATCACCTTTCTTGTTGACTTCCTCTGGTCTCTTAGGCTCTGCAGCAGTCGAAAATCCGGAGTCTTCATCGACTACGGAACATTTTTGGCACTGCCTCGTTCTTGAATGGATATTCCCCGCTCGAAGCTCCCTTAATGTACGTTGCGGACGAGGCGGTTGTTCATACTGCTGGAGATGATCGATAGCTAGGTCGGGGTTGTTGATAATTCCGTCGAGGTTCGTCGTGGCCGTTCGGACGATATTTGTATCGGTTGCTTGCCTTTGTCGACTCGCCGCAACGATCCCGGATTTCTTTTCAAAAGTCTTCACGGGCTTTTGCTTGTCCGTCTTGTCGGCGAAATTTAATTGCTTCGCCTCCTCTTGCAAGCTCCCAGCCTTGCTTAACAACTTCTCGAAAGTCTTAATAGTGAATCCTTTGAGGAGAAGTGCTATCGGGCCGTGAATGCTTTTAAGTAAGATGTCGACTGTATGTTATTCTTGTAATTGTGGTTCACACTTCATGCTTAAGTTCCTCCATCGAAGTATGTAATCCACCAAAGTTTCGTTTAGATTCTGCTTCTCTACCACTAAATCACCTATAGTGATGTGGTGCTGAGCTCCGGCGAATCGCTTGATGAAGAGGTTTTCTAGTTACGAGAATGTCTTTACTCGAACCATTCGGTAATTCCGCATACCAATCAAAGGCGATCCCCGACGAGTCGTCGACGAACCTGTTGGAAGAGTAATGCATCGCTCCCGCCGCATTGCAACAACCGGCACGAAAGTGCGCAACATACTCGTCGGGGTTCCCGGTTCCATCAAAGGTCTTGAACGAGAGGTGGTACGAAGCCTTTTGGGTATTGGACGGCGTCGAATTCTTCCGGGTAAGGTCTACCCGTCCGAATGGATGTCCCGCTCTTTGATTGTGCTAAGGCTTCTCGCACCTGTTGTTCCACCAAGCTTTTGATATCCTTTTCTGGAATCATACTTTGTGTTGTATCTTTCTTCAGCTGATCATCCCCGTTGACGGATGTAATCTCCTTTCCTCCGTCCACAATGTGAATGACCTCTGGGGGTGTTTCTCTTTGGGGTTGCACTTGACTTTGGAGAGTGGCTAGAGCTATAGCCATCTCTTCCATCCTCTTCGCCATTTGGGCGATCGTATCGTCTTTCTCTTGAAGCTGTCTTCTCATCACTTCTGGCTCCTCTCTTTCTGCGGCTGCAGGAGCACCTTGTGAAGTTGATGAAGCTCGTGTTTCGACCATGTTGATTTCTGCAAACTCATCATCCATGAATTCCGATGAATCAATCTCGTCTCCAAATTTTTCTTCTCTTTCTTTTGCTAGTCGTCGAATATCAGTCCTCAACTTTTCCATAGCGTCCTCTAGCGGTCTTTTCTGTGCATCCTCGCAGTTGTCGTGCGATAGCTGTCGGGTTCCCTTCTCACGAGTCCCCTTTACTGCAGTGGCACTTTCTTCGGATTCAAGTCTCCTGACGAGACTTTCCTTCTCGGGCTGTTGTTTCAATCTTAACTGTCCAGTAGTGGGACGCCATACCATCCTTCTAGCAGCAGAAGGTCTAGGACCAGATGGTCTGTCAGCCAAATGCTGGAAGGTGGTATCCTCCCTAATCTGCAACCCTGAAAACAACGATAGGCGGACTACCCTTCATCCTTTTATTTGGCTTTTCTGTAATGATGGCGGGTTCTACTCGTGGCCCAAGATGGGATTTGACTGGCACCCGCCCTATCCTTCGTAGAATCTCCGATACGGGGCATTTCTCTTTCCTTGCTAGCTTCTCGATCACAGTCTGTAGTCGGGCAAATGGTGTGATCCTAGCCCTTTTCTTTCTGCTGTCATCGAAGTATGTTGGTCGAGGTAATGTAGAAACAATCCTACAGACATTTTCCTCATCAGCTGCGGCGGAAAGGGGATGGAATCTACTTCCTTCCAAAAAGGGTGTATCTTCAGGCAATGGTATGTATTCAGGTAGTGGTGTGTACTCAGGGATTTCTGGGATTTCCTCCAGGAAAGCAACTTCGGCAGCTCTGGCCTTCCTGGCAATCTTCCTACTTTTGTTCCTTCTTTGGGTCCGTGTTAGTGATGGAATTCTTGAGCTGGACCCGATTTCAAAACGAGAGGGTCTCACAGAAAGTCCGTACCCTCCACGGTAGCGGAGTTCACCATAGTTCCGGATTTCCTTCCCCTTTAATCCGGCGTAGCCGGGGTAGGTGCGGAGACAACTAGACCAGGTGGGGGTAGCAAGAACGGTCCTCCCGCGGACGAGCAGTACTCCTCTCAGTCAGGATCTTTTGCAGGGGAGGAAACTCTTGGGTCGACCTAAGGTTGAACTCGATCAGCGGCTTCTTAGCTTCAGATATTTTGTTTGTCAGTGCGAAAAGGGAAACGTCGGTGATCTTGACATTTGTGTTCTCGAATCCTTGTCCAAACCGGATGATCCCATTGTCGGGCAGCTCATCCTTGTAAACAGCGAAGTCGAGTCCATTGGTGAAGGAGAAAAGCTTTGGGGCCTCCATTTCACGCAGGTAGATCCCGATTGTCAGTCCCAAGTTATACTTCTTCTCATTAGGACGAAAAGAAAGGAATTGAAAAGAGTCCGAACTCATTCTTGTTCATGTATTTATAAGAAGGAGTTATTTGTTAAAAGAGTCATTCATTAGAGGGTTTGTTTATTTAGAACGGAATGTTCAAAGGTGTAGAGAAGGTAAGGAATCCGATTCAGAGTTGGAAAGGAAAAGAAAGTCTTATGCAAGACTTCTCGACTCGAAGGATTACTCCTAAACTAACACCTATCGGGGGTCCACCCCACCTCGTAAATGAGGTAAAAGGATCTTGGAACCTCTCCGTTTAGGGGTGTCTAAACAAGTGGCTCCTAAATCCGAGAGAGTGTTGGCTATACTTGTTCAAGGTAGAAATGAACATAGTACTCTAATGGAAAGAAGGGTAGCTTGATCCATAAGGGACATGGATACACTACAGATTTTTTTTGAAAGCAGAATTATTTGATTAAAATGGAGAGAGGAAT
Source organism: Papilionanthe hookeriana x Papilionanthe teres (assembly GCA_022702705.1). Lineage (NCBI taxonomy): Eukaryota > Viridiplantae > Streptophyta > Magnoliopsida > Asparagales > Orchidaceae > Papilionanthe > Papilionanthe hookeriana x Papilionanthe teres. The sequence continues at coordinate 1,408,105 of CM040421.1, forward strand.
ATTTCCCCAGCGGAGTCGCCAGAAATTGTCGGCATATTTTTAGGTTGTGTTGTATTTTGAAAAGGGGTCGCCTACAAAAATTGTCGGCGAATTTTTAATTTAATTTAAATAATTAATTTGAAAAGTAGTATTTGATTTTAAAAATAATTTTTAAATTTGAAGATTTTAAGATATGAAATCAAACCGATCTCACATCCCAAATAGTTTATATAAACGAGCATCGTACCACAAACCGTGTATCTATCCCGAAGAATAGGCACACTGCTTGATGATGGGGCTCGATTAAATAAACTAGAAGATTTGTGACATCCGTTTGGTTTGCGAACCAATTTTATAAGCCGACAAATTCCCCTGCTTAATATGAAAGCATTAAACAGGGTTTATATTACATCGGGTTCTTTAAAATTCCCTATAAGGGCAAGCCCCTATAGTTAATTACATCTTAAGTGACGGGCATCACCTAAGAAAACTCTCGATAATAATCGATAATTCGCTCTCAAGAATTTCAAAGTTTAAGGTTTCAAAGGATTGAATTTTGGAATTTCAATAGGGAATGGATCAAATTTGGAAGATTTTATTTTGGGAATTCAAAGGAAGAAAGGTAGGAGAAATCACAGATTCGAAGCGAACTTCGGTAATTCCCCGACTATCCTATTGTTTGGCTTGGATTTAGGAAAGTCCTAATATTTATTTAATGTTTTGATCTTGCCAATTTTAATTAATTAGGACTTATGTTTGTATGACATGATCATACAAGTAGCCTCGAAGATATGAGGGTTTATGTCGTACTAAACGGCTACCTCGAAGTCCTAAGACCGATTAGGGCTTAATTTACATGACATGATTATGCAAATGCCTAACGAAGAGGTTGAGGATTTATGTTGCACTAGGCAAACTACCTCGAAGTCCTATGGCTTGGTTATTTTAATTCTAAGAAAGTTTCATCGAAGTAGACTCGGGTTTTGCTGATGACGATGGTCGTGCTGCCCACTATGCTCCGAGCTCCTTGTTGTTGCAGAGGTTTAGTTTTAGAAGTCATAAATCAGGGGATGAGAAAAGTGTTTTAGTTTAGAGAAAATCTTAATTTCCAAGTGTTTTTGTGTTTTAATTAAAACAAATCTTAAAGTTGATTATAACGACACCGGTTAAGATCACACGGTTCCATCCTTCCGGCATCGTCATTTTTATCGGATTCACTTAGTCTAGATGAATTTGCTAAACTCAACTGAATGAGTTCCACACTTTCATTTAGACCGTGGGAAATCCCGTTAGCAACACGTAGGTTACATCATCCGAGGTATTCCCGATCATCCAACGAACGTTTAATTTAGTTGTAATTGTAGTTTTGTGTTCCGTTTGTGATTAAATTTTGAGTTGTTTTATATTTTGAAATGTTGTGGCGATGAATTTTATCTTGCAATGACTTTTAATTTAGTTCGGTTTCAGCTTTTAGGGACTATCCTAAAGGTGTGGGTTTTCATGCAACAGTTGTTTATCATACAAGAAAAGTAAGTGCGATGTGAGTAAATAAATTGCAATAAGGTAAATTGCAATAAAATAAAAGCGTACTTGGAGGGTCTTCCCGTCATCCCAAGCTGCACTTAAAACACAATTAGAATATTTAAGCAAGTTCCTAGGTAAAGCTAAGGGAAGGGTTATGGTTTTCTACCAAGTTCCTAATCCTATAGCTAGTCATTTCCTATGACGTCTAGTGTTCTTGTGTTTTGGTTCGAGGACGGTTTTCTTTATCAAAGAACAATTAAGTTCAATTGTTCTTATGAATATCCTACCATATCGAGGAAGTGCTTAAGAAGAATCTTAAACATCTTTTCAATATTGCTAGAATTGTTTTAAGTCCAAATGAATTTAATTATACAAATGAATTAATCGTCCGAGAATTCAAGTTTTGTTATCTTGCTCGATGAACTAGGACATTTGAATATCCTATAAGTGAAGTAGCATTTTATTTAACGTTCTGTTTAGGAGTTGTGATAACCAAAGCTCTCGAGGGCAAATTGGTGTTCAAATGGTTTGTGATTTAGTTTAACTTCGGTTAAAGGGTTTAAATTTGGAATAGTGTTCAAGTTGCTTTATATTTAATTTCTTTGTGTTTTAGGTAATGTTATTTAATTCAATTTCATTTATCTTTAATTTATTTTAATTTTAATTTTAATTTAATTTAATTCAATTTGATTTGATTTGATGTTAAATTAATTTAGTTTAATTTGATTTAATTCCCTTTAATTCAATTTAATTTGATTTAATTTTAATTTAATTTAATTTAATTTAATTCAATATGTTTTAATTTAATTTAATTTAATTTATTTAATTTAATATTTTTAATTTAATTTAGTTTAATTTAATTTAATTTAATTTATTAATTTAATTTAATTTAATTTGATTTATTTAATTTAATTTAATTTAATTTAATTTGTTTGATTTAATTTAATTTAATCTTTAATTTAATTTTATTTTTAATTTTAATTTAATTGAAAATTTAAAAAGAGTTTAATAATTTAACTTTTTAATTTAATTTAATGATTAAGTCCTTTAACATTTTAAAACTTAAATTTGAATTATCCTTTTTTAATTAGGAATTAAATATTATTGAAATGATTAATTTAGGGATTTTTAAATTAAAGAATAAATCTCTTCCTAATAATATCCATATTTTAATAATTCCAATTTTATTATTCTTCCAAATTTAATCAATTATTTAATTAAGGTTTATTTCAATTATTTTAAATTGTTTAATGGGTTTCTACCCTTTAATTATTTAAATTTCAATCATCCAAATCAGATTAAGATCAAATATTTTACTTGTTAATTTTATTAAACCTAAAGTTTTAATTAAGGGTTAAAATTTTTTAATTACCATTTTGCCCTTCAAGCTTAATAATTCCATAACTCACTAAATTGAGCTCAAATGAATTTGAAATTTTTATGTGACTTCACTCATATGTCAATAAAGGCATGAGAGGAGAAAATGTGATTTTTCTGTATTTAATTTATTTATATAATTATTTTTAGTGAAAAATAGGAATTTCCAAGGAAAATTTAATAATATGACCAAGGGAAAGTTTATGTCCTTAAGAAAATTATAGGACATTTCTAATGACCAGAGAACCACTTGGACCAATTTTGGTGATTTTTTGAATTATATTATTTTTATTATAATTATTTTAAGTTTTGGAGTATTAATTAATTTAAAAATAAAATAAAGGTTGAAAAATGAAATTTATATTTTTCAAAAATCTCTCTGATATCAAGAATATCAGAGAATCAATTTTTGTAATTTTCTGATTTTTCTATGATTTATTATAATTATTTTAGTGAAAATGCTTAAAAAATGTATCTTTTAATTTTTTAAATTACCTTAGGGCTTTAAAATTTAATATCTCATTAAATAGACCTAAGAAAAATATGGGGTTTGTTCCTAAGTGATTAAAATTCAAAATGTGACATTTTGGTGAATTTTATTATTTTTGTGATTTTTATTATTTTTTAATTATTAAAATATTAAAATAATGCAAAAAATTAAATTTTTTAGAAAATTAAAATTTTAATTTTCTTAAATTCCTCTAATATCAGAGAGGCTCCAAAACCAATTTGGTGAATTTTTGAAAAGTATTTTGAAAGTTATGATTTTTTAAAGTTTAAAATGACTAAACGACTTAATCAACCCATTTAGTAGAGGCTAACCAAGTCCAATTGACTTCAAATTTTTATGGTGGGTTCCTCTGATCCTAAAGGTCAGTGGAGAATTGATTTCAAGTCAATTTGATGTATGGTTAACTCTAATTAATTAGGGACCTATTTTGGGTGTTTAAGCCAATTAGGGTTATTTTAAATGAGTTAACTCAAAACCTATTTTTCCTAGGGTCCTCTGGTCATAAGAGACATCACCAAATTTTTCTAGAATTTATTTCACAACATGCTAATTATTGGAATTAAAATACTCAAAACAATAACATGAATTTGAAAAATCAATAACTTCTCATAGGGATGGCCTCTGACTTTGGAAAATTCAGGAAATGTTCCCAAATTCAGAGGCTTTCAAAAGCCCTATGGTCTCATGCCATGGTGAATTTCCTATATGCATGGAGAATTAAAACAATGCAGACATTAAATAAATTATTAAAAATAAAATACTTGACGAAATTAAATGATTTCTTTTCCACATTATTCTCCTCTGTTCACTGAGCAAGAGGGTATTTTTATTTTATTTTTCTGATTTTTCTACACAAAGTTATGGATTTTTGAAGTTTAGGGGAATTAAATAAATCAAAAATACCCTAATTTTCTATTTATCCACGCGGCGCCGCGTCAACCTCGGCAGCTCCTAAAGGCCACGCGGAGTGTTCTGGTTCGACGCCGCCATCTGACTCAGTGCTCCGGGGCCCCGCTGTGTCGTTCCATCTCCTGATCCGACGCGATCCTGGCCGTCCGTCCGCGCGTGTATTGAATGAACGACATCCGTTCATCGTCCCCAAGCCTCCTAGCCCGAGAACCGTCCATCTTCTAGGCCCAAGATCTCACTCCATACTTGACCAAATTTAACGTTCTTATGCTCTATGGATTCGTCTCGAGAAGACGAACACATCCATACGGTTTATGTGGCATGAAATCGACTCAATGAAAATGGAGAATGTTCGAAGCTCGGGAAGAAGAGTGAGGCCATACCTTTGCTCGGAGAAGTGTGGCTTCGATCCGAGGGTTGTTTCACCTTCGATCGGATCCCGACGAAGCTCTGCAGATGAAGTCTCCCGGTCCAGTGAATCGCTCAGGTAGGATTTCGACCACAGCCGATCACAAAGCTTGGAGGCTGGAGCAACTGGGTGGCCAGGAGATGAGGCTTTTGCTGGTGGACACCTTCTCTTGGTCTGGTGAAGGTGTAGGACCAATCAATTTGAGGATTGATCCACTGTGGAGAAGTGTCCTGGTTTTTGGGCTAAAGTTTGAGCTCGAAATCGAGCTCACCTGGAGGGAATCGGAGTCGGAATTCGGCTGGGGATCAAATGCTCTATGTATGGGGAATAGTCTGGAACAATTTTGGCAGAGTTTCCTTAAGGTTTGTTTCAGCACCTCCCATGGCCGAGAAGGGGTGGTGTTTAAATAGGAGAGGGTAGAGGGCCTCCCAGGGAGAGTTAGGGATTGGGATCAGCTGCTCTTGGCATGAGAAGAACAGCTACAATGGCCACTGGGGATGGGGCTGCTCGGCAAGGGAGAATTCCAAAGTTGGCTCACATGTGAGCTCTCGGCCATGGTGTTTTCCGGCGACCAGTGGTGGCCGGCCGGCGCATTGGTCACCATCTTGTTCGAGTGGGTCGTGGTTGGGGTTTAGTGTAAGCAATTGGAAAATGCCATGTGTAAAAGGCTTGGATTAGAATGGAATGGGAGAGGGCTCATTTTGGCTCAAATTGGTAATCCCCTCCATTTGGGCTAGGTGCACCACCCAAGGCCTGGTTTAGGCTGAAAAGAAAGTGATTTAGGTCAGCTTAATCAGTGGGGAATGGTCACCATCCAAGTACAATTAAGCTTAAGCAAGATTTAGTGGAATCATGGGAGTGGTTAATCACCTTTAGGAATTAAGGAAAGGGTCTCCTCCTTTTGCCCAAAATTGCATGGTGACATGTAAAGAGGCTCTCATGGCTTCCATGTGGCTCATGCATGGCTTCATGACTCACCTTTAGCTTGGGAAAAGTCAAGTCAATTTCATGGAAATGGATTTAAGGAAAATTTTGGTATTTAGGGGTGATTTGGCATGAGGCTTGATTTGAAATCATTTGATGATGGGATTATAACTTAGAGAATGGCTTTGATTAAATGGATGGCAAATGGAAATGTCATGTGGGCTTTAGGGCCAATTTTGGGCTTTTGTATTTGGTAGAAATGGGCTTTTAAAATGGTTTAGGGAAGTGGGCTTTTGGATTTTAAAATGGATTTTAGGATGGAATTTTGGCAAAGGATTGGGCCAAATAATTATTGGGTTTAGCTCATAGATGTGTCATGAGTGACTTGAAGCAAATTGGGAGTGATTTGGGTTTGAATTGGGTTGAATTTGGGCTTCTTTGGTGAATGGGCCAATATAGGTCAAATTGGACTAAGTTGGGCCAATGTTGGGCTAGGGTTGAAATTGATGTAAAATTAATGTTGGGAAGTGTCTATGGAAGTGTTTCAAATAGTTTTTGACTTTGGTTGAGCTTTGATTTTGGGGTTTGGGCTCATTTGGGTTAGGTTTGGGTTTAGGTCAAAATTGGGCCTTTTGGTTTTGGGTTGAATTTAAGTGGGGTTTGGGTCCAAATTTTGGGCAAATCATGTTAGGGTTTTGTTTGTAGGAATGTTAAGGAAGATTTAGAAAAGATTTGGGGTTAATTGGAGTTGAATTGGGTGAGTTTGGGTTAGGTTTGGGTCATGGGTCCAAATTGGTCTTTTAAGGCCAAAGGTGAAATTGGATCCAAATGTCAATCAAATTGAACTTAGATTTGGTCAAGATTGGTGTTGGGAATGTTGAATTGAAGTTTAGAATTGAATTGGACCAGAATTTGGGTCAATTGGGTAGGTTTGGTTTGACATTGGGTTCACTTTGGGTTAAAATGGGTCAAATTGGGGGTTTTGACAAAAGTAGGGTAAATTGACAAAATTGACCCATGGTGTAGTTGAATAAAATGAAATTGGGAATATTTAGGATTTTCTGGAATTTTCTGGGAATTTTCTGAATTTTTGGATTTTTGGGTCAAGAGGGGTATTTTGGGTATTTGGAGGGTATTGGGAGGTATTTTTGGAATCTTTGGTATTTTTGGGTATGGATGATCAATTTGAGTAATGTGGAAATGTTTGGGATTGATTTTGGGGAATTTTGAGTGATTTAGGTGATTTTGGAAATTTTGGGTAGTTTCAAGGGCATTTGGTAGATTAGGCGGGTGTAGGGTCCCGGGGGTCAAAAATTGAAAATTTGAAAAAATGAAAATTGGGTGAATATAAGTGGAATAAAATCATTTTGGTTGAGCCATGAAGCCATACCAAGCCCACATGAGCCATGAAGGGACTCATTTGAGGCATTCACTATGTTGTTCCTAACCCTCTTACCTGAGGGTTTAGGGGTTAAGGACCACCTATGTGAATCACCTACATGAGTCAGGAGGTCAAGTTAGGTATGGGTGCGATTTTAGGAGGTGTGTGAAAGTGTAGTGTATAGATGTAGTGTGTGTGTAAGTCAGCCCTTCACTGCACTGTAGCCACCTAGCGGCGCTCCAAGGCCAAAGAGTCCTATAAGAACTCATCTTTTAAACTTCCACATTTGATTTCAACCCTCTAGGTGATTAGGGGTCTACAGTCAAGTTTGTGGAGTTTGTAGGGAGTTGAGAAGTGGTTTGAAATTCTAGATGGTGGATCCTAATTCTAGTCCTCTAAGATAGTCAAAGGAAAAGCCTAAGGCTAGATCCTAAGTACTAAAAAGAAGAAGAGAAGACCTCATCAAAAATGAGGTCAACACTATGCTTAATCTTTTTTACACTTTTCAAATGTTTTTGAATAAAATTACACTTTAAATAAAGGTTTTTTTCATGCTTATTTTGTAGGGTTATATGTTAGGAATGCAACGCAAATAAAACGGGGCAAAATTGAGCTAAAATTGATTCAAACGGAGCAAAATGGTGAAGCTGTGCACAATGGGCGACGATAGCGACAGAATTCAGAGAGTTATGATTTTAGACGCCGACGACGCCCAAAAATAGTGCCAACAGTGTCAGGGACGGTTATTGGCCATATACATTGAATTTGGACGCTTTTTGGAAGGTTTCTTGAATCAACTCTTGGGAAATACGTCCCTATACTATAATAGAGTGATTTTATGTCAAAAAAGTGATGTATGTGAGTGGAAAAACATGGAGAATGATTAGAGATCTTAGAATAGAGTAGAAATGTAGATTTATATCTTTTTTGAGAGATTGTCGAGGAGATTTTGAGAGAATCTGTAAGGGAATGTTCTAACATTGCATAAATCAACAGGAGACTTTGTAAGAGAGATTTTCATCTTTCTTTCAAGGGAAAAAACTAAGTATTGTGTTCTTCATTTCTTACGATTTTTTAAAAACTTATCTAGTGGATTTGCTTTGATGTAATGAAATATTCTGTTGTGTTTTTTTCGTGTTTTGTGATGTGTTTCTCTTACTCTTTCTTCTTATTTAGAAATAGTGGCATGAGAAGATTATGTCATTACTTTCCATTTACTTTTCTTCTACAATGAGTATGATTCATGTTTAGGATATTGAAATGCATGTTAGGAGAAATTTTAATTATAAATGTGATGATTTTTTCTTACACTTCATTTACTTTATAATAAGGGCTTGTTGTAGTGTTAAAATTTGATGTAATTGCATTAAGACCCAAAAGAACGGTGTAATTCTCAACAAAGTGGAACCACATTCAATGTCCATGAATGAGTGATGTAATTCATGGGGTTTGGGTGCAAATAAATAAGGAAATATACTTTGATGGATGTAGAATTAGAGATTTTTGAGTGAAATACTGAAATCCCCAATTCAATCATAATGTTTGGAAACTAAAGCGAGAGTTAGTCTTCAGGCGAAGGGAAGTGGGAGCTCTAGAGTGAGAGTCAGTATCCTCCCAGCCTAACCACAAATTTAAGGACTAAACCTATGATTAGCCAATATTTTTTATAACACCCGGAAGAGTGTAAAGAATAAGATTGCTCATATTTAACACATACAATATTTAATGTATCTCATTTCTAAACTTTATACAATTAACTCAATAAGAATAGTAGTTTTAACTTCTCAAAATTCTTCAAACCAATTCATCCAAAAATGGTTATCTTTAGAATTTATATTTTCTTTTAGGTGTAGTTATTAGTTACTTTAAACTTAAACTTACCTTTAGGATTTTTTATTAAAAAACCACATATATCGACTTTCCAAACTAAAAGCTGATAATAGTAAACTAGAATTTAACTAAGGGCCTCTTACCTCGCTTCCCTGTGGGGATCGTTAAACGGGACTCCACTAGAATCATGTATTACTTGAACGATATGTGTGCTTGCGTAGAACCTCTAGCATGTGCTCGTACATACGAACATAAAACAAGCAGAAAATCAACACACGCCGGAGACGCATCAGTAAATATTAAAATAATATATTTTATTTCAATGAAATGAGATTATTAAAATACTCTTGATAGAATAAGTAATTTTTTCATCAAATAAATAAAAATTTCCATTCTACAATTCTATTTGTAATATCTAATTTATCTTCGGATATTAATGTTTTTATAATTTTTATGAAATTATTATATTAAATGATTAAATTAAACAAAATACAAATGAAGTAATAACAAATCTGAAAGTCCCACTAGCCGCCCTATAAAATTCGTCGTTTCGGTTCTCCTACACCTTAAAGGACCATAGATTTATGCGTAATTTATTTATTTATTTTAAATTTTTTTTATTTATTGGTGAGCAGGATTTCTCTTCCCCATTTCGTGCGCTATTAGAACTCTCATCATACGCGCCTTTGGCGTAAAATTTCCGATTTCGGCTGCTGGATCCTGTATTGATCTCCCCTATTCTTGTTCAATTTTTGGTAACGATAGGGTTTTGAGATTGGGTCTGTGACGATGGAATCGGACTACGACTTGAACGATCCCAGCGACATGGAGTCGATGGAGGATGACTTCTACAGCGAGGAGACGATGACGGCGGGGAACGACGACGAGGAATACGAACAAAAGTATGGTTTCAGCGATAACGAGCCAGATGAATTGGATGGAATCGTTTCCGAGCGTCTTCAGGTAATGAAAGAATTCAATAGGGAGCTTTCTGTTTAAAGTTTATTGTTTTGTGTGATCCGATGAATCTGTGCCACACAGGGTTTTGATGTGGTGAAAGGATTTTTAGTTTAAAATAACGGTGCTTGCAAATGATGTTACTCACAGTTAGGTTTTTTGTTATTTTGTGATGTCCCTGATTTGGAAGAAACCTGCGGATAAGGAACTCAAAACTTCATATATTAACCTTTCCGTAGGGCCATGTTTTGGTTATTTTGCTGCATCCGTTGTTCAGTTAGCTGTTTGAATTAATTGGATTATTCGCTGACCTTAATTAGGTACTCCCTCAAGTTTAAATTTGATTGATAGTAAAATGCATTGCTGGATCCTAAAATGTCCGTGGTACCAACCACCATGTAAAGAGTTGTGCGAGGAGAGAGACCGAAAGAGATAACATGAAAAAAAAAGGGAATAAGGGGAAAATCTATCAATAGCTTTTATTGTTGTAGAAGTAATCGACCTCTTCATTGAATCGCCACACCTCATTGGTGAAGACCTCTTTATAGATTGAATGTGTTGAGGTATGCTATGTACAACTCTACAAAAAAGCAAGAACAACAACAAGCTTTTATACCACTAAGTGAGGTTGGCTACACAAATCCTTTTTCTTCATTGTGTCCTCAACAACAAGCTTTTATACCACTAAGTGAGGTCGGCTACACAAATCCTTTTTCTTCATTGTGTCCTATTGAGTGTCACACACACACACACACAGATATATATATATATATATATATATATATATATATATATATATATATATATATATATATATATATCCGTGTGTGTGTGTGTGTGTGTGGTGTGTGTGGATCGAGTATGGAAAATAGCTAAATGTGTAACCTAAATGTCTTATCAATCTATTCAACATTTAAGATGTTTTTACTCGGTTATTGGGCAAATTAAAATTTACGTTACTGGCTTAGAGAACTTGCTACCATACTTATTATGAACAACTTGCATGATAGCATGTTGCACTTAACTAGATAATAATGTGATGAATTATCTCTGATTGAGTAGAAGCTAAACTGACTGATAGATCGATAAATCTTAGTTGAGTAGCATGACCAGATTGTCTGTTCGAACTATTGCGATAATTCATTCTTTCGAATCAGTTGATTGGCTCTTACCTTAACCCAAAACCAGTTTAGGGATTTTTAATCATAGTATTTATTTTTTTGATTATCTTACCAGTTTAACGGTGATATTGTGAGAATAATAAGAGAATAACAATCTTTGTTCAATTTAATAATAAATGCATTATAATAAATTCATTTATGATGTTTTAACTTCCTCGTCATTTGTGTATCTCATTGTTCATCTATAAGTATGGGTGAAAGTTTCTCATTAGGTTATCTCTATCCACATTCTTTTTTTTTTCTCCTTAAGAGTTTACTACCTTCATTATCCTTGTTGTGAAAGATGGAGAATGAAATAATTTTTTATTTTAATGTGATATCTTTAAATGTGCCCTTGTTGTTGTCACATCTCAGCCTCCTTAGAATTAAGTAGTGGTGTAGCAGAGGATGATGACTCAATCAAATTCGATTTTCACTAATATACTGTTTTGCATAAATTAAGACTAAGTAGGTGGAAGATTGATCTCATTCATTTGTAACAAGTAGACAACTTGCATTTCATATTCTCAATCATCATTTCATATCAAATCAAAAAGGCAAACACGCGGCAATAAATCTCAAATCATATATAAAGTTATTAAACACAAATATAAAAATATTAGTACCCCCAAGTTGTTAAAATGTTATCCAAAATATTTACAATTTAAAATTTGTACAAATCTCAAATCACCTAGCTAACTACCCATATGCTCTTTATCCCTTCCTGAAAAATAACATTATATTGGGTTAGCTACAGACTTAGTGGGATAGTCAACACTAAAATAATGCATGTTAATTAGTGTTTAGTATACGTAAAACTTTAACAGAACCATGCTTAATCATGCTTAATGCATAAAAATACATAAAACATAAAAGTAAATGTAAGAAAAACAGTGGTAAATGCAAATCAAACTGCTAGGGGCAATGTTTTTAATCATCCAATATACAATATTTTGTATGCCTTTTTTTATTTTTTTTACTTTTCTTTCTTATTATCAACTTTTTTGACTTTTCATTCCTTGAGTCATCACCTAGACCGTCAGTTACAATAAAAATTGTTGATAATAGTTAATTGTCCTGAACATTACACCCTTTAACGTCCTCTCAGATGCCAAATGGTCTGCTCCAATCTCAATATGAAGACCCGAAAATTTAATTCACGTTTCTATCAAGGCTCATCTCATGAAAATGTCTTACCTGTCTAGTTCATCAATATTTGTATATATATTATAATATTTATGATATTCCCTTGGTTGTTTCCTTATTAAATTATTTTTATATGTAATTACTACTTATCCATATGCATCTGAACAAATCATTTATTTGACATGCACAAGAATACAATCAGACCAATAAAATCAATAATTTACATTCAAGCTTGCTTTTTTTTTTGAAATATGCAGATACCCAACAGTAGGAAATAATTTCTATAGGACACTTATTGGTGCCAAACTGCTGATTACACAATAAATTAATATGCAAATCAACCATAGTAATTAATGCTTCTAAATATCACTTCTACTTCTTAATTTATAACATGATGATCTCACCTAGGTTGTCGGTTCAATCTCACGATATGTTTTAATGCTTTTTTCTCGAGTTTTTCACCTATCATCTAGTGTATTACTTGAAATTATAAACTCCCTTAAATATTTAAGAAATTTTTAAATAAAATTCAATTTAACACTTTAAAATCTTTATTAAATTTATCGTAAATTGACTTATGCTCATTCACTCTATAAATGTACCACTTGAAACCAAGCATCCTTTCTTTCTCTTATTCAATTAATCCAAATTTTCCTATAGCCAAAAGCAGGTTACTGTTGCAGATTTGTCCAAATTGAAGTACACAAATGATAATTAATTAAGTTTACTGAAATCATTTATACAGATTATCTACATAAATATTTATCTTAAAAACCACACCTCCCAACTTATAAAATCTCTGTAAGTTTTCAATTTTGGCTGTAGATCACAGTGATTTGGAAATAAAATTTAAGTTTATCGAATTTATCTATTATCTTATATATATATCCTTAAGTCCTATATTTAAAGGTAAATGATAAAAACGGTATCACTATTTTCGTTTTCAATCTCTATGAGATCACCCAATGACTGTTTGTGGTAGAACTTGAGCCATCTGTGAGCCATGCATTGCATGAGGGCGGGCATGGGGTCAATTGCTCTGCAGAAACATGAGTGACTTTTTAGAGATGCAGGGAACTTTTTGTTTCCTGCAAAATATTTCTAAAGGAAGTCATCCATCATTCCATCGATAATTTCCATGCTTAAAACAATTTTTTGTTGGTCTTATTTTACTTTTTAAGCATGAAGCTAATAAGTAGTAAATAGCTCATGTAATGGCATCCCTCATCTTTAAAAGAGAAGAAATGAGTATAAATGTCCTTATAAAAATGATTATATAAAATTTTTAACAGTATGATATCAAGGTATTAGCTAGAAGGTTTCAGCTTCTTCTACTTTCGGCCTTTCAGGAATATTTTATTGGTTTAACTTTTATCTAATTTCCCCTCTGCTGAATATGATATTGCTTACAGGAGTAATGCTACATCAACTATTTGAGGTTTGTTACTTCAGATTAATGATACAGTTATGAAAGCAGAGATAATTATTTTATTTGGCATGTTGTTTTCCTAATATTTTTGGCAATCCCAAATGCTAAGGGCGATGTGTTGTCGCTTGTTGGTTGCAATTTTTTCCTAAGATCCATTTGACTGTCATGCTGGGGTGTCACCTACATATGCAGACTTAAAATGATTTATTCTTTGTTTTTTTCTCAATACTTATATGTGCTCGTTTTTTCGTCTTTTTTTTTTCACATTATTTCAGCAAAACTATACCATCTTGGATGAAACTGATATAAGGCAGCGCCAAGTGGATGATATAAGTAATGTATCAACGGTACTTTCTACTTCAAAGGTTCATGCATGCCTTCTTCTCCGTCATTTTAACTGGTAAGCTTTTTCTAGTAAAAGCAGTCTGATTTTGCTTGCAAAATTTCTACTTCCCCCTATTTTCCTTTCTTTTAAATTGATTTATGTACAAGTTCTTCATGCTTTGTGAAATGCTTGATATTTTCTGAACTACCTTTGATAATTTTCCATTTCTTTCTGACGATACACTGGATAACACTTGGTTAATTCTTTTTCAATTTCATTTGCATGCCCTTGATTATTGGCTAGTTTTTAACAATTCTGATTCATTTTTATTGCCTTTCTTATTTTGAAAGCTCAATTTGAAAACCATGTAGTAGTAGAAGGTTTCTCAGTCCAATTGGTAGAAATAGTGAAAATGAGAATGATGTAATGAAAAGGGGGCCAAGCTGTGGAATGAGCAGTTCTAATAATTTAGTTCTGAAGTAGATGATGAATTTACTTTTGTATATGTATATTTACCATGCTAAGAGATTAGTTTATTCGACATGTAAGGTGAGCGGGGTGTTACTTGCTTTTTAAATTAATGCTTCTTTGACGAAAACTAACCTTGAAGGCATTGTTATCATGGTCCTAAAAATGAGGATGATAAAATGTTGAATGAGTCCGAGCATTGAGAGGTCAAAAGTTCTTAGAGCTAAATTGACTAAGGTAAAAATGAGGATAAGTTAGATTCATGATAAATCTAGAAAATGATAAATTGAGGAATGATTGCATTAGAGGATAGTGAGAAGAATTTTGATTATAAATGGAAGAGTTATATGTTTTGATTGTGCACGGCAGAAGGTTGAAAGTGGATATATATTAGATGACTACATAAAATTAGTGTTTAGGGATTAGGAAGGAAAGTATTTGGATCTAAGAACCTTGATAGAAGTTGTTAAAAAATATTTACCTAGCATAACTTTTGAAATCTCATGCAGCTCTAAAGAAGAACAATGAAAATTGATGATGCATAAGCCAACCCCAAGCTGGATGATGATGTTAGTGCAAGAGCATTAAATGTCTGTTATCTGATATTATTTTTTCATTTTATGCCTATTTGTCTGCATGAGAAAGGGGACTTGTTGATTTCCAATGCATGTTCCTTGTTTTCATGACCTTGAAAGAATTGATTAGTTAATCGTACGCTTTTGTTGTACAGGAGCGTTAGTAAGGTGCATGAAGAGTGGTTTGCTGATGAAGAAACTGTTCGGAGGGATGTAGGTTTGTTGGGGAAGCAAGTTGAAATGCCGAATGCTAGAGAAGTATGTTGATAAACTAGAAAGTAACCAATTTTTCAGTTTGTATTTCGACATTGCAATTTATTATTATTATTATTTTGTTATTCTCGTTATTTTAATAATATGCATAAGAAATATTATTAGTTTTGATGTTTGCAATCCTTGATTTTTTTTAAGATGATTTCTATTAAAATGTCCTCTAAATGAAGTAATACATTTCTACTGAATTGATGTCCTGGATCTTGAGTACCCTTTACTATGCATTTTGTAAGAAAGTTATATGAATTTCAGCTTTCATTTATTTATGATTAGATATAAATTATATTCTTGAAACATTTGACATGTGGCAACTGTTATTGTTTGTTTATGATTAGAAGATGATGCTGATGCAGTGGATATTTAACTATGAAATGAATATTAAGGATTATCTTTTGAAATGTACTCTTTGGGATTTTGTTCATTTGAAATTGATCTAATTGTTTACCTTCTCAGCTGACATGTGGAATATGCTTTGAAATTTATCCTCGGAAGGCGATGTGCTCTGCAGCTTGTGGTCACCCGTTTTGTCGTTCATGTTGGAGAGGTTTATTTATTTTCTTATGTTAAAGCTTATTGCTTATATGAGTGCAAATTTTAATTTTGTCCCTGTCATTTACTTATTTGTTTGCTATTCCAGCATGAATGGTATAAAATCAATGAAATAACTTGCTACGGTGGTTCAGAAATAATAAGGTCATGAGATTTGACATTTACCTGGTTATCGGTTACAAGTTCTACTTAACTGCCCTCCATTTTCTCTTCATTTAGTTAATTCTTGGGATTAAATTAAGCAAGTTTCAGTTGTTTCTTATCCTCGAGGTTTGATATGATGATGGTGTAATTGTAGAAGTATTTATACCGGCTTGCTTTATTGAAATGAATTTTACTCTTTGAGCATAAACGAGTTGAGTCAAACTCGAGCCACGCTTGGCTTAAGCTTGAGCTTGATTAATTTTCTGGAGTTCGAGCTTAATTCTACGAGCCGGCTTGTTTAATGTAAAAGAGAGAAAATGACATTATTTTCAAGTAACTTTATAATAAGTTGACAAATAGAATAAACAGTTAGGAGATAAATAATAAGAAATCACTTAATATATAATAAAAAATTTTATTTTCCGAACATTTTAATACCCTTTTAGATAATGTTTTGAAAATTTATATATTTTGAGTATATTTTATGTTAATTTTTTTTTTAAAACGAGCTGGCTCACGAGCTAATGAATCAAGTCAGGGCTGGCTTGGGCTTAGCTTGTTAACTTATTGAGCTGAGTTCATGAGCCACTATTTGATAACCTCAATATTTATTGTTAGAATATTTGTACAGGCTTGCTTTATTGAAATCTTTTTCACTTTGATTTTTACAAGCTTATTTAGAGTATTATCGAGTTAATAGGATTTGTCCGGATCTAAAGATCTTCAAGGGTTGAATAGACAAATTAAACTGTCTTTATGAGTTTTTGATTTATTTTCATAACGCAAATGTTGTTTATTTGAATGTACCTGCAAGTAGTTCACTTAATGAACATGCCCAAGAATATAATTAAATCAGTAGAATTAACATATGCAAGTACTTAACAATTTTAAGAAAATTTTAAATGCAATTTCATATATCAATATGTCACGTTTTAGTCTTTTAGAAAAAAAAATTTCTTGAATTACCTATGATTTTCTCACCAGAATTGTCTGAACAACTTTACAAAGAGTGCTCCATCTAGTCTCGTCCCTATTTCGACTCCAAGTATACATAGCACCAATTTGACTTCCTGTTTTGTTCTCCTTTCTATTCCTTCCAGTAGTTAAAACTAGCACATAAACCGCTACGCATATGATCACACTTATGCCAAAAGCTCCAAAACTTCCTTACCCTTCTCTTCCCGACACTGGTTGTTGAGAGCAGCAACAGCCCAAAATTTTTGGGCTGTAATACTTCGCAACAGAGAAAATAAGGGGCTTGGGGCTACAATGATATAAAAATCAAATATTATACTTAATTACACTCATATAGGGTTAATTTATCCTATCTCAATAAAAAATCTTCCTCAAATGCTGCTCTGAAATCTCTAGTAGCTGGTCATGTAAAATAAGGGAATTTAGTGTTTTTTATTAATTGAAACCGTAGTAAATGCAATGAAATTTATTAAAATAAATATATATATATATATACAAAATTATTCATCCCACATAATTTCTTCATTCCTCCTCTTATTCTTCTAATTTTCCCTAAAATTCCTGCAGCAGCAGCAAAGGCAGATTGAGAACTAAAGCCCTCAGTTGAGCAGCCCGACTGATGACCACTAGCGTGGGGGCGGGATGGTATTACGGGAGAATGGAATTGGGAGAATAAGAATGGAACAAGGGAAATAAATATATATATATATATATATATATATATATATATATATATATATATATATATATCTCTGTGTGTGTGTGTGTGTGTGTGCGCGCGCGTGCGCGCGCGTGTGTGTGTGTGCCGCAGCCGTGACCTGGTGGTTTGGGCGGTAGTTTGGGCGGTGGTTTGGGCGGAGTTCACTGTAAGTCCCCCGAAGGTCCCGGGTTCGATCCCTACCGTGGTGCGGACGGGTCGGATAGAGCACGTGGAAATCGGTATTCGTAGAATGGACCAGTAACTATTAAAATACCGATTTCTTTGAATATATATATATATATATATATATATATATATATATATATATATATAGTTAAATCAATTCATTTAGTTAAATCCCTACCTTTTATTAAAACAAACCGTTGCATGTGGTATTAGGCGGAGAATTCGGATTGCTACGGTACTGATGGTGCTGTTAACAGTAAATTCATTAGCTGAATTAATTAAGATCATTCAAGTTATTCAATCAACTATTTATGTAAAACCAAATATATTAATAATTAACAAATACTATTCTTTATAAAATGATCAATTCAAATGCTATAATTTTCTAAAAATAGTTCGATTGGATTCATGGGATGCAAAGATTAGATATATTTTGAAATAAAATTAGTAATTTACCTGTTTTAGCCAAAACTGCCCATCCCCATACCCCGCTATCTGTAATTGGAAATCAAGTCCTACTTTCTGATGTTTCTTTGGTGATGTTAGAAATCAAATATTTTATTTACTTTGATAGATTGTTATTTATTTTCTTTTATTGGTGATAATGAAACATAAATTGGCATTGATAGGTTATATAGGAGCAGCTGTAACTGATGGGCCGGGATGCTTGATATTGAGATGCCCTGATCCATCTTGCAGCGTTGCCATTGGGCAAGATATGATTGATATCTTAGCTAGTGAGGAAGATAAACAGAAGTATGCTTACTACCTCCTCAGATCATACATTGAGAATAACAGGAAGGTTTGTTGGTGATTCAACATGTTATTCTCTATGTTGTTTGCCCTTATTTCTTTAATAGTATTCCAGCTTTTTTTATGCTAAATATCTGCAGACAAAATGGTGTCCTGCACCTGGATGTGAATTTGCCATTGAGTTTGTTATGGGATGCGGAAACTATGAAGTTTCATGTAATTGCTCCCACAGTTTCTGTTGGAATGTAAGCACTTCACGGTACATAATTTATTTTTAATGCTTAATTTGTTTCGAAAGATTCTGAATCTGGGCAAGCAAAGCATGCAGTGTACAGAGGAAGCTCATCGTCCAGTGGACTGTGGCACTGTAGCAAAGTGGATATTAAAGAACAGCGCAGAGTCTGAAAACATGAATTGGTAGGATTAACCACACTTGTTTTCTTCATGTATTTCTGTTCTCGTTTAGCCACTGCATGAAAAAGATTAGCAGCATTTATTTTCTGTTAATATCAAATTGCTGACTCTTATTTATTTTTTTGGAAAAGAGTAAAATGTCAAAATAGTCCCATGACTATTTACATGGGTTAATTTTTGTTCTATAGTTTATAAAAGTGTTAAATTAGCCCCTAGACTCTTTCAATGGCTGCTAAAATAGTCCCTATTGTGGAGCTATTTCAATCCATACTAAACGATTATGGGACTAATTTGATACTTTTATAAACTCTGCGATTAGAATACCTCCCTGCAAAGAGTTACGAGATCATTTTGATGTTTTTCTTTTTTTGAGAAATGTTAAATTGGCATAATCTATGTTGCCAATACATGTTTGTCCAACTGAATGCGATTCTTTAATTGTTGTTGGCTTAGTTAACACTTTGCCTGCATTTTTCCTATAAATTTATATTTTGGACGAATGAAGATTTTTGTCCAGGCATATATATTCCTTATTTATTCAATTCTCTTTTAGCCACTGTTTGCGAAATAATTTTAGCATATGTTTTCTGATAGTATCAATTTCCTGTGGAAAGACTGTTGATTTTTTTTTATAGTCTTTATGATTGTTAAATTGCATCTTCTTTGTTGCAAATGAATTTTTGCAGAACTGAATGCTACTCTTTAGCTGATTTTCACAAAAATTAACATTTTGCATGCATTATTCCTATTAAGTTATACTCTTAGTGAATGATGTAATTTTTTTTGGTTCTAATGTGTTTTTGTTCAATTGTTGCAGCTACGCAGTTGGCCTAGGCAAGTTTATTTCATTTCTGATGATATGGAATTTCCTTTTAGGTCTTGCTTTATCGAACAGCCAATTCATTATGATGAAATCTAGGACAAATATGAATAAATGTTATGAATTTTTTGTATTACCTATGGGTTGATGGTCTTTCTAGCCTTCTTGCTAGTACTTTTTCTTTGCAGGCTAATTTGAAATTGTTGTTTAAAAATATTGTTTGAAATCAGTTTTTGGGTTTATTTTATTGGGCTTGCATTTGGCATGCATCTTGGGTCATTTCTATTATGCTTCAGCTTGATCAACTTTGGTTTTGGGTTCTTAGAACTTGTGGTTCTCATGGTAGAAGCGTAACATCAATTTCTCAAGATTTGGGAAACAACTTTCAAACAATTATAAGTTATCTAAAATTCAATTGAAATGTGGAAGCTTTAACCATTATTTGGAAGTTTTCCCTCAAAACAAAAATTGTCGGTGAAGCCTTTTTGTAGTATGGTCTGATAGGTTGTCTGAAGCAGGGCTTCACCGCGCGGGATGCAGGAGCGAGGCTTCTTGCACTAATGCAGTACTCACGGGTTCTCTCGCTTTTGAACCCGAGACCGGTCAAGGGGAATCCGGGCTGAGCGGCCTGGAAGAGACTACTGACAGCGCGAACGGCCTCTCACACCCTTCTCCTTCATATTCTGCTTCCTCTTCATTTGGAAGTATTTTAATGGCTAATTTATGAATATTTAGTACCTCCTCACCCTTTCCTTTTGTGTGGGAGTTTCCTTTTTAATTTCTTCCTTTCTTCTTCGTGTAAGAGTCTATTTATTTGCTATTTTTAGAGTTTAGGGAGAGCTTTGGTGTTTGTTGATTTCAGATTTTTGTGTGGAGTCATTTTTCTCTTTATGGGTTGTATTCGATGAAGTGATGGTGCTCCAGCTCTATCCTACTTAAAGGTGATGCATATCTTTCTCCTCTTTTGGCTATCGAGCCCTTCTGCCCCATAACTGCCAGTCACTTCTAATCCCCTTCTCCAACCTCTATCGCTCCATCTCTTGCTTTTACCTTGCTGTCTAGCACCTCCCAGCCACCCCTCCGCTTGCTGTCAGTCACCTATGACCTTCCATACTTGCTGTCCCTACAATTCTACACCACCTTTTCACTACTATTAGCATTCATTGGCTGCCACCACCATTGCTAACCGTCCCAATCCACCTAGTCAACATTTACCGCCCTTGTAATGCACCTTAGAGGTGTTGCTTGTGTCGTGTATGTCGCTATTGTTATTTTCAGTTTTGTTATGTTATAAACCCATTTCCCTATTAATAAAAGTGTGCTTTTGTGTTTTTTTTGTTTTCCCTACTAGTTATGGTATCATTTGGTATCAGAGCTAGTCCAACCCCAATCTTCTTCTAGAGTTTCCTAGCGTCCACCTTACACTCCCACCAAAATTTTTCATTCCTCCCCTCATCCAACTCTTCCGATTTCCCAAACCCTATCTCCACTATAATTTTCCTTCCTATTTCTAAAACCTAGCCATGCTGCATGGAAGATATATGCCCGAGCCTACCCGGGAAGAGGTACAATGAGTGATCCACCAAATTTGGCGATGGATTACGGACATGGAAGATGAAATCCAATGGGGAGTCTACCTTCGACCGTGATCCGAATGGTCGATGGGGGGGGGACGAGAAGATATGAATATGAAGCGGAAAAGACAACGTCAGTTCCTACTAACTTACTACTGCCTAAAATTATAGATCTTAGTTTCTGAAAGGGAGACAACAGCACCAAGCGACCCCTCTGTCTACTATCCAGCGAAACCAATCCGCAAATCTGTCAGAACCAGAAAATGTGGCAAGTGCCACGAATTTGGACATGTTGAAACTGAATGCACAACCAGGGGAGTGGTCTACTTCACCAAGCAGGGCGTCACTGAAAAGTTGGGTAAAGACACTGCAGACATTGAAGATGCTGAGGACATAAACGAGGAGAACCAGCTTCAAGTTGAACAAATAATCGGCGATCCGGAAAAAGATGTTGTCTTCAAAGAGGATTCACAATTGTCAGCCAACAAGGAAGAAACGCCAACAATTTCAGTTGATTCCAATAGAGATTTAATCTGAGATAAAAGTAATCGTTTGAGAAGGTAGTGACCTTGATGTAATGGGCATTCATGCAGAATATGAAGTGGTGGTACCTCGAGCTACTGTTTCACAGACAGTGAGAGGAACATCTGTGAACTGATTTGGGATGTCCAAAAAGGGCATGAGTTTGAGAAGACGACCACAGATACATAGTTACTACAGATCAGAGCATTGCGGACTTTTCAGATGTATAGACTACTTACTGAGTTACTCTTACGGAGGGAGCTCCAACATATCGGAAGTGTGGTCATTTTGTGCCATGTCGAAAATATCACATTGAGCTATCTAGAGGTTATTTCCTTTTCTGCGTGGTACCCCTCATCAGATGTCCAGACAGGAGAGATGAACCCCAATTTTGTAATGGGCCTAAGAAATTTTGGGGATGAAAATTCTTCATTGGGATCTAAGTCCATCAGTAACGAAGATGTCTCTCCTGAGTAGGTGGTAGTGAGAGGGGTGCACTCTTTCACAAATTTCACCCCCGAATTGATCTCTCCTCCCATACTAATTCCTCAGCTGCACTCAACCGATTATGAGGAGTGGAAGAAGTAGGTTACTCCTGGAATAGGTCGATACTCTGCCGTGAGAATACTTGTCTCCTTACAGTTTAAGCTTAGGGCATGCCAAAGTTGCCTTGAGAATACTTGTCTTCCTACAAATCCTGCTTAGCGCCTATAAGATCGACCTGCCAGGGGGCTAAAATGTCTTAGTCACGCTCAACATCGTCGACTTGACATGAGGAGCATGAAGCTTCAACAAATGAAGTCGAAGCTCCCCCGATCTCGGGAGACCGACACGGGGCTTCCCTACATGGATGCGGGTAGCGGGAGTGAGTTTTCCCGCACTGACACAGGACTCGCGGGTTCTCCTGCGTCTTAACCCGACAGGTCTGTTGGAGACCAGTCTAGGGGAATCCCGGGCATAGCGGCCTAGGTGAGGTTCATAACGGGACGAGCGGCCTCTTGCGTCCCTCTCCTCCTTCCTTCTCTTCTTCTTCTTGATTTGGAAGTATTTTAGTGGTTAATTTATGAATATTTCTTGCCTCCCCACCACCTCTTTTTGTGTGGAAGTTTCCTTCTTTATTTCTTTCATTTCTTCTTCATTTAACAGTATATTTATTTGATATTTTCAGAGTTTAGGTTGATTTTAGTTTTATGTGTCGAGTCATTTTCCCCTTTGTGGGTTGTATCAGAGGAGCTGGTGGTGCTCCGGATGTATACTACTCGAAGGTGATGCGTATCTTCCTTTTGGCTATGCAGCCCTCTGATACCAGGGTTTAAATTGGAAGGATACGGATCGCCGGCTTGGAAAACAGTAACGTTATTTTACCGGAACAACAGATGAACAAGATGAATAGAAGAACTTTCAATAACTCGCGTAAAATATTACGAGAGAGAAGTAGATACTTGAGTGTTTCTCGAGTGTTCGCAACTCTCAGCATTATATGGCCTTTTATAGCAAACAAACGTACCATGGTTTTAACATACCACGGACGAAAAGCAAAGCTAGATAGAATGACGTTCCATGGTTTTTAAGAAACCACGGCGGAAAGGTAAAACCGGAAATGGAAAACCGACCCATGGTTTTGGTAAACCACGGCGAAACGAAGAGATTCGGTAGATGGATGACACATGTCAAGTGACGCGTGTCCTAATCCCGATTTGGTGGGCCCACTACTTCCGCGATGTTAGACTCGAGTGGCCAATCCTTTCTCCATGGTGAGATCGAGGATTGCGTGTGCGTCCGCAAGCTCGGACTCATTTCCGCTGACGTCTGGTCCGACGTCACACCGTGACATTATCTTTGCTCGCTGTGTGCCCGCAAGTAGCAGGACTTCGTGAT
This sequence comes from Papilionanthe hookeriana x Papilionanthe teres, assembly GCA_022702705.1. NCBI lineage: Eukaryota > Viridiplantae > Streptophyta > Magnoliopsida > Asparagales > Orchidaceae > Papilionanthe > Papilionanthe hookeriana x Papilionanthe teres. The sequence goes on from CM040421.1 coordinate 1,431,797, forward strand.
GTAGATCCCTGTGAAGCGGTTGCGAGTTCGGCTCGTACTCGCTCAACCCGATCTCTTTCGCTCGATGCGCCGCATGCCGCAGCTCTTCTGCGACTTCGATGTCGATGGGTGTGTCCGGTGCTCGACCATAAGCACATCCCAATGTCGGCCGCCTTGCGTCTTTTGGTCCGTCTCCATGATGGTGTGGGCGGCATTCCTCGAACTCCCGCCTCCGTTCATATTGCAACTTTGCCGCCTCGATGCGCCAATCTCCTTTTCTGGTGGAGTCTCGTGATAAACATTCTTTCCCTTTCGAGGATTTCGTCTGCTACCTTCGGGTTCCATTCTTTAACTCGAAAAATGAGATTTACGTAACTTTCTTCCGTAATTATTAGTGACGTTAGTCGAGATAAAGTGTCTGCAAGAACGTTGTTCTTGCCATCTATATGTTCGAAAATAACGTTAATGCCAAGACCCGGTAATAAAATCGGTAAAGGATAACCATCCGACTCGGGAGGGTTTATTTTGGGATGATTTATGAAAAAAGGAGATAATGGCTTGGCAGTCGGTTCTTAGAATGATCTCTGGTTTATCGAGATAATGGATTTTTAAGGAAGATAGGGTTTCCATGCAGGCGTGAATTTCCGCATCAATTGTAGATTTTAGGACTGCAAATTTGCCGCTGGCATACGCACAAACCCTTTCTGCTGACCTTGGGTCGTTTTTATTTATATTCCATTTGCATATCCCACCCCATCCTTCCATGCAACCATCGCTTCTAGGATTATGTATGCATCCTTTGGAGGAAGTTCTAGGTCCGGAGCTTCGTACTGGGCTCCTGATGTCTTTGATAATCTTCCAGCCATGATCCTTCATTCTTTTGTCACCATGGGGAGAGGTCTTTTGATATAGCGGCTCTAGTAATCTCCCAAGGTTAGGAATATAATTTCGTGCATAATTTAATATTCCCAGCCAAGACCTCATTCCTTGTTTGTCTTTCAGTCTCTCATTAGGAAAATCAGCAATCTTCAAGCCACACACTCCATAGAACCCCCATCTCTAGGTTTCTTCGACCCGAGTGAAGCACGTATTAACACTCGGTTCGAGTCTTTCCGTATTAGTTAAGCAAAATAATACTCTTATCCAACTAAACCTAAGAATCCTCGATCACTTCTCTAAACTCGAGGACAAACTTTCAAAAATCTCGATTGATAAAAACTTCATTTCGTAGAAAACTCGGCTGCTTCTTCGTGAAACAGCCTATCGGACCTTTCTATCGCGGATCATATCCAAACACCCATCATCCAAAGGCCAAAGGGAAACTCTTTGTCTACAAGAATCCCAAATCAATTTTTCTCGCAGAGAAGAACAAAGGACTCGCATAAATGGCCGCTACATCCCGCACTACAAACCTCCTCGTCGTCCGAAGTTTCTCGACAACAACACTGTTTCAAATCTAGAAGATCGGATTCGAAACTATAGTTTCGCATCCAGTCGTCCTACGAATTTCAACGACGGCCGCCAAACCGCCGTTCATACCAAAGAACGCTCGAAAGTCGGATAGATCCGCAGCAACGGCTCCAAATATCCCAAAGGAGGAAAGCAAGCCTAGTTCTCGCCGAGACGCCGTACGAGGATGGATGGTCCTCCTCTCGTCATCAAGTCTATCAACACTACTCGGAAGAAAGGGTCTTGGTAACCGATGATACACGGATCAATTTGCCGTTCATACGACAAAGAATCTTACCAGCCGACCGGTGCATGAAGGTATGCGAGCACATCCACCTAGGTCCGGTCATGATCGGGCTCCACGCCTTACACCGAGAGATGCCGGCACTATGGCGCTAATCGTCCTAAGGGACACACGTTGGCGCTCCGAAGTATCAATAATCGGGACAATGGAAGTTGATTTGTCCCAAGGAACCCGACTAGTCTACATTACCCCTAACATAATGATGTCCATACATGATTTTTATAATCATGTTGAACTAGTGATCCTCACCCATGGGTATCGGCATCGGCGAGCGGGAGAATCCAACCCGCTCGTGACCGCAGCACTTGTCTCTCGCTTAACCAACACATCTCATGTTGGTTTTAGATATCATGTCAATGGTATCGCGGACTACCTAGCCTCCCGTGGTGTAGTTGCCTTGCTCGGCACAAAGCGTACTATTTCGGATTTACTGTGGCATGAACCTGAACCTCAAGCCTTCGGAAATGCTCGAAGTTCGAATACCAAGATCCCTATCCATGCGGCATAGCATAGATGGATCAATACGGTTATCATTTTCAAACTATTCCTCCGCCGCAACACCATCAACCTCACCTTACATTCCAGATGATCTCGAGGTACATGAAACGGCTTTTGTCGACGTGGTCTGATGGACCTCTCTTCGATGAAAGCCAAGAGGAAGATAACGAAGAAGATGAGGACGAGGGGCTTGATTCGTTCTCACTCTACCTTTACTTCAACAAACTCAATAATGAAACTCTAAATGTGGCAACCACATTCCCAGAAGGTGGTGGGAGAACAGGACAAGCCGTCGCCGTCGTCACCACCGCCGAAAAAGACGAGGAACAAAGACAACCGGCAAGGCCAATTAACCGCCAGAAAACATTATGGCAGAGGTACCAAGAAGGAGATCCCACAGTCGCACCACTTGGGGAACCTAGTGGTAAGTATGACTACCTCGTCGAATACTCTAGGCCAAGCTATAGCAATATACCAATTATCCCGACCGGCTGGGGCGATGATGATGATGATGATAAACCGGCATACCCTACAAGTCCACCAAACTCAAAACCAGTCACCCAAACTCCACTTCCCATACCCTCCAACTCCAACCTAGAAAGCCTACCCAGCAGTCCACAACCTGAAATAGCCTGCCCAACAATTCAAGATCAGCTCGATGACCTCGAATATCCAAAACTTAGAAAAATGGCAGCAAAGGCTGACAAGGCCCTTGCATCGCTAGTGTCAACCTCCAACAACTACCTTCCCCCCAATGAACCTGTTATGGGTCCTGTCATGTATCCACCTGCAACCAACACATCAAGACAAGATGACCCATCCCCATCCTACAGCGGGTATAGAACAAAATCATCCTACTTCAAGAAATCCTACCAACAGAACATGTGGGATCTACCTTCGGCTCACAACGAACAAAGGGGTCCTTTTAGTCCTCCCGGACGATTTTTCATTATACGATGATATAATATACCGATGGGAATCCATCACCCTAAATCTGATCAACGAAAAACAATTCGCTGACAACAAATCGAAGGTAATGTACATCGAAAGCCTGCTGGGAGAAACAGAGAAGAAAATCTGGATCCAATGGAGGATGGCTTATGAACAGGAGTATGAAGCACTCATCAACATGGCAGACGACCCTCAAAACGTTCTGTCGCAAATACGAAGAGTTATGTTGCTAGAAGATCCCTACCAAGGTTCGACAGAAGAACAGAACAGGGCATACCAAGACCTTGAAAGGTTGGTATGCTTGGAGATAAAAAACCTTTTCGAATATATGAATGATTACAAAATCTTGGCAGCCAAATCCGGGCGAATGTATGTAAACAAGGAGACTCTCGAAAAATTCTTTAAAAAGATGCCTCCGATCATCTAGGAGGAAATCGAAAAGGCATTTGCCGAAAAGAACCCGGAAATACAATCGGGGTAATGCCACGAATACGCTTCACATATCTATATATCTCCGATCTTTGCAAGAAAGCTGCCGTACAACGGGGATCAAGGATCTCTCAATCCGCAAGAGGATACTCGTGCTGAGGTACTACAACAATCACAAAAGGTATGGGCTCCGAAAGGCAAAGAATTACAAAGGAAACCCCATGACACCCATATACGTGTCGTTAAAAACAAAAACAAATCAAAATCAACAAAATGCCGATGCTATATATGCGGCGAAGAAGGGCATTTCGCACGGGAATGTAAAAGCAAAAATGGCAACATGGCGCGTGCAGCGGTTCTGAACAACATTGATCTTCCCGATGAATACGATGTCCTCTCAGTTGACAATGACGAAGAACGATCCGACGCAATATGCTCCATATCCGAAGGAGAAAATTGTGTTAACACATTAACACACGTTCGAGATGCACTGGAGAATTGCCCAATCGAGGAATACGCATTTATGTTAAAACAGACGCCAGAAGATCTTGGTTGGCGTTATAAAGTAAAACTGCCAGAAGAGCAGGAGGAATGCAATCATCAGTGGGAAATGAATAAACCCATCATCAACCACAACTTAAGATGCTCATACTGCTCCCTCAACACATCCGTAAGTATGAGAATACATTGCGTATCATGTCGGCTGACGGCATGCCCACTATGTGCAAAATTCTACCTAAAAATGGAGGTGAAAAAGGAGTTAACACTCCTGCAGTTCCAGTCAAAAGATTCGTTGATTGAAGAATTAATCAAATACGTGGATCACCTTACGGAAGAAAACAGGCGTTTAAAGGAGAAAATCCAAGCAGACCTGGAGCATGAACTCACTAATGAGTTCCTCGATCTACAACCAAAAGGCAAAAGGAAGACTTCTATTCGAATAGAGGAAGAGGAGCACGATGACGATGATGACATCTCACAATATCTCCAAGAAGGACTCGGTGCTCAAAGATTTTTCATCGGGCGTTTAAAGAGGTAAGCGAGAAATTACCCGGAAGAATGATCAATCAATTATTCAATGTCGAAGTAACATTCGACATCTTGGGGTGCGAGAGATTTACATTAAACGCCATCATTGATACTGGTGCGACGACTTGTTGCGCAAACAACGGGAGCATCCCAAAGGAAGCACTAGAACCTCTCCACAATAACATAAACTTCAGCGGAATCAACTCAATAACCAAGGCTGACTCCAGGATGAAGGAAGGAAAGATGTACATTGGAGAGCACAAATTCAGAATACCGCTAATATACTGCATGGAATCGAGATATTAGACGGAATCCAATTCTTAATTGGATGCAATTTCATCGAGAGTCTCCACGGAGGAATGAGGGTAGAAGAGAGTACGATACCTTCTACAAAAACATTACCAACGTACAAACAACCATCGACGTAGAAGTGGAGGCCAAAATGTGCGAAATCCCGAACTCAGCTGCGACTACGGATTCTATCCGGAGTCGTACGCGCCGTAACACCGTAAGTCCATCACTAAAAACTCCTTCATAAGAAGATTCTCTTCTACAATAGAAAGACTCAGAAGAATGGGTTTATCGGGAAAACCCATTACAACATCGGGCAAAAACTGAGTTCTATGTCGAATTGACATAATCAATCCGGATATTACTATCCAGGACAAAGCCCTTAAACACGTAACTCCCGCCATGACGGAACAATTTGACGAGCACGTCGAGCCCTACCGGATCTCCGAGTTATCGAGCCAAGCACTAGCAGACACGTAACGATGGCAATAATTGTGCAACTGCAGGGTAACCATTGATCCCAACACGGGAAGGAGGTCGGGGAAAGGAAAGGATGGTATTCAACTACCGCTCCCTAAACGACAACACTCACAAAGATCGATACACGCTACCCGGAATTAACACCCGATAAAGAAAATTGGGAACGACGAACATCTACTCAAAATTCGACCTTAAAAGTGGATTTCATCGAGTAGCAATGCACCCCGAATCGGTAGAGTGGACTGCCTTTGTGGTCCCAAATGGTTTGTATGAGTGGCTGGTGATGCCATTCGGACTGAAAAATGCTCCGGCAATTTTTCAGCGAAAGATGGATAACTGCTTCAGAGGGTGTTCTGAATTTTTGGCAGTATACATAGATGATATAATAATATTCAGTAGCAACGAGGAGGAGCACCAAAGGCACCTTGAAAAGTTCCTGGAGGTCGTTGAAAAGGAAGGGTTGGTTCTTTCGCCCACAAAGATGAAAATTGGCGTTAAGGAAATTGAATTCCTAAGTGCCATGATCTGCCGAGAAAATTACGGTTACTAACCACACATCATCGGGAAGATTGTCGATTTTCCTAATGAGAGACTGAAAGACAAACAAGGAATGAGGTCTTAGTTGAATATTAAATTATGCACGAAATTATATTCCTAACCTCGGGAGATTACTGAGGCCGCTATATCAAAAGACCTCTCCCATGGTGACAAAAGAATGAAGGATCATGACTGGAAGATTGTCAAAGACATCGATGAACCAGTACGAAGCTCCTGGACCAGAACTTCCTCCAAAGGATGCATACATAATCCTAAGCCGATGGTTGCATGGAAGGATGGGGTGGGATATGCAAATGGAAGAGAAATAAAAACGACCCGAGGTCGACGAAAGGGTTTGTGCGTATGCCAGTGGCAAATTTGCAGTCCTAAAATCTACAATTGATGCGGAAATTCACGCCTGCATGGAAACCCTATCTTCCTTAAAAATCCATTATCTCGATAAACCAGAGATCATTCTAAGAACCGACTGCCAAGCCATTATCTCCTTTTTTCATAAATCATCCCAAAATAAACCCTCCCGAGTCAGATGGTTATCCTTTACCGATTTTATTACTGGTCTTGGCATTAACGTTATTTTCGAACATATAGATGGCAAGAACAACGTTCTGCAGACACTTTATCTCGACTAACGTCACTAATAATTACGAAGAAAGCTTACGTAAATCTCATTTTCGGGTTAAAGAATGGAACCCGAAGAAGTAATGTAAATCCTCGAAAGGGAAAGAATGTTTATCACGAGACTCCACCAAAGAAGGAGATTGGCGCATCGAGGCGAGCAAAGTTGCGATATGAACGGAGCAGGAGTTCGAGGAATGCCGCCCACACCATCATGGAGACGGACCAAAAGACGCGAGCGGCTCGACATTGGGATGTGCTATGGTCAAGCCTGGACACACCCATCGACATCGAAGTCGCAGAAAGACTGCGGCATGCGGCGCATCAAGCAGAAAGAGATCAGGTTGAGCGAGTACGAGCCGAACTCGCAACCCTTCACAGGATCTACATCACAAAGTCCCTACTATCGCGAGCACCCAGCAAGCAAAGATAATGTCCGGTGTGACGTCGGACCAAACGTCAACGAAATGAGTCCGAACTCGCGAGCCGCACGCAATCCTTAATCTCACCATGGAGAAAGGATTGGCCACTCGAGTCTAACATCGCGGAAGTAGTGGGCCCACCAAATCAGGATTAGGACACGCGTCACTTGACACGTGTCATCCATCTACCGAATCTACTGTTTCGCCCGTGGTTTACCAAAACCATGGGTCGGTTTTCCATTTCCGGTTTTACCTTTCCGCCCGCGGTTTCTTAAAAACCATGGGTCGGTATTCCGTCTAGCTTTGCTTTTCGTCCGTGGTATGTTAAAACCATGTGGTCGTTTGTTTGCCTATAAAAGGCCATGTAATGCAAGAGTTGCAGACACTGAGAAACACTCAAGTATCTACTTCTCTCTCTGTAATATTTTCTGCAAGTTATTGAAAGTTCTTCTATTCATCTTGTTCATCTGTTGTTCCGGTAAAATAACGTTACTGTTTTCCAAGCCGGCGATCCGTATCCTTCCAATTTAAACCCTGGTATCATCGCTCCTGCCTCATAGCCATCATCGCTCCTAATCCCCTTCCCCAACCTCTGCTGCTTCATCTCTTACTTTTACCTTGCTATCCAGAACCTTCCAGCCACCCCTCTGCCTGCTATCGGTCAGCTACGACTCTCCATACTTGATGTCCCTACAATTTTGCACCTCCCCCTCGCTGTCATCAGCATTTCTTGGCTGCCACCACCATTGCCAACCATCCCAATCCACCTAGCCGACCTCCACCACCCTTGGAATACACGTTAGAGTTGTTGCTTGTGTCGTGTATGTTGGTGTTGTTATTTTATGCTGTGTTGTGTTGTAAACCTATTTCCCTTTTAATGAAAATGTGTTTTTGTATTTCTACTATTTTATCTACTAGTTCCGATACAGTTCATTGAAGTTGGTAATCTGAACCATCCTGATTGAATTTTCCCAGGACTGCCATTAATCCTAGCCATACTCTTGAATGCGTTCCCAAATTTTTTATACTTTTTCCATTCCAAATTGCTATTTCTTTAATCCTTTTCCAAACGCAATCCAGCTTGTTTTTACCCTTACGGCTGGGCAATTGTTGTCCCTACTTGTGTTCAGGTTTTGTTTTACTTCAGCCAGTTGTGCGGTAAATTCATGCTTGTCATTGGCTAATTTAATAACGTAAATTTTCTTTGCTACTAAACCCCTACTTCATCCTCTCTATAGCCACCTCAACAGCAACCCGCTCTCAACATACACTCAAAAAAGGAATATTTTTGCGAACTTAATTCCTTTAGTGGTTTGTTTCAAGCTTTGAATGCATCTGTTTCTCTATTTTATATAGAGTTCAATGTATTGAATTTTTATGCACCATCGTTTTGTTATTTTTTTTTTCTTTCTAATTAAAGAAACATGGCTCCACCTAAAAATTCCTTAAAAATTTCTTATTTAATACTTACGAAAAGAGGACAGTTAGATTTCTCCCAGATGTTATCGAAGTGTCCCAGATGCCTAACTGATAAATATGGCATGAATGACAAAACCATGGACTGAGCATCTGTGCAGCACGTTTGGGTGAGGAAGGTACACGTATTGATGCCTTCTATGCTGTGATGTATGGATGGTGTACCTTAACTTATTGATGGGATACGGCCTTGTTAGTTTTACTAAAAATTTGAAAGATCTGTTTCTTTTTTAAGCTTAATGAGAAGGCTCCTTCTCACGTACTGGGCCCCTTTTTTATTTTCTTTCCCCTGCACACATGCATTTCATGTGGATGCTCACAAATTGCCATATTCACACTCGCATATTGTGTTATTTATTTTAAATCTACTTACATTGCAAAATCAATGTCATTTATGCTTTTCCAGCTATATTAATAGAGTGAATTAATCTTTTTATCTTGTAATGCATTTTCTGGTTGTTTAAAGTAGAAACTTGCTTATATAAACATTAAATTTGCTTGGTTAGTTTTTTATTTTTGGAATTCTTATTTCAGGATATTGGCCAACTCCAAACCTTGCCCAAAATGTAAAAGGCCAATTGAAAAAAATCAAGGCTGTATGCATATAACTTGCACGCCACCTTGCAAATTTGAGTTCTGTTGGTAAGATTCTCTGATATTGTACTTAAGTGCTATATTTTATCTGGTTTTCATTGGTCCGTATTCTTCAATTTGTAAAATCATCAAAGGTTATGCCTCGGTTCTTGGATAGAGCATGGGGAGAGAACTGGGGGTTTTTATGCTTGTAATCGTTATGAAACTGCAAAGCAAGAGGGGATGGTTTGCTTCATACTACACATCTTGTTTTTTATATTATTTATGATAATTTATCGGAATTTTTTGAGTTATTTGTTCATTTCAGTATGATGAGTCTGAAAGGAGAAGAGAAATGGCCAAAAACTCCCTTGAGAGATACACACACTACTATGAACGGTGGGCTACCAATCAACAAGTATGCTTTCTCACAAGTATATTTTCTCACCAGCGTTTGATTATAAATTATCATTTTTCTTTTTATCTGTTAGTCATGATTACAATCAAAGTCTTCCTGCATTTTAAAGATTGGCATTGTCTTATATGTTTACAGTCAAGACAGAAGGCACTTGCGGATCTGCATAATATCCAAACTCAAAAGGTATGCCATCCAATTTGCTGTTCTCTGATCCTTTTGATGCCATTAGTTTAAATGTAGGAAATGAATAGTTTCTTTAGTTGATGAGGCATCTCAATCAGAGTTATCTAGCTGAACTTATTTATAAGAGAGCATGTAAGTGCTATCTTTCTTGAATAACTGTTCAATTTCTACTTTTCATCATACATTTTAAACCTAGACCTTGTACTGTGGATACGCATGATCGTGACTGAATATTGTGATTTTTTGTTCTTACAGAATATTGTGTATTTAGCGATAATGAAAACATGCTATGCCTATTGACTGCTTCAATACCTAGATAGTCTGTCATTGTTAATGGAAGGAGAAGATCCATTGCTATATAACTTAAAGTTGCCATTTTGGCTATTAACCAACAGGCATGGACCAATTAAAACTGAACAAGAAAAACTGGTTTGGTTTTAAAGTTACCTTCCATTATTTCTTTAGTTTCTCTCCTTTGCTATTCATGATATGAGCATTCTTGTATAAGATTGTATATTTGTTTATGTGGCACTTTTTCTTGATAACTTCAGGCCTGTGTTCAGGTTGCCTTATCCATTATCTTTCTTACTGGCCATTTTCCTACTCTCGTCCTCTTTTTCTTTTTTTGCTAGAGTTTATGAAAATTCTTTTTTCCTAAAAAGGTTATAAAAGTATTATACCTAGAATTCTTAATCCAATGCCGAGAAAAGAATCATCACTAGATAGAAGGTCCCAGACAATGTAAAGAATTTATGATTCATTTAATTTGACAAAATCCTCAGAACATTTTTAAATATAATATTGAAACTTTTGTGAACCAATGCTATACTCATGCGAATGAAAGGGCATGAGGCTCATCATACCAACACAAGATAGTTGAGATGAGGCTTACGGCTTATGTATAGTTGGGATAAGGCTTATATGCTGCTGCTGATGATTTTTTTATTCTTTGTTCAGAATAAAGAAAACACTGGAATTTCTAACCTCTTTATTTTATAATATTTTTTGAAGCTTGAGAAGCTTAGCAAAATACAATGCCAGCCAGAGTCCCAACTCAAATTTATAATTGAAGCCATGTTACAGGTGGAAAATAAACTAACTTTTTTCCTTCACCTTATTTAAACAAGCTTTTTTAACTGATATGATTTTCATGCTAATTTTATAATTAATTGAGCATTGCAATATGTAGGTTGTTGAGTGTAGGAGAGTACTGAAATGGACCTATGCATATGGGTATTATCTACCTGAGCACGAGCATGCTAAGAGGCAATTTTTTGAGTATCTACAAGGTTTTTGATTGCTATCAAGTTGTATTTAGTTTCCTTCAAGTATATTCTCTTTCTGATGAATGTGTAATCTTTGTTCTATAGGTGAGGCTGAGGCTGGTTTAGAGCGACTTCATCAATGTGCAGAGAAGGAACTTCTGGTTTATCTTGAAGCTGAGGCTCCAATGAAGGAATTTATCGACTTTCGCATAAAGCTTGCTGGATTGACTAGGTATATTTGATAAAACATATTTTCCCGTGTAGCATAAATACAATGTTGTTCTTTTATATTTGATTGGGGCGTTTCCAGTTCGTATTTGATCTCACAGTTAATTTAACTTTCGCAAAAAAGAATTCTCATTATCTATGAAGTGTTTGGTTGGAAACTATTCTACATAAGATCAGTCTGCTGTGTTTTTTATTATACGCTTTCTTGCCTTTTTTTTTTTTTTGTTTTTTTGTTTTTTGACTTTGTACTCCTTTGCCTTTTTGGCTTTATAGGTATAGTGTAGATTAGATGCTCACCCAATATTTGGTACCATAGTGATTTTTATGGTGATTAGCAGTCTTTTGATTGTTTTGTTTATTTTTGTTTTTCTTACATGAAAGCTATTTTGAAGTCCACTGCTCACTTTGCCGAATCAAATAAATGGTTTTAGAAAAACAATAGTCTCTTAAATATATGAAATGTGATTCTAAGGTATTTTAAATTAGTTTTCTACTTTCGCCACAACTTGAAAAAAGTATTCAAACTTGGCATTCTTAGCTTGTTTACTAAATAATGGCTAAACGATAAGAACATGAACATTAAAGCATGATTTTTGTTCCTAGTCTTCATTTGTTTTTCAGGTGTGATATTTTTTTTTTGGTGCATAGATTATATCCTTCGTCAAACATCTTTTTAATGTTCACCAAATAAGCTTTGGATTGCATAATACACCTGAAGCATAGGATTAGGCTAATAGTAAATCAAGTTATCTTCATAGGCATTAAACCATTAAGCTTGCAAAATATTTTTAGATTTTCATTTACTTTCTTTAACTTTTCTTCATTTTGAATATGGTCTCGTTTTATCTTAAATTATAGCAACTTTGAGGATATCATGGTCATGGGTGATTAAAGAATCATTCAATTGATATTCGTAGGGGCTGTTTAGGATCAGTGTTGTTTTTTATTATATATTTAATGTTTTTAGTTTATTTTGTTTAGGATTTGATTTAAAACAAAATATGTTTGGCTATTTAATTAAAGTACGATTATTTTTATATACACACAAAATACTTAAAATATTAATTTGAGTGTTTTCAAAAACATGTTAAAAATAAAAGATAAAAAGATGTAAAAATATACTAAAAAAATGTTTTGTAAATAAAATTGATCACAAAAAAAACCCTTAAATTACTGTAAAATTTTCATTAAAAAAAATGAATTCTCAACTCGTGATGATAATTTAGTTTTTGGCCTAATTTCCTCTAATATGTGTGTGTGTGTGTGTGTTTTGTTTGACAGTGTCACAAGGAACTACTTTGAAAATCTAGTTCGAGCCCTAGAATCCGGATTGGAAGATGTCGGACCTAATTGGCAAACCAAGAACTGTTGTGGGAATAGCTCCAAATCAAGTGCAACCACCACCACCTCCTCGGATCACTACTGGACATGTGATAGGTGCACATATGCTAATCCCATCTCTAACCATACATGTGAGATATGCGAGCGTCATCGCCATTGAATCCTCCAAACACTTCTAGACCTTTCTGGATACAACTAAATCCAGAAAGTCATTTACAACTTTTGCTACTCTATATATATCTATTAAGAGTAAAAATTAGAGGAAGAAAAAAAGTTACAGCCATATAGGGCGGGGCGGATGGTATGATGAAAGAAGCTTTTAATGGGGAAGTTTCAGTTCTAAGGCAGGCATATAAGAAGTTAAATATAACATCGTCTTGTATATGTGTATGTGCTTAATCTTACGAGCTGATAGAGCAAGCTTGATCTTATAGGGTTGTGAAGGATCACTGTATTCTGTTTTATATCTAGGATTGTTTCCCGACATTGTAAATTTGAAACTGATAGTCAAATTAATAATTCTTTGGCTGGGACCAAAATACATTAGATTGTCTTATTTAGCTGCCTCATTTCATTCGAGATAATATTATTTTTTCTATGTAAATATACATTTAAATTGGTGTTGTTTTTCGTTTTTGATAATCTGTATGGCACTCTTTATGTGAATTAATATTGTCTTTGAGAATGCTGCTTCATTGTATCGTTTTATGGAGATTATTGTCATTAACTTTTGTTGATTATTATTATTATTATTATTGTTCTTTATGATGAGGGGGCAATTAATTTTTTTATGATTTTAGTAATGGTAGAAAATTGTTTTTCCATATTTCCTTGAGAAAAAAATTTAGAGGTATTTACGTACATACCATACAATTCTTATGTTTTTACACATCTAGCATAGAAAATTTGCGTTGTGTAATATTTTAGTGTCAGACATTTTAAGATATTTGCATGAAAAAGTTATATTTTATTTTAAAAAGGTTAATATTTGTAGTATTTTGATGTGATTTAAAATTTGAGTGTTTTATAAATAGAAGTTAGATTTTAGGTATTAGATATATAAATATATAGGATTTGTATTGTATTTACGGGAATCCCAGAAAATTTTATGATTTCGAAATTATAATATATATAAAGTTGTGTGAAACTTTTGATTAGATTATCAAAAATAAATTCAGAGAACGCTTACAAGTCTTGCAATAAATTAATAGTTAAACACAACCGCCCTTATGTTTGGGTAAAATATTATATCAGAGGTATATGCGGAGCCCAATCCATGTGAGATATATGAAATCTCGCAATAAAGTGCAATGACATGAGAATAACACGAAGGAATATTCTTCATGTTACTCTGCGGTTAGTGGTGATCTAGGCGGAATAAATCGGGGAATAACGCGGAATAACCCGTGTTATTCTGCGTTATTGTGGTGGTATTGTAACACCACCACAATAACATATCAATACTACGCGGAATAACACGGGGGAATATTCCCGGTGTTAGAATGCTACCGCTTAGAATGCTACCGCAATAACACATGAATAACATGGAATAACGCGGAAGAATATTCTCCGTGTTATTGTACATTATTACGGGATTCCACGTGTCTCCCGTGGATTGGGCTCCGCACGTACCTCTACGTGCGCAGTCCGGATGTAATATTTTTCCTTATGTTTGGGGAAAGAGATTGGGAAAGTCTTAAAATATGTTGAAAATGCTTTACATATTACAAATAAATGTTTTATTTGGAGTTAAAAAGCTGCTTAATTTTCTTTTTCTGATCAAGGGAATATGAAAATTATGCTTTAGACATCAATAATCTCAAGTTGAGTGGGAAGAATTATATTTTGTGAGCTCCTTTTGGAAGCCTTTTATTTTTTATTTTTAATTTGTGAGCATTCGAACTCAAATTATTTTCAACCAATATGTTACGCATCTGAACACAATTTTGTCCTTCTAAACTAATAATAATAATTCTAAAAGATGCTCTCCCGGTGGATCATAGTCCTAAAACATTATGAGAACGACATAGTTAACAAATGTTGCAAATTATGATTAAATTTCCCAAACTCTCAGTTAAGTATTACTAATGGTATGTTTGGTAGTTCATCAAAATATGGTATTTCTCTCCATCATGTGTTTTGGTTTTCTATGCCCCCTATTAGTTGAGGGATGCAAGTACATTTGTAAGCTCCCAACAATCGGTAGCAATAAATTACAAGGAGTACATATATCATCAGACGTCTTAGGGTAGATCAAGATGGATAGGCTTATATGGGTACTAACCAACTTTTCAATCTAAAGGTTGCATACTCTTTACTTTGGCATAACATACAATCAATCAAGAGAGGTTGTAAGAGAATTATGACAATGATTATTGCCATCACATTAAGTTAAAGATATTTACATTTGTTTGAAGTGGAGGAAATCTTTTGGTTGAAGAGACAAGCTTTTCATTTATGATTGGCCATTTTAAGAGTAGTGTCACTAATGCATCTTTTCTTTCTTTTTCTTTTTCTTGCACTTTTGGCTTGATAAGCTGATTATGGTAAATTTTGCACCTGGACAAAAGGTCTTGCTACTATATCTAAATTGAAATTATATCATATTAACATTTTGGTGATCAAGTGCATTCATTATAGTAAAAAGTGTATCCTTATAGGATGATAGTTATTCATGATAGAAACGCTTCCCAAACTTTCAAGGTTAATGATCAAAATTTGAAAGCATAATTAAGATGTGACGTAGTCACAAAAAAAATCTATTAATTTGAGTCATCCCAATTAAATAGAACTAGCACGATCACGTTGAGGACTGTTGACTTTGACATTGTCCTAGAGGCACGCCCAATGAATTGAGTGCAAGGGGAGGAGAGAGAGAGAGAGAGCAAGGAGAAAAAAAACACAGTATAAAATAGTAAATTCATGTAACATTTATTCATGAAATGGACCCCTATTTATATAAATGAGATATTTATAATTATAAATTGTACCCTTAATATACATAGATATGTATTTTAGTAAATACATGAATGTTGGGCTGAAGTCCTAAAGACTCCCGGCCAGACTGAGTCAGGACCCTAAAAGGCTCCCGACCGGACAAGGCGGGGTCTCTAAAACGACTAAGCTAGATAGAGTCGGGGACACATGACAACCTAATGTCTTGCTTCATTTTGGTCGAGCGGCCGTTCGCTAGGGACCCGATGTAAACTGTCAATTCGACTTTTTTTTGAGAGTTTGTACTTGTACATGTCGAGTTGAAAGCTCCGACAACTGTTTCGAGGTTGGCTGATTTGCTTCACTCCTCAGACTGGACTATAAAAATGGGGTCAAATTTTTCCATGCGAGTCTTATGCCGATAGATTGACTTCTAGGAAGGTGGTTGTATTCCATCCGTTTGGGAAACACTTTTATCTCGGTCTATGGATGTCAGCGGGCTAGGTATGGGACATCGAATTGTCCTTGGAGGGCCCTGATGCACGAAAAATATATACGGTTTTTGCTATATAATTTTACCCATTTTTTGTGATATTGCACTTTAAAGAAAAGAATTTTTCATGATTTGTTGCAGGTATGATAATTTTAGGTAATTAGAGAAGCAAAAAGGAGCAAAATGGAGCAAAATAGTGAAAAAGTGTTCTGGCGCCGTCGGCGCCAGAATGGACGCCGCCAACGCCCAAATCCAGAGCCTCCAGAATTAATTGCACGATAGAGCGCCGCCGGCACCCGAAGTCGGTGGAGTTCAAATTTGAAGAGTTTTGGCGACTTTTTGAAGGGATGCCTATGGAAAATCTTGGGATTTCATCCTTATCTTATAAGTAACTATTTTTGGACGAAAATGGAGTGCTTCTTTAGTGGTTCTAGAGTAGTTTTAGTGAGTGTTAAGTGTTAGAGTTTAGGAGAAGTGTGTGTAGAGTGAGGATTTGAGAGAAATTCTTCTCTAAGGAGTGAAGGAGAAGAGGTAAAGTGAGATATTGCTTCTTCCTTTCCATTCTAAAGAGATAATCAAGTGTTGTAAAGAAGAGAGAAGATGATTCAAAGGAACTTCAAGGGAATTGCATTGGGGAAGAGAAAGAGATAAGTTGTATTTTCTTGTGTGGTTTGTATGACTTTTCTTTTATATATAAAATTCATGTTTTATTGTATCTTCTCCATGAATTCTGAGTAGTCTCCATTGTCTTTCTTCTTGCATAGAGATGTGATGATGGATTGATGTGGATTTGATGTGCTTTTAATGAAAAGATTGTGATGGTTTTTCATTTAGAACTTAATTTACTTTCGATTTGACCAATTGAAATGTTAAAACATGTTGTCGAACATTAAGTTTGAAAAGATTTAATATCCTACAACAATAATGAAAGATCCATTCAATTTCTATGGATGAATTGCGTAGTTCATGGGAATTGAGTGCAAATAAATAGAGAAATATGTTTTGATGCTCTTCAATGTGGAGATTTCAGGGTGACAGGCTGAAATCCCTAAATTGGTTCTAAGATTAGTAACTAATATTAAAGGTTAGCCTTCAGGTGAAGAGTGAGTGGGAGCTTCGAAGTGAGAGCCGGTATCCTCCCAGCCTAGCCTTAGATTTAGTGACTAAACTTAGGATATTTCAATGTTCTTTTCTTACTTAGAAGAGGGGGTACTCTTTTAAGGGTAAAGAATCATCTATGCTTATATTTGGCACAATAACATAAATATTTGTTCCATATCAATCCACACATCATATTCTCATTACAAGAGGAAAGATTCTTTTCTCATATATCGAAAACCTTTCAAATACTTAGTTTAGTGTGTCTGTTAGTTAATTCTGTTTCTAAAGTTGTTAGAAGTAATTGCAGTTAGTTAATTGTTACTGTTTCTTGCATAGTAGTAGTAAGTAGTTAACTTTAATTACAAATTAAATATCAGATTCTAGTGCTACGTTACCTATATTGTCAACACTTTCTTATATATTCCAAACTTTTCTGTGGGATCGATAACCATGATTCCATTAGAGCCCTGTATTACTTGATATGATACGTATACTTGCGTTGAATGCTTGGACTTAACAAAATCATTATAGATATATATATTTGAGTTCATAAATTCTTGCAAAATATAAGTCTCGTGCATCAAGTTTTTGGCGCCGTTGCTGGGGAAGGTAACGGAGTAATGGAAGTAAGTAGGAAGGTAACAGAGTAAAGAAAGTAAGTAGGAAGGTAACGGAGTAAAGGAAGTAAGTAGGAAGGTAACAGAGTAAGTTTATTTTATAGTGTGTAATTGTGTGTTTGTTTATTTTATTATAGTATTTGTGTTTGTAAATGCGTAGTAACGAATCTATAGGTTTAGTGCCTTACGATTCAGAGTTAGAGCGTACTATCAAAAAAATTAGAAAACAAC
This sequence comes from Papilionanthe hookeriana x Papilionanthe teres, assembly GCA_022702705.1. Taxonomy (NCBI): domain Eukaryota; kingdom Viridiplantae; phylum Streptophyta; class Magnoliopsida; order Asparagales; family Orchidaceae; genus Papilionanthe; species Papilionanthe hookeriana x Papilionanthe teres. The sequence goes on from CM040421.1 coordinate 1,449,662, forward strand.
AAAAACAAAAAAAACAACAAAAACAAATTGAAAATCCTTGCAAAATGGTGAATATTTAAGATAATCAGAGAAACGATATTGGAAATTTGCCAAGACCTTTAAGAGATTATGCTAACCCAACATCAGATGAAATTCACATAACTATTCAAAATCCTAACGTTGCTGCTATTTCATTTGAACTTAAACATGCTATTATCCAAATGGTACAAAATAATCAATTTGGAGGAACACCTAATGAGGATCCAAATTTACATCTTGCTAGTTTTTTAGAACTGTGTGCTACTTTTAAATATGACGGAGTGTCTAGTGACGCTGTCAGACTTAGACTTTTTCCTTTTTCATTAAGGGATAAAGCTAAGGCGTGGTTAAACTCGTTAGCACTTGGATCTATTAGAACTTGGGGAGAATTATCTCAAAAGTTTCTATCAAAATATTTCCCTCCATCAAAGACTGCTAAACTAAAAAATGATATTACATCCTTCTGTCAGTTTGAAGGAGAGTCAATATATCATGCTTTACCAGATTGGTTAATAATTCAAACATTTTATAATAGATTAGTGGGATCATTGAGATCTATTATAGATGCTACTGCTGGTGGATCATTAATGTCAAAACCTTTTGATGAAGCATACACATTAATTGAAGAAATAACTACTAATAATTTTTAATGGCCCTCTGAACGGGTAAATCCTAAGAGAGTAGCTAGTGTTCATGATTCAGACATGATGACTATGGTAGTTTCTCAAATTGCAGCCCTTTCAAAGAAAATAAATCAATATGGAAAGAATTATTCTTAACCACCTCAAGTGTTGGAAGAAAATTCATTTGGACTGATAACAGAATCTCAAACACCTTATGAGACTTTAAATGTTATAAATAGACCTAACAATCCTTATTCGAATTATTGCAATCCTGGTTGGAAGAATCACCCAAATTTCAATTAGAATAATAACAATGCTAATGTTAAACCGCACTGGGATAACAATTCTATGAATCCAATTGGAAATTCAAACAATCAAGGAAATACTAATTTTAGACCATCTTATCCCCCTGGATTTAATAGTAACCCACAATTTAAGGATAAGAAGTTGTCTACTGAAGAAATGATTCTGAATATGGGAAATCAATTACAAGCTCAAGGTGTTGCTATGAAAAATATTGAAAATCAATTATGACATATTTTCACTGCACTTAATAATAGACCTTCTAGAACAATTCCAAGTAATGTGGAGATCAATCCAAAAGATCAAAACAAGGAATAACTTAAGGTTATTCAATTAAGGAGTGGAAAATAATTGGAAACTAGAGTGCAAAAAGAAGTTGAAATAGAAAAGGAGAAGATAGAAATTGAAAAAGGTTCAGACAAGATTTATCCAGACTTGGATTATCCTCCTGAACCAATGAATATAACTGTTGAAAAGCCACCACCTCCATTTCCTCAAAGATTGAAGAAACAAAACAAGAATAACAGGTTTGGAAAATTTTTGGAGATCCTTAAGAAATTAACTATAAATATTTCTTTTGTTGAAGCATTGGAACAGATGCCTGACTATGCCAAGTTTATGAAGAATATCTTGAGAAAGAAAAGAAAGTTTACAAATCATGAAACTGTTGCACTTAGCGGAGAGTGTAGTGCAATTATTTAGAAGAAGCGTCTGAACAAACTTAAAGATCCTGGTAGTTTCACTATTTTGTGTGCTATAGGTGAAATGTTTTTCGAAAAAGCTTTATGTGATCTGGGAGCGAGTATTAATCTTATGCCTTTATCAACTTTCAAAAGGTTGGGAATAGGAGAAATTTCTCCTACATCTGTGACTCTTCAGTTGGCCGATCGTTCCATTACTTATCCTAAAGGAGTGGTGGAAGATGTGTTAGTGAAAGTGGATAAATTTATCTTTCCTGTGGATTTTATTGTACTTGATATGGAGGAAGATAAAGAAGTTGCAATCATTTTGGGAAGACCATTCCTTACTACTGGAAGAGCGGTAATTGATGTTCAAAAAGGAGAGTTAACTGTGAGAGTTAATGATCAAGAGGTGACCTTTAATATTTTAAAATCTATGAAGTATCCCTCAGTGGAAAAAAATAATGAATGTTTTAGGATGGCGGTTTGTTATTACTTGAGAAACGATCATTTTGAAAATATATTTGAAAAAGAAGAAGAATATAAAAATATGTTTGAAGAAGAAAGTGAAGATGAAGAAAATCAGATAGTAAGAAGAATGAAGATTTGGAGTATGTTCAGGAGAGATTCGAAGTATTAGACACTATGGAAGGTGGGGATAAAAGCTTAATTTCATCTATCATAAAACCTCATGAACTTGAGATGAAAATTCTCCATAATCACTTAAATTATATGTTTTTAGGAGAATTATCTACATTGCTAGTTATTGTATCTTCGGAATTAAACGAATACCAAGAACAGAAGTTGTTGGAAACTTTAAAAAGATACAAGAAAGCTTTTGGATGGACTTTGGCAAATTTTAAAGGAGTTAGTCCTTCAATTTGTATGCACATAATTTTATTAGATGAACATAAACCGAGAGTTAATCTGTAAAGGAGATTGAATCCTATAATGAAAGAAGTAGTTAAAAAAAAAGATTTTAAAATGGTTGGATGCTGGAATTATTTATCCTATTTCGGATAGTGCTTGAGTGAGTCCAATACATTGTGTACCGAAAAAGGGAGGAGTGACTGTTGAAGTGAATGAATGTAAAGAAATCACACCCACAAGACAAGTTAATGGATGGCGAATTTGTATTGACTATAGGAAATTAAATGCCTCCACCCGAAAAGATCATTTTCCTCTTCATTTTCTCGATTAAATGCTAGATAGACTTGCTGGACACAAGTACTACTGTTTTCTGGATGGATTACTGGTTAAAATCAAATACCTATTGCTCTTGAGGATCAAGAAAAGACAACATTTACTAGCCCTTATGAAACCTTTGCTTTTTGAAGAATGCCTTTTTGACTATGTAACGCACCTGCAACATTTCAGAGATGTATGATGTCTATCTTCAGTAGTATGATAGATAATGTAATAGAAGTTTTATGAATAATTTCTCTGTATTCAGGACTTCATTTGAAATTTGCTTGGAAAACTTAGCAAAAGTTTTGGAGCTTTGTGAGAAAACAAATCTAGTTCTGAATTGGGAGAAATGTCAATTTATGGTTGCAGGAGGAATTGTGCTTGGGCATAAAATTTACGAACATGGTATGGAGGTCGACCCTGCTACAATTAGAGTGATTAAGAGATTGCCGCCACCCACTACTGTGAGAGAGGTGAGGAGTTTCTTAGGACACGCTGGATTTTACAGGCGATACATTAAAGATTTTTATAAAATTACTAAACCTTTGTGCCTACTTTAGAAAATGATAGAAAGTTTGATTTAATGATGAATGCTTAAGAGCTTTCAAATTATTAAAAGAAAAATTAATCACTGCACCTATAATTGTTTCACCTGATTGGGAGAAACCTTTTGAACTTATGTGTGATGCTAGTGATTATGCAATCAGAGTAGCATTGGGGCAAAGACATGATAAAGTTTTCAAAGTCATTTACTATACTAATAAAACTCTTAATGAGGCTTAAATTAATTATACGACAACTGAAATAGAGTTATTAGCTATAGTGTTTGCTTTTGAAAAATCTAGACCTTATTTAATTAGAACTAAAAGTATTGTGCATACAGTCCATTAGGCTATCAAATATTTAATGCAAACGAAGGATGCAAAACCTAGACTCATTAGATAGATACTTCTTCTGCAAGAATTTGATTTTATGATAGTTGATAGGAAGGGAGCTGACAATATCTGATCATCTGTCAAGAATAGACTATGATAAATTATTTGAATTTGAAAAAGAAATTACTGAAATTTTTTCTGATGAGCAACTCTATACTATTATGGGAAGTAGTTTGCCTTGGTATGCTGGTATTGTGAATTATATGTAAGTGATATTATACCATCTGATTTAACAAGGCAACACCAAAAGAAATTTAAATATGATGCAAAATTCTATTTTTGGGATGAGCCCTATCTATATAAAGAGTGTAAGGATCTGATTATTAGGAAATGTGTGCCACAAGAAGAAACTAATCTGATTATTCAACGATGTCATGATTCTGAATTTGGAGGTCATTTTGGTGTTGATGAAACTGCTTTTAAGATTCTATAATCTGGATTTTATTGGCCTACTCTTTTTAGAGATGTTTATAGATATATTAAATCATGTGATTGATGTTAGAGAGTAGGTAATATCTCTAGAAGAAATGAAATGCCTCTAAATTATAATTTGGAAGTTGAAATTTTTGATGTATGGGGATTAGATTTTATGAGACCATTTACTCCTTCATTTGGAAATTTATATATATTGGTTGCCGTTGATTATGTCTCAAAATGGATTGAAGCTGTTGCTTTACCTAGATGTGATGCTCGGAGTGTTTCAAAATTTTTAAAGAAAAATATATTTACAAGATATGGAATGACAAGAGTAATCATAACTGATGGTGGATCCCATTTTAGGAATAATCAAATTAAGAGATTAATTGAGAAATATAATATTATTTATAAAATCTCTACTGTTTATCATACCCAAACTAGTAGTTTTGCAGAAGTGTCTAATCGTGAAATTGAAAGAATCTTGGAGAAAACTGTGGATAATCATAAACTAGATTGGTCGGCTCGATTAGGTACTGCTTTATGGGCTTATAGAACTGCTTTTAAAACCCCTATTGGAATGTCTCCTTATAGACTAGTGTTTGGTAAGACTTGTCATTTACCAGTTGAATTGGAGCATAAAGTATATTGGGCGATAAAAGAGTTAAATTTTAGTTTGAAAAATGCTGGAGAGAAAAGATTTATGCAATTGAATGAATTGGAAGAGATTAGAAATGCATCTTATCACAATGATAGGATTTATAAAGAAAAAAAATGAAATTATGGGATGATCGGAAGATATTGAAAAAGAACTTGGAATATGGACAAAAAGTTTTATTATATAACACAAGATTGAAGTTATTTCCTGGAAAACTCAAGTCTAGATGGTTAAGACCTTTTACAGTTGTAAAAGTTCATTCTTTTGGAGATGTTGATATTAAAGATCCTGATACTGGAAATATTTTCAAAGTTAATGGGCATCGATTAAAACCTTACTTTGACAAGTTTCAACCTAACTTCAAAGAGGTTTTAATTCTGAGTCATCTCGCTTAACTGAATGGTTTGTCGGGCTGATGACGTTAAACTAAGCGCTTTATGGGAGACAACCTATATGTATCTTTGTGGTGTGTTTGCTTGTTTGTTGTAGTTGTGCTTTTTAGATAGTTGTTTTTGAATCCTAATTACTCCTAAATACTTTAAAAATTGATAAACGATGGATCAAATCGAGATATTGGAATATTTTACACCAAACGAAGTTCGGTGAGAATTTTTACCACTGGCGCCGCCGGCACTAGAATGGGCACTGCCGGCGCCCTATCACAGATCCTACACTGAACTTGCCTGTTTAAACGCCGCCGGCGCCCTATCGAGCACCGCCAACACCCAAAATCTGTTTAACTGTTTTTAAGTTTTAAAATACTAGTTTAGACGGTTTTTGTGCGATCTTCGTCTTTATAACTCCATAAACTCTAATTTTGACTTCTTAACTCCAAAAAAACAAAAACCACCAATCTCAATTCGTATCCTATGGATTCCTTTCCCATTGAAACCCCTCGATTTCACGCTTTCAATTGAAGGAAGTTCATAAGTTTTGAAGCACAGCGTTTGCTCAACAAAGTGATGATGAAAAGAAGGATTGTCAAGGAAAGAGGCTTCATAAATCGAGGTATGGACAATCCTACTACTATAATTGAAGAGATTATTAAGGAGAGACGTTGGGAAGTGATTTGCTACAATATCGCTGCCGTTGTTGTTCCCGTCATGAAAGTGTTTTATGAAACTCTTCACGGGATCAATCAAGGGTTCGTATTTGTGCGTGGTAGATTTGTACAATTCACTCATATACGAATTAATGATCTCTTTATAATCGAGAACGTACCTATTTGCCATTATTCTAATTTCAATGCCACGAGGGATAATATGAATGATGTGTATCGATATCTGACGGATGAGAATGAAGAATGGGAACTTAGAGAGAATGGATACATTAGTTTCCCATCTGCATCTCTCAATCTAGTATCAAAATAGTGACACTACTTTATTTCGGCAAAGTTATTTCTGACATTGAAGATTTACAAGGTAACCAAGGAAAACATCATTTTGAATTTCTGTATTCAAACTGGGAGGCCGGTTGACATTGGTAATATCATTGTGAAATCAGTTCTTGGATTAATTGTGCATGGATCTAAATATGGGCTTGGACACCAGTCCACCATATTTTTGTTATGTAGTCAGTCACAGGTTTCTTATGAAAGTTGGGAAAATGTTCTTCTTCCATGGAGGCCTATTGATCCAACTGATCCTTATGACTACCAGTAGTTGGAGATGAAGATGACATGAACTTGCTGGCTGATCAACCAACACAGACTTCACAACCGATTCAACCCTATTTTCCTGAAGGTTCCAGAATGATATTGAAGAGGATCAAACAGTTGGAGACTGAGTTACAGAACGTTATGAATGTGATCAATAACATTTCTGATTTATTCGATCATATTGAATGGAGAATGAAAGAAAAATTCGATCATTCTGGTTGAATTGAGATGGGTTTGATCAAATTGATGAAGAAGAACGCGGTGAATGCCGAGGAATCATCTGACGAATTTCCAATTCATCCATTCTATAACTTGTTTGTACATCAGCAATCAATTGGAGACATTAGAGGAGAGGATAGTTCTGATACTGATTTGGAGTAATTGATGGATTCTACTTATGTTTGTTGTGTGTTTATTTAATTTGTTTAGTTTGATTTGTGTGATATTTGCTTTGAATTTGGAGTTTGATGTGTTTACTTTTATTGTGTGCTTAGATCTTAGTGTTTGCCTATCGTGGAGTACTTGTTGCACTAAATATCTAAGAGTAGTTGGTTTGAATGTACATATTTGGTGTCTTTGATGTAACTTGGATTTTATATATATAAGATTGTTGTTTTTTGTTTGTGTGAAGAATTGTGTTAATTATTACTTATGGGAAGATGTAAATGCCTATTGAAGTGTTAAACATCATTGTGGATGTTGAAACGATCGAAAATACGAAAAAATTTTTGGACCCAGAAAATATTTTGGACTGGCGCCGCCGGCACCCAAATCCAGAAAGTTTGGCCAATTTATTTAAATAGAGCACCGTCGGCGCCCGAACCCAGAAAAAGGCCTAAAACTGGGGCCCGCAAATTCTGTTTTCCTTTGTCTTCCTCCTCCATTTTTGTGATTTTGAAGATTTAGGGCTTGCTAGATCTCGGATTCAAGAAGATTTCAAGGCTTTTCGACACCGGATTTACACTTCTCTTGCTAAGAGCTTCACTTTAAGTTAAAATTTTTGGATTTTCACAATGGAAATCTCTCACATTGCTTATGGTGGAAGTTTTGGAGTTTTAAAGAGATTTTGATATTTTCATGATGAAATTTGCTCTTACCTATTTAGTATAGTGTTTGGAGTTTGATACATTGTAAATTTGGAATTTATTGAAATTTTCTTGCAAATTTTAGAAATTCACATGGCTCTAAGGATGAGTAAAGGGAAGAGGAAATTGGATTTTGATGAGGAGAGATTCGTCAACATCAAAGCCCAATTTCGCTATAACTCTTACCTTCACAACAAGAAGTGTATCCAGGATCGAGCTTTTGATAGTCCTGGAGGATCTGTAGAACAATTGATTGCAGAGAGGAATTGAGAGCGATTTTGTTATTTCACTACAAATGCTGTTATGGGAGTGGTTAGAGAATTCTATTCGAATATACCCTGGACTGAGACTGAGTATGTGCTTGTTAGAGGGAAGATGGTTGTGTTTACTCCTCAACGCATCAGTGCTTTCTACCAGACTCGAGAACCATTCGTGTGTGAGTACGAGAACTTTGACACTGGGAGGGAGAATATGAGAGAAGTTATTGCTTTTCTGACTGACGGGCGAGGAGAATGGAAAGTAATTCAAAAATAGTTGATAAATTTCCTCGCCTCCACATTGAATGTTGCTTCAAAAGTTTGGCATTATTTCATTTCTGCGAGACTATTATCATCTTATCACCACAACAAAGTTACTAGAGATAGAGCGATTCTGAACTACTGTATACAGAAGATGAAAAAGATTGATATTGGGACTATTATTTACAAGAATATTCAGACGATTGCTAGAGGCGAGACCACTGGAGGATTAGGACATCTTGCTTTAGTTCATGCCCTCTGTGTTCAGTCTGGAGTGGAGTTCAGTAGTTCTGAAGAAGTGGTTATACCTTTGAGACTAATTACAAAGAATATTATTCGTACTTATGAGTCTCATGTAGGAGCCAGAGCTGAGCGTAGGAGTACTGATATTCCTACTATGAGTTATGATGTTCCATCTACTTTCGAGCCGCCTACCTTATCTGATATTATGGAGCAGCTGAGACTACAGAGTGCTAGTGTAGATAGACTCCATGGTCGGATGAATGTATTTGAGGGGAGGAGTGATGTGAATGAAGATTATTTACAGAGGAGAGTTGAGTTCGATATTGCTTATTATGATGCTCGGGTCAGATTTATGAGGGGGGAGTCTGATATAATATTTCCTTCTTGCCCCAACTATACACCATATAGACCTGACCCTACTGAGGACCCTGCTGATGACCCTACTGAGGACTTTGCTGATCCTGATGATGGAGACTAGTAGTTTGTTTGTTTTTTTTATTTCTATTGTTCTTGTTCTGTTGTGTTGTACTGATGTGATGTAGTGGATATTTACTTTTCATATGATGTGTAACCCTGTTGTGTTGTATTGTTGTGTTGTAGTATTTAATTTTCATACGTTGTGTAACTCTGTTGGTGTATTGTTATTTGGTACTGAAACATTTAAATTGTTAGCTGGACTATGTAGTACTGTGATAGTTTGTTTCATGTAGTAGTGTTTTGTTGATGTTTAGTGTTTAATGTTAATTTCTTTTTACCCTTGCAAATATTTAAAATTGTTATATCGCTGCTACTAATTGTTCCATGCCTGCTAGTTGTAAATTTTAACTAATACCAGATAGCTTTTGAAGATTTCAAGATCCCATCACAGAGAGGTTAGTTTTCTTCTACTATAAACTGTTTCAAATTTATTGAAAATTTTAAGTTTGGGGGAGGGTAGAAAAATACTAACTTTTATTTATTCTCAATTATTATAATTTTAAAAATTATTAACATAACTTCTGGCAGTTAAACCTCACTGTAAGTAACTAAAACTTTTTATTTCAGTTGAATATTATGAAAGGATAGGATGAAATTTTTTATTAATAAAGGTTGATTTTATAGAAGTAAGATATTTGGTATGAAAGGATCTGATTATAGTCAACTATTTAAAGTAAAGAAAACTGTATTTTTGAAATGTTAAGGGACTTAAAGTATTGTGTGTTAAGAAGAGATTGTAACTTTATGATGAATAATAAAGCTTATACGTAACTATAAAGTAAAGAGATGTTTCAGGTTTGAACTTAAGAAAGAGGAAAGTGAAGTTCAAAATCATTAAAGGGCTATCTAGATATAGTAATCCTCAATAAAAAAAAAGAGAAAAGAAAAGAAGGATTGAAAAACAATCCCTTAAAAAAAAGAGAAAAAGAAAAGAAAAGAAAAAAGAAAGAAAAATATTTATGAGGAGAAGCTTGAGGAGATGCATAATAAAAAATTAGCTTCACTTGAATCACCCTAAAGGGAGAGCTTGATTTCATTTCTGAATTTATATTTTAAGTACTGGCCTACATTCAAATAAAGTTTACATGAACTGCTTTTTCACATAGTCTTTTGAGGAACTCTTAATATGACAAATTATGGTTCATCTTGAAATAAATAGAAGACTAGAACTCTTAGACATGATTGCTGAATATTCTTACACCTGTAGTGTTAACCTGAGTTGCTAAATTTCTTTCTGAAAATCTAACCAATATATTCTTTTGAATGAAAAATTTTAGTGTCTTACAGTTGAAAAGTATATTGCCAAGTGTTATATTTTATGTAGTAAAAGGATTACTTAAGGACAAGTAGTAGTTAAAGTTTAGGGAATTCTAATGCACCAAAAATATATACGGTTTTTACTATATAATTTTGCCCATTTTTTGTGATATTGCACTTTAAAGAAAGATATTTTTCATGATTTGTTGCATGTATGATGATTTTAGGTAATTGAAGTAAAAAAGATGCAAAAAGGAACGAATCCAGAGCAAAAAAAGAGCAAAAAGGAGCAAAATGGTGAAAAAGTGTTTTGGCGCCGCCAGCGCCCAAATCCAAAGCCTCCAGAATTAATTGCACGATAGAGCGTCGTCGGTGCCTGAAGTCGGTGGAGTTCACATTTGAATAGTTTTAGCAAATTTTTGAAGGGATGACTATGGAAACTCTTGGGATTTCATCCCTATCTTTTTAGGTAACTATTTTTGGACAAAAATGGAGTGCTTCATCAGTGGTTCTAGAGTAGTTTTAGTGAGTGTTAAGTGTTAGGGTTTAGGAGAAGTGTGTGTAGAGTGAGGATTTGAGAGGAATTCTTCTCTAAGGAGTGAAGGAGAAGGGGTAAAGTGAGAGATTGCTTCTTCCTTTCCATTCTAAAGAGAGAATAAAGTGTTGTAAAGAATAGAGAAGAGGATTCAAAGGAACTTCAAGGGAATTGCATTGAGGAAGAAAGAGATATAAGTTGTATTTTCTTTTGTGGTTTGTATGAATTTTCTTTTAATATAAAATCCATGTTTTATTGTATCTTCTCCATGAATTCTGAGAAGTCTCCCTTGTCTTTCTTCTTGCATAGAGATGTGTTGATGGATTGATGTGGATTTGATGTGCTTTTAATGTAATGAAAAGATTGTGATGGTTTTTCATTTAGAACTTAATTTACTTTTGATTTGACCAATTGAAATGTTAAAATATGTTGTCTAACATTAAGTTTGAAAAGATTTAATGTCCTACAACAATAATGAAAGATCCATTCAATTTCTATGGATGAATAGCGTAGTTCATGTGAATTGAGTGCAAATAAATAAGGAAATATGTTTTGATGGACTTCAATGTGGAGATTTTAGGGTGACAGGCTGAAATCCCCAAATTAGTTCTAAGATTAGTAACTAATATCAAAGGTTAGCCTTTGGGTGAAGGGTGAGTGGGAGCTCCGAAGTGAGAGCGGGTATCCTCCCAGGCTAGCCTAAGATTTAGTGACTAAACTTAGGATATGTCAATGTTCTTTTCTTACTTAGAAGAGGGGGTACTCTTTTAAGGGTAAAGAATCATCTATGCTACTATCTGGCACAATATCATAAATATTTGTTCCATATCAATCCACACATCATATTCTCATTGCAAGATGAAAGATACTTTTCTCATATATCGAAAACATTTCAAATACTTAGTTTAGTGTGTCTGTTAGTTAATTATGTTTCTAAAGTTGTTAGAAGTAATTGTAATTAGTTAATCGTTACTGTTTCCTGCATAGTAGTAGTAAGTAGTTAACTTTAATTACAAATTAAATATTGGATTCTAGTGCTACGTTACCTATATTGTGAACACTTTCTTATATATTCCAAACTTCTCTGTGGGATCGAGAACCAGGACTCCATTAAAGTCTTGTATTACTTGATACGATACTTATACTTACATTGAATGCTAGGACTTAACAAAATCATTATAAATATATAAATCTGAGTTCATAAATTCTTGCGAAATATAAGTCTCGTGCATCAGGCCCCATAAAACCAAGCCATTTCCCGACACTCTTGTTCCTTGATGGGGACATTAGAGATAAGGATAAGATAATCTTAATTTTGTTAGATAATTTTCTGATATTCATGATAATTTAATGTACAATAATTAACTACTTCTTTATTCCTATGCCAAGAACGTTATAACAATTATAAATAAAAAATGAGATAGAAGGACTCATCTTTCACGTGTTCCTTTACACTGATCTCTCATCTTCTCCACGGCTCTAAATACGAAAAGATGGCAGCTTCCCAAATTTGTGAGTGAGGCTACTCGTGCTATGGTAATCCAAACCATGAATAAGAGGGCCAAGTCAGGTCCTAATGGCAAATTTCCTGGTAAGCGTATTGTGCTTGAGGTGAATACTTTCGAACTGGTGATCAAAATAGGTTCATAGGATTCAAACAATGGCCACCCTATAGAAGGTTTCTTAAATGCAAAGGGAGGTTTTCTCATGAAGAAACATTGTATGATAGGAAAAATCCATCCTAATGATAATTAGTTGGAGAAAATGATTTGTTCTTCTATTTTTCCTGAGTTGAGGGTAGAGTAGGATCAAGAACCTGCCTTTACACTGATACCTTTGGAGGCTCTAGCTACTAACGACCAAAAGGGGTGCCTCTGACCTTCGCTCAGCAGATACTTCCCATCTCATCTCTCATCTTCCACTGGTGGCTCAGGAGGATAGGGAGGGAGCTTGCTTCTTCACCACCTCAGAGATGAATCTGATGATGGGACCCTCTTCGGATGAGGCTACGAAAACTCCACTTCCTGTTGATCGTAACATTGCAGAGACAGAGTTGCATCGGATTCGGGGTAGTTCAAAAGCTCCATGTGTTTGTTTCTTCCCATTTTCTCTCTTATTTATCTTTGAAGGAGTCGTCAGCCTTTCGATCATCATATACTTCCTTTCTCCAAATAAATCTCTCTTCCAGATCATATGAATGACCTGGAGAAGAGAGGAACAGGAAAAAGCATACATACGACAAAGATGACAGACAAGAGAAAAAACAAAACATGGGGAGCCTACGTGCGATAAACCTTCTAAGGATAGGTCAAACATGTCTGCTCAAAATAGATCAGGCAGAGGCACCTTGGACCAACATCCGTAAAAGAATACCTACGTAGGCTACCCATAACTAGATTCAGGTATAAGTGTCTAGTTTGGGGTCAAGAGCACTCCCAAGAAGATGTATCCCATTTGGTTAATTACCTCTTGGGAGATACCCAATAATTCTGTCGATAAAAGGATTTACGCTCATATTATCATGAACTTGGAGAAATAGTTCAACAAATGAATGGTTAGTTCTTATGGGAAAGTCCCAATGCCTAAAAGCTTACGCTAAGCCCTCGGGCAGAGAGTGAGTCTCTCATATCCCAAATGGGTAGCGGCTCATCAGTATACAGAGCCTACATAATAACCATAATCATCTTGACGGGAATATCCCAATACGTCAAAGCACGTCCGTGCCATAAGAACAAAGGACAAATTGTCATATCCCAAACGGACAACGGGTCATCGGCATAAGACCGTCAAGACGATATTAATGAAGTCAAGGAGTGATAGGGCTCAATAGGGGTAGACAAAGGAAGTGGAGAGTAAAACCTAGAAGGTAGCAGTAGTTGGGTCTGGGTACCACAGACCTGCATCCCAAACCACTGAGGCCCCAAGTTTACCTGGTCGTGAAGGTAGCCAACCCAACAAATAGATCCCTGATCAGTAATTCATGAATTGCATTATCCACGGGGGTTCTCAGTAGCTCTAAGGTCAAAGGAAAGAAACTCTATCCTATGACTATAAACTGGAGCTCCAAGTGGTGGGAATTATACCTATCAAGAAGACGAGGATGCCTCAGGAAGAAAAGAGAGGTCGAGTTTTAGCTACAAAGTTGGAAACACTCCAACAGAAGGACTTACACCGCGTCTGGGTTGGGGAGCCTTTTAACGACTTAGCACACTAAACAACCTCAAATGTAGAAAAGGATATGCTGGGCCAATTAGATTGAAGAAGCACAAGAGCTCCTTTTCGTAACATGCAGATATGAATGTAGTTATCTAGAGCGGACCTTAAATATTGTAGAGGTCATACTAATATGACTTGGGTTATGACCATGCATGCAGCCTGTTTTAAATCGATCCAAAGGCCATGCAGGAAAGCATAATACAGATTTTAAAGTCATGAATATTTAATCCTAAATTTTAATTACCTTGAATGTTTTATTTAGGATTTTTATGTAGAAAATTTATAATTTTAAGGTCCTAGAGATCCTAAATTATACTATTCTTGGAATCCCAGATGCACAGAAATAAAAAATGAAGCTCAATTCAGGCATACCCAAACACTCAACAAAAGAGCAAAGAACTCAAAATAATAAAAGAGGCCAAAACGTCGCTAGGTTAGAAACATATCCTAGAAAAGCAGGAATAGCAGTCAGACTCTGTATATACATGCCCGGTCCTAATCTATACAAGTATGCAAAAACAACACTTAAGGTACTGGACACGAGCTGCCACTCCTGGTCCCCTTCATGTGATTGGTGCGTCATCTGCCTCAAAACTCATTCTTGTACCTTATTTGTGATGTTGACTCAGCCTAGGACTCTATCAAGTACATTAAAAAAAGAGAAAATAAAAGACTCGACCTGCATGAAAAAAATCATTGGTGGGGGAAAGCCATGCAATGCAAAATAGTTCATGCCTTATAATCGGGGGAGCTAAATAGCACCTGCAAGTAAAGGGCTAGAAATCATTACAGGCTCCCCCTTTATTAGTACCCGTGTGTATGCATATATATGCACGACAACCTGCAAAAGAACACCCTAATATACTACCATACACAACAAGCACAAGCACACAAGCACACCAAAAAGTACAAAAGGAGATGCATGGTTAACACAAGAGCAAAACATCACAAAACAATAGCAAAAAACGTTAAAAAGGGCTACCTAGCATCCTAAACCCTAGCTTAGCATACTATCTAACTAGAAAGTGTCCTAACCAGCATCTATGTGAAGGGTCAGTCTCTGAGTAAAGTATAATTTTTACGGGGTTGCCTTACCCGCCTCACCCTAAAGATCCAAGGGATCTAAAGAGTGTTACCCAAGGTAGATTTTAAAAAGAGTTGGCCTTCTATGTGGCCTAGCTTTCTATGCGCATAATTTTAAAATTATTGTGGATAGAATAATAAGTAGAAATTTATATTTTTTAATAAGGGTCATTAAAGGTGAACCCATAACATGCAAGGTGACATGAGTTAGATCCCTTGGATCCTTAGCACATTCATACTCTTGTTAATCCTGATTACTTAACTCACATTACTTACCGAGACGAACCCGATAAGTAATGCTCGTTAAGGCATCACGACCAACTCGAGCTCACTCACTAAGCCTGACTCGCTATACATGCACACATGCAAATGCAAGTGCAGATAGTCACATGGTTGAAGTGTTGGGTATGCCGTGGAGGCAGTGACCTGGAAGAGTAGGTGCACCATGGTAGCAGAGGCCCGAATGATGATGATCATCACCGACGAGAATCATACAAGTGGGATGAGTGTGTGGGTGGACACTCAAAATGCTACCCAAGTAGACGATGACGACCCTGCAAAATTTCGTGCAACACATATAAAAATAGCAGTGTTGTGCTCAGTCTCCTAGGACATATGACACCATTAGGGTGATTTACACCTTACCCCAATAACTACCAGTCATACATGCAAGACAAGCACGTACAGGATATAGTGCACCACACAAGCAAGCAGTCAGACTTGTGCACTTGCACAACATGCATTATGCAAGTGATCGCTCAACTGAGCTGGGGAAACCGGTCGAGGCAGAAGTGGCATCGATTGGGCCGGGGCAACAGGTCGAGGTGAAAGTGGTGCATACTATGCGGGTCAACAGATTGAGGTGAAAATGGTGTCGACTAGGCCGAGGCGACCGATCTAGGAGAAAGTGATGTCAATTGGGTCGAGGCAGTCAGCCGAGGCAAAGTAATGTGTTGACTGGGCTGGGGCGGCTATTCGAGGCAAGAAGTGGTGTCGACCCGGCCGGGAAAGCCGATCAAGCTGAAAGTGATGTGACCAGACCGGGGTGGTCGGTCGAGGCAAACGTGAGACACCGACCGAGACGGGGCAGCTGGTCGAGGTAAGATGAGATACCAACCGGGATGGGTAGCTGGTCAAGGAAAAGTGAAGTATCGACTAGGGCTGGGACAGCCGGTCGAGGCAAAGTGAGATGTCAATCGGGTCGAGGCGGTCGGTCGAGGCAAAGTGATCGGTCGACTGGACTGGGGCTGCCGCTCTAACCCAAGTGGTCGTTTGACCGGGCTGGGGTGGCCAGTCGAGGAAAAGTGATATGTTGACTGGGTCGGGCGGCCGATCGAGGCAAAGTGACATGTCGACCAGGTCGGGGCTGCTCATCAGACCAAAGTACTATGTTGATCGGTTCGGGGCGGTTAGCTGAGGTAAAATTCAAATGCAAACACATTCCAAGCAAAAATGCAATGCAATCCAAAGGCAAAAAACACACTTGATAACGAACCATGCTTGTATTAACTTTCTCTCATAGGAACTTACGGTTTTACACTTCGATGTGCAGCATTGCCGCCTCCTGCTTTGGCAAGGCATGTGGGGGGTTTCTTCCCGGGGTCTTTGATCCACTGAAAATTTGATAGTATTTTAATGTCCATTTCATACCTGCTTTTGATGATATTGCACTTTAAAGAAATGTATTTTTCATGATTTCTTGCAGGTACAATGATTTTAGGCCTTTGGGGCAAAAGGAAGCGAAAATGAGCAAATTTGGAGCAAAATGGGGCAAAAGTACATTTTATTGAACTAGAGCTGAACGACACTGTCACCAGCACTAGACCGCGCCAATTTACAGAGACTTTGGACCAAAAGGCAGAAAATAGCACTAGAAGGCGGCCTATCCTACTCCGGAGCACACCCTATCCCGAATTCAAACTAGATTCAATGTATTTAGCTGGATTTTGGAGAGATGCTTGAAGAAACTCTTGGGAAATCAGTTATAACTGGATTTAAACTACTTTAGAGCCAAATTTAGAGAGGGGGAGAGAGTTTAAAGTGTGAGGGAGTGAAGAGTGAGTGTGTCTTTTCATTTTGTTTAGGAAATCTAAGGTTTGTGTCTTCTCTTCTAAGGAGTGTAGGAGAAGAGGGAAAGTGAGAGATTTCTTCTTCCTTAATTATCTAAAGAGAGAATTGTGTGTTATTGTGAAGAAAGAAGAGGAGTCAAAGGAATTCCTTGAGATTCGGTTGGGGAAGAGTTTGAGATAAGTAGTCATTTCTTTATTCTGTTTGTATGACATTGCTTTTTTTATATAAAATCCATGTTTTGTCATATTTTCCTCACTAGTCTTGAGTAGATTTCTTTGTCTTCCTCCTTTTCATGTGATGTGTTGATGTTGTGATATGGAAATGATGCGTCGATTTATTACGGAGAATTTGTGATGTCCTTTTCACTTTGAACTTCATTTACTTTTTGATCTGGCCAATTAAATTGTTAAATATTGTTGGAAAAAATATGTTCCGAAAGGATTATGAGTTCCATAACAAAAGTGAAGGTCACATTCAATGTCCATGAATGAGTGACATAGTTCATGGGGGTTGAGTGCAAATAAATAGGGAAATATACTTTGATGGGAGTAAAATTGGAGATTTTAGAGTGACAGGCTGAAATCCTCAATTTGGTCCTAAGGTTTGGAAACTAAAGCTAGAGTTAGCCATCAGGGGAAGGGAAGTGGGAGCTCTGGAGTGAGAGCCAGTATCCTCCTAGCCTAACCACGAATTTGGGGACTAAACTTAGGATTAGCTAATGTTCTTTATGCGCTTGGAAAAGGGTAAAGAATAAGAATGCTCCTATTTGGCACAATACATTTGCATCGTTGATTTATGTCACAAAAATCATCATATTATAATTGGAGAGGAGGAAGATTTTTTCTTACAAATGAACTTTATTATGAATTTAGTCTTGTGTTAGTTTAACTTGCTAGAAGGTTAGAACGTAGTTTCGTAGAATTAGTAACTACAACTGTTTGTCTACATTTTAAGAATTGTAATTACTTGCAATTGTGTTGTGGTTGGAGAAGTGATTTCTGTGATACACCATAAAATTAATTGCCTCTCTGTGGGATCGATATCCAGGACTCCACTAGAGCCCTGTATTACTTGAGTGATACGTATACTTGCGTTTAAATGTGTGATTCAATATAAAACTAAATCAATATATATATATATATATATTTGAGTTCATAAATTTTGGCAAATTAAAAATGTCGCACCAAGTTTTTGGCGCAGTTGCCAGGCAGGAAAGGTAACTGCTAAAATTAATTTTTTAGTATTTGAAATCTTATATTTGAATTACAAGTCATAATTGTGTGTGTTTGTTTATTGTTAGTGTGCTTATTGTGTTTGTATGTGTAGTATCAGATATATAGGTTTAGTGCCTTACGATTCTGAATTAAAGCGTACTATTAAAAAAATTCGGAAACAACAAAAACAATCTGAAAATCCTCACAAAATGGCGAACAACTTAAATAAACTAAATGAAAATACGCCAAGACCTTTAAGAGATTATGTTAATCCAAAAACAGATGAAATTCACTTAACTATCCAAAACCCTAATGTTGCTGCTAATTCATTTGAGCTTAAACCTGATATTATCCAAATGGTACAGAATAATCAATTTGGAGGAACACATAATGAAGATCCTAACTTACATCTCGCTAGTTTTCTAGAACTGTGTTCTACCTTTAAATATGATGGAGTGTCAAACGATGTTGTTAGGCTTAGACTTTTTCCTTTTTCATTAATGGATAAGACTAAGGCGTGGTTAAATTCGTTAGCACCTAGTTCTATCCGAACTTGGGGAGAACTTTCATAAAAGTTTCTATCAAAATATTTCCCTCCTTCAAAAACTGCTAAGTTGAGGAATGATATCATATCTTTTAGTCAGTTTGATGGAGAATCCATATATGAAGCCTGAGAAAGATTCAATGATCTTCTAAGAAAGTGTCTACATCATGCTTTACCAGACTGGTTAATAATTAAAACATTTTATAATGGATTAGTGGGATCTTTGAGATTGATCATCAATGCTGCTGCTAGAGGATCATTAATGTTAAAACCTTTTGATGAAGTATATTCGTTAATTGAAGAGATGGCTACTAATAATTTTCAATGGCCCTTTGGGCGGGTAAATCCTAAGAGAGTACCTAGTATTCATGATTTTGAAGCGATAACTATGATAGTCTCTCAAATTGTTGCACTTTCTAAGAAAATAGATCAATATGGAATGAATTATTCTCTAACACCCCCACTATTAGAAGAAAATTCATTAGGACAGATGATAGACTCTCAAACACCTTATGAAACCTTGAATGCCATAAATAAAAAAGTCAATAATCCTTATTCAAATTATTATAATCCTAGTTGGAAGAATCAACCAAACTTCAACTGGAATAATACTAATGATGTTGCTAACCCGCAATGGGAAACAATTTTATGAATTACGTTGGAAATCTGAATAACTAAGGAAATACCTATTATAGACCTTTTTATCCTCCTGGTTTTAATAGTAAGCCATAATTTAAGGAAAAAAATTTGTTTACTGAAGAAATGATTATGAATAGGGGTAATCAAATACAAGCTCAAAATGTTTCGATGAAGAACATTGAGAATCAATTGAGACATATTTTTACTGCGCTTAATAATAGACCTTCTGGAAATCTTCCTAGCAATGTTGAGATCAACCCAAAAGATCAAAACAAGGAGCAAATTAAGGCTATTCAATTAAGGAGTGGAAAAGAATTGGAAATAAGAGTACAAAAAGAAGTTGAAGTTGAAAGAGAGGAAGTGAACGTTGAGGAAGGTTCTAATAGGATATATCCAGACGAATATCGAATTGAACCAATGAAGATAATTGTTGGAAAAAAACCTCCTTTTCTTCAAAGACTAAAGAAACAGAACAGGGATAATAGATTTGCAAAGTTTTTTAGAAATTCTTAAGAAATTAACGATTAATATTCCCTTTGTTGAAGCAATAGAGTAGATCACTGATTATGCAAAGTTTATGAAAGATATTCTTAGAAAGAAAAGAAAGTTTAAAGACCACGTGACTGTTGCACTTAGCGGTGGGTGTAGTGCAATTATTCAGAAGAAGCTTCCTGGAAAACTTAAAAACCCTTGTAGTTTCACTATCCCGTGTGCTATGGTGAGAAATTTTTCGGAAGAGCTTTATGTGATATGGGAGCCAGTATTAGTCTTATGCTTTATCAACTTTCAAAAGATTAGGAATAGGAAAAATTTCACATACATCTGTGACTCTTCTGTTGGCTGATCGTTCTATCAATTATCCTAAAGGAGTTGTAGAAGAAGTATTAGTGAAAGTAGATAAATTTATCTTTCCTGTGGACTTTATTGTATTAGATATGAAGGAAGATAAAGAAATTTCAATTATTTTGGGAAGACCATTTCTTGCTATTGAGAGAGCTATGATTGATGTTCAAAAAGGAGAATTAACTATGGGAGTTAATGACAAGAGGTAACTTTCAATATTCTGAAATCTATGAAATACCCTTTAACTGAAAAATATGATGAGTACTTTCGAATGGAAATCTACGATTATTTGAGAGAAGATCATTTTAAAGAAGTAGTTAAAGAAAATTTGGAATGTGAGGATGAAAATAAAAGTGAAAGTAAAGATGATTTGGATGATACGACGAATGAATTTGTTCAGGAAAGATTTGAAAGATTGGGTACTATGGAAAATGAAGATAAAAGTTTAATTCCATCTATCATTAAACCTCATGAACTTGAGTTGAAAATTCTCCCTAATCATTTGAAGTATATGTTTTTAGGAGAATCATCTACCTTACCATTCATTGTATCTTCATATTTTAATGAATATCAAGAATAAAAATTACTGGACACCTTAAAAAGATACAAAAAAAGGCTTTCGGTTGGTCCATAGCAGATATTAAAAGAATCAGTCCTTCGATCTGTATGCACATAATTTTATTGAATGAACAACATAAACCTAGAGTTGATCCACAAAGGAGACTGAACCTAATAATGAAAGAAGTGGTTAAAAAAGAGATTTTAAAATGGCTATATGCTTGAATTATATATCTTATTCTTGATATTGTTTGGGTAAGCCCAATTCATTGTGTTCCTAAGAAAGGATGAGTGATTGTTGACGTAAATGAACGAAATGAAATTATACCGACAAGATAAGTCACTGGTTGGCAAATATGTATTGATTATAGAAAATTAAACGCCGCCAACAGAAAAGATCACTTCCCTTTACCTTTTTTAGACCAAATGCTATACATACTTGCTGAACACAAGTATTAATGATTTTTGGATGGATAAATCAGTTATCACCAAATACCTATTAATCTTAAGGATCAAGAGAAGACTGCATTTACTAGCCCTTATGGAACTTTTGCTTTTAGAAGAATGCCCTTTGGATTATGTAATGCGTCTGCAACATTTAAAAGATTTATGATGTCCATATTTAGCAAATTAATAGATGATGAAATCGAAGTGTTTATGGATGATTTCTCGGTATTTGGAGATTCATTTGATGCAGGCTTATGCAACTTAGAAGAAATTTTAAAGGCATGCGAAAGAACAAATTTAGTCCGAAACTGGGAAAAGTGTAAATTTATGGTTGCAGGAGGAATTGTGCTTGGGCATAAAATATCAAAATATGGCATGGAAGTAGATCCTCTAAAGATTCAAATTATATAAAAATTACCACCTCCTACAACTGTGAGAGGGGTAAGAAGTTTTTTGGGACATGTAGGATTTTACAGGTGATATATTAAACTTTTCAAAAATTACTAAGCCGTTATGCCGACTTTTGTAAAAAGATAGGAAGTTTAATCTTAAAGTTGAATGCTTAAAAGCTTTCAATCTATTAAAGGAAAAATTAATCGATGCCCCTATAATAGTTTCACATGACTGGGTGAAACCATTTGAATTAATGTGCGATGCTAGCGATTATGCTGTTGGAGTGGTTTTAGGGCAAAGACATGGGAAAATGTTTAAATTTATATACTACGCTAGTAAGATAGTTACTGATGCTCAAATTAATTACACCACTACAGAAAGAGAGTTATTAGCTATCATTTATGCCTTTGAAAAATTTAGATCTTACTTAATTGGAGCTAAATGTATAGTGCATACTGATCATTCTGCTATTAAATATTTAATGCAAAAAGGATGCTAAACCAAGACTGATTCGATGGATTCTTTTAATCCAATAATTCGATTTTAAGATCGTTAATAGAAAAGGGGTCGATAATCAAATAGCTGATCATTTATCAAAACTTGAACAACCTAATCTGGATGAATTTGAAAGGGAAATAATAGAAACTTTTTCTGATGAGCAATTATATAATATTACTGATGGAAATTTACCGTGGTATGCTGATATTGTAAACTACATCGTCAGTAATATTTTACTACCTGAACTAATAATGCAACATCGAAAAAAATTTAAACATGATGCTAAATTTTTTTTTGGGTTGATCCTTATCTGTATAAGCAATGTAAAGACCTTATTATTAGATGATGTGTGCCTTATGAAGAAATTGAAAGAATTATTCGAGAATGTCATAATTTTAAATTTAGAGGACATTTCAGAATTGATAGAACTACACATAATATTTTGTAATCTGGATTTTATTGGCCTACTATTTTCATAGATGTTTATAGATTTATAAAAACTTGTGATCGATGTCAGAGAATATGCAATATGTCCGAAGAAATGAAATGCGTCTTATTTTACTTTGGAAGTTGAAATTTTAAATGCTTGGGGATTAGATTTTATGGGACCATTTATACCTTCATTTGGAAGTATATATATATATATATATATATATATATATATATATATATATATATATATATATATATATATATATATAAGGAAGAATGCAGGGATCATTTGTTCTTCGGTGTGCCTTCTCTCAAGAGGTATGGATTCATGTTATAAGCGGGATTCGGGTAGATACTTTGCAATTAAGTTGGTTGGACCTATTGATGTGTTGGGGACCGGCATAAGGTGAATCTCCCGGTGGTTCCTTGTGTTGTGGCCTGGTTTATCTGGATGGGTAGAAATAAGGTTAGGTTTGAGGGGTGTTCTGTCCCTGCCTCCCTTGTTGCTGCTCTTTGCTTAACTTACCTTAAGAAACTTACTAAATATCACAAATTCACTGATATCTGTCAAGTAGGTTCTGAACTTTCCTCCCCCCTTTCTCTGGTTGCTGGGTGGTCCCCTCCCTCTTCCCATTGGTTCAAAGTTAATACCGATGGTAGCTTCAAAATTCAGCGAGGCTCGGGATTGGTGGCATCTTTAGAAATGGGGTGGGGCATTGCTTATTGTTCTTCTACTCTCCTGTTGAGGCCTGTGATGCTCTTGAGGCTGAAATGGTGGCCATCTTTTAGGCAATTAAAATTGCCAGAATCTGTGATGTGAGATTCCTAATGGTAGAATCGGATTCTTCTAATTGCATTAGCTTCCTGCAAGGGACCGAAGTTGCTCCATGGTACATTCGGAGATGGTTGAATAGAGTGAAGGGAGAGGTTGAGAGTATAAATGTAATTTTTTCATATATACCTAGGGAGGGTAATGCTCCTGCACACTGGCTTGCATCTCAGGGTTATTGTAAAAGGGAAATTTGAGTAGAAACTACACCTCCATCTTCCCTTGCAGTTTTGTTGCATCGTGATAGGATAGGTCTTCCTTTTGTAAGAACATAGTTGTATTGTTGATGATGGTGATTAATATACTTCTTGCCTGCTAGGCAAGTTTTTTGAATATATATATATATATATATACACTGATTGCTATTAATTTTGTATCAAAATGGATTGAGGCAATAGCTTTAGCTATGTGTGATGCTAAAGTGTTTCGAAATTTTTAATGAAAAATATTTTCACAAGATATGGAATGCCTAGAGTAATTATCACTGATGGAGGATCTCATTTTAAGACTAATCTGATTCAGAGATTGGTAGAAAAATATAATATTATGCATAGAATCTCTACAGCTTATCATCTTCAAACTAATGACTTAGCAGAGGTATCTAATCATGAAACTAAAAAAATTTTGGAAAAATTTATAAATCCTGAGAAATTAGATTGGTCTGCTAGATGAGATACTACTTTATAGGCATACAAAACTGCTTATAAAACTCCTATAGGAATGTCACCTTACAAATTAATCTTTGGAAAGACTTGTCACTTGCCAGTTGAATTAGAATATAACGCATATTAGGCGAAAAAGAAATTGAACTTTAATTTGAAAGGTGTTGGTGAGAAAAGACTGTTGCAATTGAATGAATTGGAAGAAATCAAAAATTAATCATATGATAATGATATAATATACAAGGAGAGAAGAAAAATATGGCATGATTGGAAGATTGTTAAAAAAAATTGAACCAAGAAAAAAAATTTTATTATACAATACAATATTGAAATTATTTCCTCGGAATCTAAAATCTAGATGAACATGACCTTTCACTGTTGTAAAAATCTATCAATTTGAAGCTGTGATTATCGAAGACCCTAAATCTGGAAGAATATTAAAAGTTAATGGACAAAGATTAAAACCATATTTTGAAGGCAATAGACCTAATTTTAAAGAGGTTTTACTGTTGGATCAACCTGAATAACTTGAAGTTATGTCGGGCTGACGATGTTAAACCAAGCACTTGCCACCCACAGTTATTGAGTGTTTGCTTGTTTGATCTGTTATTTGTGTTTTTTTGTTATTTAATTAAGTTCTACCATTCCTTAAATATCATTAACAACATCAAATAAATGAATCGAATCGAAGTTTTGAAAGAATTTGGACAAAACGAAGTTTAACAAAAATTGAACTAGAGCCAAACGGCGCTGTTATTCTAGCCAGACTGCAATGCTGTTCAGAAAACAGTTTTTCATCTTTAAATTCAAGTTTTGGCTGTTCTAGAAGACAATTCTTCCACTTGAACTCCCAAAAACCGCCCCTAGACGTAGAAACTACTAGAGGAACGAAAAGGAAGATCCCAAATCTCATCCAAATGGATTCCGACTCGATAGAAACTTCAAGATTTCAAGTTTTCAACCGTAGAAAGTTCGTCAGTTTCGAAGCGCAATGTCTATTCAACAAGAATATCTCAAAGATGAGGTTGATTAAAGAGCGAGGCTTTATGAATCGAGGTACAAATTCTCCTATTACTTGAATTGATGAAATCATTATTCAGAGACGTTGGGCAATGTTATGTTATACTACTACCGCCTAGTTGACCCGGTTGTGATGGAGTTTTATGCAAATCTTCATGGAATCAACCAAGGATCAGTCTATGTGCGAGGTAGGTTTGTCACATTTACTCCTGCAAAGATTAATGATTTATACATGATTGAGAATGTGTCGATCTGCCACTATTCAAACTTTGCCCCAACGAAGGACAACATGAATGATATATACAGATATTTGACGGATGGAAGTGATGAATGGGAGATAAGAGATAACATATATGTAAGTTTTTCGACCACACTGTTAAACATCGAAGCACTTACATTATTTTATATGTGAAAAATTTCTCCCAACTATGAAAATCAGTAAAGTAACTAAGGAGTGTGCTATTTGCAACTATTGTATTCAAATGGGGATGCCTATTAATGTTGGTTCTATAATTGTTAAATCTGTTTTAGGATTGATCGTTCATGGATCAAAGTATGGGCTTAGACATCCTTCCACCATATTTCTCCTCTACAGTCAATCACAAGTGTTATATGAGAATTGGGAAAGAGTACTTCTACCTTGGAAGCCTATAGACCCAACGGATGAACATAGTAACCAGGTAGTTGGTGATATGAATGACATGAGTATCATTGAGGATCAACCATCTCAGAGTTCGACACCTATTCTTCCTTACTTTCCTGAAAGTTCACATATCATCTTGAAGAAAATTAAGAAATTGGAGAAGGAAGTTCAACACCTGATGAATGCAATCAATAATCTATCTGACTTCTTTGATCATCTGGATTGGAGAATGAAGAAACACTTTGATCATTCTGGGTATCTCAAAGGAAGTTTGATACGTATGATGAAAAGTTTCATCCATTATACAATTTGTTTGTTCACATTCAATCAAATGGAGATTTAAGAGTTGATGATAGTTCTAAGGAAGAATGAAGACTTAATTATTGTATTTTTGTTTTTATGTATTTAAACTGATTGCTTTGCTTTGCTTGGATGTAATATTTGGACTTGCTTTCTTGTTTAGTTTTCAACGTTATTATGTTGTGGTTGTGAGCGGTGCTGAATTTTACAATTTTATGGCTTGACGATGTGTATCATTTAGTGTTATTTGTATGTGTTTGTAATTTGGATTTTATATATAAAAGTGACGTTTTTTGTTTTTTGTGTTTAAAAATATCATATGATGTAGCTTTAGTATGTTATTCAATGTTTAATTGGACTAATTAGACGTCAGAGTGGGCTTGAAAAGATCAAAATTGTAAAAGAAAGTTAGAAGCTGAGTTTTTGAACTGGCGCCGAACAATACTGTCACTAGCACCGGACTGCGCCAAAAGACAGAGAGTTTGGCCTTTAGAGCAGAAAATAGCGTCGAACGGCGCTTTCACCAGCGTTGGACCGCGCTCTACCAGAAAAAAGCCTTAAACCCTCAAATTTCACGATTTAACCCTGGGACCCGCCATTTTTGCCCAAACCATCGTGTTCTACCTCCAAGAAAGACCAATTTTCGCACCTAGGGCTCACTTGCATTTGGATTTGAAGCTCTTTCGTGACCGGAAAAGTTCGGATTTCATCTTCTCATGATAAGAGCTACACTTTAAACTAATTTTTTTTGATTTTCACCGTGAAAATCTCCTGCATCAGGAAGATTTGAATTTTGAGGGTTTTAGAGAAAATTTGGAGTTTTTCTATGGTATTGGAGTTCTTATCTATTTAAATTTACTTTGGAGTCTATTACATTGTAATTTTGAAATTGATTTGGATAAATTTGATATTTTTAGACAATTGACTCCAAGAATGGCTAAGGGGAAGAGAAAATTTGATTACGGTGAGATTAAATTTGTGAATTCAAGGCTTATTTTCGCTTCATTACATTTCTTAGCAATAAGAAGTGTATTCAAGAAAAAACCTTTGAATATCCTGGAGGTGTGATTGAAGAACTAATTGCAAATCGTCAATGAGAACTTTTTTGTTATTTTATTGTTGAAGTGATGCTGGGGATTGTGAGAGAATTTTATGCAAATTTATACTATTCTGAGAGCGAATTTATCCTTGTTAGAGGACAAATAGTTGAATTCACCCCTGCTCGTATCAATGCATTTTATCAGTTAAGAGAACCCTTTTTATGTAAATATGAAAATTTTTCTGTTACTAATGAAGCATTGGATATGATATGAACTATTTAACTAACAGAAAAGGGGAATGAAATATTAAAAAAAAAAGTTAATTTCCCTCTTTCTACATGGAATCCTGTATCGAAAGCCTGACATTATTTCAATTTTGCAAGACTTCTGCCTATCAGCCATCACAGCGAGGTTACTGTAGACGGAGATGTTCTGAATTACTGTATTCAGAACATGAAGAATATCAATATTGGGGCTATTATTCATAAGAGTATTTTGAAAAGTTCAAAAGGAGAGACTACAGGTGGACTAGGACATCCCAACCTGATTCATGCCTTGTGTATTCAGTCAGGTGTAGCAACTGAAGATAATGATGAGGTAGTCCATCCCCTGAAGCCCGTTAGTAAACTAAATCTGAAAACCTATGAAGCTCATGTAGGATGGAAATAGAGTAAGAAAGTTAATGAACCTTCTTCTAGTTATGAGAGACCGTCTACATCTAGGGAACCTACTCTGCATGATGTTATGGATCAGTTAGAAAAGTTGAACACCAGAGTAGAGGGACTAGAAATAAGGAATAAGATAAATGATGATTATCAAGTGCGATGGCGAGAATATGGGATAGCTTATCATGACGCACAGATGAGATTTTTTAGGGAAGACGCTAGTGTTGTATTTCCTACATACCTTGAGTACACTCCATACCAGCCTGATGAACCTGATGATGGTGAAGCTTCTGCAGATGATGATTGGTAGTTTATGTATTTTTATTTTCATTTTATTTTTTATTTATTGATGTATCTGTGATGTACCTGAGACTCTCTCTGATTTATATTTGTGATGTAATTTGTATTTGGTTGTGTTTGTAGCAACCTTTATTGTGATGAATGCGATGTGATAGTGGAGTTTGCATGTGTTTAGTCTGCTAGTTTAATTTGTGATAATAACAGTTGGATGTAAATGTTATGTGCTTAGTTGATGTTTTATGTTTTAAGATTTTAAACTTCTTCCCTTACAAATTTCTAACCCATATTTGTGTATAGAGATGCTCTTAATTATTTTAGGCCTATTGTTCTAATTTATGAAGAAGACCTGCCTAAACTTAAAGGTATGAAAAAGCCAACATATTGAGGTATGAGCTATATATGTTTATATCTTTTCTTTCTTCCCATGTTAATTGTATTTATATTCAAAAATTTAAGTTTGGGAGAGGGAAAGAATTAACTGTTAATTGTTCTCATTTAAAAGTATTTTCAAAATTATTAACATGATTTCCTGTGATAGGACTCAATTTCAGATAACTGCATTTTGATTTTATTTAAGTATTTTGTGAAATTGAATGAAAGTTTTTTTTAATGAAAAGTAATTTTGTAGGCTAAGATGTTTGGTATAAGAGAATAGGATTATATTCAACTAATCAAAGTAAAAAAACTGTATGTTTGGAGTATTAAGAATCCTAAAACTTTATGTGAAAGGAAAGTATTGAGACTCTATGATGAATCAATAATAAGCTAAAGAAATGCCTATAAGGTAAAGGATTATGGTAAGCTTCAAATTTAGGATGAAAAGGGTGAAGTTCAAAATTATTAAAGGTTATCCAGATACAGTAATCCTCACTTGCAAAAATAAAAAAACAAAAGTAAAAAGAAGAAAAAAAAAAGAAAGAAGAAAAGAGGAAAAAGAAAAGAAAAAAAAAGTGAGGAGAAGCTTGAGGAGATGCCTAATAAAAAATTGGCTTCACTTGGACCTACCTAAAGGAAAAAACTTAATTACTTTTCTGAACTGATATGTATGGATTAACATCTTTACTATTAGTGTTCTCATAAACTTCTTTTCATGTAATCCTTTTAAGTGCTTTCATAAGACAATCTACAAACATTTTTGAAATGAATATAAGGCTAGAACTCTTAGACTTCATTACTAGATATTCTTACATCTGCAGAATTTACTTGAATTATTCAAAGATCTTTCTGAAAATTTTACTATTGTACTTATCTAAGTCAAAATTATGGTATTCTAGAAGAAAGTTCATTGCAGTGGATCATTATTTTATGTATTAATTAAAATTACTTGAGGACAAGTAATAGTTAAGTTTGTGGGATCTTGATCCACTGAAAATTTAATTATTTTTTAATGTCCATTTCATACCTATTTTTGATGATATTGCACTTTAAAGAAAGGTATTTTTCAAGATTTCATGCAGGTGCAATGATTTTAGGCCTTTGGAGCAAAAGGAAGTGAAAAGGAGCAAATTTGGAGCAAAATGGGGCAAAAGTGCATTTTATTGAACTAGCGTTGAACGGCATTGTCACCAGCGCCGAACTGCACTAATTTACAGAGACTTTGGACCAAAAGGCGGAAAATAGCGGCTGGAGGGCGCCCTATCCTGCGTCGGACTGCGCCCTATCCTGCGTCGGACTGCGCCCTATCCTGCGCCGGACTGCGCCCTATCCCAAATTCAAACTAGATTCAATGTATTTGGTCAAATTTTGGAGGGATTCTTGAAGAAACTCTTGGCAAATTAGTTATGGCCGAAATTAAACTACTTTGGAGCCAAATTTAGAGAGGGGAGAGAGTTTAGAGTGTAAGGGATTGAAGAGTAAGTGTGTATTTTCATTTTGTTTAGGAAATCTAGGGTTTGTGTTCTCTTCTAAGGAGTGTAGGAGGAGAGGGAAAGTGAGAGATTTCTTCTTCCTTACTTATCTAAAAAGAGAATTGTGTGTTATTGGGAAGAAATAAGAGGATTCAAAGGAATTCCTTGAGATCCGCTTGGGAAAGAGTTTGAGATAAGTTATCTTTTTGTCACTCTGTTTGTATGACATTGCTTTTATATATATAATCTATGTTTTGCCATCTTTTCCTCATGAGTCTTGAGCAGATTTCTTTGTCTTCCTCCTATTCATGTGATGTGTTGATGTTGTGATATGGAAATGATGTGCCAATTTATTACGGAGAATTTGTGATGACCTTTTCACTTCAAACTTCATTTACTTTTTGATCTGGCCAATTAAATTGTTAAAACTTGTTGGGAAACATATGTTCTGAAAGGATTATGAGTTCCACAACAAAAGTGAAGGTCACAATCAATGTCCATGAATTAATGACGTAGTTCATGGGGGTTGAGTGCAAATAAATATGAAAATATACTTTGATGGGCGTAGAATTAGAGATTTTATAAAACTAAAGCGAGAGTGACAGGCTTAAATCCTTAATTTGGTCCTAGGGTTTGGAAACCAAAGTGAGAGTTAGCCTTCAGGGGAAGGGAAGTGGGAGCTTTGGAGTGAGAGCCAGTATCCTCCCAGCCTAACCGCAAATTTGGGGACTAAACTTAGGATTAGCTAATGTTCTTTATGCGCTTGGAAAAGGGTAAAGAATATGAATGCTCTTATTTGACAGAATACATTTGCATCACTGATCTGCGTCACAAAAATCATCATATTATAATTGGAGAGGAGAAAAATTCTTTCTTACAACTGAACTTGTTATAAATTTAGTCTTGTGCTAGTTTAACTTGCTAGAAGGTTAGAACGTAGTTTGGTAGAATTAGTAAATACAACTGTTTGTCTTTATTTTAAGAATTGTAATTACTTGCAATTGTGCTGTGATTCAAGAAGTGATTTCTGTGCTACACCATAAAATTAATTGCCTCCCTATGGGATCGATATCCAGGACTCCACTAGAGCCCTGCATTACTTGAGTGATATGTATACTTGCGTTTAATTGTGTGACTCAATAGAAAACTAAATTAATATATATATATATATATATATATATATATATATCTGAGTTCATAAATTTTGGCAAATTAAAAAAGTCGCACCAGTCTTTGTGGGTAAACTCTCCACGACGTTGTGAAATTGGCTAACTAGAAAACTTTTCCCACTTCACAACTCCTCAAGAATTTACAAAGTGAGCTAGCTACAAAATTTTTTTTCACTTTGTAAAACATAGCATCCTAACTTTTCCAAAGAAAGTTGGGGAAACCAAAGCGAGGGGAGAAAGGGATTCCAACCCATAGAGATTTGTGCTAATGTTTTTAACAAGAGGAAAATTCAACTCTATGAAGGGTTAGGTCATGCACAGACGTCCTACCTTAAGGCTTCCTCTTGAAAAGACAACGACCGATCACATAGGCGAGGCGATCGTACCAAATAACGGCGACAGGCACATCCACCTCATGTGGGTGACTGAACCCATGTGCATAGACTCAATTAACCTTATGGTTAGCTAGGAAGGAAAAGACGAAGGGTTCGAGGAGGTTATATAATCACGTTGATTGCTTATCGTCCCGTAAAGTCTGAGAAGCATCTCTCCTCGTAAAAGGAGAGGATGTCCAAGGTTTTCCACACTGTGGTACTGTCGCTGTCCATCGATAGTGCGACACTCCGGAGAGGCTTCTGAATGAAACAGAATGCAAGCTGACAAGGAAGATCTCAAACCCTGACGCTGCACCGACGGGGTTTTGAAAGTTTACGATAACAACATTGTTATTGGGACCTTTATCAACAAGAGAGGGAAAGCGATAGATGAAGGGCTTCAGTAGAAAGAGATGCACTGCGTGAGAGGGAGGCTAAGGCTAGCAGGATCTAGACACCGACATCGACAGGACTTCTCCGAAAAGGACTAAACGGTCGTGAGCTTGGGTGGGGGGAAAGGACAGCGCCACGAAAATTAGGGCACGTCAGGAGGTTTTGCCTATCGTGTAGGGAGTGCAAATAAGAGAACCCTGTGGATGGCCTCGGTTCACAGGAGAGGAGGAGGTGGAGTGTCCGCCAACGAGGAGCTTCGGCTGGCATCAAAGTTCAAATACGAGGAGGAAGTTAGGGCGAGCGCGGATAGGGCACGTGAAAGGAAAAATCAAGAGAGGAAGCCATGCTAAGACACATGCGATGGCTTTTTCCAGTGAGAAGTTTTAGTGAGGCATCAACGGTGAGGCCTCAGCGGCAAGAGCAGTGAGAGCAAGGGTGGTAGGGTTTCACGAAGGAGGGGGAGTTCGCGGTCGAAGGAGGATCGGGGGAGGAGGGAGGGGGCCGGGAAGAGAGAGTTCGCGTGGCTTTTAAAGCCTTTTTCTTTTTTTAATTTTTTTTCATTTTATAATTTAAATGCATTGATTTACGTGTTACCCACTCCTTTGCAAAACCATAGCAAAATAGGTGTGCTTACCGGGTAAAACCAACGTTCTGAACGAGCTCACACTGTTCGTTTCGTCATTCGGAGTCATCCAAAAAAATTGGTCAACGATCATGATAATTTAATTTTGATTCACACGTGACATGATGAATGATATTTGTCGACCCAATTGGAGTTTTTCGACAGGAAAAATGTCGACCAATCATTTCCTAAGCGATGATCAAAGTCTAGCAGCACATCTTGGCAGCAAGTTGCTCGACTCGTGCCGAAGGGTCTCAAATTTTTGTTGTCAGGGTGTGTATTGTGATGTATTTATGGGTCTCAATGAAATTCCTCTAACAGAGTCAGTAGAGAAGTCATACGGCTAGGTTTGAGGCCCCTAGCGAAGAAGGTTGATCTCACAAAAATGAGGTCAACAAATGCAACTCCAATAGGTGGGGTGTGTTGAATGATCAAATGAATCTGAAAGAATGTTTAAGTGAAGACACTCAAGACAAACTCGAGATCAAACTAATTTTGACATTTAGATTTTAGTTGGGTTTTCTCCTCGGGAAACCTAGGCTCAAAAGAATGATTTTAGTTGGAAATTTGGAACTCTCGTTGGGGATTAGCAAGTGCATTTTAATTTGTAGTTGTGAATTCAAACTACCATTCTTAGCATTAATTTTTAACAGGATATTTGTCAAATACTGGTCATTGACTCTTATGGGGATCTGAGGTACCCGATGAGAGGATTTGAATGTAATTTTTGAAGTTTTTGTTTTTTATTTTGATTGTTCATTCACTTTTTTTTAAAATTTTTAGTAATGAGTGTTTTTTTGTTTCTTTTAGATTTGGAGGGTGGAAAGCCATCAAAAATTTCTTGTTGACGAGTTGATAGTTTTGTGAATTGATTTTGTAAGAAGACTAGGTCAAGTAGGAAAACACAATGACTCACATCCAACTTGAGGGCTAGTAAATGAAAATGTGCACATTGAGAAGGAAAGACAGAGAATCACATCAAACACAATAGGTGAATGAAAGAATCAGTCTTAAGAAGGAAAGCACGGGAACTCACATCCAACTCAAGAGCTAATCGAGAGGATTTCTGCTACGTTAGGGAGGAAAGTACATGGACTCACTTCCAACCCGAGCAGTAGCTAAGGAATCAGATGTCTTGCTCTATTTAGCGGGGCCTTATATCATTCCTGAATGTTGTGTGATGAGAAAAGAAGTCGAAATTCTTGTTCCATTTAATGGGGTCTTATACTGATCCTGAATGTTGAGTGCTGACATAAGGAGTTAAATGTCTTTCTCTATTTAAGCGGGCCTTATATCGATCTCGAATGTTGAGTGTTGAGATAAAGACTTAGATGTCTTGCTCCATTTAAGGGGGTCTTATATCAATCCCGAATGTTGAGTGCTGAGATAAGGGTTCTTATGTCTTGCTCCATTTAAGGGGGACCCTATACTGATTCTAAATGATGAGTCTATGGATTTGTGGAATGCGGGAATTTGGAGCTTGTGGAGATTTGTTAGATTTATGGTAGTTTGTGGAAGTTGTGGAAAATTTGTGGAGTTGTAGAATTTTATGGAATTTATGGAAGTCATGGTATTTTGTGTAAAGTTTGTAGAATGGTGGAATAGTTAAAATTTGTAGAATTTTGAAAATTTTGGAATTGTAGAAATTTATGGAATTTGGGGGAACTTATGAAATTATGGAAATTTGGTTTATTAAGCTTGTAAAAATTGTGGAAAATATCTACAGGAAGGAATCATATCGAAAAGCAATGTCAGGGGACTCACATCTAATATAAGAGCTGATCAAAGAAATGTCTGTGTGAGAAGAGAAGCAGTTCCATATCAATAGAACCAGCCAAACCTCATCCACATGAGACAAAGTACAAAGAAGAGTGCAGCTCTATGTATATAGATTCAGCTAACATCTTCCAAACAAAAACCGATGGCTCAGAGTTTCTATGGAATGAAACCTTGGCCAGAGAAAAGAGCAATGTTAGCAGTAGCTTGAGAAGACTCAATCTAACTAGACTAAAGTTTGAATTTGATTTTTTTATTTTAATTTAATTTTTTTTATTTTCTTTCTTCTGTACCTATTTTCAGACAAGAATGGCATCGACGCTTCTATGAACGAGATCTTGTTTTTGAAACACCATGACACATGGTACTTCTTGAGATATCATCTGTTGACTAAGAGCATATGTGAAAACAACTTATTCTTTAAGGTACTATTAGAGTTATTTTCCTTCAAGTACACATAAAGATGTGTTATTTCAAAGGATATCTTGGCTCAAATGGTTGTAACTTTGCAGCTTCGTTGTAGTAGATGTTATTCCTTTAAAATCATTTTTACACAAACTGTCCATATTGTCTTGAGTAAAACTTTGACATTCTTGAATTGAAATTGGAGTTGAATTTTATGGCCATGAAAAGTATGACTTCAGGGTCAACTTTTATTAATTGCTGATAACATGACCTTTTTCTATAATCTCCTCTTTCTAGGTCTAAACAGATTTCAAAACCTTTACCCATGTGATTAAAATATTTTGTATTTCTCAAAGATATTTCTAAACCAGTTAATAGCTAACCAAAGAACACAAGATCACTTAACTTTTTCCTGAATATAATATCAGAAGACCCTTAAGTCTTAATAGATTTTTTCAAGTTTTATTAATTAGAGGAGAAGTTAAGACTTCAATTTTTGATTTATGCTTACCTCAAGCTTTTTCTCATGGGAACTTTTCTCACTTTAATTTTCCCTTCTCTTCTTCTTTATTTTTCAAGCATTTCATATAGTTTATGCACATCTTTTCTATTCTTTCCCCTCTTTTTTTACTGAGTATTACTATATCTGGTGGAGCACATTTTAAGGATTTTGAATGCCTAAACTCCCCTAAGTAATAATTCTCAAACATTTCTTAATATGAATTCTGAAATATTATATTTCATTCAAGGGTGAGGACCCAATCATTTACATAAAACTAAAAGGCTTACTATCTTTAGTCAATTACTCATATTGTAATCACACTATTTTATTTTGAAATTTATTTAGGACACGATCAGATTTCTTTAAAGTGGAGGACTTGGTTATTAAAGCATTCATTTCATTCTCCTCTTAAGGCATAATCTTTGTTAAAGCACCTTATCATGAGTAACTCCTTTCTTGATTTTCCTTCTGATAAGCTTCAAACGTTTGAACTAGTTTCTCTTCTTCCAAAATTTTCTTCTTCATTTGATGTGAAATTATATGTATAATCTGAGCAACAGAACATCTCTCCTTTTTTAGCGAGCTTTCAAACACTGAATGAAATATGGATAATAGCAAGGTCCTTCTCTTTTCCTTATTATTTTTTATTGTGGTGGAAGGGTTGGGATCAACTCACAATGATGCTGCATGATGTCGCTTTTCTCAAACTATGGCATTCAAATGATGAAAACTATTGTCTTTTAATAGGGAAGAGGTCTCAGTCTCACTTTCTTGTTGGTGACAATCTCTTTTCGAGTCTTGATGGTCTCCACAGTTTCTTTGCTTCAATGATCGGATTTATCTCCCTCATCTTCGTCCCCAAACTTTACCTCAGATGTGAGTTATGGAGGAGTCTTCACTCTCTCATTGAGTTGAAATAGAATGATCTTTAATTTTTATATCATTTGATGTCTTCTTCTCTTTTTTTATAGATATATTTAACAAACCCTAACTTAATTTACCTTAAATTATGACATTGTTTCCTCGATTCACATCTCCCTCATGACTCAATGCTCTCATGATTCAAATCGTTACCTTAAATAAAATAAATAACTTGTAGATCCTTACTTTAAAAGGCTTAGTTTGTTGCCCTATACTTAAGGCTTCCCCTCCAACTATAGATTGAATTAATTTAGTCTCTATTCTTCAGCTTGCATTTTCTCGTTAATATTTTCATTAAAAATTGATATTATATAATTAAAATTTTTCCTTAATATGTAAATAAAGTAAAATCTAACCTAAAATTATCTTAACATGTGCCATTTGCCTCCACTACACGCATCTGAACCTGCACACCAAACTTTTTCACATAGAAACACACATGCAGCTCACAAGCCTCTCCTTCCTTTGTACATAAAGAAAATACTGTGTACAAAGTTTAAATATAGTTTGTGTGTGAACTCAAATAATACGGCGTTATTTGTAAAGTGGTGGGACCTAGTTTCATGAATAAAAAAATGTGAAAAAAAGGTATTTTTTTGTTCGACCTGGCCCGAAGGCCGTCTATTGCATAAAAAATGAGTTGCATTATAGTGATATTTTGGTGGTAATTTGGTGGTATTCTGGTGGTATTCTAGTGTTATTTCGGTAGTATACTAGTGGTATTTTGTTGGTATTATGATGATATACTTGTGACATTCTAGTTGTATTATTTTAGTGATATTCTGGTAGCATTTTGGTTGTATTCAGGTGATATTTTGGTGGTACTCAGGTTGTATTATAGTGGTATCTTGGTGGTAATCTAGTGACATTCTGGTGGTATTCTTGTAGTATGTTTGTGATATTCTAGTTGTATTATGGTGGTATTTTTTGTAATATTCTAGTGATATTTTTGTTGTATTTTAGTGATATTTTGGTGGCATCTGGTTGTATTATGGTGGTGTTTTGGTGGTAATTTGGTGATATTCTTGTGGTATTTTGGCGATATTATATTAGTATTATTGTGGTATTATTGTGATATTTTGCCATTATACTAGTTATATTCTGGTGGTATACTTATGCTATTCTGTTGGTATATTTGTGGTATTCTCGTGGTATTATGGTGGTATACTTGTGGTATTTTGCTAGTATACTTGTGTTATTCAAGTTGTATACTAGTGGTATTCTAGTTGTATTTTAGTGGTATTCTTGTGATACTCTAATGATATTTTGGTGGTATTTTTGTGGTATTCTAATGGTATACTAGTGGTATTCTGATTGTATTCCTGTGATATTATAGTGATATACTTGTGGTATTCTGCTGGTATACCAGATACCACAAAAATATAACCAGAATGCGAACATAGAATAACATAAATACCACAAATATATCATCATAATACCCTCATAATACTATCAGAATATCACTACTATACTACCAGAATACTACCAAAATACCACAAAAATACCACTAGAATATCACCGGCATAATATAAGAATACCATCATAATAGAACCAAAATACAACTAATATATACTTGGAATACCATAAGTATTCCACCAGAATACCACATAATACCATCATAACATCATAATAATATCACTAGAATATTACCAAATTACAACCAAAATACCATATGTATAACATCATAATACTAGCTGAATACCACTAGTAAACTACTAAAATACCACTAAAATATCATAATAATACCACTAGAATATCACCAGAATAACACAAGAATACCAACAAAATACCACCAAAATACCACAATAATAGAACCAAAATATTATTAGAATATCACGAGAATATCGCCAAAATACAACCTAAATACCACTTGTATATAACCAAAGTATCACAAGTATATCGGCAGAATGCCACAATTATACAGTCATAATACCACTAAAATATGAATAGTATATTACCAGAATAACACAAATATACCAACAAAATACCACAAGAATACCACTAGTATACTACCATCAGAATACCACTAGAATATCACCAGAATATCACAAAAATACCACTAAAATATCACCAAAATGCCACCATAATACAACAAGAATACCACAAGTATATCATCATAATACAACCATAATACAACCAAGATATTGCAAGAATAGTACCTGAATATCACTAGAATACTACAAGAATGCCACCAAAATATCACAAAAACACCACCATAAAATAATTAGAATATCACCAGAATATCACAATAATATCACTAGAATACACCAAAATACCGCCCTAATACAACCATAATATCACAAGTATACGACTATAATACCACCAGAATACTATGAGAAAGCCATTAGTTTACTATCATCATACAATCAAAATACAAGCAGAATACTATAAGAATATCACAGGAACACCAAAATATCAACATAATGCAACTCATTTTTTTTTCAATGCAACAGGCGGTCTTTGGGTCGAGTCGCACGAAAACATAGATTTTTTCAATTTTTTTAATTCATGAAACCGGTCCCACCACCTTATAAATGAAGCAGTATTGTTAGAATATATGCATAAAACTACGACCACACGTAAAATTTTATCGTGCACATGACTCCTCGTGATATTTTTCCTTCTCCTTAACACAAAAACTTCTCAGACACAAGTTTGATCTCGGTAAGCTTGCGTACGATCTTCCTCTTCCCCTACCTTCTTTCTTCGCACACGTGATTAGGGTTGTCAAAAAAGTCTGTTGGTCGTGAACAGTTCGTGTTCGGCTCACCAGAGAGCTCGTGTTTGATTCATTTGCTAAACAAATAAGACGAACACGAACATTTTTTTTTTGTTTGGTTTCTAAATTGACCAAACATGAATAATCATGTGTTTGATTGTGTTCAAATCGTTATTGTTCGAAATATAAAACAATATAAAATAATTATATATAAAAAATTTATCATATTTTAAAAATAATTATATACTCTAAAAATTTATCATATTTAAAAGAATTAAATCCTATACAGTTTATCTAAAAAATTATTATCATTTTAACAATTCAAATAAAACAAACAATACAAACAAATTGAAAGATTTCAAACAATTCAAACAATTCGAATAATTCAAACAATTTGAACCATTCAAATATTTCAAGCATTTCAAACTAATTTCAAACAAATCAAATCAAACACGAACAATAGCTTCACGAATAATTTCAAACATGAGACTATTTCAAACACACTTAATTTCAAATGAACCAAACACGAACACGAGCTATGTTCGTTCGTGTTCAATTCGTTTACACTCCTACAAATGATGCACATAAGCCTCTCCTCTCCTCTATCTTCATTTTCTTCCTCTTCGTGCACAGAGGCGAGACATCATCTTCCCTCACACAGGACGCCCTCGACATCTTCTCCTGCACGCAGCAAAACCCTTCGCATGTTTGGTCTCCTTCTTCAACTTTGACATGTCGTCTTCCCTTCTCTCAAAAGATATTTGATTTACTCAGCTTCTTCTTCTTATTATTCTTTCCTCTCTATTTCACTCACGCACTCTCTCACTCTCTTTGTTTCTGCTTCATCTAATTAAAAAACATTGGAGGCACCCATCTATTAATTACAAATTTATCAATACGGGTATCCTTGAAGTTTCAAAAATTTCCTTATATTTATCTATTATTATTATTATTATTATTATTTATTATTATTATTAGAAATCCCTAGCCTGCATTATTTCACTATTATTTCCACCATTTCTATATGCTTTCTAAAAGTAACATGGCCCCTAAATTACAATGATATAAGTTATACTTATTTGGCTGCTCAAAATTTTTTTACAAAATTTTGGAGACTATATCTCCGTTTATCTTTGCCTAGTTAGCTTAGTTAGTGATCATCACCAAATAATGTCTTGTCACTTTTAGTAACTTGTTCTAGCCATGCCTTTATGCTTATAATATGTAATTTATTATTACTTTTCTCATCTCAAAAGTTGAAGGGTTATTTTATCTAATCGTTCATCTACTCCTAAGCTTTTGAAATGTTTGTATCCTTCCCAATTGGAACTATGTATATCTTTTCATAATCAAACCCAAGGAGTTCCATCATTCCCATTTTACCCAGAGTAATCAAAACAAGCATTACGAACCCCAATTCAATTTAACCATAAGTTTTGATTATGCCCGCTACATAAGAACATATTAGCTGATCGAGATTGTGAAAATTAAACTAGATATCGAACCAAAGGATAAAGATGCTCAAAATTCAATTATTCAATTGAGGTTGAACTAGCTGATATAAAATAATATTAAAGTTATTTTAATATAATTAAACAGAACTTTGATTGTAGAAGCAATTTTGAACTTAATTTGAACCATAAAATCAAATAAAGAAAATAAAATAATAATAATAATAAACCTCAT
The DNA here is from genome assembly GCA_022702705.1 of Papilionanthe hookeriana x Papilionanthe teres. NCBI lineage: Eukaryota > Viridiplantae > Streptophyta > Magnoliopsida > Asparagales > Orchidaceae > Papilionanthe > Papilionanthe hookeriana x Papilionanthe teres. The sequence continues at coordinate 1,490,063 of CM040421.1, forward strand.
AGATCCATTCATGATTGAATTAATCAGACTGGCAGCTTCAATTTAATTTTTAAATCCGCATAGCTCCCTACAAAGTCCCCTAAAGCGCGGGATACAAGGAGAGCACTGATTAACCCCCAGTTCCCAATTTGACATCACAGCTAAAAGGGTAAGAAAACAAATATTCAAGCTCTTGCTCCATTGCCTATAGAAGGGAATAACCCTATCTCAGTCATATGAACATGTTTATTTTTTTAAAATAAATGTATTTAAACAAACAGCAATAGCAAATATATCAACCTACTTATACATTATATCTGTGTGTAGCTTCAATAAAACAAATATATATATATAATACTGCTACTGCTACTACTAGCAAAATTATCTTTCAATATGAAAATTTCTATAGAAATTATCCATGAATATCACGTTTATTTATAGTGCATAAATATACTGAAATTGTTGTTTTTTAAGCCAAATGAAATTAAACATTATAGTTAATTTTTCATAGGCCTTTCATACGATCAGTCAAATTACATGAACTCGAAGTAAATGCACCACAGCCATCTCAAAATAACACCAAAATCCGTCGATACAACAAATTTTACTCAGCAAAAGAAATATATTATATCAAATGCAAGAAAGCTTAGCACTAACTACATCTCTTCCCTCAGATATTTAATAGCTTACCATCAAAGAAGAAATAGGTATTTAAAATAAGGCGTCAAAAACAAATACTAAGGCAAAATTTTGATATTATAAATAATTTTTAAAGAATTTAAAATAATTTTTTTAATAGCTACACAATTCTTCTTAAATTTAGGAAAGGAGCACTCACAGTCTCCTTTATTTCAGCATTTATTACTGATTACAGCTTAAAGAGCACTTGCAGTCTCTCCTTTATTTCAGCATAGGCTGAGCCCAACATAAAGAATGCCGAATGCAAAATTACCATTTAAATCACCATATAGTGGCTTCCTCTGCATTGAACACCAAACAACAGCAAGAAATAGCATCACAACTGCCAGCTTCAAAATCAAAGTTCACAAATTAAAATAAACATAAAAAAGGTGCACTTTCATTTTATTATACAGCAGGAGTATTAATTGTTTATTCGTGATAAAAACCAAACATGACAGAGGAGGTTGACTTGCTGGGACAGTATCACCCCGAGAGGGACAGTATCACCATCCGAGAGCACTGAAACCAGCTAACAATAATTACTGGGAACTTCCTGTTAAACGAGCAAATAAACTGTGATTACATTTTTCCAAAGATGCGAGTCTATGAGCAAAATGCTAGAATCACAGTGGGTAATGTTTGACAATACTAGATAGAAGGAAGAAAACTTTAGAATGATCAAATGGCACACATCGGGCAAAAATCCTACATTAAATTACTAACATAATTAATGATGAAGGCCTGAAAAAGGACGCTTTGTATTGAAACTATGCAAAGTACAAGTATTACCAGCAATTGTGACTTTATTTCTGACTTTAAAATACTGAAATAATTTGTATTTTTTTTTTTTTTTTTTTTTTTTTGTCTTTCAACATCAATGCATTTCAAGAACAAATCTCTTATAAACAATGAGATTGATCTTAGATCCTTTCTTTTCAAGCATTCAACAACAAATATAAATAAAAGGCCATATGCTAAGTCAATAGAACACAAAACTTAAGAAATTCATGAAAGGCATGACTTTTCTAAAGAAAGTTGAAAAAAATTCTACTAAAGCCATAAAATAATGCAGTTCAAGCAGATTAAATATACCAAAGCACTGGCATAGTATGCACCCAGAGCAAGATTGAGCGTGATCCATCTACTCAAATAAATAAATAAATAAATAAATAGCATAACGTTAACAATTGAGAAATTCACCTTTAGTTTTGTCCTCCCACCAGTAGAGAAACCTGAGATTAGCACCTTGTTTATCCACCTTATAGAGCTGCTTCACATGTTCAGCGACTTCAGTGCCAAAAACACCACCACAAAGAGCTCCAAAACCAGTAGCTAATATAAGACCTGCAGCACTTACTGTTAATATTTGTAATGATCGGATGATATTTTTCTGGAATAAATGCAGACACAAAATAAGAGCAGCCAGGCTACGCAGAAATTTGACTACCAACTCATTGAATTACTAATTTTAAACTTCACCGTCTTTGACTTCAGCTAAGCATGTTTCACCAATAACAGCATGTTAAACTCCAGAGACATTTTGGTCTAAAAATACGAAGTTTAAAGGATCAGCTAAAAAATATTTATATTCTTATGTCCACTATGTTATGTGGAATTACTTCACTCAAATCATAGAGTCTCGGATATTACATTAAGCTCTAACATATGTCAAATCCCATGTTATTTTGACAAAAAAAAAAGTTTTAATATATAGTGTAGAAAATAGGTTTGAAGAGGAATAATTCTCTTGATCCTTATTACTCACATGTAAGGTAAATAAACATAGGAAAAACAATCACTCTTAATTTACAAACTTATCAAATATACCTAACCTAAATTAAGAAGGGAAATAATTCTGAAATAAAAAATAAAATAATATAGAATAGAAAAAGAATAAACTAATCAAGAGTTTCCCAAATTGTCCAAATCAAACTTCTGAGATTTCCTCCAAGATTTTCTCAAATGAGAGAGAGAGAGAGAGATCTTCAAAGATTTCCACACTCCCACTCATGCTGGGTCATAGATGTTATAGAGACTAATCTTGGTACTAAACTATGAGAAGGTGCTTAAAAGAAGGTTATGGTGAAAATATCAATAACTTGTTAGTGTGTCGGAATGTAGCTTAGCTGTATAATTCCCCCATTAACCTTTTCAGAGATGGATGAAGTGTCTATCAACCTCACTATGCTTGGTTCTGCATGATGCACATGATTCTTGGCAATACTAATAGCTTTTCAAAACATCCATATAGGTCTATTGGATGTACATCCAAGTTTACTTAATAATTTATGAATCCAAATCTCTTCACAAATTCACAAGTGTCATATACTCTGATTCTGCATTGCTTCTAGAAATAACCATTTGCTTTTTAGATTTTCCCGTACATAGGAGCAGTAATATATGGTGAACATTCTATCAATGAGTTCCCTAGTTCAACTAGCATCCATGTAGACTTCCACCTCTCTGTTACGGGTTTTCTCAAAAATTAATCTATAATCAGGAGTCTTCTTGCTTCAAGTGCTCTATTTGAGTTATTCATGTGTTAGCTCACAATAGTGACAGAGTATGCAACATCTAACCTCATATGTGACAGATAAATGAGTTTTCCTACCAATCAATGATATCTTCCATCATGTACTGAGATGTTTTCTTCTCACCTCTTTGACTTTTGGTTGGGATCCATTACAGTATCAACATGCTTACATCCAATCATCCATTTCTCTTTTAGTAGATCTACGATTTATTTTCTTTATGATATAAACATGCCTTCCTTGGACCTTGCTACCTCCATAACTAGAAAAATATCTCATGGATCCTGGGTCATTGATTTCAAACTCCATATTAAGCACTTTTTCTATTTTGGGAATCTCTCACCAATAGAAATCATGTTATCCTTATATAATATAGGTGCAGCAATCTTATCATACCGAGTGTGTTTTAGATAAAAAAATATAATCAGCTTGACTTTGAAAATGCCATTAGATCTCATAGTAAACCTTTCAAACCAAACTCCTAGTGATTGCTTAAGCTCATGGAAAGACTTTCTTAGTCTACAAACTATGTGTTTGTTGGAATCCTTCTATAGTCCTGGTAATATCTCCAAATAAACTTCATCCCGATCCCCATTCAGGAAGATATTTTTATAGCAAATTGATGCAGTCATCATTCCTTACTAATTGCTACTGAAAAGTGAACTCTGATATTGTTAAGATTGATAATTGGTGTGATGATCTCCTAATAGTCGATCCTATAGGTTTGAGTAAAATATTTTGCAACAAGTTTAACTTTGAATCTCTTAATAATCCCATCAGCTTTGTATTTGAGGTTGAACACCTATTTGCGCCCAACCAACTTCTCATTCTGAGAGAGTTTAACAAAAATCCATATATAAATCTCCTCTTCAACTGTTTTCTGCATAATATCAAGGTTAAAAACAAAAGCTTTGTAGGATGAGGATACATAACTACATGCTCCTGAATTGAATATATCTAATGTAGCTCTCCTTATCACCAGCCTCAAAAGAGAAAGGGCATAACTCATGAGTACTAGACTCATCCCTTCCAAAATTTCATGTGAATGTGGACTTGGATTTTAGTTTGATCAGTTCTATCCTTGCAAGTTGTCTTCCACCTGCTCAAGATTTTTTATCCTTATGAACACACAAAATTCTTTGTTCTAGACTTCAAGTTGAGTTAGTTGGGCATCTTCAACTAGGATAGAAGAGCTAGGTAGAGTTGGTGATGAGGTGGTGTAGGTGTCATCAATTGAATGCGAAAATTGATGTTCTTTTGCACTCTCCTCCTGAATATCAAATATGGAGTGTTAAGATTGACTTTAAAAAAAATAACATCCATGAAATTGTAGTATTTTCTAGTAACAAGTGAAAGAAGGATACACACTTAAAGATTTTGAGTGGGATGGTAGAAGAGAGAGCTCTGATTTGAGGATAAGTAACCATCAAAAAATGAAGATGTATTTTGAAGTTAAGTTACCGACAAGCATTCAATTGATAAGGTATGTCGCAATAAGAGCTTTCTCCAAAAAGTATTTAGGAATTTGATGGGACGTCATAATTGAGAGGGATATCTCAAGAAGTCTAGTCTCTCTTGGGTACAAGAACTTACATGGATGATTCTATTTTTTGAAAGATATGACCAAATGAAGTTGAAATATTCTTTTGCATTATTAGTTTTAAGAATCTGAATTTTGCATTGGATATGAGTTTAAATCATGTCATGGAAGATTTGGAAGATTTGGTTATTTTATATTTCTCCTTTATTATGAATACTCAACTGATTCTAATGTGATCGTCAATAAATAAGACAAATCATTTGAACTTACTCAAAGTTGTCACCTTTGAAGGTCACCAAATATCATGATGGATAATGTCAAAAAGTTTCGAGGGTTTGTACTAGATCAAATGATAACTATTTATAGTGTGTTTGACAAATTAATACATCTCATATTGATAGAAACTAGATTTTTCTATTGGTAAATAAATAAAGAATACAACTTAGCAACATAATTGAAATTGAAATGATTGAGGTGACAATGTTATAAGACCTGATTTTTGATAGATATGAACTCAATAAAAAATGGAGGTGAGAACATTTGAGTGTTTAGAGAGAGAATTTTCTTGAGCAGAAGCTTTTGATGCATTTCAGCATTACTAATCACCTTCTGTAACTCAACCTAAAATTTACAAAAGTTAGCAAGTAATTTAGTTATACATTTCATATCATGATTAAGATTATTAATTGAAATCAAATTACAGTCAAACTGCGAAACATATAAAATAGATGAAAGTGTAATATTCTAAGAGAGTTCCATATCTCCTTTCCCAATAATGTTTGAATGTGATCCGTCTGCAAGTCTTACAAATCCATATGTAGAAGCTTATTGATAGTTGACTAGATCATTGATGTCTCCGATCATATGATAAGAGGTTCCTGAATCTAAGATCTATGTTCAAAATCTCTCATTACTAGCAAAATGAGAATAATATATTACCCAGGTGTGCGAAGAGGTTGGTTTGCTCCTCTGAATTACCTCCAAAAGATTTTTCAATACTTCAAGCTAATACTTGGTTACCAACCCTTCAGATGTGGTAGCAGCATTAAACTTTTTTTTTTTATCTTTCCCTCCGTGTTCAGGTTTCCACTCTGCAGGATTTTATAAAGTTTGCAACATTTGTCCTTGATATGCCAAATCTTCTCGCAATAGTACTTGTGAGACGATTCTTCTAGTGCTTTGAGTCATTGGAGGAGTTATGAGTGTAAAAGACCGAGCTCTCAATACTTGGTGAAGTCCCATTTCAAGTCAACATCAGCTTCTTTCTAATGTCTTCTCTCCTGACTTCAATAACTGCTTCACAAGTAGATGGAAGGGCGAGCTTTTTTCCCATGACCCTCCCTCTCACCTCTTCCAATTATCGAGTTAGTCCTACTAAAAATTTGATGGTTCTCTTTGTCTCGATTTAAACATTAAATCATGTGAAAAGTTCCACAGGTGTCTTAAACATATCTAATTGTAACCAATACGTTGTCAGGTGTTAAAATATTGGGTGACACTTGGTTCTCTCTGACGAAGGTCATGAAGCTTGGTTTCGATCTAAAACAACTCTACAGTGTTTTCAGTGTCGGAATATGTTTCTCTTGCTGCCTCTCACTTCGGTGGTCATTGAGTTGACAGCCAAGACATAATCTTATGATTTCAATTCTTCCATGTGTAATGATTGGGGTCAATTATCTTAGGAACTGTCTTCCTCTGTGAGATATTCCTCTTTCCATTTAACACAAATGTACATAAACATAGATTGAGACCATTAAAGGTAGTTTGGTCATTGAATTTATGATTTGTTATAAAGTTAGAGAGTTCAAGAGTCTGAACAGAATCCCTAATCTCTGATTCAGAATTAACCTCCAGAGTAGAACTTGACATCTTCATCCCATACTTGGTCATCAACCCTAAGCATATTTAGGGCAACTTTTAGTTATTGGAATGAAACTTTTTGTTGTTGCTGCTTCCGTTATTATTGCTCTTGCTGTAGGAGGATTCTGCCAGAGGGGACCTACAAGAAAGAGCCTGGAAGGTAGAAATCTGAATGCTGAAGAAAAGATGAGGGCCTGCAGGGAAGGTATTTTTGCGGTTGCAAGAAGGAATTCCAGCTGCAGGAGTTCTGGAAAAGGAGTTTCTGTAGGAGGAATTCTGGCAGAGGAGTTTCCAGTTGCAAGAGTTATGGCATAGGAGTTTCCAGAGAAGAGGGCTAGGGTAAGATCTAAAGCTCTGATACCATGTAAAAAACAGGTTTAGAAAGGAATAATTCTCTTGATCCTTATTATTCACATGTAGGATATATATATATATATATATATATATATATATATATATATCTCGTAATTTACAAATTTACCAAATATAAATAAAAGATAAAACAACATAGAATAGAAAAGGAATTAACTAATCAATAGTTCCCCAAGTTGTCACAATAAAATCTTATAGGATCTTTCAAATTTTCTCCAAAACACACACACAAGAGAGAGAGAGAGAGAGAGAGAGAGAGAGATGTGGAGCCTCAGGACTAACGAAGTTGTCACAATAAAATCTTATAGGATCTTTCAAATTTTATTTCTTTCTTTCCTTTTCTGCAGTCTTTCATTTCTCTAATTTTCCAATAAATTCATTTCCTCAAGGAACCTTTATTAAGTTTTTTAGAATTCATTTTTCGTGTATTTTATATCGGGACAGCCGCCAACATCACTTGTTCTTCTTGAGGGTTGTATTTTAGGATTCCAAGAGGTTCTTCGATTGTATCATTATCTTCCAGTGGTGATTATCTTCCTTGCCCCTTCCGCATATGTACCATGTCGCTCTCGATCTCCCTCCATTGTTGCAACTGCCCCCGAATAGTGCATATTTGCTGTTTCACTAGTTTACCAATTCCAACCGTCTGTCCTCATTGTTATAGCTTTGAACAATCCTCCTATTGCTGCCCGGCAGTCCCCCGCATCTCTCGTCGCTGCTGTCGCCATTCCCTCTCCGCTACCACGCCCTATTGCTGCCATCACTATTCCACCCATACCAGACCCTCCACCTCCTCTCAACCTTCTGCCACGCTACAGTAGCCCCGCGGACCCTCCTCCACCTCCTCTCAGTATTTTGCCACGCTACCACAGCCCCCTTACTCGGTTTCCTTGTTGTTCTACCACTGTTCAACCATCCCATATCATCATCACAACCCATCATATTCTCCTTTTGTTGCCACCCCACCAACGCACTCTTTAACCACCCAATACTACCACTTAGGAGGTCCAAACCTGTATCGATTACCACTACAATCCACTGGTCAAGACCTAGTTAAGGTTTGTGTTGTCAATTATTACAATTTCAATTTTCGATGAGTCGGTTGTAATTTCATTTATGAATTTGTTTTCCTGTTTTTGTTTGGGTTAACTCTATTATCAAAATTAGGTAAACCCAAGTCCTATCCTAGGGTGGCCAAAATCCACCCGTATGTAACCCCACCTCCACATAACTTTGCTAATTTTTCATATCAGCCACCCAAAATTTTATTTCTCACCCTACACCTTCCCTATACACCCTCCTCCACCTACCTAAAACCAAACCTAAACTCCAACTACGCCACCGAAGAGACAATTGCTGCAGACCTGATCGGGAGGAAGCCACAATACCATTTATGAGAAATCCACAAAGAGATTTCCGGGAACCTTTTATGGAGGACGTGCGGCGGAATATCCTCCAACTACGACAAAGGCTTGCTGCTTTCGAGAGGAAATAATCCAGAAGGGTTACTCGTAGCCACAACAATAACTTACCAAATTGAAAGAATACAATGGATCCCTCTTCTACTAGGCCGATTTCAAAGATGAAGAACCACTACCCCGAATTCTTAATATGAAATATTAGAGAATTCAAGATTTTGAAGTAAAAGTGAATTTGTCATATTTTGATGGCCATATGATCCAGATGAGTTCATCAGGTAGTTTTAGATAGTTGAAAGTGGCTTTGAGTACCAGGATGTCCAGCCTGACGGAATAATGAAGCTAGCCACCGACAAATTAAAGATGAGTGTTGTTTTGGTGAAAAAAATTGGAGCACTTATGTCAATGTGAGAGAAAGGACAAGATTATTACCTAATCCAAAATGAAATTAAAGATACGACACCATCACCTACTAGTTCATTATTGACCGCATGTTCAGATCCTAACTTCAAAGGTGGAGAGGCAACCTTACCGGATGACCGCCACAGCTTACAGACAGAGTTCAACCCCAAGATAGAAAAGCAAGAGTATGCCCAAGGGAACATCCAAGCATTTGCTTGAGGAGAAACTAGTTCAGAGTGGAGTAGAGGTGGAACCAATTAGCATGCCCAAATTCTTCCTTCTAAGAAATAATTCAAATGTCACGAATTTGAGCATATTGAATAAGGTTGTACAACTAGGAGAATAATCTATTTCACTTAGCAGGGCGCTGTTGAAGACATAGTAAAATAGATGACAGAAGAAAGGATGAAGACATTAGAAATGAGCCTCAACTTCGAGCAAACAAGAAAGAGACACTAGCAATTCACGATGAGCCCAGGAGACGTAATCCAGCTAGATTAGTCAAGGTTATTCTAGAAAATAGTGATTCTGAGATAAGGGGCTTTTTTGCAAAGTATGATGCTATGATGCCATGAACTATCTTTTTGCAGGCGTTGAGAGGGACATCAGTAGGGCCGGTATTAGATATCCAAGACTGTCATGAGTTTGACAAACCGATAACACACACCCCAGATAATAAATTTCAAAAATTTCAGATACATAGTCAACCTCCTGAGTTGACATTACTAAGGGAGGTCCAATATGTCAAAGAAGCAAAGTTATTTAGCTACTTCTGAAAGGCCATGTAGATTCATTTGAGTGTTATATTCAGTTCAACAGTGTATCGACCAACAGCTGATCAGGCTAGATGGATGAACCACAACATTGAAAATCGCCTTTGGATTTTAGGGGAAAGAAAATCCTACAGTGGGATCAATATGTTTTAAATAAGAAAAAGAGTTCTCTCATGAGTGGTCACACTTCAATGTGGTCCAGCCTGCTACATATTTTAATCCAGAGTTAGTTCCTACAGACGAATTTGTTATTGAATGCGCTCTGTCGAGTACGAATTGAAGAGGCAAATTACATATTTAATGTCTCAAGTGTTATATTGTAGAAATATACACCAATATGCAGCTCCAGCTCAAGTCGTGCCAAAATAGGATGAATATTTATTCTATCATTTGAAATGATGACTACAAGATTAATTTGCCAAGGGACATCTTTATCACCTTCAACCTAGCATACTTGATGACATACCACGAGGAAACAGAGGCTTCGAGGATGAGGTCAAAGCTCCCAACTGAGGAAGACTGACATAGAGCCTTAAGCCTACGAAAACTGCAGAAAATGTGGAATCGCGGATTGCGATTTTGTTCGCAATTGCAATAGGAATGATCCAAAGTTGGGCTTTATTTCTTTTCCTTTTTCGTTCCTTCTTCTCTTTCGTGTTTTCTTGCTTATTTCCCTATTTTCCAATTAGGTTATTTCCTTAAGGGACACTTATATAGATTTGTATAAGATTTTGGAATTCATTTTTTTATTTTTACTTATTTATTTTTTTTTTGTTTTGTATCGGGACAGTCGTCAGCGTCTCTTCTTCCCATCGAGGCCTGTATCCTATGATTTTGGGTAGTGCTTTGGTCGTATCTTGGTCTCCAGTTGATGATTATCTTTCCTATCTCCTTCTGCATCCGCCCCACGTCAACTCTCGGACACCACCCTATCCTTGTTGTCACCGCCATGGACAACCGTCCTCTTGCTGTCCGACAATCCCTCGCATCCTCCGTCGATGTCACCGACATTCCCTCTCTACTACTGTTGCGATTCTAGTCCTCCCTAATACTTTCATCAGTGTTCCAACCATCCCAGACCATCCACCTCCTCTCAATCTTTTGACTTGCTACAGCAACCCCACTACTTTGTTGCCTTTATGCGCTACTGCTCAATCTGTCCTACATCATCATCAAAACCCATCAGATTTCCCTATTGTTTTCACCCCACTATCCCTTCTACCAGCCTTTACTACCTCTTAAGAGGCCCCTGTCGATCACGACCACCAACCCCGGATATTGCCTTAACTAAGATTTGTGTTGCCAATTTTTGCAATTTCAATTTTCCGGGAGTTGATTGTAATTTTCTATTTGAAGTCAACAATAATAATTATTTTTCTATTGTTGTCTGGGTTAACTATGTTATCATTTGATATCAAAGCCAGGTTAATCCTAGTCCCATTCTAGGTTGCTAAAAATCACTCATATTTCACCCCACACCCACAAAAAAAATTCTTCCCTTTGTTGATTTTTCAACAGAACATCCAAAAATTTTTTTCCCACCTTACATCATTCATATACACTTTCTTCCACCAAAACCAACCACAACCCCAACCATGCCACCGAAGAGACAATTGTCGGATACCCGATCGGGCGGAAATGCCACAATATTGTTTATAGGAAATCCACAAAGAGATGTATGGGAACCTTCTATAGAGCATTTGCGGCGATAAATCTTCTAACTGCAAGAGAGGTTTACCACCTTCGAGAGGAGTCAATCCGAAAGGATCGCTCATAACCACAACAGTGACTTGCCAGATCGAAAGCATACAGTGGATCTTTTCCACCATGTCAATTTCATAGATGAAAACCACTGCAACGAAGACTTGGGATGAAATATTAGAGAATCCATAATTATGAAATAAAAGTGAATTTGCCATATTTTGATGGCCATGTAGATCCGAACGAGTTCATCAAGTGGCTCTGGAAAGTTGAACATGTCTTTGAGTACTAGAACGTCTTGTCGGACATAATAGTGAAACTAGCCCCCAGTAAGTTAAAGAAAAAGTGTGTTGCTTTGGTGGAAAATTTTGAAGCACTTACGCCGACATGAGAAAAAACACAAAATCACTACTTTGTCCAAAATGAAACAAAAGAAGCAATGCCATTACCTAACAATTCATTATTGACAGGATGTTCAGACTCTAGCTTAAAAAAAGGAGAGGCAACATTGTTGAATGACTGCCATACCTTACAGACAAAGTTCAATCCCAAGATCAAGCAACAAGAGTACGCTAAAGAGAACATTCAAGCCGCCGCACAAGGAGAAAATGTGTGGAGAAGTGAAGCCAACCAGCATTCCCAACTCCATCCCAGCAAAAAAAAAATGTTTCGAGCGTCATGAATTTGGGCATATTTAATCAGATTGTACAACTAGTGAAATGTTCTATTTTAATGAGTAAAAGAGCAGCTGAAGAATTAGAAAGTAACACAAACAATGATGAAGACGTCAAAGATAAGCATCAACTTGAAGCCAACAAGGAAGAACTGCTGATGATTCAGTATGAGCCCACGAGAGAATTCAATTAGATTAGTGGAGGATATTCTGAAAGATAGTGAGTTTGAGATAATAGACGTTCATCTAAACTATGAAATTGTGATGCCACGAACTACTTTTTGTAGACATTCAGAGGGGCATCAATAGGATTGATATTTGATGTCCAAGACAGTCATGGCTTTGAGGAACCAAACTCCAGACACAAGCAACAACAACAACAACAACAACAACAACAAAGCCTTAATCCCACTAAGTGGGGTCGGCTACATGAATCCTTTTTCTCCATTGCGTCCGATTTAGTGTCAAATTTTCGTTCAATTCTAATAAATTAAGATCATTTTTTATGCAATAAGCCCAAGTTTTCCTAGGTACGCCTCTCGCCTTTCTTAACATAAGTTGTATTTAAAACATCTACTCTCCTAATCGGATCATCAATGTGGTCGACGTTTAATGTGACCAAACCATCTAAGGCGACTCTCTCTAATTTTATCCGTCATCGGTGCAACTCCAACCCTTTTACGGATATATTCATTTCGCATTTTGTCTCTAAGAGTAAAGCCACTCATCCACCTAATCATTCTCATCTCGGCAACACTTAACTTAACATTATGCTTCTCTTTTAAAGACCAACATTCGGCACCATAGAGCATTGAAGGTCTCACCACCATCTTGTAAAATTTTCCTTTCGATCTAAGCGATACTTTTCTATCACACAATAGGCCGGACGCATTCCTCCACTTCAACCAACCAACACTGAATTCTACTATTCACATTCCCATCTATATCACCATCGCTTTGAACAATGGACCCGAGATATCTAAATCGTTCACACCTTTTAATAATTTGATCACCCAAAGTTACACTACTCGTCACTAGACCTACTATTACTAAAATTACATTCCATGTATTCGGTTTTAGTTCTACTCAAACGAAGACCTTTAGACTCCAATGTAGACCTCCATAATTCAAGTTTTTCTGGACTTTTTCTCTTGTCTTATCCACAAGGAGGATATCATCGGCAAAAAGCATACACCAAGGTACATCCTCTTGTAAATGCCCGAGTAAGACCATCCATAAATAAAGCAAAAGATATGGGCTTAAAGCCGATCCTTGATGTAAACCAACAGAAATAGTAAAATACTTGGTCAATCCTCCTTCAGTTCGAACACATGTAACAGCTCTAGCATACATATCTTTAATGACTGATAAAAAAAATTTATTGAGAGAGATATAGCCAGACACAAGCAACCACTGATAAAAAAAATTTAAATTTTTTTAGATATATAGCCTATCACTAAATAAAATCTATTGAGAAAGATCCAACATGTTAGAGATGAGAAGCTTTGAGCTATTTCTGGAAGGCCATATGGAGTCATTTGTGTGTTAAATTCAATTCAGTAGTGTATCCACCAACAGCTGATCAGTAGAATGGATGAACCACAGCGTCAAAAACCACCTTTCAGGATATTTGGTGGAAAAAACAACAGAGTTTAGTCTAAAGTTAGTTCCTCCTGATGAATTTATCGAATGCTTGCCGAATTAAAGAGGCAAATTACAAATTTAATGACTTAAGCCTTATTATAAATATTTATGCCTATATGTAACTCCACCTCAGATTGTGCAAAGACGGATATTTATTTTATCAAAATGTTCTTTTGAATGACAATGCCTACAAGATTGATTTACCTAGAGATTAAAACATCTTTGTCACCTTCAACGTAGCAGACTTGCGCCATACACGAGGAAGTAGAAGCTTCAATAGATGAGGTCGAAGCTTCTCCAACCATGGGAGATTGATGTGGAGCCTCAGGATTTGCATAAACCAAGAAAACCAAAGAAATTGCGGAACCGTGGATCGCGATTCTACTCGCAATCGCAGCAAAAATTATCTGAAACCAGGCTAATGTCTTTTCCTTTTTCTTTGTTTCTTTTATTTTCTATTTTCTTTCCTATTTCCTATTTCCTATTTTCCTATTTTCCAATTAAGATATTTTCTCAGTGGACCTTTATATAGGCTATATTAGAGTTTTGGAATTCAATTTTTTCGTGTATTTTGTATCGGGACAACCGCAAGCATCTCCTCTTCCCTTCAAGGGTTGTATCTTAGGATTTCAAGTGTATTTCAATTGTATCTTGGTCTCGAGGTGGTGATTTATCTTCCCTATCCCTTCCGCATCCACCACACATCACTCTCCGTTGCACTCCATTGCTGCAGCCTCCCCTGAGCATTGCCTTTTGGTTAGTTTCACAACACTTTTCAATTCCAACTGCATCTCCTCACTGTCACCGCCCCAAATAGTCGTCCTCTTGTTGTCCAACAGTCCCCCCACATCCCCTATCGCTGTCTGCATCATTCCCTCTTTGCCACCACTGCGATTCCAACCCTCCTTATTGCTACCATCATTGTTGCAGCCAATTTAGCACCCTCCATCTCCTCTTAGCATTCTACCTAGTTACTGTATTGCTTTGTTGTGCTATCGCTGCCCAACCATCCTACATATCGCTGCCCAACCATCCTACATCGCCGACACAACCCAGCAGATTCCCTTTTCGCTACCACCCCACTATCCCACTCTCTAAGCACCCTTCGCTACCCAAACATTCATCCATCACCACCACACCCTCAGATCTAGTCCCAACTAGGGTTTGTGTTGTCAATTGTTGTAATTTCAGTTTTATTTGAGTCGGGTCTAATTTTCTATTTGAAATCAGCAATAATAATTATTTACCAATTGTTGTTTGGGTTAAATCAGGCATTAGAAACAGCCGGATCTAGATTGTTAATCAAGATTCAATTTACATATGCACACAAATGAGAAAAAATTCACGGTTGAAGCAAATGTGTTAGACAACAGAAGCAAGAATTAAAAAAAATAAAAATAAATAAAAAATAAAAAAATAAAAAACTTTATTGTTCATGTTCTATCAATATAGTAATACCAATCATTTTACATTACCATCACAGACATGGATTATAATGTTAAGCAACGGGTATCTATTCTTAGAAATAAGCTAAAAGTGAAACAGCTGGGAAATTCACTGTTCAAGTAGCTCATCATAGAATGGGAATACTGCTTCCCAGCTTTATTTGGCCATCAACTAATGCAAGATTTCAGTATCTAGATGAACCAAAATATATAGTTTCAACAATGCACATGCATCATGAAAGCTAGCTGTCTCATATTTATATTATCCCCAAAATCATCATTGGTCAAGTTTCATGAGGATCTCCAGGCTTCTGGCTGCCAAAAGAAACAAAACTTTTTGTATCGCATCAACATGGGGTTTATTTTATTACGTACATCTCACTCAACATTTTGACATTTTAATGGTGTCAACAGTTGTACGGATTAAAATAAGCCTCTAGGGTCCTTAGTGACAATAGTTGAACAAAAGTTCTGTTTAAGTACAAAAAACAGTATGATCGAATGGAATATACCTTATGCACACGCATGACCAACTTCAATCATGTTGTCCAAAGGTAAGATTCCTAGAAAAGCTATGGTCATAGTATGAATTGAGACATTATGATTTAATTTACCATGAAATAATTAGTTAAGGTGCCAAAAGCATCAATAATCTATAGGATTTCCAGAAATTATTTTAGTCGGTTTAAAATAAAAATTCTCCATCTGTTGAAAGTGAAAAGCCCTTAAACAATACAGAGGGAAAGAGTTTTAGCCTTTTATAATCTAGAAGTACAAGAATTAGAACAATATCATAAAACTTAATCAGAACAAAGAAAAGCAAATTGCCAAATGTTTTACTATGACATCATCACTTATTTTTATTTTGAAATGCATAAAGCTCTTTTATGATCTATAAATGGAGGAGAAAAAACATCATAGAAATGATTCATGAGCAACTGGAAGGGGTAATACCATGTGGACTCTTAGAATATTTGAAGGAAATGCCACCTAAATGTAGCGCACCAATAAGTGCCCCAGCAACAGCATATTTTCTTGATTCCCTCAAAGCTTTCAGCTGAAAGGCAATAGATGAATTCCAAAACAATTATTAAAATGTTCAACTGACATCTAGAAGATATAAATAACGGAGGAAGACAAGAACAAAAAATGCCCAGGTGAAGGCAAGTTCACCATCTAATGCAGGAGATGAGAACAACAAAACAAGTACAGAACATTATGCTTGTACAAGGGATTTTAGTTGTACCAGAAGTCAGAAAACCAAATAGGACAATGTTTAAATTTGAACTTCCGCAATCAAGACCAATAAGAAATAAATCTTTGGTATATTTAATCACATTTCCTGCATTTTAAGAAGGCGTCCCTTTTTTTTTGAAACCATCCCTGTATGGTTTTTTTAATCTCCAAATGATATAAACCAATTTGACTTAACAGCAATATGACAGAGAAAATGGGAGTAACTAAACGCACTTAACGTTTTGCGCTGTTTTGTGAAAACCAAACCCCCATAATTTCACTTTCATAACATTTTTCATTTGCACCCCTTTTCCTCCAGCAAAGCCCTCTAAGAAAATAGTGAAGAGAATAATTAAAAATCTAATTACACAAACTGTTAAACAAAAATAATATTTAGCAATAGTTCAACTATTCTAGTGCTAATCATGCCGAACATTTAGCTTCATAAACGCATAAGCTCAAGGGCAACTTTTAGATCACGAGTTTCTAGTAAGGTACAAATTCTCAAATGAAAATGCTGGATTATGCAGTAGAAGCATGCTTCAAAATGAATGGATTCTCAAAATCAAGATCACCTACTACTTCAGCTGACACAAATATTAAGGTCCTTCATCGCTTTATTAGATGAAGATCGACCGACAGATTATGTTCTAAAATTTTCATCCAATATCCATAATCTGGATTCAGTAGGATCTTCATACCTGGAGTTGAGCAATGTAAATCCATAATGCAGAATGTCAACATTCTACAAGATAAAATGGTTTCCTTGCACATATAATACTTCCAAGCCTTGGATATTCAGATCACTCTTACAAACTGATTAATTATAAAGCTTTATTGGAGAATGTTACACATAAAATAGCATAACGAAGCATCAAAGACTTGAGTAACCCCAGACAGTAAGACTGTAGAAAAAACAACAGGAATGAAGAAAAACTTTCCAGACCATTAAAATAAAAGAACAAATGATCCAGGGCGATCTCCACCAACAAATCTAAGCCAGTGAGGGTTCAGAATTTTCTAGGAATAAACCAAATCCTATAACCTTCAAGAAACTTCCAAAAGCTTAGGGAACATTCTCAATGAAGCCCAAAATTTTCTAAAAGAAAATTTTCCAACATAAGAAATCAAGCCAAGGTAAGGTTTGCCCACAATTTAGAAGGAAGTAAATTTGGATTATTTTTACCTGCATTTAACTTGAATCTTTGATAGGCTCTCAAAATATTTAAGATGATTTCCTTATTGAAATTTGGCTTACAATATTTATATAAGAAGGCATTTAGAATACAGTTTTCCAAGTTTGAAACAACCAAAATTATTCCTCCCAAGTCTTTCTGTATAGCCAAAATTATTCAGTCCAAAATTCAATCACTAGAAACTCAGGTGGTTACCTCTTGATATTTTGAGCAAATTCTTAAATTCTCATCGGAATCTAGTGATTTAAGGATCTATTTGTACCAAATCAACTCCCAACAACTGAAATGTTGAGCAATGCTAATGCAGCCACTGCAGAGCATAGGCCATGTAATCTTCTACAACCCAATCTCTCAAAGGAGAAGGAAGAGGTTTACATGGGGAGAAACTTGAATTAGGATCTATGAAATATCAATTGCATGGTAATCAGCTTCTACCCATCCCCTTTTTTCATGCCAAGGAAATCTAGTATTTTTCTTGATTGATTTCTCAAAGAAATCATACTTCAAGAAGCACTTGTTGCAATTTCCTTCTGGTTCCAAAAATCTTCCACTCCCTAATTCTAGATCAGCAAATCTGAATATAAAGGATCATTCATAGAGATAAGCCATACCTACCATCTAGCTTCGTGTATGCACGCAGCATTTTAATCCCATAAGCTTAACCTTATGATCAAGGTTTTGTATATCACACACATAATTCGATATGAATCAACATTTTTATTTGAGAGAATAAAATGGATTAATGACTCGAGTAAAACCAGTGGCCCAATTAGCTCTATTTAAACCAACGACCACCACAAAATCAAGTCACAAGTGCAAATATTTATTTACTTATAGAGTGATAAATTATTATAGTTCCAGATGTTGGGATGGTAAGATAGATTGCAAACACACGATTTGAATTAAAGATTAGTTAAATCAAGATATAAGCTTAACTTATTCAAAACAAATTGTATTGTTGAATCAAGAATTAAATTACACATGCTTCAATCTTGGCTTAAATTAATTAGTTAAAATTTATTTAATTAATAGAAATTAATCTTAGGATCATAATATATGACATTCATCATATAGTATGAAATGCTATATATTAAAATTAATCAACATAATCAATTTGCATTAATTGAATTATTCAAAACCAATAATATTATCATTGTGTAACACTCATAATACCATAAGGTTAGTTTACTAGTTTAATTTAATTAATCATGTGTTTTGGAATCAAGTAATCAACTAAATTTTTATGATTAGATTCCGAATTGACAACATTATACAATCATTAGTGTACATATAAAAAGCCAATGGTTTGAATTTTAATTTGTTAAACATTAATTAATAATTTTATTGATTTGAAGGCTAATGTTTATTTCTAATACATTGCTATGAACATATTTTTCAATCTAAGCAGTATTCCAACACTTACCAACTCTAAAAGAGAGAATTCTAGAGAGAGAAAATTAGCTCATACACCAAATAATCTTTCTACAATAAATCATACATCATCAAGCTTGAATATTTGGCTTTTAAGAGCTTTGTTTGCTCTCGTAAAAAAAAGATCTTAGATCTAAGAACATTTTTTGCAAAGAGGCTGATTACATGACAAGTTATGCTAAGAGTGATCAACTTTATGCCGTAAAAGGCATGGTAATTAATCATTTGGTTGGGTAGTAGTAGCATACTTCTCTCTTCAAGTTTTTCAAGTTTTAAGTGTGTTTTAAGTGTTGTGGATTTCTCCATTACTCGTGAAGAAAAGAGATTTCTCTGCCTTGCGTTAAAAGGATAAAATAGTAAAAAATCCGACGAAAAGGACTCAAGAAGTGGATACCAACAAGCTAGGAAGCCAAATCACTGTCATTTTGCTTTTTTTCCCTTTACAACTAGTTTTACTTCCTTTGTTATTTACTAATCTCAATCAATTAATTGTATTATTTATTTATGTTATAAAATCTTGATTGAAACGATGATTAACACAAGAAGAACAAATTGAGAATAAAATAAAATATATTGATTTTATGAAATTCCTATTGAAAAATATTTGATATATCATACTATTTTATGTATCGCAAAAGAAAAGAGAGAAAAAGATTGAATATCTATTTTATTTGGAGAATGTTACTACTTCTTTAAAGGAAAATAAATATCAGTACTCTTAAAACTTTCCAGATTACATAAAACAAATTAACAAAGAAAGCTTTCAATTATTCAAATACTCAATTCAACCCTCTCTTGGTTGTCTAAACCTTCAATTGATATCAAAGTTGTTCATTTAAAATTTATTTACCCAATGAAAATCCTTGAAAGTCCATATTGTATGCTTTGATAGAAAGAGTGCAGCAGACTATTTCACTACTCGGACCTCATTACTTAATAAAATAACATTTAATTTTTAGAAATAAGAATCTCTATGTTAATCATTCAATTATAGATATTCCTTACAAAGGTTGACACAAAAAGAACGTGGTTTACATAACATAATGTGTAAATTTTTAAAATTTTCTTTCTTTTTGTACACTTAAATTTGATATTATATACATGCAACATCTTAGAAAACCTATAAGGTACAAATGAAGTATGAAACAAATTATCACATATAAAGGTACAAATGAAGTAAAATAATTTCACATAAAAATATTAGTATATGGTTGTAAACAACTTTGCATGAAACCTGAGCAAGACAATTACTAATAATGTATAATATATTTACTAAAATTGTCAGTGTTTTACCTTCATTATTTTAAGATGCCAAAATTATTGCAATTAATCCAAAAATTTATGTAACTATTCCATTAATTTGTTACTTGGTTCATTAATTGCTCAAAAGCAAGAGACAAATCAAAGAGTTAAGAATAATGTAATTAAAAAAAAGAAAAACATATAGCACTGAAAAATATAACAATATGGTAACCACGAGGGAATTCCAAGAAGTAGACGTGTGGCATTGATTAAAAGAAAATTCAACCCCTTCAAAAGCAAAAGAGAGAAGTTTTTCAAACACGAAGAAAGATATAAAGATAAAATTTCCAACAAGGTTAATAATATGGAATGTTTGATTGTAAAAGATCAATCACATAAAATAAAATTGCTTCAATAGTAAAAATATCCATACAAAAAGAAAACAAGAGACAGATGTGATACTAAAGGAAAAAATTTAAAAATTTAAAAACTTCTAAATAAATCCTGATTTTGAATCCTCGGCAAGTGAACAAAAAATTAAGGAAAAAAACAAGCAATATGTGCTTAATTGGTCATAACAATCTAGAGGATTAAATGATGATCAGGGACATAATTTTGCAAAGATTTACAAAATAAGGAAGAAGAAAGGAATGGAAGCTTTATATAATTTAAGTAAAAATATTATTGTCTCAAAAAGAGACATGTAACCTTATAAAAGCATAAAAGAAATATACATGTTGATCTTGATATCAACCTCGCAAATAATCTATTCAAATGAAAAGAAAAAAAAAGAAAAAAAAGAAAAAGCAAACCATGGTGGTCATGTTGCACAAATCAGGTTTAAGATGCATCACATGAATCAAAATCATCTAAACGGCGATTATTTCTTGAAAAAAACCACACAAATAAATCCAAAGTGTTGAAATTATTAAAAAACTCTTTATATCATGCAATACTATTGATCTTAAACTTTTTCATATTAAATAAAACAAATTGATAAAAAAAAAGCTTTCTATCATTTAAATACTCAATTCAACCCTCTCTTGGTTGCCTAAACATTCAATTGATATCAAATTTATTCCTTTATTTAAAAGTGTAATAACCGAATGAAAATCATTAAAAATTCACATTGTAAGCTTTAAAAGTAAGAGTGTAGTAGAAGAGTAATTTATTAATCGAACCCCATTACCTGATAAAATACCCATTTGATTTTTAGAAATAAGAATATCTATTTTAATCATTCTATTGCAGATAATCCTTACAACAGTCAACACAAGAAGAATGTAATTTACATAAGACAATTTGAAAATTTTTAAATTGTTTTCTCTTTGAACCCTTAAATTTGATATTATATACATGCACCGTCATGAGATTTGGGTTAAACAAATTATCACATATGAAGGCATAAATGAAGTAAAATAACCACACATAAATATGTCAATACATGATTACGAACATTTTTTGCATAAAAACCAAGCAAGACAATTGCTAATAATGTATACTATATTTACTAAAATTGTCAGTGCTTTACCTTCATTATTTTGAGATGCCAAAATTGTTGCAATACCGAATCCAATAATTTATCTATCTATTCCAGTAATTTGTTAATTGGTTCACTAATTGCTCAAAAGCAAACGATAGGTCAAGGAGTTAAGAATAATGTAATTAAAAAGAAATAAAAATACATTTCCCTGAAAATATAGGAATCTGGTAACTGCAAGGGCATGTCTCGAAATTGAAATGTGGCGTTGATTAAAAGAAAATTCAATTCCTTCAAAAAACAAAAGAGAAGAATTTCAAACAAGAAGTAAGATATAAAGATAAAATTCCAACGAAATAAATAATATTAGATCTTTTGATTTTAAAAGTCAAGCATATTAAATCAAATTGCATCAATAATAAAAATATTCATCAAAAAGAGAAAATAGGAGACAAATGTGATACTAAAAGAAAAAAATAAGGAAATTCACAAAACTTCTGTATGAACCATAATTTTGAATCCTCGGTGAGCGAACAAAAACTAAGGAAAAAAAAGCAATATGTGCCCAATTGGTCGTGACGATCTAGAGGATTAAATGATGATTAGCGACATAATTTTGCAAAGATTTACAAAATAAGGAAATGAAAAAATGAATGAAAGCTTTATAATATTTAAGTAAAAATATGATTGTCTCAAAAAAAGCCATGCCAACTTAGAAAAGAATAATAGAACTATACAGGTTATACTTGATATCAACCCCGCAAACAATTCATTCAAATAAAATGAAAAAAGGCAAACTATTGGCCATCGTGTTGGACAAAGCATGTTCAAGGAACAACATAAATCAAAATCATTTAAACATCAATAATTTAATGAAAAAACAACACAAATGAATATAGGTGTCGAAAGTACCAAAAAAGCTTTTTATCATACAATATTATTGCTCTTTTCATATTATATAAAATAAATTAATAAAGAAAGCTTTCTATCATTCAAAGACTCAATTCAACACTCTCATGGTTATCTAGACATTCAATTGATATCAAAGTTGTTCCTTTGTTTAAATTTTAAAAACCCAATGAAAATCCTCAAACATCCATATTGTATGCTTTAAAAGTAAGAGTTTAACATAAGAGTATTTCACTACTTGACCCCTATTATTTGATAAAACACCATTTTATTTTTGGAAATAAGAATGTTTATGTAATCATTCTATAGTAGATATTCCTTACAATGGTTGACACAGGAAGAATATGATTTACATAACACAATTTGTAAATTTATAAACTTTTCTCTTTTTTATATACTTAAATTTGATATTATTTTTGCATGTCGAAAAATTTGCGACAGTAGAGTAATTATTTACTGTCATAATGATGAACAAAGATCCAGCACACACAGATAAGAGGAAGAAAAATCAAAATATTTTACGTTGAAAAGTCCGAAAAGTGAAAAAAAGAAAGGGCATAGTCCAATCAAAGTAATCCATTATATGTGTATAAGTACAAGGCTACATCCATTTCTCACAACAGTGAGAATGGGTTTTAATTTTACACCAAAAATTAAACTTCTCTTTATAAAATGCAAATAAAATACATGCGTTAGAAACAACATCCATAACCTGACTACAATGGTCGCTGACGGCCAGTAGTCGGTGGCGACATGTGGTGACTGCGGCGATGATCGATAGTGGTCGATGGGTAGTGGTTGACAGTGGTTGACAGTGGTTGATAGTAATGGAGGCTGGTGGTTATTCGTCGAGTATTCTCCAGAACAGGCTATGAAATTTCACTTCACTTCTTTTTCTTCCTCTCAACTGAAGAGACGAGGCATATTTATAACATTTTGGGGATGGGCATTTTAGTTTGTTGGTAACTTCCCTAACCACGTGATTAGATAATTCAAGCCAATTCCCCATGATCATAGATGACTTTTTATCAGAATTGAGCCATCTTAGGCTCGTTGGATTCCTCTCATCGAGACACTCGATTCCGCTAAAAATATGTCAAATTTGAATTACATTTGAATGTTCAATTAACAATCCAAAGTCTCCAATTGTGTTTTAATGATTTCATTTGGGCTTGATTGGACCCAGATTGAAATAATTTTGATATCATTGGATTTGCCTTATCAAGAAGGTCAATTTAACTATATACTTGCTGAAATTGGGGCCTGAATGATCTTAAGTTTGAATTTGGAAGACCCCTTAAAAATGCATGTAGATTAGTGCTTGATAAAAACTTGTTGATAACATATCAATTATATACATGCATCACCTTACAAAACCTATAAGAAAATTTAGGATAAATAAATTATCACATATGAAGGTACAAATTAAGAAAAATAATCTCACATAAACATATTAGTACATGATTGCGACAACTTTGCATGAAACATAACAAGACAATTGCTAATAATGCACACTATTTTTCCTAATATTATTATGTTTTACCTTCATTATTTTGAGATGACAAAATTATTTAAATCACTGAATCCAAAAATTTAACTATTTTATTAATTTGTTACTTGGTTCAGTAAATGTTGAAAGGCAAAGAATATGTCAAAGAGATAAGAATAATGCAATTAAAAGAAAAAGAAAACATATAGCCCTAAAAAGTATAAGAATCTAGTAACCGTGAGGGCAGGTCTAGAAGTGAAAATGTGGCATTGATTAAAAGAAAACTTAACTCCTTCAAAACAAAAGAGAAATTTTTCAAACAAAAAGAACCATGTAAAGATCAAAATTTCCAACAAGGTTAACAATATTAAATGTTTTGAATTTAAAAAGTAAATCACATAAAATCAAATTGCATCAATAATAACAATATCCATAAAAAAGAGAAAACAGGAGACAAATGTGGTACTAAAAGAAAAAATTGAAAATTTTAGAAGCCTTCTAAATAAACTTCGATTCTGAATCCTTGGCAAGTGAACAAAAAATTAAGAAAGAAAACAAGTAACATGTGCTTCATTGGTCATGATGATGTAGAGAATTAAATGATGACCAGGGACATAATTTTACAAAGATTTACAAAATAAGGAGGAAGAAATGAATGAAAGCTTTATAAAATTTAAGTAAGAATATGATTGTATCAAAAAGAGTTACGTCGATTTGAAAAGCATAACAGAAATTTACATGTTGGCCTTGATATCAACCCCACAATCAACTATTCAAATAAAATGCAAAAAAAAAGGCAAAAATATGGTTGTTGTGTTGCACAAACTGGGTTCAAGATATATCATCTAACCGTCGATCATTTCATGAAAAAAAACCATGATGAATTACTATGACCTACATAATTCATTTAATCAAACACAATAGAAACAAAAGAAAGTGAATGCTACGTTGCACAAGTTTCATTCAAAATGCCGTGACTGCAATTATAACCAGCTAATAGTCTCTTGCCTAAAAAAAATAGACCGCGCTGATGTTACCAAAATACCAAAACTAGCTAGAAATGACACATTGATTGGTCACTGTATGAGAAAAATTTTTTATTAAGGTGAGATGGCGACAGTAAAAATGGCATGCACGAGCAACACAAAAGTACGTGAAGTTTTAGTAAAAAATTAATTTTATTTTTTAATTTAAAAAATAAATAATAAAAAATCCCATCAAAATGACATAAATATTGCTTGCCTTGTACCCAATTGCCATCATTCCACGTCTTCAATCACGTGAGTGTATTAAGTTAAGTTTGTCAATGTTTAAAAAAATGTGAAACGTCCTTGAATGCTCTCTCTCAATCTCACCCAGTTCCCTCTACCGCTCTCTTCCACTCCTAACCAAAGACTTGAAATCGGGGTCCAAAAGTAAGGAAGCCACAACTGCAACTCAGGTGAAAGAATCAATAGATCCTGTGGCATGTGAAGAAGAAAAAGAACTCATACAAAATTGTGCAGACAAAGGAATCGATGGAACTACCAGTGTGTGATGCAGAAGAGTTCCAAACTCCTAGGATTTATGTTAAATATTTGCTCGGATCCTACTATTGATTGCATCTCTCCCACTCAGCTTCCTCCATCGTCATTCTTACCAAATTTTTGAAACCCTCGATGGCTTATTTGTCATGTGATAAAAGACATTTGTCAGAGATGGCATAATGAAACCAGCAACATGAGACAAGGAAGAGTTTAAGATTTACAAGTTGAAGTAAAGCCCATCCAACAATTGCCAAAACTCACCTGGACTCTAATAGTAACCTTCGACAACATAATTGCCACTGATTCTGACAACCAACTTCCAACCTCCAAATAACTGTTGCCTTCTCTAACTCCTGCAATAATAGAATCAGCCCTCATTAAACTCGCAACTATGATGACCTCACACCACAAAAGCCAAGAAACTCTCCATTTCTTCATACTCCTCTCCTTACTATTTCTATGATCCTTACATACCTCACTCTAACTTTATCTTTACTCTCTCTACCTTTCTACATTTCCTCACTCCAAGCTAACTCTCTATTTCTCTCCCTCATTAACCTAGAGTTGTTTCTCTCTTCCTCGCCATCTTCCCCCCCCCCCCCCCCCCCTCTTTTTCCCTCTATCTCTATTTCTCATTCTCTCTCTACACATATATGGTAAAAGAGGATCACAAAGTAGAAAACAATTAAAGAAAATAAATATATAGAGTGTTGCTCTAGCAAATTCATCACCTCGCCGTCATTGTTTCCGCCTAATTCGTGAAGGTGTAAGATGCAATGTTATTAAAAATCCCAAACTTGTGATTAAGATGAATTTGACATGAGTGAAACTCATAGGTATTTTTCTTAGCATGAAAGGAGAATCTCGAAACGATTGCAAGTTAGCGAGTAAACCCTATGCCTTTTTTTCTTCACACAATGGAGAAAATAAACATTGCCAATTCTCTTATTCAAGTACCTCGTGCACAAATTTCTAGGCTATACAAGTTTTGAAGAAAACAACCATGGTGTATTAGGACAACAAACAATTGTGTCTTTTTCTTGCAGAATCAGCAAGCATAACATTCACCTAAGATGCCTGTTCAAGTGGGGGAGACACTAGGAGGCTAACAAAATTTGAAATGAATTTACTCAAAATGAAAATAATTAAGATACCTCTGGACACAAACTCAACATGAAAATAATCACTAAATAAAGATAAAATTGAAGAAATGGACACTTTGAACACATTATCTAAAAGAAAAGAACCAAATTAAATGTATTAGTCTTATTTAAACACTCCTGCAAGCAAAAACAAAACATCCATGCTTCTCCTCACACTACAGGAGCTCTATGAATTGAATGAGAACTTGAATGATAAAATGAATGAAGGCACCCTTGCTATTCAAAGAAAAAATGATACCACTTGGAGCCAACCTACGGTAAATTACAATCATATAAATAAAATTATGACACATTGAAACATGGAATGGAATATAACTAGTAACAGTTGCATCCGGATCTACAATGCATAACATAATGCAATATTTTGAAATTCAAAATGAGACCTTGTGCGAGTTTTAATGACAAAATATATACAAAATTAATTTAAGTTTGGGAAGTTCTAAGTCTTGTATGCACGTCATGAGGAAATTTTTAACTCCTCAGACAAGAGCTTCCAAAAGGGCATATTCTCTATCATGTTGAAGTCTTTACAATCAAATTCAATTGTGTGTGCTCCAGCAATTGTGTTGAATGATTGATGAAGGTAAAAGGCAAGCAAAGCTTCAATTTATCCCGCTTCAAGAACTGTGCAACTATTTTGAGAAGTGAAATACCATTTTGAAAACCCCCAAACTTTTATTTAAACTCAAAATTCAAAATCATCATGTTGCATAATATTCTCGAATAGCCATCCAACCTATTGAGCAGAATAATAAGTCTCCCTTTTAAAATTTGATCTTCCTCATAAAGATAGAAGTCGATGAGACTGTTATTCTTTGATAATACTCAAAAAATAAATTTCAACCAAAATGCAATTAGAGAACAATTTTTATTATTGGTATTAATCTAACCAAACAAATTGTCATCACTGCATACTAGAAATCGGATGCTTAGTCTTAAATACTAAAAATATTTATCTTTTGCTTTGCATAAAGCCTTAATAGCTTTCAATAAAAAGAATTCATTTTTAAAATACAAACTCTCAATGCAATACTTGCAAGATAAAATCATAGGTTCAACATTCGGACCCAAGCAAATTAGCATTAACAAGGTTTGAAACAATCAAGTACAATCATTCAAATACCCCTACGATGGGTGTAATCATCATACTGGAGGGATTCAATTTAAAAAAAAGAATTCTCTAATCATAAATACAAATAATGCAAATGATCATATTGTGGTAACAGTCTCATTGAAAAAAAATCTCAACAAGAGGAGGAATAAAAATATTTCCAATTCCTAACACAAATTATTTTAAAACCCTAAACCCTAATAAACTATTGAAATCTAAGAACTATGAAATCCAATAATGTTCAAGTGAAATTTATTACCCTAACCTTAAAGCAACAATCGATTCATCTTTCACAGCGATTCAATGATGATGACCAAGTTAAAATAATCTCAGTTTACAAAAGACTAAAATCATAACAAATACATCTCTATGATCATGCTAAAAAAACTCATGCAACTAAAGCATGACACGTGTCCTATGACCAGCTGGCTTTGATGTCGAATGACACCATAAAAAAATATAAGCATGATTGAGACCCCCGTTAAGATGGTTTGTCGCACAATGATATTATAAATTATGATCACAACAAAAGCCCAAAAGTTCCTCAATGGCCCAATTGTTCTAAATTTAAAAAATAAAATAAAATGCACTTGATATGGCTTAAAACCCTAGATTAGCTAAATTCAACTTAAAAATATCATGTTCGATAAACATCTATCACATTTCTATAAATTCAATTTGGACTATACAATCCATGACTGCTAATTCTTTAGGTGAAATCGGATTGGTTATATCCTCTGATTAAATAAGTAGAACACAATCCATAATAATCCCGTAAAACAAAACATGAGATTTTGATTAGCTTCTTCATCATTTCCCAAATCAGCCTTAAGAAAAATGCAATAAAATTCTCTTCTCCTAACCCAAATTGTTGCTACTATAAGCTAATTTATTTGGCACATGTTTACTAGCCCTGATAAAAAATTCTTAAGCTCGAAAGGTTACCTAATCATAGGGACTTGTGTTTGTCAAACTTTTTAAATAGATCATAAAATCTTTACAAAATAAAAATAAAACCTCTGGGTAGCGTCTTATTTAAAATCTAATATACCTTCTAAAAATTTAACCCCAAATCATAAATCTCTTAGAAGAGCTAAGCATGAAATTTAGAGCCAACACTTCATGATTTAGATCGTATTAAAAATAAATTAGAAAAGAAAATTCTTCATGTATAAATAATGAGAAATATTTTATTTTAATAACTAGTTTCTTTTGATCATACAAAATATGAATTGCTAAAATTGGGTTACTTATCAATATAGGACTTAAAAATTATTATAGAAGCTTCTCATGCTATATCCATCATTAAACCAATGCATAATGCAAATAAGACAATAAATAATAAAAAAACACATGTGGACCCTTCTTCAAAAAGAGAAATGATTAATACTTTACTTATTATTATTCATCATTTATGTGGTATATGTGGGCATATTCCTCATATATCACACATAAAACATCAAGTAGCACCAATATATTTTAATGCATAAACTCAAAATTGTAGAGCATAGTATTACTACAAATTCACATGTTCATAAACCCAATATGATTTCGTTTCTAAAATCAAATGCACTACATTTGAGTAGGCGAACCTTCACAATAGAATAAGTGGAGACGTGCTACCAGGACAATGTATGCTAAAAACATATGAATATTGGTGGATATAAATTTACAACACTGAAACCTTGGGATAGTTAAACATTAATCCTAGAGATAATGCCACAAGAAAGGTGATAAGTATTTGAAATGTTGCAAATTCAACAGGTCCTTTTGGTGAATAGCATAAACCACATTCTTATCATCAGGAAACCTTATGATATGAGGTTTGACATAGAATTCTTTTATTTATCTCGTTTACTTAAATTTATGAGTATCATGCCTCTTTTAATATATAATATATAAGAATAAAATACTATCTATAAAAAAAATCCTTAGTTAAATTTACTCGAAAAGTCACTTTAAAAGGTCTTATATATCAATAATATTTATAATTTTAACATTCAAACTGAAAGTGTAAATACCACACTAGAATAATCTTGAATATAGCACAAGAGACTTCGCCAATATTATTTCAACAGTAAAAAATGATCAAAGTGTAGAATTCAAAAATGAAAATTTTAAAACTTTTTCTAAATAAAAATAACTATATATTTTATCAGTGCCAAGAGGCACCTCAATAAAAACAGCATAGTTAAAAATAATAATAATAAAAAATAGAAAAAATACAGTATATTAGTTGAGGCTGCCCAAACAATTCAAAATTATGATATGAAGCAGCTAAATAGTTTTGTGCAATGTCGCTAAAGAAAGTCTGTTACGTATTAAATAGAATAAACATTAGGCTTAAACTAAATAAGACACAATATGAACTACTTAAAAGCAAAATATCAAATTTATCAAATTTAAATGAATGTAGGTGCAAATGCTTCACATTACTAATGAAAATATATAAAAAATAATAATTGATTTTAGATCTAATGAAGTTAACTCTATTGGATATTCCACCATAGGAAAATCATTTAGGATATTTAATAAAATAAGTCAATAAAATATATTAGAAATCTCAAGTTCAGAAAAGTAAAAAAAAAAATGATCTTCCTAGAAAGGAGACATGCTTATTTATTCATTTCATCTCCTTATCCTCCCTAAATATGTTTATTTATCAATTACAAGGCTAACTCAACTCATTAAACCCAATTAACTAAAAAAATCTTTAGCCATCAAACATCCTCCTGGTATTCCAATTAGATTCACGACAGAAACCGACCAGAAGCGCACCCTCATGACGGAACCACCAACCAGGCCCTTCTAGAGTGTGTTCTACAAGCAATCTGTCAGCAGGAAACAAAATTCAATGATCTTACGGATCCCTCCCTAAAAAGGAATAGTTACGCAAACTGATCGATAGCATTAAGCAGCATAAAACGCGAGCAGAAGTGAACATCTAAAATGACCCATTGGCACGACGCATGCCAGATCGTTACCCTAAAGAATCGACAAAAAAAAAGATATGAGAATAAATTTGGAAGGATATGCCTTCAGGATTGGACGGGAACCTGGGGACCGTACACGGGATCTGAGGCGATAAATTCCTCGACATCTGCGTCAGTCCATTTGGGCGGAGCCTTCTCCCATCCCAGTGTTTTCTTGTAGTAATCAAGGAACGCAAAGTTCTGCTTCCAGTGCCCCTTAAGCTCCTCAAAGTGCCTCACCAGAAACCCAACGGAATCTGATGACTCCGCCATTGCGCTTTCTCTAGCTCTCTCGGTGGAATTTTTAGATGACAAACTACGGAGACCAACTGTGTTTTGACGTGTGTTTATAGATAAAAAGTTATCACACAGAAGTTTTAGGGACCTAGATTCGGGTGCAAAAGCCGTATATAGAGGTTACGAGGGGGTTATATTCACGTTATAATCTCCTGTAATCTATTTATAATCCTCTTGTAACTCCTGTAATCGTGTTTGTATTTTCATATGTTGATAGTTTACATGCAGGTTACTAGAGAGTTATAAGTAGGTTACAGGAGGTTTCTTAGGGAGTTATAAGTAGGTTACAGGAGATTATAATATGCATATAACTCCATTATAACCCACTTATACATGTTTACATACCCAACTTTGCGTACGTCTTCCGCACACAATTTTTTCCCTAGCATACAACTCTTGTATTTAGAAATCTCACAAGCTAAATTTTCACATTTACAAAGTGTCTTTAAATTTTTATATAAAAAATTATATTTTACTTTTAAAAAGTGATAATAATATTATATTTTTATGTGATATTAAAGATTTGAGTATTGTGTCTCTAAATATAAATGATTATGTGTGAGATAAGGATTGTGTGCCCTAATTCTTAAATATCATTATAATTATTATCTAAATTTTAATATTTAGTTATATAATATTAATTTTTTATTTATTAAAAAATATTATTCTTATTATTTATATGATATTAAAAATTAAATATTTTATATCGATAAATATCAAAATTTTATTGTTACATATATAAATACATAAGAACTGTGGTTTTTACATACATCGCCCTCTTATTCTTCTTTTTCTATTCTTTTAACCCTAAAAATACTATATTTTTTTAATATTTTTAATAAGTAAATTAAAGAGGTGATATTAAATTAATTAAATGGAATATAAAATATTTATAATAGTGGCAAATACAACCCATATTTATTTTTAGATAAATATATAAGTTCATTCAGATCAAAATAGACCCGTTGTTCCTTTGCACTATCTATTGAAAAATCAAAGTTCATAAAATTGGTTCTAATATGATTCCAATATACTTTAAACAATATTTAAATAAGAATATAATTTAAATAAGAGTTTGAACGATATTTAGACATCATAAACTTTAAAATTCATATAATATAGTTTAAAATTCATACAATATAGTTCAATCATTATAATATGTCATTCTATAATGCGTAAAACAATGTATAATCTAATAGTTATAATACAATAAAATGTAATACAATCATTATAACACAATAAAGAGCAATCAAACAACTAAAATACAACAGACTTCAATCTAACAACTATATCACAATGTTGAATTTTGATTTGTTTGATGATTTTGCCCAATGTCTATTAGTAGTGAGAAACAAAAGTTGGAGATATATATATATATATATATTGGAGGAGGAGCAACTCTCCAAAAAAAGGAGAGGTTTCCTGAGTGAAGTTTTAGAGCTCTTTGAAGAAACTCCACCTTCTAAACTTTTAACTCCTTATTTATAGATATTGGGGAGTCCTTTACTTTAACACAATATTTGAAAATATTTAATTAAAAATTATATTATGAGGAATTAATAATTGACTTAGGTATGGAAGTTTGTATGGCACTTCTAGGGTTAAACCATTCCATTTTATTTAACTTTATACGGAATGTAGGTCCTAAGAGTTGAAACTCAACAATCATAACTCAACTCAAGTTAAATAATAATTTGTCCATGGGTTATATCTAAATCTTACTTGCTTTAAGGATAGAGAGAAAAGAGAGAGAGAGAGAGAGAGAGAGAGAGAGAGAGAGAGTTGAGATGCCCTCCAGGGAATGGGAGAGATTCCTCAAGAGAGGTCCCCAAGAAAAGGGTGTTCCCTTTCAAACTGGAGACTCATATTTATAGATCTTATGGCGTTCTTTACTTTGGAACAAAATTTGATAGAAATTAATGACAATGTATATAAAATTACGATGAATTAATGCCCATTCAACTCAAGTACAAAAGGTTGTATGAACCTTTTGAATTTAAATTGATCCAATTCATATAGCTTTGTAAGGGATGTGCATCTTAAGTGTTGATTCTCAGCTAAGAATTCAGCTCATGCTGAATCCTAATGTGTTAGTAGGTTATATACAAACCTTACTAGCATTAATGGAAAGAAGGCAACAAAGAGAGAGATAGAGAGAGGGGAGGAAGAAGCGAGAGGCCTTTTAAGAAAGAATAAGGCTTCCCATGTGAGGTTCTGGAGCCCTCAAAAATAAAGAGTTCACCATTCAAATATTTTATCCTTTATTTATTGATCTTGATGTGTGGTTTACTTTGGTATAAGATATAATAAGAATTAATTGAAAAGTACATAATGTTACGGGGCATTAAAGCCCACTTGGCTTAGTCACAAAAGGTTGTACAATCCTTATGCGAGTGAACTATTTTGTTTCATATAACTTTGCACATAATATGGATTATAGCATTGACATTATACATTTAGAACTCAACCCTTGGTATGTGGTCCTTATAAGTCGTCACTTAGAATTGGGCCCTCAATATTTGATTCTTGTACTAATTTGCTCTTTGTCAGCTCAACACCTGGTCAACACATTAGCTTGTTAACTCAATAGTCGGGGGCTTGATAGATCATACTAATAGCTTGAAAACTCAATAGGGAACATGGATGCTCAGTAAGATAATTTATCAGAGCAACTCAACAGGGCAACTTGGCATAATAACTTGGCAGGGCAACCTAACAACAACGAAGTTTGGCAACTCGTTAAGTTAGCAAGGAAACCCAACAACTCGATAGGGCAAACTGATAGGCCACCTTAGGGATATACATTTAAATCTCTAATTCTCTCGTATATTTGGAAAGAACCTACAAATATAGAAAGAAAATGATAAAAAAATTATTAAATTGTTATGCCTTACGTGTCTCAATAGCATGAATTTAAATCTCTATTGCTTGCCCAACTATGTGGTTGGCTTGAATGAGAGTAGATAGAGATGATACTATTCATAATACACCCCTTCTCAAAAAAGGCATTATGTTGTATATATCCATCAAGATTGGCAAGCTCACATGGGTGAGTAAATTTATGTTAAAAACAATTTCAATGATATTTTCTTTATAAAAAATATGTGTTCATCAGATGTTCCATTTTCTCTTAAAACTTATTTTAGAAAAATAAGAGGGTGACATTTTTCAAGTGTTATCGAGTCATCTTCCCAAGAGTAGTTAGATCTCCTACAAGGAATCTTTTAATAGGTACTTTGGTTACACTTGTAAGATTTTGTCTTTTCGAGTGTTTTGGCTCAACTTCAAAGAATAGTCTCATTTCAGCTCAGCCTTATGCTGAGATTGTTTTGAAACCCCAACCTAGTTAAGTAAATCATTTTCCATTTTTACAAAGTATATTCTAAAGAAAAAAATTTTATAAGTTCCATGAGTCATGTGCAAAATTGACGGATATTAGTTATAATGATTGTAGAAGATACATGCAAGGATGAAATAATAATCATAAAAATTAAAAAAAACAAAAGAGTAGATAATTTTGATTTTGTCATTTCTTCAGATTATTAGGATCTTATGATCAAAGGAGATCTCTATAGTAAGATTTATTCTAATAATATTTCTATTTTTTCTCTAGATTTTGATGCACAACTTTAGATTTTAAGCATATTGTCATGCTCACTACACCATTTAGGATATTAAATTTTGATTTGTCCATGGATTGTGCCCAATTCTTTCTAGCTTTTGGGAAAGGAAAATAACAGAGAGAGGGCGGGAGAGAGAGGGGGGAGAGAGAGTGTGTGTGTGTGAGAGAGAGAGAGACAGAGAGGATGAGGAATAAGGCTTTCTAAAGAAAGAGATTTCCTATGTAAGGTTCTGGAGACTCAAGAAAGAGAGTCTCCCATTCTAAACTTTTGACACTTTATTTGTAGATCTTGGGGTACCATTTACTTTAATACAAGGTTTGATATTAATTAATTAAAAATTGCATAAATGAATGTGGTGTTAATGCCATATGAAATGCTAGATGACCATTTCAAGGTTAATCCTTATTTAGAACAAAGTGTCATACAAAATTAAATGTGTATATACCAACTCAATCTTTTCTTGAATAGATATACAAATCTACATTTTATGAAATAAATTATACATAAATATTCATTAATAAATTATATATGATCATGTGTAACTTTAAATTATAATCCATAGTGTCCAACAACAAAACCACCAACAACAAAAAAGCCTTAATCCCAGGTGGGGATAATCCATAGTGTCCAATGCAAATAAAACATGGAGCACTCATAAGGTTTTGCATGTGTAAGTATTGCTAGACTTTTTTAAAAAAAATTAATTGGCATATCTTATATTAGATATTGGAATCTCATAGACACTAACTCTTTATCACTATTAAGAAATTTTAGATGAGGAAAATTACTTTTATTTGTAATATAAGGCAAAAATTTAAAAAAATTTAGACAAGCACTTTCTAGATAAAAATATTTTTTCCTTTGTTTACATGTAGAAGATGTTGGATCATAGTATATAGATTTTCTGAATATTACAATCTCAAATATCATTCACTATGTTTTATTCTAGTTTATTACAATAAATATATGAGTTTTGTATTTGCCCCAGGCTTCCAAAAAGTTTCCTCCTCGACAATGAAAGCATTAGGGCATCCTTAAATCACTCTTTTTTAACTTATTCCAAATAGAGATTATCACTAAACAATACTAATCAAAAAATTTGTTCATACTAAACATGTATGATCTATAAGGTTTTGGGAAAAATAATATTCTCTCTCCAATTAAGGTTTGTTTGGGGCAGTTGAATCTTAATAATAAACTGTGTAGTAGCTGCCGCAGGAAGCTGTTGCACAGAAGTTGTTGTGGATAAGTTGGCTAACTTTTTTTTTTGCAGTTTGAAAACAATTTTGCTTCTTGAAAATAATTTTGCTGCAGCTATTTATGGAAAAATGACTATTTTGCCTCGTATAGTAATTCTATTTGCAATAGAATTGTTCATACCAATACATTATATACTTTTAAAAAGAAAAATCCAATGTAGAATATTACAAAATAAAGATAGACATCTCACTTAACAGTGAGTAGCATGATTACTAAAATTAAGAAAAAGCCTATTAAAATAACAATTAATAGTATGATAATATTAATTTTAAAATGCAAACGACATATGTGATGAGTTGAGCCATCCTCTAGGGATACTCTCCATGTCGATCACTCTCGATATTGGAATCTTCCAGTTAATCTTCCCACAAAAAATAGTCACAGTTTTTCGTGATTCTCCACAAGCATCTATAAAACTATTTCTTGTAGCTATGTGATTGACGTGAAGGTATCAAGAAAATTTGAAGTCCACAGTAGCATTGCAATCCTCGAAGGTACCAAAAATCCTAGAGCTTATCATTCCTAGATGCCTTAAAAAAAATCTCATTAGACAAAAACACAAGTAAAAACTGATAACAGAAGTATAATCTAAAAGGTTTTGGGAAAATCATATTCTCTCTCCAATAAGTAATATAAAGAATTTCATTAAACAAAATTGAAATTAAAGTTAAAGTGCATTCATTTATTCAAAAACTAGTGCCAATAATAAACACGATACATCACTTTAATATTAGCCATAATGGAGGTGTATTTAATCATTAAAACAAATTTCATACTTCCATTATCCACTCCTTCCTCTCTATTATTAGACTTTTCGACTAAACCTAACATTCAAGATTTGATAGGAGATAACTGCACTTTGTTAATTTGGTGAGGTGAACCAATAGCATATAAATTCACTAACTTATGCCTCTTTTCCGGTGAATGTATGATATATCTAAATAAATATTTATAATTATTTTATCTTATTAATTAATAATCTATTACATTTACCTCATTCTTACATATAAATAACAAAAGAAGATCTAATATCCCCTCCTTTCTTATCCTTCTAATTTGTACATATGACAACATAAGATTGGTAAACATTCATTATGTCCTCCACCACATCTTCTAACTCATTTTCTATTTTCATCTTGGTCTTTACTTCAACTCCATCCCCAATATAATAATTAATTAAATCAATAACAAACAAATCCTTGTTATATTTTTTATTCTTTATATATTTGAACCATTCGTAATTACTCTTTAAGCTAAATTGTTTGGTCTTTAACTCTTATAAAATAATAAAAAAACAATTTCAGTAATTCAGGGATGCCATGGACTAAATTGTAATTATTTTTGCTTCAATTTCCAATTTTTTTTCCATACAAATGTAAGGTTTGCCACCTTCTTCTTTAATATACTAATTATAAAATACTAGAATAAGTATGTGCAATAAAATCATAAAATCCTCCTTATTAGCTCTATGCATCAATATTGAGTTAACAATCACCAAAAAATAAAATTTTAAGAAATTCTCTTGAGTTAATCTATAATAATTTCTATCATATAACCTACAATTTAAAATATAGTATTTTATATAACAATTAATTCTTCAACTAGCAATAATGGTAAAAAATAAGAGTACCATCTTGCTATTTGAACTCAACAACCTTGAAACATTCTTTAAGAAGCTCCACACATTTTATTACCAATGTTGAAATAGCTTCATAAGCCTAGCACTACAATGATATTGCATATTTAGTTATACTACACTGAGTTGGAACATTATTCATTTGGAAGTAGCATTATAGTGCATCATATTTTTTAGCCCATTATATGTATTCCCCCTAGATATTCTTCCCATTGACATATAAAGAACATTTTTACATCTTAAAATAAGCCTAACATTTAGTAAAATTTTATTGGGTTTACTATGGTTGAGAATAACATTATTTGCAAGGTAGTGTAAACCTAAGTTTTACATCTCATCCATCTTAATACACAATATGAATGCTTTCTCTATGTTCGCATGCTTGAACTTGTTATCTCTATTTTACTATTTATCCATTATCCTACTACTTGTGATCATCTTTTAGAATTTCTCCTCAAATAAAAATTCTCCAAACCTTTTTCAAGTAGGTAGAATACTCTAAATATTGTGTTCTTATCTCTATTATTGAGTAGTATATGCTAGAATATAGTTTATAGTTTTTATAAACATGCAGTAAAATTTCGTCCATCTTAATACACAATATGAATGCTTTCTCTAAGTTTGCATGCTTGAACTTGCATCTTCATTTTAGTATTCATCCATTATCCTACTGTTAGTGATCATATTTTAGAATTTCTCCTCAAATAAAAATTCTCCAAACTTTTTTCAAGTAGGTAGAATGAATTTTTAAACTCTCAATATTGTATTCTTATCTCCATTATTGATTATAATAGAGTACCTGTCGGTTGCCAAATTAGAAATTGTCGGTCGTCGGAATGGATATTCCGACGCCTGTTTTAAAATCAATTTGATTTAAGATATATATGTATAGTTTAGAAAATATCATTTTAATTTTTGAAAAATATGAAATCAAACCAATCCCTTATAATTAATAGTTTAAATAATCGAGCACTTCACTACAATCTATCTTGAAGAATAGATACATTGCTTGTTGTTGTGGCTGGATCAAATAAACTAAAGAATTCATGACATTCGTTTGGTCTACGAACCATTTATATTGACCGACAACTTCTCTTATCTAATATGAAGGAATGAGATAAGATTTATATTATTCTAGGGTCTTTAAGTTTCCTATAAGGGCAAGCCTCTATAGTTACTTACATCTTAGATAATCGAAGTCACCTAAGAAAAATCTTGATATAGATCAGGAAATATTCTATTCATGACTCCCAAATGGTAGGATTCTTCAAGAAAATATGGTAATGGGAAATCCAATTGGTGAGTGGCTCAAGTTTGGAACATCTGTTATAGGAATACAAAGGAAAAAAGAGGGCTAGGGGAAGAACATAGATCCAAGAAAAACCTTGGTATTTTTCCAAATTATCCTATAGTTTGGCTTCAATTTAAAACATTTATTTAATGTTTCATCATGGCAATTTTATTTATTTCGGTCATACATTCACTTGATATCGTTCATGTGAATAACCTAGAAGATAGGAGGATTTATGTCATATCAGATGACAACCTCAAAACCTAAGGTGAGTTAGGGCTTATATTCAGAAGGTGCAAAGGCCTAAAGAGAAAACATGAGGATTTATGCTGCACTAGGCAAGCTACCCCAAAGTCCTATGGCTTGTTATTTAATTCTAAGGAGTTTTGCTGTTGAAGATGGTCGTGCTGCCCACAATGAGTGCTCCAAGCTCCTTATCGTAGCAGGTTTAGTTTTAGAAGTGTCGATTAAAGAGAAAAGAGAAGTGTCGTTTTTTAGAAATGTTTAAATTGAGATGTCTTAATATCTTATTAGGGAAATATTTAAGTTGATTATAGTGACATCGTTAGGATCCCATGGTTCCTCATTCCGGCACGACTATTTTCTTCGGATTCACTTATTCCAGATGAATTTATTAAACTCAACTTAATGAGTTCTATAAGTTCATTTAGTCCGTGGGAAAACTCATTAGCAGTCGTAGGTTGCCTCCTCCGAGGTTTTCCTATCATCCGATAGAGAAGTTTCAATTTAATTTCACTTGTGAATTTTTTTGTTTTTTTTGTGATTAAATTTTGAATTGTCTTATATTTTGATTGTTGTAGCGGTGAATTTAATCTTGTTTTGTTTTAAATTTTTTATTTTTGATTCCAGTTTTGTGGCTATCCTAAAAGTTTTGGTTTTCATGCAGGGTGACATTGTTGTTCAACATGCAAGCTTGTAAGCAAGAAAAGTAAAGTAAAGGAGGTACAAAAATGAAGGTACTATAAACTTATAAACGTCTATCTGGCGAGTCTTCTTGTTCCTTCACCTGAAACTTTAGTATATTTTACAGTAGACATTTATAATTTGCAGGAAAGTAAAGCCTATAGATAGGTTCATCACAAGCCTACCAAATCATATGTCATAACTTGCTGGGTCCTATTTATTCATTTGAGAAATGCCTTCTTTTAATAAATATGATGGGTTCAGTTGCCCTACAAGGTGTCCAGAAGACTTGTGAGAAGGTCAGTGAATCCCTAGATATTTCACAATCCTTTTGAACTTTCTTGAGTTCATTTGAACTTATCATACTTACTAAATGATTCATCTATTTCATACCCTTATGCTTAATGAGCTGATGTTTTAATTATCCTAAAGGGTGGGATAAGTATCACTTGGTATTTCATTTATGAATTATGTAAGTGGGATCTTTAGAGACAATTTAATTTATAAAAAAATTTAACTAATTTTGATGAGCTTGTAGTGTTTGAAATGCGTTTAAAATTAATTGTGTTTTTTTCTATTCTAAACTTCATTAGTCAAATTTAAATTAAGCCTAGTCTCACTACCAAGCCCTTAAGACTTAAGTGGGTATATTTAAAACTTTTTAGAAAAGTTAAGTTATATGAATATGATTCTTATTAATGTGTTGTATCATTATTTTATCATCAACTAGGGATGTTGAATTGGTGAGTTATCAACTTCCAAAGTCAACTCCTAACCTTAAGGATCATTTAATTCTTTTTTTTTCTTCAAGTCAAAATAATTAAGGAAATTACAAATGTATCCTTAAGTGTGACAAAATGAGGTGGGTTTCCACCATTTATCTCTTTGCATTTCAATCATCCAAACATCTTAGTTAAGATCATTAGTTGCCCTTATATCCCTTTAAATCAAGCCTAAATTGTAATTAAGCCTAAATCTTCAAAATTGCATTGTTGCCCCTAAAGGCTTTATCACCTCATAATT
The DNA here is from genome assembly GCA_022702705.1 of Papilionanthe hookeriana x Papilionanthe teres. NCBI lineage: Eukaryota > Viridiplantae > Streptophyta > Magnoliopsida > Asparagales > Orchidaceae > Papilionanthe > Papilionanthe hookeriana x Papilionanthe teres. The sequence goes on from CM040421.1 coordinate 1,530,891, forward strand.
CATTAAATTTAATTCAAGTGACTTTAAAGTTTTTATATTACCCCACTTATGAGTCAATTAAAATATCAGAGGAGAAAATGTAATTTTTCTTGATTTAATTTAATTTATATAATTATTTTTATGCAAAGTGTGAATTTTGAAAGAAAATTCAATAACTTACACAAAACACATTATTTATTTTTAAGAAAGTTACCGAAGGTTCACCTAGACTAGAGTACCACTTGGACCAAATTTCATGATTTTTTAAATTTTAATTTAATTATTATAATTATTTTAATTTTTAAAGTATTAATAAAATATAAAATATTAATTAGTTAGAAAATTATGTTTTATATTTTTCTTAAATCTCTCTGAGGTCAGGTAACCTAGAGAAATAAATTTCATATTTTTATGATTTATATTTTAATTATTGGAATTATTTTTTGTGAGAATATAAGGAAAATTTATTTTAGCCTTTTAAAAATTAATTTTAACCCTTTAAAATTTAATATCTTTACTTAGAGGGTTAGAAAAATCATTCCAATTGTTCCTAAGTGATCAGGAGGCAATTTAGAAAATTTCCATCAATTTTATTAATTTTGTGATTTTTATGAATTTTTAATTATTTAAATATTTAAAAAAGCTTTAAAAATGAAATTTTTATTTTAATCCTAATTTTATTTTTATTATTTTTCTCTGACCACAGAGAACTCCCAAAACAAATTTGGTAATTTTGGGAGTTGCATTTTAATTAGTAGGATGATTTAATGCCAAAAATGTAATTTAACTTAGAAAATTCAATTAAGTGGCCAAATTAATCCCAAATATCTTCAAAATTTTATGAGGAGTTCCTCTGATCGTAAACCACAGTGGAGAATTAATATCATGTTATTTATACTTATATTTAATCTAAATTGATTTCCTTTTAGTTTTAGGGTTTAATGATAATTAGAGTTATATTTAGTGAATTAAGCCATGTTATAATTTTCCTATGGTCACAAGTAACGTACCAAAATATTTTTCTATTTTTCTAATGAGTATTTCAATTTTTATAATCTTAAAATCAAAACAGACATAATAACCTTGAAAAATCAGAATCTCCTCATACAGATCTCCCCTAGCTTTGGAAAAATCAGGGAAGATCCTCTATGATAGACGGAACAAAAGCTCCAAATTTCAAGACATGGAGAAATGTGTATGCAAATGGAGAATTAAAACACTAAATATTATATTTAATTAATTAAAAATAAAATATACATCAAATAAACTCAAAACCAATTCCACATTTTCTCCTTTGTTCACTGAGCAAGAGAGTATTTTTCTTTTATTTTAATGATTTTTCTACACCAAGTTATGAATTTTTAAAGGTCCACTGATTTAATTAATTCAAATGAATCCCTAATTTTCTACTTATCTGTGCGTCTCCAACTCAACCTCAGTAGCTCCGAAGCCACACGCGTCGCTCCGTCATTTGACGTCGCCATCCACATAACCGCCTCCTCAGCCCGCACTTTATGGATCATCTCCTCGTCCAACTGCATGAGCGCCATCCACAGAATACACGCGCAATCCAATGACTCCTGGTCATCGTCCCCAACTGACCTAACCCGTAAACCGTCCACACTAAAACATTAAGATCTCAGCCTAAACTCAACCAAATCACTTTGGGTTTGTTTCTATGGACTCGTCTGACCTAGACGAACCTATCTATATGGCTAGCCTAGCCTGAAATCAACCCAATGTGCATGGAGAATCAAAACAACCTCTAGAGGGGGAGGGAGTTCAATACCTTTATCTGAGAGGGGAGGCCGCAATCAGAAAGTTGTAGCAGCTTCGATGGGTCCCAAAGAACCTCGAAATGAAGCCTCTTACCACGGTGAAATGTCTAGACCTGAATTCGACCAAAGCCGATTTCAGATGTTGATCAAAGTCTGGTATGGAGGCTCTCTGTGATGAGGCTTTAATGGGGGAACTTCTTATTTCGGTGTGGGGATGGTGTGTGCACAATTAATTTGGATTTGGTGCACTGTGGATTTGCGGTGGAAAGTGTCCTAGTTTTGGCTGAAATTTCAGTGGAGAAATTGGCTCAGGGCAGTGGGGATGAATGGCTGAAGGCAGTGGGATTACACTCAGGAAGGTTTGAGGAAGCTCTGGTGAGGTTTTGGCAGGGTTCCTTAAGAAAAAATTTAGCACCCTCTCTTGGCCGTGAAGAATGGCTTTTAAAGCCATGGCCATTGGGCTGAGTTCAGGGCTTGGCTATGGTTGGAATTAACTGCTTAGGTGGAGTGCTGAAGAGTTGTAATAGCCAATCAAAGCTAGACATGTGATGTGGGTGAATTTAGGTTTTTTCCATGGGAGGTGGCTCTCGGTTTTGGTCTCCTTCGGTGACTAGGCCGACCGACAAGGACAGAGGAGGTGACTATTGGTCAGGTGAGCCAGAGGTCAGGCCATAAGTGCAGTGAGTTTAAGTGGTTAATGATTCATTACAAATCTCCCTTAGGTTTACCCATTTAAAGAAAGGGATTCCCTAATTTGAGGAACCCTTGGTCCATGGCTCCACTAGAGTGGGCTAGGTGGATCTAGCTTAGTCCCTAGGGTCCTAAGGCTGGCTACGTTGAGCTTGGTTTGGTCACATTTGGTTTGATTTGATTAATTTGGCTCATGGGTTCAATTTGGGTCATTTGGGTTCAATTTAGGCTAGGTTGGGTTCAATCTTGGGTTAGGTCCAATTGATTGTTCAATAATGTATGTATGATTGTCATAAAGTTTTTGGGAGAGGATTGGAGTGGTTTTGAAGTGGTTTGGGGTGTAAATTTAGCTTGATTTTGGTATTTGGTCAATTTTGGGACATTTGGGTTTAGCTTGGGTTTGAGTTGGGCTAGAGTTGGGTCATGGCTCAATTGATAGTTCCAAATGGTCTATGGGGATGCCATAAAGAGTTTTCAATATTAGTTGGGTGTCAATTTTGGGGTGAGGGCATTCAATTTGATGAATTTTGAACATGTGACCAATTTGGGGCAAAATTGGGATTTTTTTTGATTTGGTTAGACTTGGGTTAGGTTTGGGCTTAAATTGGGGGCAATTGATGGTTCAATTTTGTTTAGGGTAACGTCGTGAAGAGTTTAGGATTCAAAATTTGGGGAAACTGATTGACATTGAGTTTAATTTGGGGGAATTGGGCCATATGGTCATAATTGAGGCTTTTTGGTTTGGGTTAAAATTTAGTTCAAATGTGGATCAAATTGGGCTTGTATATGGTTTCAATTGGAATTGGGGATGTTGAATTAAAGTTTAGAATTGGAACAGGGGAGAATTGAAGTCAATTTGGTGGACATTGGAGTGATTTGGGCTTTTTGGGTTTTAAAGGGGCAATTTAGGGCTTTTGGTTAAATTAGGCTAATGTGGTCAAATTGGGTCAATGTGGTGGTTCAAAATTGAAATTGGGAATATTTGGAGGGTTTTAGGAATTTTTGGGCTAGGAGAGGCATTTTTGGTAATTTTGGGGATTTTGGGGCTATCTTGGGAATTTTGATAAATTTCAGGTGTTTTTGGTATTTTGAGTGGTGAGGAATGTTTTGGGGTGATTTTTAAGGGATTTTGATAATTTTAGTTGATTTTGGGAATTTTGGGCAAAATTAGGGTTTTATGGGTAATTTAGTCATTTGGTGGAGTTTAGGGGCAAAGGGTCAAAAGTTTGGATTTTTGGTAAAATTGGGGTTGAGAGAGATTGATAACTCATTTGAGTCATGGACCAAGGGAATTCCCCATTTAGATCCTCCATGTACTGGTATTAGCCAAACCCTAGCCTGGAGCTAAGAGCTTGGGGAAACCATCCACATGAGTTTCCAAAAGAGTAGGGGATCAAGTGTGGAGAAATTTGGTTTAGGGTTTGAGGTAGTGAGTGAAAGTGCAATGTGCAAGTGTGTATGTGCCAGCTCTAGACCAAATAGGGTCAGTCTTAAGGCTTAGCCATCTTGTAGGGAACTCCTCTTAAGCTTTCTTATGCTTAGTCTCATCCTCCTAAGTACTTAGAGGTTAAACTTTAAACATTTGAAAACTCAAAGTGAAGCAATAAAGTATTTTGATTTTCTATGTGGTAAAGGTTCCATTGTTAGTCTTCTAAGATAGTCACCAGGAAAGTCCTATGGCTAGACCCTAGACTGTTCTAAGGAAAGATTAGACCTCAACCAAAAGTGAGGTCAACAGTACCTCAAATTATCATTATCAATTATGCATGATATATATAGGATATGAATTAAAACACTAAAGAAATGCATCTTAAGGGATTTAAGGATACAACTAAAAAGAGATATTTCAGCTTTGACGATGAGATGTAGCCTAAAAAATCAAATTAATTTATCCATAACACCCATAAATTTATATGTGGCTTAAGCAATAAAATGCATCTCTATAGGTTCGATTAGAGTGAAGATATGCATGCATAATAAAATTAACTCGCAATTTAATTCAATAAAGTATAATGAGGATAAAATAAAATGGATTGAATAAAAAAATAAAAAAATAAAAAAATAAAAATTATAAAATAAATTAAAAATAATATTAATAAATAAAAAAGACAGTTTGAAACATGATTGAATTGCATTCAAACCATATTCAAACTATTGTTGAACTATGATCAAATCATGATTGGACCATGTTTGAACCATATTCAAATAATTTTCAAACTATGACTAAGTCTTATTTTAATATTGCTCAAATAGTTCTCAAATTAAGTTTAAACCTTATTCAAAAATTACATAAATATTGCTCAAACCTTATTTGACTTAAGTTACACATTTTTTTAACATTGCTCAAATATTTTTTGAACCTTATTCGATCTTGCTTAAACCTTATTCAAACCCTACTCAAATAATGTTCAACTCTATTCCAATTATGTCTAAGCATTATTTAAGCCATCATTGAGCCTTATTAAAATCTTTTTTGGACATTATTCGAACAATCTCAAAGCTCTGTTAAAAATAACTTAAAAATAGCGCTCTAAAGTTTTCCAAACCATTTTCAAATATTGTTTGATAGTTTTCATGTAATTGAATAAGTTTGATGATGGCTTTGATTCTATTCTCTATAGCATGGATAAATTTGCTTCAACTAAAATTTTGTATATATTTTTCCAAATAATGAAATAGTGGGCATAATTTGAAATTTGATTATTTTTTTATTATGCTTGAATTTGAAGGTGTGACTGACTACAAAAGGTTATACATTATTCTAACCTTAAAACATATGATTGTTATAAAGCATGAGTACTTTTTAGACCAATCGTATAAAAAAATACTATTTAAAATTGAAATTAAATAATTTTTATGCAACTATTTTGGCACAGTAGTTAAAAGTATTATTTCATTCAACAATTATATTAAAACTAAATTTTGTTTATTTTAGATCGAAGCGCCAATTTGAATATTGAAATGTTCTAATCCAACTAACAAATTAATTTCCATTTTCACATCATAGATATTCATATGTGATTTATATTGTGCAATATAGTTTGATTAAGAATGGTCACCTTAATTTGAACAGAAAAAAGCAACTACTTACTTAACTAAAATCAATCATCAAAACATATATATTTTTAAAATTTATGATGTTAGTAAATAATCCCAAGTTGTTATGATATATTAGTAAAATGTGTCAAGAATGATGGAGAAAAATTGAAAAAATATGATGGTTTATAAGACTTGTGTTTTAATGACTAGACTCAACCAGTTGGTTCATATTTATCAGAATTTAATTTCTTAGAATTTTTGGGAGTGTTGATAACTGAACTCATTTGATGAATTCATATTTGGAAATTTACCAGCTACTTTTTACACCACTCACTCTTCAAATAAAAGTTAATAAAGTAAATCATCATTATTATTTCCAACTCAATGAAAAGGTGTTAAAGCTCATATCTTATGGGGTTTAGAAGTTCATTATATACACATGAAGATTTTTATTAGAAAGATCTTGGTCACGCAACTCGTTAGTCAAACTGTAAAGGCGTAGTGGAGTAGGGAATCACTCAATTTAAGCATGCATTAAGGATTAAATATTCCACCTTACACTTGTTTATTGGTTGCAAGAGACCATCGAATTGAGCAGTTTAAGCTATAATATAATTGATCAAATGATGCTAAATGGCTAGTTCGTAAACCAATTGGCCCTAAAATTTTGTCCTAGATAAAGGTCTTTAAAATAACTTACATTTACTAGAGCTTAGATAATTATTCTTCATAATATTGAGGTCAAACGATTTTATTGGCCTACACCTAGCAGAATTATAAACCAAAAAAGGCTTCTCCCTAAAAAGTATATTACAAGAAACCCTAGCACACTCAAACCTAGATCACATAAGCAATCATGCCACTCACTTTATCTTTAGGGTGATTGCTTGTCTTTGAAACAATACATTTGAGTATATTTCAAAAGTGTTTCCAATTTGATTTTTGTTCATGTAGATTATTAATATGAGTTTGGTTTTGTCACTGTCATTATCATCTATTTGATCTTGGTCAAACCCTTTGTATACTCTTGACTAACTCTTAAAGGTATGTTCATTCAACTCATAGGTATAATCGTGGATTATAAATTTCAAATTATGTTGAATAGGACCTCACCTTAGGATGACCAAAAGGCCCTTACAAACTTAACAAAGCCCAAAGATAAAAATTATTAAGTTTTATTTTATGTCATTTTTAAATCCAATCAAAATTCATTTAAATATGTTTAACCTTAACAAGATCTATGTTAGACATTTAAATGATCTTGGTAAACCCATTTAACAAACTAAACATTCTCCCATTTTTTTCTTGCTTTGGCTGAATGCTTATGCATATTAATTAACTGTAAGATCCTTTTAACTTGAATTGTGGGCTTTTATTTAACCTTTGGTCAAACAAATCCTAACGCACTTTTAATCTTAGGCTTAATTGGTGATGTTAAACTAAATTGTCTAATCACTTAGCCAAATTTTATTTATATGGTTTAGATATCTAAATAATGTGCAAATTTACCTTAGCTGACTATTAGGGTAGCTAAACCCTAACTATTTTTTGCTCAACACAACAAGGCCCAATTAAGTTAATATTAATCTAAAAATAAGATAAATTCATTAGCTAATCAATTAAATTTATTCGATAATTCAGAACTAATCTAATAAAATGAATATGAAACTTTGATGTTGATTAATTAGACTAATTGACCCGATCAGACCAAAATGCATCCATGTAACTCCTTATGACTTGTAGAGCCAATTTGAACCTTTTGACCAGCTAATCTTTCAACACCATTTTAGTTCATAAACTATAGTAACCATTGTGTATCTTAATGTCTTTAAAGTTTTTTATTTTTTCAATGTTTTGATCAAGTATGAGCATTAACAAGGGCTAAAAATGATACATGCATCGTTTAAAATGATAAATTAACCTATAAAATTTATGTTTTAATTATTATAAAGTTGAGAAAAATTCCGCACACATGTTATTAACCTAACATGCTAATCTTTGAAAACGCCACCTCACCATTTGGAAATTGCATTTGTGTAGGTTATTCGAAAATGTTGTTGGTTTTTTACACTAAATGCAGAAAGCAGGTCGAACCCCGCAGTCCAGATTTCCAGATAAGCGTTTTATTTGGATAAGCACAAGTTGTCCCAAACGCACTCTAAATCTCAATTCAAGCACCAAAAAGTTTGTTCACGATTATTCTTATTAGTTAAAAATTAATTGAATTTTGTATGTAAACCATATGCAAAAATTGGATATTGATTTTAATGTATATTAATTCCTTATAATTAATTGAAATTCTACTACATTTTTTATCAAAAAATCTTAGCTTTTTTGTATGCTTTGTGTGGGACATTGATTTTAGTTTTGTTTGATTTGAAAAGTCAACTCAAGCCATAATCACCTATTAGTTCATACTACTTTAAAGCTGACATTTAGAGGTGTTCACAATTTATTAAATTCCTTTACAGTCCTTAACTGAAAATTGCAGAAAGTATTATTCATCTGCAGAATTTACAGTTCATGCAAATGTTAGCTGGTTGGATGTTGGCCCTTTGTAAAATTATAAACCCATTTTACAATTTGATAAGCTGCAGTTGTTTTCTTTAACCCATTTACTATTTCATTTCTCATATCTGATAACCTCTTCTATTAAGCCTGATTTCCACTACAAATTCTTGATTAAGCTTACTGAAACTTTGCTATTTTCTAAAAAAATGTATTCTCTTCTTTTACCGTTCCTTTTTACTTTAGGACCGACAGTCTTTCAGAAAAAGAAAATGATCATAAGTTTGCCCGGCGAAAATTTTCAGTTCTAACTCCGGACGCAGAGGAATTTCCGGAGTTCAATGAGATTTCGCCACGTGCAATGGAGGATCCCACGTAAATATGTTTGCCCCGACCACGGAAGCCTAAAAGGTTTTACGACAACCGTATTTATTATCGATCTAAAAGGCAGGATACTCCAAAAGGTGGGAATAGGAATGGCCGGATCGGGCATTAAATATTCGGTTTATTTAATGTCAACTCCGTGGAACCCGCTATTACACGTGGCTAAATCTCATTGGATTCCGGACATTCCTCTGCGCCCAGAGTCCGGACCGAAAATTTTTGCCAAATCGTGAACCGAAAATTTCCAAATGCCTTTCAGCTATCAGCAAAATCTCTATGAGCTGCAACTCCCACAACTGCCAACTATTTTCTTTCTGGTGCTATTTTATTTTATTGAAATCTATTTCTTGCGCTGAAGGTAGTTTGTTTGTGTGCTGGAAGGTTTCAAAAATTGTTCAAATAGAACTTCATTTAAAATCAATTTTAAACTGTTGTTAAAAATCTGTTTTTAACAATTACTTTACATAGATTGTGAATAAAATTTAAAGGTTATCAAGATTTATTTCAAAATCAAAGCAGCTAAAATTAACATATTAGTTTGTTCATTGACTTTCAGTTTACTATGATACGTTTTTAAAAATAACTGTGGTTTGCTAAAATAAGTTTCAATTATTTGGAAATTTCTTTTGATGATCTCTTCGTTATTATATTCTAGAAATACATTGAGACTGTTGTATAATGCCTTCTTCCCTAATGGAAGTTCTGTCATTACATAATAATTAATATCAGAGCCAAGGTTTGAATTTGAGAGAAAACGATGGCCGGAGACAAAGTGATAGTATCGAGGATCGAGAAATTTGATGACACAGATTTTAGTTACTGGAGGATGCAAATAGATGACTACCTTTATGTGAAGAAACTTCACCTGCCGTTACTGGGAAAACGACCGAAAAAGATGAATGAGGCTTATTGTAATATGTTTGATCTACAGATTCGGGGTTATTCGATTGACCCTGTCAAGATACGTTGCACACAACTCACCAAGGAAAAGATCACTGCAGATCTCATGACAGCTTTATCAGGTATGCATGAAAAGTTATCGGCAAATAACAAAGCGCACTTGATGAATAAGTTATTCAACTTGAAGATAGCGGATGGTACGTATGTTGCACAACCTCTGAATGATTTTTAATATTATCACAAATCAATTATCGTCTATTGAAATTGAATTTGATGACGAGATACATACACTAATATTGTTGGCTTCATTGCCAAAAAAATGGAAAGCAATGAGGATTGCAGTTAGCAATTCTGCAAGTAAAACTAAAATGAAATATGATGATATGCGTGATTTGATTTTGGTTAAGGATGTGCGCAGGAAAGATTCTGGCAAGACCTGAGGTTCGAGTTTGCATTGAATGTTGATTTCAGAGAGAGATCACAAGACAAGAACTCAAACAGAGAAGGTTGAAATTAAAGCACAAAGGCAAGGGCAAGTCAAAGCTTGGTTAGTAAGCAACCTGCTGGAATTGTAGTAAAGCTGGCTACTTAAAGAAAAACTACAAAAATCTCAAGAAGATAGAGAATGATAGTGCTAATGTTGTAACTGGAGAAGTATATGATGCACTACTGCTGGTAGTTCAAAGTTCTGTTGATGACTGAATACTGGATTCAGAGGCTTCCTTCTATACATCTTCCTACTAGGAGTTAATGCAAAATTATGTTACAACATTACCCACAATAGTGCATCCTGTAATAAAATTCGACATACCTTCCCAAAGTCACATGCAATATAATTCTGCATTAGCTCCCGGTGGGAAGTTGTATGGAATGAAGCCCCTGAATCCAGTACCTAGTTATCAACAGAACTTTGAACTGTCAGTAATAATGTATCATGTACTTCTTCAGTTATTTTGCAGTACTTCTTTATGTGGCCAACTTTGCCAGAATTCCAGGAGGTTGCTTGCTAAACAGGCTTTGACTTGCTCTTGCCTTTGTGCTTTAATTTTGATCTTCCTCTGTTTGAGTTCCTGTCCTCTGACCTCCCTCTGGAATCAAAATGCATGCAAGCTACCAGAACTGAAGTTAATTAACCTCAGCATGTGTGAGAGTTGCATTATGAGGAAGCAGAAGAAATTCAGTTTTCTTGAAATGTGGCAGAGAGCCAAAGGAAGGAAAACTGGAACTTGTGCACACAAATATGTGGGGACCTTCTCTAGTGGCATCTCTTGGAGGCGCTCATTACTATGTCACATTCATTGATGACCACAACATGAATGTATGATTTTATTTCCTAAAACATAAATCTGATGTATTTAATGTCTTCAGAACTTTGAAGGCCATTGTTGAGACAAAAATATACTTGAAATTGAAATGTTTGAGGTCTGACAATGGTGGTGAGTATATTGATAGTGGGTTCAAAGAGTACTGTACAACTCAGTATCAAAATGGAGAAGACCATTCCAGGGACACCACAACAAAATAAAGTTGTAGAACGTATGAAGATGACCATTAATGAACATCCAGAAGCATGAGATCGCACACCGGACTACTGCCAACTTTATGGGCAGCTGCAGTCAGCATTGCAGTATACTTGATCAATAGGGGGCCATCTGTTCCATTGGATTGTGAATTATTTGAGGAGGTCTGGAATGGGAAAGAGGTCAAATTTTCTCACCTTAAGACTTTTGGCCGTCTTTCTTATGTTCTTATTAATTCTGATGGTAGCAAGCTTGAGGCTAAGTCAAAGAAGTGTTATTTCGTTGGCCATGAGGATGAGGAATTTAGCTATTGGGATGATCAGGACCGAAAGATCATAAGAAGCAGGAATGTGATTTTTAATGAGAACATCATGTACAGGGACAAGTCTAGTACAGTTTATGGAGATGCTCCTCAAGAATCCAAATTTGTAAGGTTTGATGATCTATCAGAGGTCACAGTGCAGGACAATGATAAAAGTAATGAGGAGAGTGGGTCAGGGGTACCCATTCCTATTATTACACAGTCAATTTCAGAGCCATCCACCCCTTACAGCTACAGTTCGCAGGTCGGTCTGGAATAGACATTCTCCACAACATTACTCACTAACCTTGAACTATATTTTATTGACATATGGTGGAGAATCACATAGTTATGAGGAAATATTTCAAGATAAAAATTCAAGTAAGTGGGAGCCGACCATGAAAGAGGAGATGTATTCACTGCTAAAGAATCAGAAAAGGAAGCTGCAGTTGGCGAAAGCCCCCATTTTGGCTTCACAAATCAATTGAGTATTTTGTTTAATAAAAAATATTCTAACACTTATTTATCATTTTTAAGTCAAAATAAATTGTCATGATTGCAAAATATACTGTATTGTTTCTTTGCTTCTTTTAAATCTTTTAAGAATAAACCTTATTCATAGTTTTGAAATTTCAAAGAAAAAAAGAAATCTAAAATTAGCTTTACATTATTCCAAATCATTTCAAAATTAAGTGGCTTTACATTGTTCCAAATCATTTCAAAACTAAGCGAGCTTTCATTGCATATGTTTGTAATTTTCTGTATAAGTCTTCATTGAAATGCAAATTAATAGAGTAGCCTCCATTAAGAACATAACTAATCACACATTAACATTGAGGATTTAATCACTTGGCAATATCTTTGTCTCAACTCAATCATTAGGAGTATTTATAAATAGTCATTATTTATTAGCTTGTAGTTAGTTCGCGAGCAAGCTCTTTTTGTACCCGCCAATCTTTAAATTTGTGAGAATGTGAGTTTACCTTGTGTTGGCTTTAGTTTTGTTTAAATATGTGATTAAATAATTTTAGAAAATAATTTAATTTAATAAATAGAGTCTAATTTTTTTAATTTTAAAAAATGAGACCAAATTGATCTCATATATTTAATGATTTGAATAATATGTCACAATTTAGGTGCGAACATACCAGGACCAGTGCACTAGATCCCACCAGAACTCCGCAATTAAGTGTGTTTGGGCTTTCGTAGTACTAAGATGGGTGACATCCTAGGAAGTCATTGATCCACTTCTCGATATTTATACTTACAACTATGATATAAAAAGTTAGCAACGACACCAAAAACTTGATCCCGCACTGAATATATACTGATGATTTTGTTATGGATTTTATGATTTATATTGTGGATACTACGCAAGTATACGTATCGTTATCAAGTAATATAGGGCTCTAATGGAGTCCTAGATATAGATCCCACAGGGAAGTTAGAAAATTTCAAAGACAAATTAAAGTAATCTTGCTCACTAATCTAGTATACGGAAATTAAGAACACTTAGACTAAAATAAACTAATGCTTAAAGGTTGAATATAAGATTTCAGAAAAGTATCTTTCTCCTTATTTTAGAGAATTAAGTGAATGAAGAATTAAATGAGTTTTTAATTGTATTGTGCCAAATAGGAGCATTCCTATTCTTTACCCTTTGGTCCAGGTGCAAAGAACATTGACTAGTCTTATGTTTGGTTACCGAATCTTCGGTCAGGCTGGGAGGATACCGATCGCCACTTCGGAGCTCCACGTTCCCCTCGCTCGAGGGCTAACATCTACACTTCGACTCTCAAACAATAAGACCAAATTGAATATTTTAGTTCGTCACACTAAAATGTCCAATTCTACGCCCGATAATTAATATTTCCCTATTTATTTGCACCCTCCTTCCAAGGCTTTTGACTTCCCTGAATTTTGGATGTAATCTTTACTATAGTTGAGAATTCAACATATGTTAACAAATCAATTGGCCAGATTGAAAGTAAATTAAGATTTAAGTAAAAGATTATCACAATTTCTATTTTCATATTTAGGCACAACTATTTTAATTCATCATTTCACGAAATCTTGATAACAAGGAGAAAAGACTAAGTAAACTACTCAGAATGCATGAGAAAAGTAACACAAAGCATGGATTTCATTAAAGTTAACAAACAAATAACAAATATACTTATCTCAATTCTTCTTCCCAAGTAGACTCCTTGAAGTTCCTTTGACTCTTCCTTCCAGTACAGCACACCAAAACGCTAAACACTTTATCTACTCACTCAAAAGACTCTTAAATTACACTTAACTTCCACACAAATGACACAAAACTGACACACAAATGACTAAAATTCATCTCTATTTATAGAAGGGGTCAAATCTCCAAAGGTTGCTTAAGCACCTCTTCAAAAAGCGTCCAGGTTCAAAGTATTTTGGCTCTTTTTAATTGTCTCGCCGTCGGCGGCTTGATCTCGCCGTCTGCAGGCCTTTAGAAGATGGGCTAACCGCGCGATCTCACTGTCGGCGGGCTCGATCTCACCGTCAGCGGGCTCCTTATAATATATTAAAAAATCTTTCGGGAAAAACTAGCCGTCGACGGCCTAAATCTCGCCGTCGGCGGGACAGTTCAATTTTTATCAAATTGAGTCCTTTTTGCTCTAAATTCGCTTCTTTTGTGCTTTTTTGCTTTCAGTACTTATAAATCTTCATTCCTGCAATAAAATAAATAAAATACCTTTCTTTAAAGTGCAATTTCATATAAAATTGGTATGAAATTCTTAATATATTTTCTTGTAATCAGTCATCGTGTTGCATCTTCCCCTTTTTAACGTTTTTTTTAAACATTGTCATTGCTGGTCTAAGCCCGGATGTGAAAAGTGGAGAGTTGTGAATCCTTTTAATCATTGTGTAAGGGCTAAAGCGTCCTCTAAAAGTGACGCAATGCATGGTAAGAATACAATGAAAAGTGTGCAAAAGTCGCTACACCGGTGCCCGGGTGTAGTGTCAATTCAAGGGTTCTCACATTAAGGGCGGATGCGGGTAAAGAAAAGTCCATGAAACTAATATTAGGATAAGATCTTAGAATATATGTAATCTTACTAGTAATTTAGTTGATATTATGATTCATATAAAGATAAATATCTTATGTGTTCAAGAAACTAAATGGGTTGGAGAAAAGGCTAAGGAGATCGATAACCTAGGTTTTATATTTTGGTATTCAGGTAATAGCCACACTATAAATGGTGTAGGTGTAATTATTGATAAAAGTCTGAAAGATAACATTGTAAAAATTAATAGAGTTGGAGATAGAATTATAGCCCTTAAGAGTATTGTTGATACTAAGATTTTAAATATTATAAGAAGTTATGCTCCTTAAGTAGGTTTAGATATAGTTTCCAAAGATGAATTCTGGAATGACTTTGAAGACATAATAGAAATGATACCACTTGAAGAAAAAATTTTTATTTGAGCAGATTTAAATGTTCATATTGGAAGAGTGGTGAAAGATTTTAGAAATATTTATGGTGCTACGATTTTAGAGTGATTAATGAAGAAGGTAGAGTTATATTAGATTTTGTTTGAGTGTATGATTTTGTTATTGCTAATACTTATTTAAGAAAAGAGATGAGCATATTATTACTTATAATAATGGATCTAATAAGACAAAAATTGATTATTTTCTTATGAGAAGAAGAGATAATCGAGAATGGAAATATTTTAAGGTCATTCTAAGTGTGGATTTAACTACTCAACATAAATTATTAGTTCTAGATTTTAAGATGATGAGTTGTAAAATAAAGAATACTTGGAACTATTGTCATAGAATTAGATGGAGGTACCTAAAAGACACAAGTAATATTATTTTTATAAGTAAAATTCAAGATTTCTATGTTTGGGATGTTTATGAAGATGTTTATGAAGAAGCAAATTCTATGTGGGATAAAATAACAAACACTATTAAATAAGTGGTAAAAACTGTATTTGGAGAATTAAAAGAAAAAGTCTCTATAAATAAAAATAGTTAGTGGCGGAATAATAATATGCAAGAAAAGATAAGATACAAGAAGTTATGTTATAAAAATTGGTTTAAATGTAAAAACATAGAGAACTAAGAAAAATATCAAAAAAATTGTAGGGAGTCTAAGAAAACAATATGTGATGCTCAATATTCTACTTTTAGTGATCTTTATAATTGATTAGATTCTAAGGGGGTGAAAAATATATGTATAAACTAGCCAAGCAAATAGAAAAGAAAAGTAAAGATTTAACTCAAGTAAAGTGTATAAAAGATGAAAAATAAAAAGTGCATTTCTTAGAAAAATATATTTAATATAAGTGGGTGAGTTATTTTTGATAAAGTTTTAAATAAAGTTTCAAAAAATACAATCAACCTTAGTGATCTTAATATCATTAATAATAATAAAAAGTTACATTTTTACCGTCTCATTAGTAAAAAAGAAGTTAAGGAGGATTTAAAAAAACTAAGGGTGGAAAGTCTGTAGGGCCTAATGATATTCCAATTGAAGTGTGAAAATATTTAGGAGATTTGGATATTTCTTGGCTTACTAAACTCTTTAATATTATTTTAAAAACTAAAAGGATGTTTGAGGAGTGGAGGAAGAGTATTTTGGTCCTCTTTTTTTAAGAATAAAGTGGATGCACTAGAGTGTGTAAATTATAGAGGAATTAAGTTGATGTGTCATACTTTAAAATTATGACAGAGGGTAATTGAACTATTGGTCTCGCTTTTATGAGGAACCCAAATTAACACCCACAGATAAGACATGACTTGAGCATCTGTACTGACTCAAGATCTCTAGACACCTCTTTAAAGACCTAATGATTACTATGATCATTAAATTCATCATAGAAGGAGGTTTACCAATATTGACCCCTTTGAACTTATCTAGGGTTCCCTAAAACCCAAAAAATTGGATTGGCCCCAATATACCCTTTTTAGGGTCAAAAAAATGATGACATCCTAAAATGATCATATCAACAATAACAAACACTGATTTGATTAACTATTGACCCAATGGTCACCACTTGGACCATTTGGTCAACCCTTGACCCAAAGGCCACCATATAGACCATTTAGTCAACCCTAAGACCTAATTGATCAAACTTTGGCCAAAAGGTCAATTTCGAACCCAATGACCACACCATGGACCAGTTAGTCAACCCTAAGACCCATTTGGTCAAACCCAGTCAAAATGGTCAATTTTTAACCCAATGACCACCCCATGGATCATTTGGTCAACCCAAGATCCATTTCATCAACCATAAGACACATTTGGTCAAACCTGGTCAAAACGATCAAATATGGACATAAAAATAACCACCTTGATCATATGGTCAACCCAAACATCAAATTGGTCAAACTTGACCCTTTGGTCAAACCGGACACTAAATTAGTCAAGCTTGATCAATTGGCTAATCCAAAATCATATGATCATCCCAATGACCATAAAGTCAACCATAGATCCTATGATTGACCCAATCATCAAGACATCCTTATATGGTCAATCTGACCACCATGGTCAACCTTTTAGTTAACATGCTCAAATTAAACTATACCATGAAATCTAATGAGCCCATGACTAACTCAAATATGGCATGGTCAAGTAAGTTACCCTAGTAAACTTTAGACTTAAAATGGTCAACCATGATCATCCTTAGTCAAACTTGGTCAACTTCACCTTTTTTGATAAAAATGTGGTCTTTTAATCAATTTTTTTATTCTCTTGATTAATTAATTATTTAATTGATTAAAGAAGTAAAATTAAAGATCATTAGACCTAAGATTTAAGTCCAAAATGGTTTAAGCCCATGGCAAGACAAACCCATGACAACCCTAAACCCATGCTTTACACTTACACCATAAATCCAATTCATAGCATATTGATATTGGGTCAAACACAACCCATTAATACCCACCATGACATGAATGACCTACTTAGAACCTACAAGCCTATAATTTTAGACCTAAGTCAAAGGTTACCATGAAGCCATTATGAGGGAAGAAGGAGGTGTCATTCCTTTACAAAACCATTGGTGACTTGTTAGCTTAGGTGGAAGGGGGTTAACCAGCTCATTTTGAAGTCACCATTCACCTCACTCCTCATCCAAAAGAAAAGAGCCAAAGTATAGCCAAATCCTTACCTTAATGAGGGTTCATCATGGAAGACTTAGGGAAGCTCCACCATGGCCATCCTCAACATGGAATCTTATCCCTAGCCATCATGAACTCCCTCCATCTTCCCCTAATTGGATCCAAGCTCATCCATGGCTTCTCCATGCCTATAAATAGGCTAACCCGAGATCTCCCATAGAGAGGAGAAGAGAGCCTACACTACTCAAACCCTGAAACACCCAAGACAAAAAGTGTTCCCCAAACCCCAAGGAGTTAATTCCCCATAGTTTTAGCTCCTGAAATCCATTGAGCTACTCCAATTTCTTGCCCTAAAAATAGGACAGATTTTTGGGTTGACACAAAACTCTTCCAAACTTCAAATTAACCACTCCCACACCATCACTGAGCTGTACGAGGAAGTTCCCAATTAAAATTAGCTCTTCCCGCAAGCTCTAACCCATCCAAGACCAAATCGTGAACCCAATTCAGTGAAATCATACTTTGACCTGATTTCACTTCAAATTGAGCTAAGCAGAAGCTTCGTAAGGGCTTGACGATCATTCCTATCAAATTTGATTGAGGCTTCACCTCATCAAGACCAGGAACAGATGCTTAAATCTAAATTTTGCTCGAGTCTGGACACTTATGATGAAGACCATTTCAAAACACCCACATCACCATATAGATGTGAGTCTCCTTGAGATGAAGCATTAGGAATAAATTTCATTAAAATCCATTAAGATTTGATAGAGATCCTAGGGTTTAAAAATGAACGGTTTGTGGGTTATACCAGACTGGGGACGATGGCTGGATGTCATCCATTTCCGTGTATAGGAAATGGATGGTTGTGATCTAGCCAACCTCGGATTCGTCTATATGAAATAGATGAAACCACAGGCCACGTGGCTGCCCGCGTGTAAAGCCCCACTAATAAAACGACGCCACATGTTACTTCAACGAATCCTAGGATCTAGCCAGCACCGCGTGGATAATTCTTTAAGCAAGGATATAAATAAATACAAAAATTATAAAAAAACTTCAAAATACATATCTTTGCATATAAAAATCATAAAAATATGAAAAAAATACCTCTGGATTCAGAAAAATGAGAAGAAAATTATGAAAATGAAATCATAAATTGATGAATTATATTTTATTTTTAATTAATTAATTACTCTATTGAGTAATTTAATTATAATTCCAAAAATCATGAAATTTTCTGGGATCACTCTTCTCATCCTTGGAAACATTCCTTGATTTTGTTTCTCCCTAAGAAAAATTTCTGAAATCAAACTCACCTATTTTCATCAAATTTAATAATTATTTTCAAAATTACTTACAAAATCACAAAAATGGAAATGAAAAAATAATAAAAAGATGGTTAAAAACTTTAGGGTGATGAGTTCGAACCCCAAAATGACAATTTCTAACTTTTGTAAATTTTGAAATGATATTTTAGCTTTTTGGGGTAAAATTGTAAAATTTGAAAATTACATTTTAAACCCTAAAATTTTCCAATTTTATAAGAAGGGATAATTAAGATTACCTATATCCTAATATCTAAGTTTAAACCACTTTAAACCTTACTTAAAATTTTAAGTTTTAGTTATGTTAGGTTTGAACATAATTTAAACCTTTAAAAATCCTAATTAAGCTTAATCACTTTCTTAAACCTTAATCACATTAGGTTTAAGACAAATTAAACCATAATTAGTTCTAATCCCAATTAGACCTTATAATACTTTTTAAACCTTAATTACATTTGTTTTAAGACAAATAAAATCCTAATTAGGTTTAATCCCAATTAGACCTGATTAATTCTCCTTAAAACTTAATCACTTTAGGATTAAGACAAATTAAACCCTAATTAGTTCTAATCCCAATTATACCGCATTAATCTCCTTAAACCTTAATCACATTAGGTTTAAGTAAATTAAACCATAATTAGGTCTAATCCCAATTAGACATAATAATCCTTCTTAAACTTTAATTGCATTAGGTTTAAGATAAATTAAACCCTAGTTAGGTCTAATCCCAATTAGACCTGATTAATCCTTCTTAAACCTTAATCACATTAGGTTTAAGTTAAATTAAACTCTAATTAGGCTTAGTCCCAATTAGACCAAATTATTATCTTTAAAACTTAATTACATTAGGTTTAAGACAAATAAAACCCTAATTAGGTCTAATCCCAATTAGACTTGATTAATCCTCCTTAAATCTTAATTACATTAGGTATAATTAACCCAAAATCATAATTAGGTCTAACCCTAATTATACCTAATTAATCTAATTAAACCTTACTTACATTAGATTTAATTAACCCTAAACCATAATTAGGTCAATCCTAATTATAACTTACTTACATTAGGTTTAATTAACCCTAAACCATAATTAGGTTTAACCCTAATTAGACGTAATTAATCTAATTAAACCTTACTTACATTAGGTTTAATTAACCCTAAACTATAATTAGTTCCAACCCTAATTAGACCTAATTAACCTAATTAAGCCTTACTTACATTAGGCTTAATTAATCTTATTTAAGTTTAAATTAAGATATATTTAAATACCCATTAAAACTTACTCAAATTAAGACAAAACCCATCAACCTAAACTTTAGGTTCAACCCAAGATGAACCTAAATTAACTAAAACCTTAGGTTCAACCCGAATTGAACCTATGTCAACTTAAACCGTAGGTTCAACCTACATTGAACCTAAGTCAACCTAAACCTTAGGTTCAACCTACATTGAACCTAAGTCAATTTGTACCTTAGGTTCAACCTAAATTGAACCTAAATTAACTTAAACCTTATGTTCAACCTACATTTAATTTAAGCCAATCTAAACCTTAGGTTCAACTCAAATTGAATCTAAGTCAACTTAAACCTTATTTTCAACCTAAGTTGAAACTAAGTTAACTCAAACATTAGGTTCAACCCAAACGGAACCTAAACCTTATGTTTAAATTGAGCTTAAATCAACTTATACCTTGGGTTCAATTTAAATTGAACCTCAAACAACTTACACTTAACCAACTTTGAACTTTAGGTTCTACCTAAATTGAACCTAAATAAATTTCATACCTTAGTTTCTAACTAAATTGAATCTAAGTAATATCAAACCTAAATAATCCATACATGAGATTCTACCCAAATTGAATCTAAGACACTTTGAACTTTAGGTTCTACCTAAATTGAATCTAAATAAATCATACCTTAGATTCTACCTAAATTAAATTTAAGTAACATCAAACCCAAATAAACCATACATTTGATTCTACCCAAATTGAATCTAAGACACTTTGAACTTTAGGTTCTACCTAAATTGAACCTAAATAAATCATATCTTAGACTCTACCAAAATTGAATCTAAGTAACATCAAACCTTAAGTTCTACCTAAATCATCTTATGTTTTGGGTTTTACTTATATTTTATAACTTAGGTTCTACCTTGTTGACCTCACTTTTGGTCGAGATCTAGTCTCTCTTTAGAATAGCCTAGGGTTTAGCCATAGGACACTCCATGACTTTCTTAGAAGACTAGTCTTGGAACCCTCCCCTTTAGAAATTCAAATCTTCTTTGCTTCACTAGGAGTTTTCATATGCTTAAGACCTAACCTCCAGCTTTTGGTAGGAAGAGACCAAGCATAAGGAAGCCCAGGGGAAGTCTCCTATAGGTGATCAGACCTTAAGATTTACTCTGGGGGGGGTCTGGAGCTTACACAATACACACACTTTACACCCACAACCCCAAATAAAGCACATCCCACCTTGATCCCATACTCTTTTGGAAACTCATGTGGGTGGTTTCCCCAAGCTCTTAGCCCCTAGCTAAAGATTTGATTAGTACCAACACATAGAGGACCAAATGAGTGTTGCCCTAGGTCCATGGCTCAACCTAAACAATTCAATACTACACACTTCTAGTCAACCTCAATTTTTCCAAAGTTTCAATTTTTGACCACCCTGCCACTAAATCTGCCCAAAATACCCCTAAACCTCAATTTTAACCAAAACTTACCCAAATTACCTATTTTTTTCCAAAAATTATTTCAAAATATTTCCCACCACTCAAGTTGACCAATTTGACCAAAATTTACTAAAATTTCTAAAATAGCCCCAAAATTTACAAAATTACCAAAGTACCTTTCCTAGCCAAAAAATCCAAAAATTCCAAAAAATTCCCAAAACTTCATAAATATTCCTAATTTCATTTCTCTCAACTACCACATGACCCAATTTGACCAATTAGACCCAATTTAACCAAAAGACTCAATTTGACTTATTTAACCCAAAATGCCCAAATTAAGCCCAATGTCCACCCAATTGACCCCAATCTTGCCCAATTTCATTTCCAAACTTTAATTCAACATCCCTATCATCAATCTACACTAAATCCAAACCCAATTTGACCCACATTTGAGATCAATTCACTTGAATTCCAAAATCCCCAATTTTAACCAAATGACCCATTTCGCCCAAATTAAGCCTAATGTCTCTCAATTTCCCCTCAATTTGAATTCAAAAATTCTCATGACACTCCCTTGGGCCAAATGCAACATTCAATTGCCTCCAATTTGAGCTTAAGTCTCACCCAAGTCAACCCACATCCAAAATCCCTAATTTTGCCCCAAATTGGACACATGACCAAATCACACCAAATTGAATGTTCCAATCCCAAAATTGTCACCCAATTTATGTTGGGAACTCTTCACCACATCCCCCTAGACCTTTTGGATCAATCAATTGGGCCTAAACCCCATTCTAGCCCAACCTAGACTCAAGCTAGCCCAACTTGCCCCAAATTGACCAAAATCCCAAATTTAACCAAATTGAACCCTCAAATCAATTCAAACCCACACCAATCCTCCTCTAAACTCTTCATGACAATCTTACACACCAAATTGCTTAATCAATTGGGCTCAACTTAAACTTAAACCTAAGCTAGCCCATCCTTGAACCCAAGTGACCAAAATTGACCATATGACCCAATGTCACCTAAGTTGAACCAAATGGACCAAATTAACTCCATGGTAGCCAACTTTAGGACCCCTAGGACTGGTCTGGGCTAACCCAACCCAAGCCCATTGAGCTAAGGACCAAAGGTCCCCCACTTAGAAACAATTGATCTTCCCCTTTTCGGCTAACCCATAACTCCCTATAACCCTCAAATAAGCAACCCGATTAATGGCACCGAACCCTTCTCTTACCTCCCATCAGCCACCATCCCTGTTCTTGCCAACTAATCTAGGCTGTTGGAACAGCTAAAACTGAGCACCCCATACCCCCTAAATTTAAAAATTGGGCCTTGCCATTGTTGCATCCCCTCACTAATCACTTGTACCTTGCTTCCTTCCACCTAAGCAGCTAATCCCACCCAAAGCCAAGCCTTGAGCTCAGCCCATTGACCATGGCTATAAAAACCACCCTTCACGACCAATGGTGGGTGCTGGAAATTTCCTAAGTAGACTCTCACCAAATTTCTCCTAGAGCTTCCCTGAGACCTCCTGAGTGTTAGCCCACCATCCTCAGCCACTCATCCCTACTCCCCTGAGCTAATTTTCCCACTAAAATTTCAGCTGAAACCATGACAGTTGCAATTGCATCTTCAACTGCCTAAAACTCCAAACCAACTTGCTCTGCAGCATCACCAGAGTAAAAGAAGAAGTTTTCTCATAAAAGCCCCATCACAGAGAGCCTCTACACCAGACTTTGATCAACACTTGAAATTGGCCTTGCTCAAATTCAGGTCCAGACATTTCACCAGGGCAAAAGACTTCATTTGGAGATTCGCTGGGACCATCGAAGCTGCCACAACTCTCTGATTGAAGCTTCACTTCTCAGATCAAGGTATTGAACTTACTCTTCATCCCGAGCTTGTTTTGATCATATACATGTGTAGACTGTATTTCATACTGTATAAAACATATAGATATGTTCGTCTATGTCAGATGAGTCTATAAAAACAAACCCCAAGTGATTTGGATAGGTTTAGCTCGAGTTCTTAAGCCTAGAAGGTGGACGGCTCACAAAATGAACTAGTTGAGGAAGAAGACATGGCGCTGTTGGATTGCTTGTGTATCAAATGAAGGGCTGGGATTGCGCCGGACAAGAGATCTAAACATAAAGCGCGGCCGCGTGGCAGCCGAGTCAGATGGTGGTGTCAAATGGCGGAGCGATGCGTGGAGACTTTGGAACTACAGAGGATGACACGGCGCTGGGTGTTTAAGCAGGAAATTAGAGGTATTATTTATTTATTTAAATTCAGTTAGCTTTAAAAATCCATAACTTGGTGTAGAAAAAATAAAAAAATAAAAGAAAAATACCCTAGTGCTCAGAATAGAGGGGAATAATGTGGAAATAGATTGAAATTCATTTGATGCATGTTTGATTTTTAATGAATTAAATACCCTTTTGAATGTTTTGATTCTCCATGCAATTAGGAATTTCACCATAGCTTGATATTTTGGTATGTTGTTGCCTTTATGTTAGGGAATCTTCCCTGATTTTTCCAAAGTCGGAGGAGATCTCTAGATTATCATGTCTATTTTGTAATAATTAAAATAATGATCAGAAAAATATAAAGTAAATTTTGGTAGGTTACTTACGACCAGAGGACCTTAGGAAAAATGTAAACTTAGTCTAACTCATTAAGTATAACCCTAATGGTAAATAAGACCTAAAACATAAATAAAAATATTTTGAACTAAATATAAATGTAAAAAACCCAAAAATTACTCTCCACTGTAATTTACGGTCAGGGAAACTCCCCATAAAAATTTTAAGTCAAATGGAGTTAATTTATATGCTTAAATGAATTTTTCAAGTTAAAGCACATTTTTGGCAATCATATAATTATGATAATTAAAATACATTTCAAAAAATTACCAAATTAATTTTGGGAGTTCTCTGTGATCGGAGGAGTCTATAAAAAATAAAAATTGTAATTAAAATAAAATTTTAATTTTAAACATTATTTTAATATTTAAATAATTAAAAATTAATAAAATCACAAAATTATTAAAATTGTTAGAAATGTTCCAAATTGTCTAACAATTGGGGGTAATTTTCCTAACTCTATAAATAAAAATATTAAATTTTAAAAAGGTAAAATCAATTTCTAAAAGCTAAAAAAATGAAAATTCTCTAATTTTGCACTAAAATAATTCTAATAATTAAAATATAACTCATAAAAATATGAAACTTGTTTCTCTAGGTTCCCTGACTTTAGAGAGATTTAATCAAAATATAAAAATTAATTTTATACTAATATAATATTTTATATTTAATTAATACTCTTAAAATTGAAATAATTATTATAATTAAATTAAAATTCAAAAAAAAAAATGAAATTTGATCCAAGTGGTCCTCTAGTCTATGTGAACCTCCAATAATTTTCTTAAGGACAGAAGCTTTGTTTTGATTAAATTATTGAATTTCCCTTGAAAAACCCCCCTATTTTTGCATTGAAATAATTATATAAATTAAATTAAATTTGAAAAAAATGACATTTTCTCCTATAATGCTTTAACTGACGCATGGGTAGGGTAGCATAAAAAACTTTAAGTCATTTGAATTAAATTTAATGAATTATGAGGAGATAAGGCCTTTAGGGGTAAAAGTGTAATTTTGAAGAATTTAACCTTAATCAATATTTAGGCTTAATTAAAGTGAGAAATGGGCAATGGATAATCTTAATAAATATGTTTGAATGATAAAGCATAAAGGGATAATTGATAGAAACCTATCTCATGTTTGTCACATTAAAAGATAAAGTTTATGATTTTATTAATCATTATAATTTGGATAAAAATTAGATTAAATGATCTTTAAGGTGAAGAGTTTGATTTTTGAAATTGATAGCTTATGATTTGGGACCCCCAATCTAATGGTTAATGACAATTCAATATTTGATAAGGATTAAAAATCATTTAACTCATCATTTCTGAAAAAAATTTGCAAATTTATGTATTAAACCTTAAGGGCTTAGTAGTGAGCTAGGCTTGATTGAAAAATTGACTAATGAAGATTAGAAAAGGAAATAAAATTAATTGTAAGCACTTTTAAAACACTACAAGCCCATCTAAATTGATTAAATTCTGCCATAAATTAAGTTTGCCTCTAAAGGCCCCACTTACATATTCCCTAAGTGGAATATCAAGTGATGTTTACCCCACCTATTAGGATAATTAAAACATTAGTTCACTAAGCATAAGGGTACAAAATAGATGAATCATTTAATAATTATGATAGGTTCAAAATGAACTCTAGGAAGCTCAAAAGAATTGTGAAATGTCTAGGTATCTCCTAGGCCCTTCTCACAAATCTTCTAGACACCTTATAGGACAACTAGACCTATCATATTTATCAAATGAAGAAATCTCTTAAATGAATGAATAAAATCCACCAAGTTATGACATAGAGTTTGGTAGGCTTCTGACGAACCTATCTATAGGCTTTACTTTCCTATAAATTATAAATGTTTATTGTAAAAGATACTAAAGTTTCAGGTGGAGGAACGTGAAGACTCGCCAAGTACGCTTTTACAAGTTTACAGTACCTTCTTTTCAGTACTTCATTTACTTTACTTTGCTTGCTTATAAACTTGCATGTTAAATAACAATGTCACCCTGCATGAAAACTAAAACTTTTATGATAGCCACAAAACCAAAACCAAAACTAAACAAGATAAAATTCACCGCCACAACAATAAAAATATAAAACAACTCAAAATTTAATCACAAATAAAATAAAAATAAAAATTGCAACTAAATTAAAATGTTTCTATCAGATGATCGGGAATACCTCAGAAGATGCAACCGACGGCTGCTAACGGGATTTTCCACGGTCTAAATGAAAGTACGGAACTCATTGAGTTAAGTTTAGTAAATTCATCTAGACTAAGTGAATCCGAAGAAAATATTAGTGCCGGAATGAGGGAACCGTGGGATCCTAACCGGTGTCGCTATAATCAACTTTAACATTTCCCAAATAAAACATTAAGACACCTTAATTTAAACATTTCCAAAACACGATACTTCTCTTTCTTCTTCAAATGACACTTCTTTAAACTAAACCTGCTACAATGAGAAGTTTGGAGCATGCATAGTGGGCAACACGACCATCTTCAACAGCAAAACTCCTTATAAATTAAAACAGCAAGCCATAGGACTTCGAAATAGCTTGCCTAGTGCAACATAAACCCTCACCTTATCTCTTTAGGCCTTTGCATGACCATGTTGTGCAATATAAGCCCTAACTCGTCTTAGGATTCCAAGGTCATCATCGGGTATGACATAAACCCTCCTATCTTCCAGGCCATTCACATGATCGGTATCAAGTGAATGTAAATCATAAATCATAAAATTGGTAGGATGAAACACCAAATAAAATATCTCAAGTTAAAGTCAAACCATATGATAGTTCGGAAAAAACACCAAGACCTCTCTTGGATCTATGTCTTTCCCCTAGTCTCTCCTTTCTTTGGATTCCTACAAAAATTGTTCCAGAATTTGAGTAACTCACCTATTGGATCTCCTATTACCACTCTTTCTTAAAGAACCTTACCCTTTATAAGTCATGAGTACAATATGTTCTGATCTATATCAACAGTTTTCTTAGGTAATTTCAGTTATCTAAGATGTAATTAACTATAGGGGCTTGCCCTTATAGGAAACTTAAAGACCCCAGATTAATATAAACCCTATATAATTCCTCCATATTTGATAGTGGAAATGATCGGTTGACATAAATAGTTTGTAGACTAAACGGATGTCATGAATTCTTTATTTCATTTGATCGAGCCTCACCACCAAACCATGTATCTATTCTTCGAGATAGATACATGTCTTATAGTGAAATGCTTGATTATTTAAACTATCATTTATGAGATCGATTTGAATTCGTATTTTTCAAATTTAAAATATTATTTTCAAAAAAATCAATATATATATATATATATACATATTAAACTAAACCAAAACCATATATTTTTATCTCATAGAAAAACAACCAAGAATTTTCTGGCGACTCCGCTGTGGACTAGTTTCTCTTTTCATTAAGATCAGGAAATGTTATATTCATACATCGGTGATGAGTTCATGTCCCTCATGAACCAGATTACCATTCTTGCGTTGATATACTTTACCCATTTCTTTCTTGGGGAGGTACGATCAACTTTCCTCGATTTCAGGACCATTTGTTTAACCATCCTTAAATAGAAGGGTTCAGGAATCTTTTAGGATTCTTCTTGATTTTGTGGGGTCGGACCCCCGATAGGTGTGTTGGAGAACAAGTTTCACCAGGGCAATGTGCGTCGTGAAGGGGATCCCGAATGGGGTCCCACACTTCACCTCCTCTTTACGCCTCCAGTGCTCAATCCTACCATCGGCAAAATGGCCCATTCCTTCTTTGAATCTTAAGACCCCTTTTAACAAACATATGAAAATCTAAAAGCAAGATAAAAATAATAAAATATTTAGATGAAATGAAATTGTGCCAAGTTCATAGAGCAACTTTTCCTTTTTGTAGTGTTTGCATTATGATTAAATGGTTTAAGCCTTCACTAACTTCCAGAATTCTTTTCCTTCGACAGTCAAGATGTCAACCCCTAAGCTAACTTTCTCTTGCAACTTGCCCACTTCCTGTGACGCTCATCTTGCAGCATCAACGATTCAGTTCGGGGCCGGCTTGAGTGAGTTTAATGTCATACTCGGAAAAGCCCCGTTTGTTGTAGTGAAAATTACTACCCCCGAAGTTTAAGAATCGTCTGCTAAGTTCGACTTGAACTTCCACAAAGATTTCCCTTCTGCAAAGAATGTGAAGGTTTCTACTGCCCCCGTCAAACCAGTCCTCTCAGCGCCTAGGAGAGTCATCACCCCTACCGCCACCGGCTTTGCTGTCACTGCACCTACTTTCCTGTCCGCCAAAGGGAAAGAGATTCTGCATGAAGAAGATTCCGACAACGGATTTCTTGCCCCACTGTCAGTTTTGAAGATTGGTTCTAATTTTAGGGTTCCCCCTCCAACTAGATCTCAAAGGATGAACTGCAATCGTAGGAGTCTCAAAGCTGTCAGGGCACAAGTTACAAGTTTACCAGTGATTGATGAGATTCCTCAATAGGAGGAACTCAGTTTACTGGATACCTCTCCACTCCTTCGAGGGAGTAGGTTCCACCCGTTAATGGACACTTACGGAGATGAAAGCCTCCACAGGATTGCTGCCATGCTACCTTCACCGCATGGCCGTGATGAGGTGAGGGAGAGGCCCACACCCATCACCCAAGTTCACACCCTTCTCCGATGATTAGCCGAAAGGGAAGGATGCTCTATTGCTAAGCTCCTCAAAGGATGGGATGTAAAATATCCCCTCAAATAAAGGATGAAATTCTAGAAATGGAGAGGCCCTTCATGGTATCCGTTAAACACCACTTGGGGAGACATGTTGATGCTACTACTACAGATGTCACTATTGCCGTTCCGACACCCGTAGTACGCAGGTTAGCCAAATCCTAGGTTCGAGAGTGCCGTCTACCGATGATTATGAGAAATCCCTGAAGAGGAGGAATAAGAAAATTTTGTTTACCTCTGTACATAGTCTATACCCTAGGGAGCACTCTTCCTCTCTCCACTCTGATGTCCCCGCCGATACATTCCAGCCTAAGGCACTGACTCTTAAGAGGAAAGTGTGGTTACCGAAGTTCGTTGCACAAGTAAATTCTGAGAGGTCTATAAATCACAAAATGGATCATGAGTCCGATGTTCATGTTGCCACCCGTTGCTTCTGAGTTAGTCTCAGAGAAAGGTGACAGTCGAGAAAAGCCTACAGATTTGAAATTGACAAAAGATAAAATAATTGATGATAAAGTTCAAAAGATCCAAGCAAAAATTTCAGAATTGGCAAAACAACGAGGGTTAAATATCGATGATGAGGACTACTTCCTGTCAGATTACATGGACATAGATTTCATGGAAATTAATATGGTTGAAACCAGATCCACAACATCTGCGCACGAAGCTCCCAGTGAGGAGAACGCCGCAGATGAGCTTTAGAGGGTCATACTAACAAGAGATGAGCAGATTATTCGTCCGGAAAAGAGGATGGAGGAGATGACTGCCGCTATGACCGCCATGGCTACACTCCACGGACAGTCAAAGTCACGACCAACAGCATCTCCGGAGGTAAACAAACCCGAAATTATACACATTGTTGATGAAAGAAGAGAAGTCGCTTCTGCCAATGAAGACGAACTACCGAGGAAAGATTTAACTCTGAGCCTACCATAAAATGATATCAAGCAAGTGGTCAAACAACAAGTTTGGGAGGCCTTGGCTCAGTCCAAAGGCAGAGCATCAGTTTCAAAGGGTAGACCCTACCCGGAGGAGTTCGATGCCGTGCCTTACCCCAAAGGCTTCATGCCCCCAACTTTCAAGACGTTCGACGGGACAAGAAATCCTCGTCAGCATGTAGCACACTTCAGAGCCAGTTGTTGTAACACAGGAGGGAGTGAAGCATTGTTGTTCCTATAGTTTGTCAGCAGCTTGTCAGGCATAGCATTTGATTGGTATGCCGAGCTTCCCAATGAATCATTAAAGACATTCACAGAGATGGAGAACATGTCCATGAAGAGATTCGCCGGTGCCCAACACCGTGTCACTATAGGAAATCTCATAGTGGAGCGGCAGAAGCCCGATGAGACTTTAGTTGACTATATCTTGAGATGGAGAAACTTAAGCATGAATGTGAGCCTAAGCTACAGGAAGAACATGCGATCGAGATACTACTGAAGAGTATTCACGGTTTGGTGGCTTTCATGCTTAAGGGTCTCACCATCACATCCTTCGGGAAGCTACTCAGCGAAGCCAACAGTTTATAAGAAGAAGTCAAGCATATGGAGCCTACAGAGAAAGCAGAGAAGATGAGACCGGTCAAAGCATATGAAAAGAGATCTGGCGTAGTGGCAACAGTCGATAAAGGGAAACAGCCAATGATGATTCAGGCTGAACAACCGCCACAGCAGTACAGTCAGTCCCCTCAGTACATTCAGCCTCCGCAGAACAGTTAGTCTCAGCAGTATGGTCAACCTCATGCACAACTGAGCAGTCAGTCTGGTCAGCAATAGAGGTCATATAGGATAGATGAACGGTAGCGTCCGACAATGTCAGAATGGCTACGCAGGAACTACTCCTTTAAAGACGATGTTGTAGCAAAGATGTTCAAGGACTTGATGAAGAAGCCCGAGTTCAGATTGCCCGAGCCGAAGAAACCGAAAGAGATGAACACGAAGGATCAACCCATCCCTAGCACAGGTTGCTCAGACACACGATAGAAGGATGCTTCAGTTTTAAGGATTGACTCAAAAGAATTTACAAAGGAGGGAATATAACAATAGCGAAAGAATATTTGAAAGAACATGAAAGAGGTTCTATAAATGTGATTTTGGCCGAGCCAATCTCTTTGATCGACCCATATGCCAGCAAAGGTGGATGGAGTACGACTTGGAACGAGCTCAAGTGAGTCTTGGATCAGATCCAGTCAACTTCGAAGAAAGCTGCTGCCCGAAAACTGCCACCAACCCATTCCAAGATGAAGACTTCACCAAGGAGACTACCGCAACAGGAAAGAAAGAAAAAGGAGATCACGAGTAAAATTAAGGATGATAGAGCGAAGGATAAGATAGGAGCTGTCTCTGTTAGATTGGCAAAGGATAAGATAGGCGCTGTCTCTGTTAGATTGGTTTTCTTAGATTCGGGGGTGAAACCACTCGAACCCCTGACTTTGTACCATTATCTTTATGCCCCTCCAGGGTCTCATAATGATAATAGAAACGATTTTGGCTACATTCTTACTATCTCTAGTAATGACATAACTAATCACAACCTATCTAACCCCAATTTTGATTCCCAAAATGATCTTCAAATCATGTTTGTTCCCGATGAAAATGTTGACGGAAATGAACGAGATATCAACAACACCGGTTATGACACTACAGGAAGCTAGGAGTCAGTCCTCAAGTGCAAAGGAACACCACTTGCAATCAACTTGGATCTCTCAAATAAAGAAATGATACAAGAAGTGTCAACTATAACATCAGAAGAACCTCTGGCTCCAAAGGAGGAAGAAATAACAAAAGTACATCTACGGAGTGGCAAGGTGCAACTGCCAAGGACAGCTCTAGTAGAGAAAGGAAAACATATAATTACCCAAGAAGATTTACCTCCTGCAACAAAAGAAGTACAAATTCGAAGCGAGATTGAAAGTTCAAATAAAGTAGATTACGGTTTACTAGCTCATCTCAGGAAGTTGCCAGCCAAACTAAGCATCTACGATGCTATGATCCTGTCAAAGGAGATGAAAGAAAACCCGATCAAGGCTTTACTTGACCCAGACATTTGCTTAGTGCAGTTGGCTAGCACATCCTTAAATGGAGTTTGTACTTTGAAGGAACAGCCTGGTGTAACCTTCATCGGTGAAGATTTGCTAATCGGTATATCCGATCACAACTGCCCGCTTTACATTTCCGTCATCATCGGTAGGTTTGTACTTTCCATAGTGTTAGTAGATCTTGGAGCGTCGCTTAACACAATGAGTCTACAGAAGTTAGCTTACTTAGACAACAACGCACGAGAACTCTCCACAGATAAGATGATGCTCAAAGGATTCGATCAGAAAGTAGAAAGAGCCCTCAGATCTACAACACTGCAAATGAAAGTTTGAAATCTAGTAGCAACCGCAAAATTCCATGTCATCGACGCGGATAATTTGTTCAACACCTTGCTTGGTCAGCCGTGGCTTCATGAGTACAATATGGTCCCGTCGTCGCTTCACTAATGCATCAAGTACTATAAAGATGGACAAGAACATTGTATCAAGGGAGACTTACAGTTAGCCCAATTTGGCCCACCTTGGCCCCGCTACAGACCATTAAACCCGGTCAATTCAAAATCACTTCATACTTGTTCGAGCCACTCATGATACATGTGTAAACCAATTGCAACATTTATTTGACATGATCCTTCACAAAATTTTCATCCAAGCCCATTTTAAAATCCAAAAGCCCACTTCCTTAAACCACTTTAAAAAGCGTCCAAGCAAATTTCAAAAACCCCAGAAATTGATTCTAAAGCCCATATGACACATTCATTTGTCATCCATTTAATCAAAATCATTCCCTAAGTTCCAATTCCATCATCAAATAAATCTAAATCCAAAGCATCGTACCCAAAAATACCCCTAAATTTCAAAAATCCCAATCCACTCGTACAGTGGCCCGACCATTCTTTAAGCCATGGCAAACCTTGGAGCCATCTTGTATTTAGATGAAGTATAAGAATCTTAGGATTGTCAACACCCCATAAATGGAAAAAGGAGGAAGGCCTTTAAGCATTCATAAGAGTCATTAACCATTCCAGTATGTCTCCCACAACAATGCTTAAACTGGTACTTGGATTGTGACTTAACCCCACTATGGTGATCGAATGACTTTCTCTTCGGCCAAACAAACCTTGGGGAGGAGTGCACCTACCTTAATCCATGCATTGGACCAAATTAAAGCCAAAATGACCCTTACCACAAGTACCATTTAATCAAACCTCCTCACACATGGCGATGGCCAGGTTAACTTGCACCAAACCCGGCCACGGCCTCGAGGTCGAATGGTGACTTGATGCATTTAGCCGGTCAGCCACACAGGTCATAGGAAAACACCATGGCCAGAGAGCTCCATGTGAGCCAAATTTTCAATTCTCCTGGGCGAAATTTGTCCCATGCCCAATGGCCATTGCGGTATTCTTCTCCTCCACGAGCGGTTGATCCAGTCTGCAATTGCCCACTGAGGCCCCTCCCGGCCACCTCTGACCCAAACATCACCACCTCTCGACCAAATGAGGAGTTGAACCAAACCTTACGAAACTTTGCGAAATGCGTTCAGGACACATCTCGGACGCCGAGAGCTTGATCGTAAAAATCAGCCTGAAACCCATACGTAAGCTCGATTTACGAGTTGAAAATCCCTTGAAAACGGAGACCTTCACCACGGTGAGCCAATCTCGAATTGATTGGTCCTACACTTATTCACCGGACCAAGAGGAGAAGTTCCCGAGCAAAGCCCCTCACTAGGCCGGCCATTGCTTCCGGCCTCGAGCTTTGTGATCGGCCTTGGTCACTTTCATGCCAGAAATTCGTAGGAGCCGGAGACTTCATACGGACCTTGCACAAAGGACTCGATCGAAGGTTACCGCAGCTCTCGGTCCAGGCTTCCTTCTGAGCAAAGGTATGAACTCATTCTCCCCCGAGCTTCCGGCAATTCTCCATTTTGTTTGGGTTAATTTCATAGCCCGATAAAGCATACGGATGTGTTCATCTCTTCGGGCGAATCCGTAGAGCATAAGAACATGAAAATCCATTGAGAATCGAGAGAGATATTAGGGTTTGAGTGAGGACGGTCGCACGGGTGCACACCGGTCGTAGACGATGACCAGGAGCCGTTGGATCGCGTGTGAATTGAGCGGACGGTCGAGATCGAAGTCGGTATGATAGTACGTGAGCCGCGGGACGCGTAGGCTGTGGCTGATGACGTGGAATGGGAGCGCGACACGTAGGGACTTCGGAGAGCTGCCCAGGGGCACGACGCGGCACCGCGTGGATAAGTAGGAAATTAGGGTATTTTTAATTATTTAAATCATGAACTTCAAAAATTCATATCTTTGCATAGAAAAATCAAAAAAATAAAATAAAAATACCCTCTTGCTCACTGAACAGAGGAGAATAATGTGGAAAAGAAATCAAGTTAATTGGATGAGCATTTTATTTTTAATAATTTATTTACTGATTTCAGTAATTTGATTCTTCATTTGCATAGACAATTCATGACATGAGACATAGGGCTTTTGAAGTCGTCTTTAGAGGCTTGTTCATGATTTTGAGGTGGAAGTATCTACTTGTGAAAAAGTTATTGATTTTTCAAGTTCATGTCAACTGTTTTAGGTATTTTAATTCTAATAATTAGCATGTTGTAAAATAAATTCGGGAAAATTTGGTGAGGTATTTATGGACGGGAGACCACATGAAAAATATATTTTGAGTTAATTCGTTCATATGCCTTAGTAGCCTAA
Source organism: Papilionanthe hookeriana x Papilionanthe teres (assembly GCA_022702705.1). NCBI lineage: Eukaryota > Viridiplantae > Streptophyta > Magnoliopsida > Asparagales > Orchidaceae > Papilionanthe > Papilionanthe hookeriana x Papilionanthe teres. The sequence continues at coordinate 1,565,229 of CM040421.1, forward strand.
ACCACAAAAATTAAATTTGATTTAATTAGGGTTAACCACACATTAATTGACTTGAAAACAATTCTCCATTGTTCTTTAGGGTCAGAGGAACCTTACATAAAGTTTTAAAATCAATTGGACTTGATTAACCCTTGAAATGCATTGATTAAGTCTCATAAGCGAAATGGAACTTTAAAAATTCATAACTCCAAAAATACTTTAAAAATTCACAAAAATATTTTGGAACTTCTCTGATATCAGGGGAGTTCAGGAAAATTAAAATTGGAATTTTCTTAAAAAGTTAATTTTTCACAATATTTTAATATTTTAATAATTAAAAAAATAATAATAATCACAAAAATATTAAAAATCCTTAAAATGTCGCATTTGTCTAATCTTAGAACCAATAAAATATTTTTCACCAGAGATCACAGGATAAGATATTGAATTTTAAAGAATTTAATGTAATTTTTAATATTAAAAAAAAAGTTTTTAACCTTTTTCACTAAAATAATTCTAATAAATCGAAAAATCAGAAAATTATAAAACATTTTACATGAACTCATGAGGTTAGTGAGATTTAAGAAAAATATAAAATCCATTTTGACTTTTATTTTATTTTATAATTAATTAATACTCTAAAACTAAAATGATATAAATAAATAAAATATAATTAATCTTGAAAATTAGTCCAAGTGGTCCTCGATGCATTAGGAACATCCTATAATTTTCTTAAGAATGAAACCTTTCCTTGGTCGTGACTTTTGATTTTACAACAGAAAATCCTTATTTTCTACTAAATAATTTACATAAATCAATTAAATTCAGAAAAAATCACATTTTCTCCTCTAATGTCTTAATTGACATGTGAGTGAGGTGACATAAAAATTTGAATTTATTTTAAGCTCGATTTAGTGAGTTATGAAATAAATAAGCTTAAAAAGGGAATAAAGGTAATTAAAAATTTTAATCCATAATTAAAACATTAGAGGTTTAATCAAAATGGGGGGGGGATAAATCTTTGATTTTAACTTTCTCTTGGATGATTGAAACTTAGGGAATTTAGGGTTAGGAAACATTAAACACTTTATATCAAAATGAAACTTTAATTAATTAAATAATTTAAATTTTGGAAAGGATATATTTAAAATTTGGATTATTAAAATAGGGATATTATCAAGAAGATATTTATTCTTTAATTTAAAAATCCCTAAATAGAATGGCTTTAACAATATTTAGTTCCTAATTAAGAATTAAAATAATAATCCAAATTAAAAATTAAAATTAAATTAAAAATTAAGTCAAATTAAAATTAAAATTAAATTAAATTAAAATTAAAATTAAAATTAAATTAAAATTAAAATTAAATTAAAATTAAAATTAAATTAAAATTAAATTAAATTAAAATTGAATTAAATTAAAATTAAGTTAAATTAAAATTAAATTAAATTAAAATTAAATTAAAATTAAATTAAATAAAATTAAATTAAATTAAAATCAAATTGAATTAAAATTAAATTAAAATCATTTAAAAACAAACCTAAATGAAATCATTAAGATTTAAATCGAAAATATCAATAATTTCAACACCTCTTTCAATTTGAAATACTAAGATAATTGAAAATGTAAAGATTTAAATTTAATTTGAACACTATTCCAAACTTAAAATTATTAATTAAAACTTCAGAATTAAATTAAAACATTTTGAGTCATTAACTCAGGCTTTAAATTTAGAATGATTAAAATTCTCAGTAGCCAAACTTGCCCTTAAAGGCTTTAATTATTATCACTCTTAAATAGAGTATTAAGTGAAATGTCACTTCATTCATCGGAGTAATCGAAATACGAGTTCAACGGCGAAAGTGAAGTTTCGCCCAAGCTCTTTGGATGATTAATTCGTATGATAACGATGAAATTTACTTGAACTTCAGAAATAATCCCAGTAATCGAAAAGATGCTTAGGACTCGTCCTAAACACTTCCTCGATATGACAGCCCGGGATGTTTAGAAGAATAATTGAATCTAATTGTTCTTTGATGAAGAAAATCATCCTTCGCCAAGACGAACACAAACGTCATAGGAGATGGCTAGTTATAAGATTAGGAATTTGGTAGACAACCCAAGCCCTTCCCACCGAACTTACTGAGTATCTGTTGAAATATTTAATTACCTTAACATGTGTTTTAAGTGCGGCTTATATATATATATATATTGATTTAGTTTGATAATGAGTCACACTATTAAACACAAGTATACGTATCGCTGAAGTAATACAGGGCTCTAGTGGAGTCCTGAATATCGATCCCACATGGAGGCTTTAATTTTATGGCGTAGCAAAGAAATTACTTATCGAATCACAGCACAATTGCGAGTAAGTTCAATTCTTAAATTAAAGACACAGTTGTAGTTACTATTTCTACAAAGTAGGTTCTAAACTCTAGCAAGTTAAACTAACACAAGACTAAATTATAACAAAGTATAGTTGTAAGAAAGAGTCTTCCTCCTTTCCAATCATAATGTGCTGATTATTGTGACATAGATCAGTGATGCAAATGTATTGTGCCAACTAGAAGCATTCCTAATCTTTACCCATATTTCAGCGTATAAAGAACATTGGCTAATCCTAAGTTTAGTCCCCAAATCCGTGGTTAGGCTGGGAGGATACTGGCTCTCACTCCAGAGCTCACACTTCCCTTCGTCTAAAGGCTAACTATCACTTCAGTTTCCAAACATTAGGACCATATTGAGGATTTTAGCATGTCACTCTGAAATCTCGAATTCTACTCCCATCAAAGTATATTTCCCTATTTATTTTCACTCAATCCACATGAACTACGTCTCTCATTCATGGACATTGAATGTGACATTCACTTTTGTTGTGGAACTCATAATCCTTTCGGAACATGTGTTTCCCAACAAGTTTTAACAATTCAATTGGCAAGATCAAATAGTAAATGAAGTTCAAAGTGAAAAGGTCATCACAAATTCTCCATAATAAATTGACACATCATTTCCATATCACAACATCAACTCATCACATGAAAAGGAGAAAGACAAAGAAATATACTCAAGACTCATGAGGATAAGATGACAAAACATAGATTTTATATATAAAACCAACGTCATACATACAGAGTAAAGTAAAGACAACTTATCTCAAACTCTTCGCCAAGCGAATCTCAAGGAATTCCTTTGACTCCTCTTATTTCTTCACAACAACACACAATTCTCTCTTTAGATAAGTAAGGAAGAAAAAATCTCTCACTTTCCCTCTCATCTTACACTCCTTAGAAGAGAAAATATGATCACCCTTAAAATTACCTAAATTTTTATATCATTTTAACTAATATTTTAAGGAAATTACGCTTTAATGAAATTTATTTCTTATGTTTTTGGACGCAGGTACAAGAAAATGAGTTTATGAAGAAAAAAAATCAAAAAAGGAGTAAAAGGAGCAAAAATGAGTCAATTGAAGAAAAGAAGAAAAAAGTGCTGACTCTGGCGCCCAGGCGCCATATCTGGCCCTCAGGCGCTATACTCAGCTGGGAAATCTAGAGAGTTCTTAGACGGTTTTGTGATGTTTATTGATGACTCAGAAGAAATCTAGAAGTCTTTGGACAAATTTGCATAAGTTATAAACAAGATACAATGAATGTAAACACAGGGAATCAGTTATTCAATGAAGAGGTGTGACTTAAAACCTGAAGGGATGCGTCTATTCGTGCAGGAGACTGGCGCATAGGCACCAGATGTAGCGCCTAGGTGCCACAGTTACCTTCTAGAGTATTCAACAAATTTGGATGAATTTTGAAGAGGTGCCTAAAGCATGGTCATTTTTGAATATTTATAAATAGAGGATGATTCTACAGCAAAGTGTGGTCATTTGGAGTGTGTAGGTGTCGTAAGAGTGAAAGAGATGTGTCATTTCATTTAGTTAAAGTGTGTGTAGTGTTATTTACCTTTCTTTAGTGAGAGTTCAGAGTGTTCATAGTGAGATTGCTGGAGTTGGAGTCTTGTAAAAGTTAGTCGGAGTCAGAGAAACTTCAAAGGATTGCTTGGATATCATTCCAGATAAGTATTTATAATTTGGTTCTTAAGTTTTGTACTTTAAATTAAATTATATAAATATGGTTTGTGGTGTGAATCCTATGTTTTATGAGTAGTCTTCTTCTCTTTCTCCCTACGAATATAAAATGATTTAGATAAGGATTTAATTTAGTTTTGAGAATCTATTTTTCATCCATAATTTATGATGATACTTTATCTGATTTTCAATTACACTACAACTTGATCACTTGTAATGTTAAAATCTGTGGAGAGTTCTTAAGATCTGACCATGGGCTAAGAGTTCTTAACTTGTAAGAATCACATTTCCTTTGGAAAGGTAGATGGTAAATCCTTGAAGGGGGAGGTGTGAATAGATAGAGAGATAATATTTAAAGGGCATAGAATTGAATATGTTTTTAGAGTGACAGACTAAATTCTATCAATTGGTTTAAAAGGAGGTGACGGGTCACTAGTAAGCCTGACCATAGGCACCCTTGGGGGGGAAACTAGAAGTGAGAGCATAGAAATTCGTCCCTTACTAACAATACATCCTAATCCAATCTTCTAAAACTAACCAATGTTCTTTATGCACTGGACCAAAGAGTCAAGAATATATATGCTCTTATTTGTCACAATACCACATTCTCTAAGTTCTCAAACTAAGATATTTATTAATCATGAAATATTTCGTATGGGGAAATAATCTTTGTTTATTGTGTTAAAGCATTTAAATTACAATTTTATTTACAATTACTACTTTAATAACTTGCATATTATTACTTGTTAGTTGATTAGCTTTTAAATAGATTTTCATCTTTCTTTCTTAATTAATTTTTGCTTAGCCTTCCCTGTGGGATCGATATCCGGGGCTTAATCAAAAAGCTCTTTATTACTTGAAACGATACGTATACTTGCGTAGTACCCCTAGTGTATGATTTATATTTAAATTGATCAAAACTTTAATCTTTAATTATTGTACATTAGTCGCTTAATCTGATTTAGGATCAAGTTTGGCCATAATTTTATAAGCTATTTTACTTGCGTAATCGCGGTCTGGTCAAACACAAAACCTAGATTTCCTAAACAAAATGGAAAGACACTCTCTCTAAACTCTAATCTCTTCTCTCGTCTTCTCTCCCCTCTCTAAATTTGACTCCAAAGGAGTTTAAATTCGGCCAAAACTGTATTCGCAAGAGTTTCCTCAAGCAACCCTCCAAAATCCAGCCAAATACATTGAATCTAGTTTGAAATCGGGATAGGGCGCGGTCCGACGCTGGATAGGGCGCCTTTCGGCGCATTATTCCTCCAATTCGGTCGCAGCTCTTGTAAAATAGCGCGATCTGGCACTGGTGACAGCGTCGTTCGGCGCTAGTTTAATAAAATGTACTTTTTTCTCTTTTTGCTCCAAATTTGCTCATTTTCGCTTCCTTTTGCTTCAAAGGCCTAAAATCATTGTACCTGCATGAAATCTTGAAAATAACTTTCTTTAAAGTGCAATATCATAAAAAATAGGTATGAAATGAATAGTAAAAAGATATCAAATTTTCAGTGGATCAATATCATACCAAGTATATGATGAGCATTTATCCAAATTGGTCATATTGGCATTTTTGTACTTACATTCATAAAATCCAAAATTATATTTACATGAAAATTTCCCATGACCCCATACATGGCATGACATGTCTTATGGACCCTTCCATGGTCATCATAAAGTCAAATTTGCCAAATTTGGCAAGTGGAGGTGACCACTCCCTCTTCCTCCATCACATGGCTTTACCTTATTTATGAAACATTCAAACCTTGATTTCTTACCCAAGCCAACCATTTGACTCCATCCAAACTTGCTTGAGGGTCCTAAGATCAACCCTAACCACCTTGGGCATGGAACTAGCCACTTGACCAAGGGGTCAAAACCAAGCCTAGCTAACTTAGCCAAAACCTCAATTCCACTTTTGATTTCCACCTTAGAGCCACCATTGAACAAAATTGATTTAACCTCACAACACCCCTGGCTCACCTGAGCTTGGAGGTGACCTGACCCTAGCCGGCCAGCCATCATAGCCATCGAAAAACACTTAGCCTGAGAAGATCCAAATGGATTGAACCTAAAATTAAGACTCCCCGAGGTGGCTCACTGATCACTGAAAAATTTATTAAGAAATTCATACCTATTTTTGATGAAATTGCACTTTAAAGAAAGGTATTTTCTTTATTTTGTTGCAAGAATGGAGAATTTAGGTGATAAAAGCAAAAATCATAAAAAGGAGCGGATTTGGAGCAAAAAGGAAGAAAATAATGCAATTTGTACTGAGTCGCCGACGGCGAGATCGAGCCCGTCGACGGCGAGGGTACGAGGAAGAAAATTCTGAAGGATTTATAACTGTCTCGCTGACAGCGAGCCCGAGCCCGCCGACAGCGAGATAACGCGGTTCGAAGACCTTCTAGAAGCCTCGCCGACAGCGAGGTAGTTCGTCGCCGATGGCGAGGTAGTTCAAATGGCGCAGATACATTGAGCCTGGACACTTTTTGAAGGGATGCTTACACACCTCTTGGTCCTTTGCTCACCTCTATATATAGAGGCCGAAATTCAGCTTATAAATGTGTGTTATAAGTGAGTGTTATAAGTGTGTTCTAAGTGTGTGTTATAAGTGGATGTTATAAGGGTATGTTATAAGTGTGTGTCAATTTGTGTCTTAAGAGTCTTTTATTTATGTGTGTGAGCAGTCTTTAGAGTCTTAATTAGTGTAATTAGTGAGTCTTTAGTGAGTTAGTGAGTTTTTAGTGAGTCTTGCTGTACTGGAAGGAAGAGTCAAAGGAACTGCGAGGAGTCTGCTTGGGGATAAATCGAGATAAGTATTTGTATTTATTGTTTTTAACTTTAAATGAAATCCATGCTTAGTTTAGTTCCTATACATTCTGAGTAGTTTATTAGTCTTTCTCCCTGTTATGAAATTAAGTGACTTGATGAACTTAAAACAGAAGTACTTTTATATATATTAATAAATTGTGATAATTTCTACTTAAAACTTAATTTACTTTCAAACTCGGCCATTTGATTTGTTAAAATATGTTGAATATCAACTATAGTAAAAATTACATCGGATATTCGGGAATTCAAAAGCCTTGGAAGGAAGGTGCAAATAAATAGGGAAATAATATCACTTGGGCGTAGAATTGAGCATTTTAGTGTGACGGACTAAAATATTCAATTCGGTCCTATTGTTCGAGAGCTGAAGTGTAGATGTTAGCCCTTAGGCGAGGGGAACGTGGGAGCTGCGAAGTGGCGATCGGTATCCTCCCAACCTAGCCGCGATTCGATAATCAAACATAGGATTAGTCGATATTCTTTACACCGGACCAAAGGGTAAAGAATAGGAATGCTCCTATTTGTCACAATACCTTAAAATTATCTATTTAAATTCATCAATCACTTAAATTTCTAAACAAGGGGAAAGATACTTTTTCCGAATAGTTAAGACTTATTTAGCAATTAGTTTAATTTCTTGCACTTTCAATACGTATTAATTTTCTACTTAGTTAAGTTACCTAATTAAAATACTTAGTTTACTTTGTTGCGCTTAAATTTAGAATTCCAATATTTCGTAAACTATTTTAAAATTATTATTATTATTATTTTAAAATTAGTTGTTATTTAATTTTCTATTTCCCTGTGGGATCGATAACTAGGACTCCACTAGAGCCCTGTATTACTTGATACGATACGTATACTTGCGTAACATCCACAACATAAACAATTACAATTCTATACATATAATATAGCGGGGTCAAGTTTTTTGCGTCGTTGCAATTAAATTAAAAATATCATAATATAAAATTGTGGGTCACTCACCATCATTGGCCATCACAACTCTTCTTCCCTCTTCCGAAGCGGTTCCCCTGCCATAATGACTTGCCCTGATGGCAGCCATGGCCTCCTCTATAAAGGGAGAACTATGCATGGCCAAAATATGAAGTGAGCAAAAACCTTAAACAAAAATCTGCCAAAATTCTCCTAGACCTTCTTACATCCTAGAGAAACTCATCTCCATCATTTTCCAACCCTCATTCCCCCTGTCCAAGCTCAATTTCAGAGCTAAAAAATAGAACACTTTCACTGCCACCCCATAAAACTCCACCATTCCTCAAATTGAAGTGCTCTTGAGCTTCATCAAAGCAAGGGAGGAAGCTTCCCACTGAAATCCCCATCAATTGAAGCCTCTGCACCATACTTCGACCAAGGCCGCACCACCTGTAGAAGGAAGTCTTACACTGACCCATCCCCAAATCAAATTGGCACTTCCAGCAGGTTCGCCAAACTCAACTAAAGCTTCTGCAAGCATCTGATTGAGACCTCACCTTTTAGACCAAGTTATGGATCAATTTCTCCATTTTTGGGCTTAGATTGAGCCTTTGTGAAGTGAACTTAAATTGCATACTTGATTAACCATATATATAAGTTCGCGTTGAGTAAATAAGGTGTAGGAACAAACCCCATGCAATTTGATTATAAATACAGGGAGACATTAAGGTTAGAAAACGTGTGGTTCTCTATTTAAACTAGTTGGGGTCGAAGAGCCAAAGTCGTCTGATCGCGCGTATATCGGATGAACGATCTAGATTGCAATTAAAATTTTAGATTTAGTTTAAAGTTTTAGAGTATATACATTTTTGAAACTAATAATTTATAATTTTGAAAAATTAGACAAGATACCATACATTTAATAATTTGAATTAAACAAGCACAAGACCACAAGTAATGCATCTATCCTGAATGGTAAACACATCACTTGAATAGTGGAGCTCGATTAAATAAATTAAAGAATCTATGGTATTCATTCGGTGTGTGAAACCATTATTGCCCAACAAGTTCCCATATTACCTGGGTTATAAAGTTCCATATAAGGGCAAGCCCCTATAGTTAATTACATATTAAATGACCGGGGTCACTTAAGAAAACTCTTGATTAAGATCAGTGGTTTTACTTTCAAGAATTTCAAAGTTCAAAATTTCAAGGATGGACACGAGAAAGTCAAATGGGAAAGGTTCAAAGTAGGAATATTTATTTTGGGAATCCAAAGAACCGAAGAAGTAGGGGATGTCACAGACTTTGAGAGGAACCTCAAATGACTTCCCAACTATCCTATTTGTTAGGCCTTAATTTTAAGAAGATGTTATTTGATGTTTCATCCTGCCTGTTTTATTATTTAGGGCTTACACTCGCACGATACCCGATTGTGCAAATAGCCTAAGAAGATAGGAGGATTTACGTCGTACAACCTCGGAATCATAAAAGTGTTAGGACTTATATTGCACAACAGTGTTGCACAAAATCCTAAAAGATAATATGAGGATTTATGTCGCACTAGGCAGACAACCTCAGAATCCTTTAGGTTTGTTGTTATTTAAACTAAAGGAAAGGTTAGTTGGTGTAGAATGTCCTCCTCCATCAGGTGTTTCTTTGTCGTGCTCCCCACAAAGACTTATTCTAAGCTCTAGACTTCTCATTGTAATGATTGTAGGTTTGGGGTTAGGTTTAAGTATACATGCAGTTGTTGTGTCGGTGGCCTACTATAGGGTGCCTTCTAACGGGGTGTTCTACTGTCCTCTATCCAAAAGGCCACTGCAATTCAATAAAAGCAACATAAATAATAAAAAGGAAACATGCTACGAGGCACAATAAATAATAAATAGTAACATCACAAGCATGATCTATATGTATATGCAGTAAAATGTGGTGAGTAAGGAAAGACGGTAAAGTGTGCAGTAAAGAAAGTAAAATGCTGTAAATATAAAACAAACATGTATACCTGACCGGTCTGCTACCCCTAAAAATCTCGAGGAAAGCCACAAATGACCTACGGTAACTAGAAGAAAACCATTAGAAATACGAAGAAAATCTAAAGGAAATCACGAGCGATCTACAAAGATTCAAATAAAACTGTATGAAACGTACAAAAAATACGTGGAAAGAAAGAAGCCCGTAAGCATAAAGTCGGGGAGGACTCAGACACAAGACCCCGGGTCAAAATCAATACCCTAGGGCCCTAATGAAACACTATGTTTGTATGATCCAACACTAAGTAAAGGTTCCTGACCTAACAATCATAGAAAAAGGTAATTCCTAACCTGGTTCGTACGACTAACCCGTGAGGTTTTTTTTTAGAAAATGTTTAGAAAATATTTCATTTTCGAAAATAATATTGATTTATCGTTCATTTAAAAGATTTGTATCATATACATTCTTTTTATTTAAAGAAATTTTTATACTTTAAAAATTAAATGAGTCAGTCGTATTGGCAGACGGTAACTTCCTACTATCTGTAAAAGAAAGGGGTGACTTTTTATTAAGTATTAGAGATGTGGTACCGCCAATCTCTCATCCTCTTGAAGTCACTAAGTCAGGATTATGCTGGAACCTCTCACAGATACCTAGATGCTTCTTTCATCAATGTCCTAAACGCTAAAACCATATAGCTTACAACCTTGCTTGATAGTTCATATATAGCAAAGGCTATATATGCGCGCTTATACTTCTGGCATATGCACGTAAACCAAACCAAGAAGCAAGAAAAGAAAAGAAGAAAAAGAGGTTGAGAGAGAGGAGGGACCGACCAATCCTAAAGAGCAGAAAGGGAAAGGGTGGGATGACCTTCAAAATTATGTATAAGACATTTCCAACTTTCCATGACACGAAATTGAATGGCTCAGTTAAAACTTTGCTAAATGATGGTCTAACAACTTCTCAAGCCCTCATAAATCTAAGCCCTTGTGATTTCATACCTTTCCTAAAACGGGTGCTACAAAGCCAACACAACTTCACCAAAACAAGTGCCACAAAGCTAACACAACTTCATCAAAACAAATGCCACAAAGCTAGAGCCCGAGCTTGCCAAAGATGGGGCAAAATTACTATCCAAAATTACCTAAAATGGGGCAAAACTGTGGCTCATCAAAGCATCAAACCATATGTATTAACTATGCACTAGAAATGTAAACACATAGAAATTGCATGGTATGTATATATATCTTTCCAAGACAAATGTTATGCCCCCACCCTAATTGGAACTAACTCAACCTATAAGAGTTGAATGGTATAGATAGCAATGGAATGGTATATGTGTAAGTGTCCCAAAGATGCAGCCCAAAAAATCATGCCAAAATTGAAGCAAAAAAAACATCAAAACCAAGCTAAAATTGCAGCCCAAAAATCACCAAAAGCATGCAAAAATTACAGCTAAAAAATCACCAGGACTAGGCCAAAAATGCAACCCATAAACCACTCAAAACATGCCAAAATCACAACCCTAAAAGCTATAGCTCGACTTCCCACAACAGGGCCAAACCGAAGCCTCTAATTTGGGCTATAACCAAGCCAAATCATGCCGAAACTGAGTCCTAAAAGCTGCAGCTCAACTCCCCACAACAGAGCCAAACCACAGTCCCTAACTTGGCAAAAAACCGAGCCAAAGCATGCCGAAACCAAGCCCCAAAAATTTGCAGCTAAAATCCCCATAATAGGGCCAAACCGCAGCCCCTAACTAGGCCAAAAAAGTCCCAAATACTTCCAACCTCTTAGCCCAAACAGTGGGCAAAAGATTTGCAATGCCAAGCAACAAATAGACCCAAGCTAGCATGTAAGGTTTTCCCTCATTTCTTTCCCATTTTTCTATACTTTCTAGAAATTATAAGCACTTACAAGCACATCAATAAAATAGTAAAATAAAGAGGGAGAGAATTACAATAAAAACTCCCAAAACCTTATGCTAAGCATGCCAACATGAAGCCTCATAACCAATGCCCCTTCCTCTTTTTAAAACAATAAGCCTTCCAACATTAATTCCAAAGATTCAAACAACGAGTAAGCAAGTAAAAGCGCCTTGTATATGGGTGTATAACAAATGTAAAAGTATCTCCATAATTCTAACATGAACCTCCTTAAAGCCTTTCAAAATAAAACCCAACATAAGCATTTGAATACCACCTTCAAAGATTAACAAAATGAAGAGTAAGGAAGGACTCCCAAAAGAGCAAAAGGAGTTCCCCACTCAACTCCTACACACTCATATATCCAACATTTATAATCCCACCCTTTCATTCATACCACCCAAAGTTTTTTAGTTTTTTGCAAAATAACATCCGCACTTTTCAGATTTTAAAAAATGAATACACAAAAATTTTCATATTTTTTTTAAAGAGATCAAAGCACCAAGTCACTAGATGTAGGCTTTGCAAATGACAAGTTCTCAAGTACCAAATATGTAAGACTAAAGACATATTCAAACTCCAAGGCCTTAAGCAACAATCAAATGTCAAAACTACAAGTTTATAATGAAAGAGGGCTTACACGCCTCACATTTAAACATCTAGCCAAAATAGTGCAATGCTAGAATTAAAATGATGCTTGGATGAGTAAGAGATAAATAAATAAAGCATGAAGTCTAGCACAAGCCCATCTAATTATTGAACATGCCAATTCATTCCTTCTCGAGCTAATATCAAACATGTGAGTGACGTTAATCTTAAAACAAAGTGGAAAGTGTATAAACATAGCAAGAAGCCCGAGGTGTTCATCTTAATTTGAAAAAGACTAGAGAAGGTTTAGTTAGAGTCGAATGGTATGCATGTAAGACTCCCATTCAAAATTATTGGAATAGTAGAAACACTCGTTCAATTAACTATCCTTTTATCAATATCAAAATCTCCAAAGAACAAGCTTGGAGATCACACCATTAGTGCATCTCACAAGCCTAAATGCATAACACTGCCACGTGCCATCTTAGCAAATTCCATTTCTTCTCTAAAGATGATATCTTAGAGCAGATAAATCTAAAAGGCAAAGTTGATGCTTAGTCCAAAACTACTCAATCATAAAGCCATTTATTTTCCCCATCACAAACCGTTATGATATATATATATATATATATACATATATATATATATATATATATATATATATATTAAACCAAAAATTTCATCAAAGCAAGAGAAGCAAGAAAGGAGAGCATTTCCTTCTTTGGAGCTTTACTCAAATTCAACAAAGCTAAAAAAAAAAAAACTGAAATAATGGAGATCTTTAGGTGAAAATCCAAAGAAACCTCAAGAACAAGCCCAAGAAAATCTGGCAGCCCCTCCCCCTTTTACTGAATTTCGGCCAACCCAAAACCCTTCCCCAAGTAGGGTTTTTATAGGCAATGAGGGGAGCATAAACTTACCCTCACCTTACCAGGGGAGAGGCAACCGACGGGTGACGAGTGCAGTGGCGAATAAGGTGGCAGTGAGAGAAGCATCGGGAAGGAGAAGGCTTGCCTCATCCATGCCTTAGGGCAAAAGCTTGCAGAGTCAAACTTACCAAAGGAGGAAGCTCGCAGCTGGTGTGGCTTCGGGAAGGAGGTCCTCGAGCAAGACGTGTCGAGCGAGGTCAAATCTTCTTGGGATGGAGAAGGCGCGAGAAAAAGGTACGGCTATGGTTGTGCCTGGGTCGCGAGTGTGAAGAATAATTGTGTGCGGGAGGGGATTGGCTAGGGCTTGGGGGGGGGGGGCTGTGGTGTGCATGAGTTAGGGATTTAAGGTTTATGAATTTTATTTTTATTTTATTATTTCACTTAAGCTTCACCGATTTTATGTGATTTATTTGTGCACGGAATCATAGCAAAGTGCATGTCTCCTCTAAGTAAATTTGACGTTCCAGACGCTCCGGCGCAGTCAATTTCGTCAACCGGGATAGTTCGGGCAACCTCATCGATGGTCAGTTCAAAAATACGTCAAATTTAATTTTCATCAGAATTTCGATTCGCAACCGATAGTTTCAAAATTTAATTTTGGTTTTGATCTATTATGAAGTCAATAAAAGTGCGAGTGATGTGAATTGCAATGTTTGAACGTGTCGACTGTCCGAATTGTAATATTTGCGCGCGCGAATGTGCAAATTGTGCATAAAGCAATCATATGGCTTGATGGTCCTATGGGGACTTCTTTTGAGTTCCCTCTTGTTAGTTTCAACCTTCTAAGTGCTAGAAGTTAAGAACAATATATGCGGAACTCCAAAATGAGTAAAGAAGCGGTTCAAACTTCTAAAATAAGGCGGCCCCACTACTAAGGCATCTAGGATAGTCAAAGAGAGAATTCTAATGCTAGACTCTAAATCCTAAGAGAAAAAACTGGACCTCACCAAAAAAATGAGATCAACACGTCGGACGAAGGGACAGGATGTTAAAGCGGAGCCGCTTGGCAGTTGACACGGATGGTGTTGCCAAATCAAAATACGCCACGTGTTCGTTCGGCAGGTGCGAGGTATGACATGGATAAGTATGAAAATATGTTATTTTTTGATTTATTTAATTCCAAAAACTTTAAAAAATCATAACTTGGTGTTGAAAAATCCTAAAATAAAATAAAAATACCCTAATGCTCAGTAAATAGAGGAGAAAATTATGAACAAAAAATTTAAAAAATTTTATTTTATTTTAATTAATTAAATACTTAGAACCTTATTTTAATTATATCTAATTAAATAATAATCAGAAAAATATGAAATTTTAGCAGTTTATTCCGCCCAAGTTTAGGGATGTTTCCGTAATTTTTCCCAAAGTAAGAGAGCATAACTAGCATGGTAGCCCTAATTTTCAAGGTAAATCATTATTTTTCATTTAAAATAATTATAATAAATAGAATGTAAATAAGAAAATTATAAAAATGGTATTATTAGGTTCACTGTAGTGAGAGAAACTTTGAAAAAAATAAAAATAGAATGTTAAAGATTCAAAGTATATTTTTCTATTTAAAAATTAAGAAAAATACCAAAAATTGAATAAATTAAAAAATTTCAAATAATTACCAAATTGGGCCAAATTGAAGCTCACCACTTCAAGAGGTTCATGTAAAAATCATAAGGCCACTAAAATTGTTTTTGAAATAAAATTTAAAATATGAATTTTTGATTTTTGCTGCTCAAAAGCTTAGACACTACATATTTACTTATATAATTAAATTTTGTCGACGTCTAATACCGGCAAAAGTAAAGTACATTGTCTAACTTTGGTTTTTGCTGCGTCTCATAAGGTCAACCTGATCTCGAAAGCTAATCTGTTGCATTATTTGATGACCCGACCAACACTTTCCGGATGCTTACCAAAGTGGTTGATGATATTATTGCAATTTGACATAACTTTTATGCCCCTTCGCGCTATCAAAGGGTAGATTCTCGCAGATTTTCTCCTAGCGCACTCACTACCAGCTGGGTCCCTGCTTAATGACAAACTACCAGACGAACAGATAGTACAAGTAGAGCAGCCCAGTGCCAGATGTTGGGAAATATACTTCGACGGAGCGTCATCAGCCCGAAGAGACAAAGGACAACAGACAGTGATACCCAGCAAAGCAAGAATTGGTTTGGTCTTCGTAACTCTAGATCAGACGATGCTGAGATTCTCCTACCACTTGTCAGAGTTGTGTACCAATAATGAAGCAGAGTACGAAGCTCTAATTACCGGTTTAGAATTGGTAATAATAATGGAAATAACAGACATTGCTATTTATGGCGACTCATAACTCGTCATTCAACAAGTGGCAGGACAGTAATAATTCTAAATTTGAGATTAGAAGAATACCACCGGTACACGATGAAATTACTCGAGCAAATTTTGAGCGTGATATTCTATAGAGTTCCTCGAGCAGATAACGCCCACGCGGACGCTCTAGCTAAACTTGCTAAAGAATTGGCTTGTCCACCCGAAGATTCTATAGATATTACAGTACAGGGACGTCAGGTTTTTTCACAGATCGACCTCGACAGTCTACACAAGATTTGAAACATAGTGGCAGAAGATACAAAAGATTAGCGTCGACCATTAATAGAATATTTGTAAACAGGAAGGTTGCCAGAAGACAAATCAGCAGCGCATCAGATTTAGAAGAGAGCTCTCACATATGTATTAGTTGACAGTGTTCTGTACAGAAGATCCTTTGATCAGATGTGGCTCAGATGCCTCAACAGAGCAGAAGCACAAAAAATCGTCAAAGAAGTACACGCCGGATTGTGTGGTGCTTACTAGTCAAGACCGAAAATGAAGATGAAAATCAAAAGACTCGGATACTACTGGTCGGAAATGATGATGGACTGCATGGAAACATCAAATAAGTGTCATCAGTGCCAAGTGCAAGGAGTGGTCTTGCGCCAACCTCCTAATGTTCTACACCCCACAATCGCCTCGCGGCCATTCGAGTGTTGGGGCACAAATATAGTGGGTTCGATAGACCCCCCATCTTCAAAAGGACACAAATTCATACTCGCAACTACATGCTACTTCTCCAAGTGGGCAGAGGTGGCTCCACTATGGGAAGTTACAGCACAGCAAGTTCTACAATTCTTCGGAAATCAGGTTGTCTACCGCTTCGGTGTGCCGCGCAGAATCATTTTCGACAATGGGTCCACCTTCAAGAGCATGAAAATCAATAACTTCGTCAGAACACACATGATAGATTTGAGATACTCTACTATCTATTACCCAAAAGCAAATGGCTTGACAGAAGCCTTCAACAAGACGCTCGTTCAAATTCTAAAGAAGACGCTCGACGACAATAAAAGAGGATGGCACAAAAAATTGCTAGAAGCTTTGTGGGCCTACAGGACGACAGTCAGAACTCCGACGCAGTCTACACCATATGCACTTGTGTACGGGTCCGAGGCAGTCCTTCCGCTAGAAGTTCAGCTACCATCACTCCGGATCGCCGTCGCTAATCAAATTACAATAGAAGAGAACGCCAAACTACAACTGGCAGAACTGGAAAGTCTCGAAGGAAAAAGATTGCTTGCACAATAGAATTTGGAACTCTACCGGCAAAGATGATTCAAGCCCACGATAAGTTGGTCCGCCCGAGGTCGTTAAAAATTGGTGACCTCGTGCTCGTTCTCAGAAGGCCTATTCTTGCACATCACAAGATAGGTAAAAAATTTGAACGAACCTGGAAGGGACCATTCATGGTAGAGAAGGTTTACTCTGGAGGATCGTACCAGTTGGTAGATTCTCAAGGGGAAAGACCCATGTTGCCAATAAATGGACGATATCTCAAGAAATACTATGCAATATGAGGAATCTAGAGAAAGATTTCCATTCTGATGTAGAATAGGGCCAGCGTCTGTGACTGGGTCCAAATCTTATAATAAAAAATGAAATGAAATAAAATAAATTTTCTCACAAAATAAAATACACTTGTTGAAATTTCTAAATCTAAAATTCATAAAATTATATTAAATAAGATAATGGCATCAAAAAAATTATAAAATTTATTAAAACTTGAAAGATAATGATTTTTATCCTTATTCTTGTCCGTGCACAACACCACCCACTGATATTTCCCTTGTTTACTTGTGCAAGAGATATCAGGTTACGAGTTGGTGTTTGCCTCCGTAAATGTCTAAGACTTCGTATTTTGAAAAAGAAACAAATGAAAAGAAGCCTACAGACATGAAGTCATTGAGGAAAGTGGTCGCAGAGAGACCGGACAGATGTCGGGATACAGAGGAATTGGGGGATTCGTCGACCTACACCTCCTCGACACGAGACATACTCTGGTTCCATCCACGATCACTACTCTAGAGGGCGATCTTGTTGCTGCTTCAGCCGAAAGAGTTCCAGATGCGCCTTTGGCGCGTACAAAGAGAAGAAATGCAAATCACCTTAAACGTCGCCTCTTGAACAGGATAGAGAGGAGACAGGCTCGAGAGCTAGTCGCCGTGCTATCTCCCATTCCAGAAGACTCATACAATCCTGAAATGAGAGAAACTGACGACAGTGCACCGCGTACCGATACCGAGCCGGAGACTGCAAAGGATCCCATGCCGACACTCAATCCGATGAAAGAAATTTTGACTGGGTGTTCGACTTGCAACTCGGGTTTACCTAGGGATGTCAATTTGGCTCATTGTTTGCGAACCTCTCCTGTTCGGCTCGTTAAGTAGCTCGTGTTCGGCTCGTTCGTTAAGCCTAACGAGCCGAACACGAATAAATTTTTAAGCTCGAACTGTAAACGAGCTGATCACGAACAACAGTTTGTTCGCTCGTGTCCGGCTCGTATTAGCTCAAAAATAAACAAACAAATAAATAAATAAATACATAATAAATATTCATAAAATTAAATATTATAAATTATAAGTAATGAAAATATTTAAAAATAAATTAGCATATTTTATAAAATTAAATCCTATTATAATATATAACAAATTATTAATAACAATATATTAATATTACTTATTGAATATTATATGTTTATATAATAATATAATATAAGTTTTATATTTATAATATATATACTAAGTAATAATCTAAAAAACCCTAACCGGCCTCCCCAATCCTCATTCGCCTCCATTTGTCTCTCGTAACTTCTCGCCTCTCGGGTTCGGCTGTGCCTCCATCTCCCGTTTCCTCTTCGAAGCCATTTCAGTCGTGACGGCTTAGGGTTTGTCGACTGTGTTCTTGTGCTAATATCTGCGCGGATAGTCAGCGTTTGCACGATTTTTTTGGCATTCTTGCTTGGTTGCTCGATCTCCTTGCTTAGTTCATTGGTTGCTTGTTCGACTACCTAGGTGTCATCTCTGAGTATATTTTCTCTAATATTTCATATATATCTTCAGGTTCGTCTCCTGTCTTAAGTTTTCTTAAATTTCTTTTAGATTGACCTAGATTTTCTGAATAAAATTTAGCTTTGTAGAGCTTTGCCAGCGAAATCTCACATATTGCACTTATATATGTATTTTTTTATGGATGAGATCTGATATAAGAGAATGGTATGAAATTTAGTTCAGCTATTGTACATTTGTGTGGTGATTCATATAGGTTTACCCGTATGTGTTGTGGTTCGGCTATTACCTCTAGATCATTATTTTTTATTTTTTTATGGATGACCTTGTAAAAACTAAAGTTTTTTTTTGAACTGTATCAGTTTCACTTTGGTGGTTCGGTTATTACCTTTTTTTACATTAAAGCTTTAAGTTGGCTTAACGTTTTTATGGACAAAAGACTAAAAGAGTGCTAGTTGTGCCTAAGAATGATTCATCAACTCATCATTTTTTTTTACTTTCTCCTACTTAGATGTAGTTCTGAAAGGATGGTTACTTAGACATCTCTCTATTTTCATGTTGGATATCATTCATATCTATATTAAGATGACATGTACTGATGTACATGACTGATGCGGAACCTCTAATGCTATGTATTATGAATCATATGGAGAATTTTTTTTTGAATTTAAAGTACACCATAATGTTTCAACTGTTTTTAGGAAGTGGTCTAGGAGGTCTTAATGGCAAATGGCAATGTCAATATGAGATCAGTTTTGAATGGAGCTTATATATACCAATTAGATTGTTTCTGAACCTGTTAATATGAGATCAGTTTTTAATATATACCAATGAGGCCGGCATAAAGGTCCTCCTTGGATTTGAAGTTAATGATCACCTTGTAGTATAACATCAAGGTTGTGTATGATTTTCATATTATTCCTTTAGTTTCTGATATTCATGCAGAGGGTTACATTTTAAGATAGTAATATAAAAAACTTTGTGGTACATTGCTTATTTTATTTGATGTCTTAATTCTTATGTGCATATGTGGTCCATTAAGATCAAGTGAATTTTATGAAATAAGGATTGATCCATTCATGAGTATTGCAATCATGATACTTGACTTTGAATTCAATGCATACAGATAATATTGTGCACTGATAAGAAGTTTTTCTTATCTAAAATGCTTTATGACACTGTTTCATCTCCTATATTTCTCTCTCCCTCTCCCTCCCACCCTATATTCTCTTTATTGCAATTAAAGTTACAATTTCCTTTATGAAAGGGCATATGAGATTTTATTTAGGAAAGAGCACATGAGATATTTGAATGTGTTGTTTCCTTTCAAAAGTGTACTTTTCCATGGAAGATTTCCATCTTCTCTTAAGTGTAGTTGTCTATGGAAGATATTTGAACGTGATATTTCCTTTCAGCTGCTTGTTTAAGGTGATACTAAATATGTGTTTTTTATTTCATGTAGCGTACAAATATGTCTAAATTAGATATTTCACAATCTGAATCATCCAGCAATAAGTTGGTGAATGTACCAGCAGCTCATAATAGCAATGAAAATGTCATTCTTACTTTAGAAAGCACTGAGCCAGATATAGTACATGCTGTCCTTGATAATAAAAGTGAAGATGTTGCTACTAAGAAGGGTAGGAAGAGGAAGTCAACAATGTGGGAGTATTTTGTGGAGGCAACATTTCTGATTAAGGAGGTCCCAACTTCTTTTTAGCAATGCATATATTGTTGATCAAAACTTCTAAAACCTAAAAAAGGAACTACTTCTAAACTTCTACGTCATGTTAGGGAATGTGGACAAATCAAAGCAAAAAGCAAGGAAACCAGTGATCTTCACGAAAAAAAGCAAAAATTGTTAAATTTTATGCCACTTGATGTTGATGTAGATATTGATATCCCACTATTTCATGATCCAAAAAGCTACGTTCAACATAAAGTGAGAGAGATAATTTTTGAAATGATTATCATGCATGAGTATCCGTTTAATATTGTTGAACACACATGGTTTAACATTCTTTTGAAATCATTGAATGCAAATTATGAGAAAGTTTCAAGGAATACAATACAAAATGATTGTATGAAGATTTATGCGATTGAGAAAGAGAAGCTGAAAAAACAATTTATGGATATTCACAGGTTTTCTTTAACATCTGATTGTTGGACTTCCAATCAAACCATTGGATATATGTGTCTAACTGCTCACTATATCGATCAATCTTGGAAGATTCAGAAACGAATCATTAATTTCATTGAATTGGATCCACCTCATACGGGTACGTTCATTTGTGATGCTATTTCTCATTACTTGTTAGATTGGAAGATACATGAAAAAGTATCTACTATCACTTTAGACAGTGCTAGTAATAATGATGTTGTTGCTAGCCTACTCTATTCAAATTTTATGGCAAGAGGGAAACTACATTTTAAGGGGCATTTCTTTCTTGTTTGTTGTTGTGCAAATATTTTAAATATTATGGTACAAGTTGGCTTAAAAGAGATTCAAGATATCATTTATAATATTAGAGAGGCTATCAAATATATTAAAAATCATCGGCATGGTTACATAAGTTTGTTGATATAGCAAGACAATTGGGGATATCAACAACAAAGGATTTGTGCATTGATGTTCCGACAAGATGGAACTCAACATTCTTAATGCTCAAATCTGCTATTATTTTCCGTAATGTGTTCACTAACTTTGCAGATCGAGATAATAGTTTCAGTTAGTTGCCTTCAGATTTAGATTGAGATAAATATGAAAAATTCAGACAATTTCTTGTTATTTTTAATGATGTGACAAAAATGATTTCTGGTTGTTCCTACCCCTCTTCAAATATTTTTCTACCCACCATTATGCATATAAAAAAATTGTTTCTAGATGAGTCAACTTCGTCTGATGAGTATGAGAGTTAAATTTTATAAATATTAGGGTGAGTGTGATCTCTTAATGTATGTTGCAGCTATTTTAGACTCTCAGTTGAAAATAATGTTCTATTCAACCATCAAAATCAGATCTACAAGTGTATCTTGAGGAGGGTATTTATTCGGCCAATGATGAAAATTTTGATATCCTTGAGTGGTGGAAGTTGAACACTCTCAAGTATCCATGTTTGTCCAAAATGGCTAGAGATATATTATCAATTCCAATAATAACAGTTGCTTAAGAATCAACAATTAGTACCGGTGAAAGAGTTCTTAATGATTATAGGAGTTCACTCTCGGCAAATACGGCGAATGCATTAATATGCTCTTCCAGTTGGATTAGATCTTCGATGAGTAGTTTTAAAACTCCTTTGGTAATTTCTCTCAAGTAGTTTTAAAACAACTTTTCTTGTTATATTCTTATAACTTATTTTAAAAATATCTTTTGTGTCAGCAAGAATTAATGGAGGAGGAACAACTTCACGTGACTTTACCAAATTAAATTGATGGAAGGTTCAAACATCTTGATTCGACCAGTAGATGTTGGCACTTGTTCTAATTGAACTTTGGGGATGCTTTTTTGGAGGGATTATATTATTATTTGGACTATTTGTTTCTTTGTAAATGTTTTTACATTCAAGTAGGATGAACTTTATTTTTGTTGAACTAAATTGTTGAAAGTTTTATGTTTGTTGAACTTAATTCATGGAACTGCTTTGTTGTTTTTTTAAGCTCCCTAATCAAGAATCTCATGTATCATGTATGGCATGGGGAAGATGCATTGGAATATAATTTTTTTTTAATTTGAATGCATTCATTTTCTTCATTTTGTAAGCATGTGCAACAAAATTTGCCTAAAATGATTATTCTTAATCTTAATTTTGGAAGGCAAAACAAGTTTGCAACCATTTTAAGATAAGAGTATATAAAGGTGCCTAAGGTGAATATTGTTGATCTTAATCTTGGAAGACAACACTAGTTTGCAACCATTTTAAGATAAGATTATATAAAGGTGCGTAAGGTTATTATTGTTGATCTTAAATTTGGAAGGCAACATTTGTTTGCAACCATTTTGAGATAACGAAAAAAAATTTATGCAAAGCCAAGTTGTTGTGAAAAAAATATGGTGGAGTTGTTCTGCAGTTATGGAATGCATTAGTTGTTCTACTTGTTCTATAGTAGTAGTAGTGGTTGGTTCTGCTCATATGAAATATATTAGTTGTTGTGTAGCAGCAGTGGTGGAGTTGTTCTGGTTATATGGAATGTATTAGTTGTTTCATCTCAAGTAGTGATTGTTATATATGTATTTGCCCCAACAGATAAAACTTACACATAGTGAATGAAGATATAACATTCCTCCAAAATAGTTTTTGGAAGGAATTCTTTGTTGGATTTGCTTGCTCCCTGCAGTTTCATATGAGGCACATATGTGTCGAAGTATGAGAATATGTGAATTAAGTGGAATGATGGAAATTGAGTGCTATGTATGTAAATATTTCTTATATTTACTAATAAGGGCTTGTGTCGAGCTTTGGAAAGTTGCTTCTACTCTAATGGCTGCACTGTACTTTTTATTTTGCTTGTTACTTGTTTGGTTTTCAGCTGAGCTCTATTTTACTCTAATATTTTTTGCTTGGCTGAATGTTTTACTGGAATGTATTCAAGCTTTGGAAAGTTGAGCTCTATTTTAGTAGATGGACCCTTAATTCTACCTGTTCTGCTCATATGGTTATAAGCCTATGAAAAAGATACTTACAGCTGTACCTTTATTTTTACAGCTGATGGAAAAATATACTTATGTTTATAAAACTGTTTATTGTGTTACCTTTACTTCTACTTGTTCTGCTCAATGCTCATATGGAATGTATAAGTTCTCTCACCTTGCTGCCACCCCTTATATAAATAATATATGAATCCTGAAGCATGTTACCTTTAAAAGTTAGTGAGACCTGTTTATGGTGCAAGTTGGCTTAAAATCTGTTATGGGCTAGATGTAAATCTGCTATGAGTGAGACATCTTTATTCTATTAGAGATGCACCGTAAACATGTTAGGAGATGCACCTCTTTATTCCATTGGAGCTCATATTCAGCATTTTTCAATACTAGAAAATTGAGTGGTATGTATGCAAATTTTTCTTATATTTACTAATAAGGGCTTAATCAGTATTTATGATCACAGCAGGATGATGAGGCTGTTTTTTCTCAATGGTGGAGCAGTGCTGGTTGGTAATGTTATTTTCTTTTCTCATTCTTTCTATAATTATTTTGCTTGTTACTTGTTTGGTTTTCAGCTGAGCTCTATTTTACGCTAATGGCTGCACTGTACCTTTTATTTCTTCTCCATAGGCTTGTGACGAGCTTTGGAAAGCTGCTTCTACTCTAATGGCTGCACTGTACTTTTTATTCTGCTTGTTACTTGTTTGGTTTTCAGCTGAGCTCTATTTTACTCTAATGCCTTTTGCTTAGCTGAATGTTTTACTGGAATGTATTCGAGCTTTGAAAAGCTGAGCTCTATTTTAGTGGTTGGACCTTTACTTCTACCTGTTCTGCTCATATGGTTATAAGCCTATGGAAAGCTGAGCTCTATTATGTCGAGCTTTGGAAAGCTCGTTGCTTGCGTCGAATGTTTTACTTGGAATATCCGCTTCACTATTTTTGTCAATACATAAGAATTGGGTGGTATGTTTGTAAATATTATTTAATTTCAGAATATTCATATGCTTATATTACATATGAATTGGGTGGTATGTATGTAAATGTTTTTTTTTTACAGTTTACTCAATTCTCACTTAAGTGGTATATTCCCCCTTACAGAAGTTAAAGGTTCAGAAAAAAACTCCTCACCCTCAAATTATTCCTCAGCCTCAAATTATTAGTGCAGCTCCTGAAAAAAACTCCTAAAAAAGCTCCTAAAAAGATATTAGTGCAGCTCCTGAATATTCATATGCTTATATTTGAGTTGTTCCGGCACTTGAGTTGTAAATTATAAAATTTGAGATTTTATTTGTAATTTTGTACTCTTGCTGAGTTTGTAAATGATAAAATTTGTAATAAATTGATTCTTATTTTGTAAATTTTTTAAAAATAATATTGATATTCTTATTGTGTAAAATTTTGTATTCAATTCGTTAATCGTTATTGTCAATTTTTTTAGTTAATAAATGTCTTGAATTTTTGTATGAAATTTGCTCTTGAAAAATTTTTAAATAAATTATTAATATATATTTTTTAAAAAAATTATTATAATATTTTTTTATTCTAACGAGCCAATTTCGAGCCGAACACGAGTCGAACATTAACAGTAAAATATTATTTGAGCCGAACACGAACACACTGTTTCACGAGCCATTTCTAACACGAGCGATTTTGAGCCGAGCCAATTTCGATTGAGCCGAACGCGAGCCCAACTTGAGCTCGCTCAAGCTCGGCTCGTTTACAGCCCTAGCTTTACTCAGACTGCCTACACTGTCAGAAGCATTTTGAGAATGTCCGAAATGTCATGTTTTATAGCTTGAAGAATATGGCACATTTGAGGCATATGCAGCTGCCTCAATGCTACTCAGGAGTTGGGAATATCTTGAGGTAGAGCCATACATGCCACAGTTCGTCCTACCGCCGCCGCCGCAAGAAGTTCCGGACTACGTCATGGCAAAGATTAGAAGAGCCCAAAAGCAAGAATTTCAGCACTACGAAGACATACAAGGAAAGTTTGTCAATATCCTGGAAGGACTCGAGTTATATACTGATGTATTCTCGAGGAAGGATAAAGAAGAAATTTTGTACTGCATCAACACCCTACAGGTATTGGGTAGAGCAGGTCGTCTGAGGCCAAGGACATATACAGAACAGTCAAAATGGAAAAGAGGAAAGGGCAGAGTCACTATCCAGTGTGACTGTTGTTATAACTTTGCGATAGATTGACAAGGCGATCCCCCGAGGATTTTAAAGCATGATGAGGTGGATCCGATGCTTCCACAGATCAAGAAAATGATAAAGAGGATGGTCAAGTGGCATGTGTTGCCTGCAGACTGTATTCCTAACAGCTGCATCATAAATATTTATGAGGATGAAGACTGTATCCCGCCTCATATCGACCACCATGACATTGTGAGGCCCTTCTGTATGGTCTCTTTTATAAGTGAACCAAAAGTAATATCTTGTTTGGAAGAGAAATCCAGATTGTTGGACCGGGAGAATTTCGAGATTCTGTTGAAATTCCCCTACCAGTCGGATCAGTGCTGGTATTAAAAGGAAATATAGCAGAATTAGCGAAGCACTGCATCCCAGGAGTTCAAAGAAAAAGGGTGTTAGTCACTTTCGGAAGAATAGATGAAGACAAAGCGCCACTTTACTATGAGCCAGATCCAGAACTGGAGAGCCTTCATCCTTCGCCACTATGACGGTTATACCTCCGGGTGTTCGCGAGGGGACTTTTGTTCCAGAGCGTAACCTTGGCAGGTTGGCTCATCCCCGCAACAATATCAAATAACAGAAATCTACTACCCCTTTCAATGGGTCATGACATTCGATGTCGCCACTTTTGCAGCAGCTAGATGATGTGATATGTCAGCTCTGATTCTGTTTTGTACACGTGATCTACTTTTTGATGCTTGTCAGCATATGATCAGTTGTACTACTTTCAGTAGAATTAATGAAAATTTTTGTTTTCAGAAACATTTTCTTTTCAGCGCGATAGTCAAAAGCCGTTGAACCAAGTGCTTGGTTCCAAAACAAAAATGACGAAATATAATGCAAAAGAAAAGGATAAAATGAAAACAAAATGAAATTGAAACTGAAATGAACCCGAAACTTAAGTCAAATGAAAATGAAGTTGAAATGAAATCAAAATTGAAATTTAAAATCAAAATTTAAATTAAATGAAACATAATAAAACAAACCAAATTAAAAAAAAATGATGATGAATTAAAAACAAACAATGATCATATTCTCTTTTCCTCTATCTCGAGATCCTGAGTCTTTGCACTCATCTTCAAACCCCCCTCGCTTTCGCGGGCACTCCGCGAAATGTAACACTTTTCATATAACGCCATTTCTCACAAATTCAAATATCTCAAAATTCTACAAATCTTTCAATGGCTACCGATCTTGGCCGAATTGCACCAAATCGCTTTCTTTGAAATTCAAATACAAATTTTTGCCCAATTCTCCTCAAATGAAATCCCGGGATCAGTACCTAAATTTTGATCCCTTTCTGTCACTTTTTAGGTTGGATGTGAGTCCTTGAGCTTTCCCTCCAAATGTGACATTTTGGGCCGGATGTGAGTCCTTGAACTTTCCTCCCCAAGATTCCTCAAAATTCCCTAATTTTCCACCTCTTATCCGAGAAATTTTTCTAAGAAAGTCACCAGGAGAGTCCTATGGCTAGACCCTAGGGTCTTACTTCACTGGAAGTTTTCATATGCTTAAGGCCTAACCTACAGTTTTGGGAGGAAGAGACCAAGCATAAGGAAGCCCAGGGGAAGTCACCTATAGGTGGTCAGACCATAGGATCTACCCTGAGTGGTCTGAAGCTTACACCACACTCACACTACACACTCACAACCCTAAATAAAGCACATTACCTTAGATCCCCTAACTCTTTGGAAGCTCATGTAAGTGGTTTTCCCAAGCTCTTAGCCTCAGGCTAGGGTTTGGCTAGTACCAACACATAGAGAACCAAATGAGAGTGACCCTTGGTCCATGGCTCAATTTAAATAATTCCCCATTACTTACCTTCAACCAATCTCAATTTCCCAAAATTCAAAATTTCTAACCCATTTGCCTCAAAATACCCTAAATACCTAAAATGCCCCAAAACCCTAAAATCCTCCAAAATTTCAAAAATTACCCAAATTGCCCAAATTTCTCCAAAAATCATTCCAAAATACTCCCTACCACTAAAATTAACCAAAATTACCCAAAATTGTCAAATTTCCCAAAAATTCCCCAAAATGACCAAAATGCCCCTCTTAGCCTAAAAGTCCAAAATTTCCAAAAATTCCTATAAATTCACAAAGCATCCCAAATATTCCCAATGTCATTTCTCTCAACTATCACATGACCCAATTTAGCCAATTTAGCCCAATATAACGAAAAGCCCCAATTTGACCCATTTAACCCAAAGGTGCCCAAATTAAACCCTATGTCTACCCAATTGAATCCAATCTTGCCCAATTTCAATTCCAAACTCTAATTAAACATCCCAAATATCAATATAAACCAAATCCTAGCTCAATTGACCCACATTTGAGTTCAATTTTTACTTAAAACCCAAAATCCCCATCCTTGCCTAAGTGACCCAAATCCCCCAAATTTATCTAATACCAATCAATTTCTCCCTAATTTCAATTCTAAACCCTTAATAACACTCCCCTAAATTGAATTAAACCATTAATTGCCCCCAATTTGAGCCCAAGTCTCACCCAAATTCACTTTGAACCATGTTTACCCAATTTTAACCCAAATTCAACGTATGCTCAAAATCTCCCAAATTGATTGGCGTAACCTTAAACTTTCCACCCAATTGATATTGGAAACTCTTTATGACAACCCCATAGAACATTTGGAGCCTTCAATTAGCCTTGGACCCAACTCTAGCTCAACCTAAACCCAAGTGGATCCAACTTGCCCCAAATGGAGCAAAATTCTAAAATCCACCAAATTGAACCCCAAAATGAATTCAAACCCACTCTAAGTCTTCATGAAAAACCTTTATTACAATCATATACACAATGTTGCTCAATCAATTTGGTCCAGATCAAATCCAAACTCAAGTTAGCCCAACTCAAACCCAAATCAACCCATTTGAACACATGATTCAAATTGAACCAAAGCAAGCCAAATTTAACCAAACTCACTTCATGGAAACCAACCTTAGGCCTTCTAGGACTGGTCTGACCTGACCCAATCCAGGACCCTTGAGCCATGGACCAAAGGTCCACCACTTTTGACCATTGGGTTTAGCCTTTTGGCTAAGCTTAAGTCCCATCCTTAAACTCTTGTTTAAGCAACCTCCATGCCAAATTGAATGCACTGTGGCACTCCCCCACTCCTCCTCAGCCTGCCAGCCGCCTACCCTATCCTTGCTGGCCGCCCTAGCCACCATAATAGCTCAGCCCGAGCGCCCCCATTCCTCTTAAAACCCAAAATTAAGCCTTGTCAGTGAGGGATCACCTCAGTGATCAATAGCCCTGCCAAGCCCTCACCCTAAGCGGCCTAAAGCACCCAAAGCCAAGCACTGAGCTCCACCAGGAAGCGATGGCTATAAAATCACCCCCTGACGGCCAAAATCCAAGTGTTGAAAATTTCTTAACCAAACCCTGCCAAAATCTCACCAGACCTCCCTAAGACCATTCCAGATCCTTTTCCCCTCTCGGTTCCCACTCGCTCGAGCTTAATTTCGCAGCTCAAGTTTGGCTGAAACCGAGAAACTTTCCAATACACCCATACACAACACCAAATCCAAATTAACTGCACCCACACCTTCACAGCAGTGAAAGAAGAAGTTCCCCCATCAAAGCCCCATCATAGAAGGCCTCTGCACCAGACTTCCATAAAAGCTCAAAATCAGCCTTGGTCACTTTCATACCTAGACAATTCACCAGGGCAAAAGGCTCCATCTGGAGGTTTGTTGGGACCAATCGAAGCTACCACAACCATCTGATTGAGGCCTCCCCTCTCAAACGAAGGTATTGAACTTACTTTTCTTCCTGAGCTTTTCTTCATCCTCTACAATTGTACACTATATTTCATGCCGTATAAACCGTATGGATAGGTTCGTCTAGGCTAGATGAAGCTCTATGAACAAAATCCACACAATTTGGTTGAGTCTAGCTCGAGATCTTAGGTTTAGAAGGTGGACAGCTCTCGGGTTACACCAGTCGAAGACGATGAAGGTGCGTCATTGGATCGAGCGTGTATTGCTTGGATGGCCAGGATTGTGCCGGATAGAACCGCGGAGCATAAAGTGCGGCCCCGTGGCAGCTGAGTCAGAAGGTAGCACTGAATGGGGAGACGACGTGTGTGCTTTTGAAGCCGATAAGGTTAAGATGGCGCTGAGTCATTTAAGTAGAAAAATCTGTATTTTTTGATTTATTTGAATAGCCAGAACTTTAAAAATCTATATCTTGGCCTACAAAAATCAGAAAAATAAAAGAAAAATACCCTGTTGCTCAGTGAACAGAGGAGAACAATGTGGAATTAAAATCAAAATATTTGTTATATATTTAATTTTTAATAATTTAAATACTAATTTCAGTCATTTAATTCTCCATTCATATATATAATTTACCATTACATGAGACTATAGGACTTTTGTAGCATCTGATCTTGGGAACATTCTCTAATTTTTCCAAGGTCAGAGATTATTTCTAGAAGGAGTTATCTATTTTCTAAGTTTAGGGCCATTTTCTTGTATATTAATTATAAAAATGAGCATGTTGTTCATAAAAATCTAGAAAAATTAGGGGTAGTGTCTCAGGACTAGAGTACCCTACGAAAATTATGGTTTGATTTAATTCACTAAAAATAACCCTAATTTGACCAAAAACTCAAGACTGGACTTAAATTAATTTGGAGCAACCACACATCAAAATGACATTAAATTAATTCTCCACTGTGCTTTAGGATTATGAAAACCCCACATAAAAATTTCAAATCAATTGGAGTTAATTTAACCCACTGAATGAATTACCTAAGTGACATAACCATATTTGAAATTTAAAAAATTCATAAAACCCAAAATATTACTTAAAAACTTACTAAATCAATTTTAGGAGTTCTCTTAGATCAGAGGAGTCTAGGAAAATTAAAATTGGAATTTTCATAAAATTTTTATTTTTAACCTATTTTTAAATATTTAAATAATTAAAAAGTCATAAAAATCATAAAAATCATAAAAATATTAAAATTCACTAAAATATTGCATTTGGCCCCCTAATCTCTTGGGAACCAACAAAATATTTTTCCTAAGTCTTTAAGTAAAGATATTAAATTTTGAAGGCTTAGGGTTATTTTTAATATTAAAAAATGGATTTTTAAGCCTTGCACTAAAATAATTATAATAATTCAAAGAAAAATCAGAAAAATACAAAGTTTATTTCTCTGAGTTCCTTGAGCTCAGAGAGATTTAATAAAAATATAATACTTAATTTTGCCCCTCAATTTTATTTTTTAATTAATTAATACTCCAACACTTAAAATAATTTTAATAAATAAATTAGAATTCAAAAAATCACAAAAATTGGTCCAAGTGGTCCTCTGATCAGTAGGAACCTCCCATAATTTTCCTAAGGGCAGAAGTTTCACCTTGGTCATGTTGTTGAATTTTCATTAAAAATCTTTATTTTCCACTAAAATAATTATATAAATTAAATTAAAAAAATATAAAAATTACATTTTCTCCTCTGATGTCTTAATTGACATGTGAGTAAGGTGACATAAAAATTTCAAATTCATTTAAGCTTAATTTAGTGAATTATGAGATGAACAAGCTTAAGAAGACATAAATGTAATTAAGGAACTTTAGCCTTACCTAATATTTAGGCTTAACCAAAGGGGAAGGGTTAATATTTGATCTTGATTTTCCTCTTGGATGATTGAAACATAGCGGAATAAGGGGTACAAACCCATTAATCACCTTTAACATTAAAGAAGAAATCTCAATTAATTAAGTCATCAAACTTTGGAAGTTAATTAAAGTATAAATTGTTAAGGTTAGGGGATGTGATATAGGAGGATTCTAATTCTTTGAAATTAAGTCCCTAACCAATGAATTGATCAAACACCACCTAACTTTTACTAATGGAGCCATAAAATGGTAATTGAAATAAAAAAGAATAATTTTAAAATCTTAAGATTAAATTAAAACAAATTTAAAAATATTAAGACAATGTATAATTCAAAACATCATAATTTAATTAAAACAATTTAAAATGTTAAAATTACTTTGAAATAATTTAAAAGTAAGTTTAAAATATTAAGATTAATTTTAAAATAATTTATAATTCATAATTAAACTAAATCAATTTAAAATATTAAAATCAATCTGAAATATTATAATTTAAAATATTAAAATATAACTGAATTAAATAATTTAAACACCTTTTCAATTTAAAATAATTTGAAAGATTTAAAAATCAACTGAAACTTCATAACTAAATTGAATCGTTTTAAATCACTAATTCAACTTCAATTAAGAATGGTTAAGTTCTTTAATGGACTAATCTGCCCCTAAAAGCTTTCATTCTTATAACTCCTAAATGAAGTGTCAAATGAAATGTCACATTACTCATAGGATAATCAAATATCTGAGTTCGTTGAGCAAGAACCAAAACTCAACTAAACCCCGTATGATCAATTCATCCACATAATGAAATTCATTTGGACTCAAAATGATTCCAGAAGCATTGAAAAGATGTTCAGGACTCGTCATAAACACTTTCTCAATCCAATGGGATGTTTTACAAGAGCAATTGAAATTTATTGACCTTTGATGAAGAAAATCATCCTCAAACACACCTTAGAAATTGACTAGTGATAGGATTAGGATTTAGTAGACAATCAAGACCTTCCCTTAGCTTTACCTAGGTGTTTTCTTTCAAATATTTAAATGCCCTAACATGCATTTTAAGTGTAGTTGGAAATGACGAGAAGACCTGCCAGGTACGCTTTTATTTTATTGCAATTTACTTACCTGCGCTGTACTATACTTTCCTTTCTTGCAACTTGCATGATAAACAACAATGTCACTTTGCCTGAAAACTGAAACATTTAGGATAGCCACAAAACTGAGACCAAAACTAAATTAAAAATCATAACAAGATAAAATCTACCACCACAACATTCAAAAAATATAAGATAACTCAAAATTTAAGCACAAACAAAATAAAAATTACAATTGCAACTAAATTAAAACGCCTCGTTGGATGATCGGGAATTCCTTGGAGGAGGTAACCCACGTGTTGCTAACAGGGTTTTCCCATGTTCTGAATAAAAGTATGGAACTCATTAAATTGAGTTTAGTACATTCATTTGGACTAAGTGAACCCGATGAAAATAATGGTGCTGGGATGATGGAACCGTGGGATCTTAACCGGTGTTGCTATAATCAACTTTAATGTTCCCTTAATAAAATATTTAGACACCTCAATTTAAATATTTCTAAAACATGAAACTTCTCTCTTCTCCTCAATTGACACTTCTTTAAACTAAAACTGCTACAACGAGGATCTTGGAGCATGCATAGTGGGCAACACGGCCATCTTCAACAGCAAAACTTGTCTACACCAGCAAAACAATTCCTTAGTTTAAACAACAAGCCATAGGACTTCGAGGTAGCTTGCTTAGTGCAACCTCAATCCTCACCTTTTCTTTAGGCCTTTGCACAGCCCTGCTGTGCAATATAAGCCCTAATTCGCTTTAGGATTATGAGTTTGTCGTCCAAAACGACATAAATCCTCCCATCTTCTAGGTTGTTTGCATAATCAGATATTATGCAAATGTAATCCCTATAATTAATTGGCAGAATTGAAACCTAAATAACTTAATTTCTAAGATTTAAAGCCAAACTATAAGATAATTTGAGAGGACATCAAGGTTTCCTTTGAATATGTGTTCTTCCCCTAGCCCTCTCTCATTTGGATTCCGATAAAATAAAATGTTTCAAAATTTGAGCCACTCACGTATTGAATTTCTGACTATCACATTTTCTATGGAAACCTTACATTCAGATGTCATGAACATAAATTTTTCCTAATATATATCAAGAGTTTTCTTAGGTGACTTCGATTAGCTAAGATGTAATTAACTATAGGGGCTTGCCGTTATAGGAAACTTAAAGACCCCAGATTAATATAAACCCTATCTAATTCCTTTATATTAGGTAGGGGAAATTGTCGGTCAAAAATGGTTCGCAGATCAAACGGATGTCATAAAATCTTTAGTTTATTTGATCAAGCTTCACCTCAAGCTTTGTACTCATTCTTCTGGATAAATACATGTCTTGCGGCGAAATGCTTGATTATTTAAACTATTATTTATATGAGATCGGTTTGATTTCATATTTCTTCAAAAATAAAAAATATTAATTTCAAAATCCATATATATATATATATATATATATATATATATATATATATATATAATTAAATCAAATTTCTATTTTATGAAAATAAAACCCTATTTTATAAAACTATATTTTAAAGTCTTCAAAGATAATTTAAAACGGCCGACCCCCCGAAATTTGAGACTCGTCTGCTGAGTTCAACCTGAACTCCCACCAGGACTTCCCTTCTGCTAAGAAGGTGAAGGTTGCTACCACCCCCATCAAGTCAGTCCCCTTCGTGCCCAGGAGAGTCGTTACCCCTATCGCTACTAGTTTTGCTTACCATCTGCCAAAGGGAAAGAAATTTTGTATGAAGAAGATGCTGATAATGCTTTCCTTTCCTAGCCGTCAGTTTTAAGATTGGTTACAGTTCTAGAGTTTCCCCACTTACTAGGTCTCAGAGGAGGAACCGTAGTCGTAAGATTCTCAAAGCCGCCAGGGCACAAGCTATAAGTTTTCCAGTGATTGATGAGATTCCTCACCAGGAGGAACTAGGTTTATCAGAGACCACTCCGCTACTTCGAGGGAGTTGGTTTTACCCATTGGTTGATACTACAGAAGATGAAAGCCTCCACAAGATTACTGCTGCTTTACCGTCACCACATGTTCGTGACGAGATGAGGGAGAGGCCCATACCCGTCACCCGAGTCTGCACAATTTTCCAGATATTAGCTGAGAAAGAAGGATGTTCCATTGACAAGTTCCTCAACAGGATGAGATGTGTAGTTTCCCCCAAAATAAAGAATGAGATTTTAAGAAAGGAAAGACCCGATCATCCGACACAAAGTTTGTCTGAAGCTCGTGTTATCGCCAGACTCCGTTTAGGGAGTCCTGTCGATATTGCTACCACCACTACAAGTGATACTATTGCCACTCCGAAACCCGCAGTGCACAGATCGATCAAGTCTCGGCTGGGTCTGAGAGTACCTTCTGTCGATGATTATCAGGAATTCTAGAAGAATAAGAATACGAGAGGATTGTTTGCCTCTGGACATGGTTTGCACCCTAGGGAGCACATTTCCCCTCACCACTCTGATGTCCTCGCCAAGACACTCGGCCTCTAGGCACCGACTCTTAAGAGGAAAGTGTGGTTACCGAAGGTCATTGCACCAGTACGTTCTTAAAGGTAAGTGGATCATAAGATGGATCATGAGTCTGATGTTTCCGTTGCCACTTCCGTTGTTGTTTCTAAGTCAGTTGCGGAGAGAAATTACAGTCATGCAAATCCTTCAAATCTGAAGTTGATTAAAGAGAAAGCAGTCGATGATAAAGTCCAAAAAATCTAAGCTAAGATCTCAAAATTAGCAAGAGAACGAGGACAAGATGTCGACAGTAAAGATTACAACCTGTCAGATTATATGGAAACAGAATTTATGGAAATTAATGTTGTTGAGACCAAGTCCACGTCGTCTGCGTGCGATGCTCCTAGTGAACAGAACATTGCAGATGAGCTTCAATGGGCCATTTTGAAAAAAGATGAACAGATTAGTCATCTGGAGAAGAAGATGGAGGAGATGGCCACCGCCATGACCGCCATGACCACGCTACATGGACAGTCGTAGTCACGACCAGTAGCATCTCCGGAAGTTAACTAGCCTGAAATTATACATATCATGGATGAAAGAAGAGAGGTCGTTTCTACCAATAAAGATGAACCTTCAAAGAATTACTCAACTCCGAGTTTATCAGAGAAGGATATCAAGCAAATAGTCAAACGACAGGTTCGGGAGGCCTTGGCTCAGTCCAAAAGTGGATCATCAATTTCAAAGGGGAGACCCTACCCGGAGGAGTTCGATGTTGTGCCTTACCCAAAAGGCTTTGTGCCCCCGAGTTTCAAGGCGTTCGACGGGACAGAAAACCCTTGTCAGCATATAGTACATTTCAGAGCCAATTGTTGCAACACAGGAGGAAGTGAAGCTCTATTATTTCGACAGTTAGCAGCGTGTTAGGGATAGCCTTTGGGTGGTATGCAGAAATACCCAACAAATTAATAAAGACCTTCACAGAAATGGAGAATATGTTTGTGAAAAGATTCATCAGCGCAAAACACCACATTAATATAGGAGATCTCATAGTGGAGCAGTATAAACTCGATGAGAGTCTGGTCGATTACATTCTGAGATGGAGGAACTTAAGCATGAAGTGTGAGCCTCAGCTATTGGAACAAGAAGCGATCGAGATACTACTGAGTGTATCCACGGTCCAGTGGCTTTCATGCTTAAGGGTCTTACTATGAAGTCCTTCAAGAAGCTACTCAACAAAGCAAGAAGTTTACAAGAGGAAGTTAAGCATATGCAGCCTTCAGATAAGACAGAGAAAATGAGACCGGTCAAAGCATATGAAAAGAGATATGGCGTAGTGGCAACAGTCAACAAGGGAAGCAACAGATGAGGATTCAGGTTGAGCAGTTGTTGTAACAACATAGTCAGCCGCCCTTCTATAGTCAGTCTCCACAGTACAGTCAGTCTCAACAGTATGGTTAGCCCCGTCCGCAGCAGAATAGTCAGGATAGTCAATAGCAGAGGCTGTACAGGACAGATGGACGACAGGGTCCAACAATTTCAGAACGACTACACAGGAACTATTCCTTCAAAGATGATTTCGTAGCTAAGATGTTTAGAAAATTGATGAAGAAGCTCGAGTTTAGATTTCTCGAACCGAAGAAGCCGGAAGAGATGAACAAGAAGTACCATCCCAACGTTTGTCCATACCACAGGTTGCTCGGACACAACATAGAAGAATGTTTCATCTTTAAGGATTGGCTCAAGAAGAACTATAAAGAAGGAAATATAACAATCCCGAATGAATATTTAAAAGAACCTAAAAGAGGTTCCATAAATATTATTTCGGTCGAGCCATTCTACCCGATACATCCATATGTTGACAGAAACGGATGGAGCACGGTTTGGACCAAGTCTTCTAAGAAGATACTGGACCAGATACAGAACGCTTCAGAACAAGCTGCAACACAAAGTCTGCTACCTCCCAAGCTAAAGATAGAGATTACACCGGAGAAATCACTGCAGAAGAAGATCAAGAAGAAGGATGTCCTGGACGATACAAAGATCGATAGTGCGAAGGCTAGGATACGGCCTACCCCATTAGTTTGGTTGTCTCGGATCAGGGGGAGAAATCCTTCAAACCATTAACTCTGTATAATTTCCTCTTCACCCCTCTGAGGTCTTATAATTATAAGAGTGACGATTTTGGGTATGTTCTTACTGTCTCTAGTGATGACATAACTAATTATAACCTATATAACCCCGACTTCGATTCCTAAAATAATCCTCAAATAATGCTAGTTCTTAACGAGAACATTGACGAAAATGAAGATATCGACAACACCGGGTACGACAGTACGAGAAGCGAGGACCAATCCTCGAGTGTAAAGGAATTCCGCTTGCAATCAACTTGGACTTTTCAGATACAGAACAGTACCAAAAAAATCAGCTACAGCAATAGGAGAACCTCCAGGTCCATCAGAGGAAGAAATAATGGAAGTACATTTAAGAAATGGAATAATGCTACCTCTAAAGACAGTTCTAGCGGAGAAAGCTAGTAGATGGTTACTCAAGAAGAACTGCCTCCAGCAACGGAAGAAGTAGAAATTCGAGAAGAAATGAGAAACCTAAATAAAGTTGATTACAATGTACTAGCTCATCTTAAGAAGTTACCAGCCAAACAAAGAATTTAAGACGCTTTAATCCTGTCAAAGGAGATGAGAGAAAATCTGGTCAAGGCTCTACTTGATCCAAACATTTTCTTAGCACACTTAGCTAACACATCCTCGGATGGAGTTTCTACTATGAAGGGACAACCTGACGTAACCTTCACCGACGAAGACTTGCTAGTCGGTACTGCCGATAAC
Organism: Papilionanthe hookeriana x Papilionanthe teres; assembly: GCA_022702705.1. Taxonomy (NCBI): domain Eukaryota; kingdom Viridiplantae; phylum Streptophyta; class Magnoliopsida; order Asparagales; family Orchidaceae; genus Papilionanthe; species Papilionanthe hookeriana x Papilionanthe teres. The sequence continues at coordinate 1,602,733 of CM040421.1, forward strand.
AACAGTCCGCTCTACATTTTCGTCATTCCGAGTCTACCCGACTGACTTTTATAAGTTCACTACTCAGTGAATTAGAATATATGGATTTGATAAAGTTATTATCAGAATTTAGAGATTGCTTCGTGATGCACCAAAAATATATACGGTTTTTGCTATATAATTTTACCCATTTTTGGTGATATCGCACTTTAAAGAAAGGTATTTTTCATGATTTGTTGCAGGTTTGATGATTTTAGGTGATTGGAGTGAAAAGAAGTGAAAATGAACGAATTCGAAACAAAAAGGAGAAAAAAAGAGCAAAACGATGAAAAGGTGTTATGGCGCCGCCGGCGCCAGAATAGGCACCGCTGGCGCCCAAATCCAGAGACTCCAGAAAATATTGGCAGGATAGAGCGCCGCTGGTGCCCGAAGTCAGTGGAATTCAAATTTGAAGAGTTTTGGTGACTTTTTGAAGGGATGCCTATGAAAACTCTTAGGATTTTGTCTCTATCTTTTAAGTAACTATTTTTTGATGAAAATGGAGTGTGAGTCTAGTGTGTCTTGTGTCTTCTAGAGTCGTTTTAGTGAGTGTTAAGTGTTAGGGTTTAGAAGAAGTGAGTGTAGAGTGAGGATTTGAGAGGAATTATTCTCTAAGGAGTGAAGGAGAAGGAGTAAAGTCAGAGATTGCTTCTTCCTTTCCATTCTAAAGAGAGAATCAAGTGTTGTAAAGAAAAGAGAGAAAATGATTTAAAGAAACTTCAAGGGAATTGCATTGGCGAAGAGAAAGAGATAAGTTGTATTTTTTTGTGGTTTGTATGAATTTTCTTTTATATATAAAATCCATATTTTATTGTATCTTCTCTATGAATTTTGAGTAGTCTCCCTTGTCTTTCTTCTTGCATAGAGATGTGATGATGGATTGATGAGAATTTAATGTGCTTTTAATGTAATGAAGAAATTGTGATGATTTTTCATTTCGAACTTAATTTACTTTTCGATTTGGCTAATTGAAATGTAAAAATATGTCGTTGAACATTAAGTTTGAAAGGATTTAATGTCCAACAACAATAATAAAAAATCCATTCAATTTCTATGCATGAACTGCGTAGTTCATGGGAATTGAGTGTAAATGAATAGGGAAATATGTTTCGATGGACTTCAATGTGGAGATTTCAGGGTCACAGGTTGAAATCCCCAAATTTTTTGTAAGATTAGTAACTAATATCAAAAGTTAGCCTTCAAGTGAAGGGTGAGTGGGAGCTCCGAAGTGAGAGCCGGTATCCTCCCAGCCTAGCCTTAAATTTAGTAACTAAACTTAGGATATGTCAATGTTCTTTTCTTGCTTAGAAGAGGAGGTACTTTTAAGGGTAAAGAATCATCTATGCTCCTATTTGGCACAATAACATAGATAACCGTTCCATATCAATCCACACATCATATTCTCATCGCAAGAGGAAAGATACTTTTCTCATATATCAAAAACCTTTCAAATACTTAGTTTAGTGTGTATGTTAGTTAATTCTATTTTTAAAGTTGTTAGAAGTAATTGTAGTTTAGTTAATTGTTACTGTTTTCTGCATAGTGTTGTTGAGCTCATTTTAGGTGAGGTCTTTTCTTTTCTTTTAGTGCTTAGGATCTAACCATAGGACTTCTCCTTGACTATCCTAGAGGACTAAAATTGGGACCCACCCTTTTAGCAATTCAGCTACTTCTTGACTCATCTTGGGATCCCACTTGGATGGTTGCAAACCTCTAAATCACCTTGGAAGGTTAAAACCACCAAATGGGTAACCAATAGTGAGTTCCTATAGGATTGTTTGGACTTAGGGTAACCTTGGGTGACTTGGGCTTCTCTTACACACACACACACCCCCAAGCCACTTAAACTAAACCTTGGAACCTTACCTTCTACCCTTTATGAAACTCACATGGTTGAACCCAAGCCACTAGTCTTTGATTAAGATGGCTAAGGTCAGTATGTGAAGGATCATAAAGTGGTTACCATTTGGCTAGACTTGGTCTCAAAATGGTTGGACTTGGCTAAGTCCATGGCTCATGCTTTTAAACCCTAATTCAATTCCAAATCAATTTTTAATCAATCTTGACCCCACCTAAAATGATCCCATTCTTTTCTATTTGAAACCCCATTCATTTTGCCAAAATTTCTAATTTTGACATTGGGTCCCCTAAACTTACCCAAATTACCAAAATTGCCCCCACAACAATCAAATCATCCAAAAAATTCCCAAAAATTACCCAAAATTCCCTAAATTCTTAAGAATCATTTTAAAACAATTCCCACCTCTTAAATCCACAAAAATACCCAAATACCCTCCAAATACCCTAAATACCCCTTTTAGCCCAAATTTTCAAAAATTCCACAAATTCCCAAAAAATTCCAGAAAATCCCAAATATTTCCAATTTCATTTTGTTCAACTACACCATAGCCCAATTTTTCCTATTTAAACCAATATTATCAAAATCCTCAATTTGCCCTATTTTAACCTAAGTGGACCCAATGTCAAACCAAATCAATCTAATTGACCTCAATTTTTCCCCAATTCCAATCACAAACTCTTCCTAATACATCTCTACACCAAGCACAACATCAATTGGCCCTCAATTTAAACTCAAACCCTACTCAAAATCCCGTTGAAATCAAAATCCCCAAATTTGTCCTAAAGTTGTCACCTACCCCTAATTCCCCAAATTGAATCCCCTAAACCCAAAATTTCCACCTAATTTCTATCCTAAACCTTTCCTAACAATCATTTGTAACATTTTGAACCATCAATTGGCCTTTGAATCAAACTCTAGCCAAACCTAAATCCAACCTAACCCATGGCGACCAAAATTAATCAAAACTCCAAAATCCTCCAAATTGAAACTCCAAATGAACTTCAATCCACTTCATGTCTTCATGAAAAATCTTCCTTACAATCATTTACATAATTTTGATAAATTAATTTGATCCAATTCAAACCCAAACTCAAGCTAACCCAACTCAAACCCAAGTGAACCTAATTGAACACATGAGCCAAATTAAACTTAACCAATCCAAATTTGATCAAACCAATACCTTGGCTGCTAACTCTAGACCTCCTAGGGTGGGTTTGACCTGACCCAACCCAAGCTTCATGAGCCTTGGACCAATGGTCCACCACTTTGGACCAAGGGACCAAGCCACATAGCTAAGGCTATGTCCCAACCTCCAAATCTCCTTAAGCAAGCTCCCTGCCAAAATTAATTGAGCTAAACTCGTCCTCCACTCCTCCTCTGCCTACCCAGCCGCCTGATTGTCCTGGCCAGCCATCCCAGCCGCCGAAATAGGCAAGCCCGAGTGCTCCCTTGTCCTTGAAACACAAAATTTGGGCTTGACAGTGGGCAATCCCCTCTCCAGCCACCTGGCCTGCTCAGCCCTCACCCTAAGCGGCCTAAACCACTCATTGCCTGGCCCTGAGCTCCCCTCTCTGGCCATGGATATAAAATCCGCACCTTTCGGCCATGAAACAAGTGCTAAATTTTTCCTCACAGAACTCCTCCAAACTGCTCCCAGAGCTCCTCCCAGCCAAGAGAAGTTCATTCCCACTGTCTTCCTGCTTTGAAATCCCCAGGCTGAGCCCAATTTCTCAGCTGAAAATCAGGCCAGAAATGGGATATCCCCAGAACCTCTACCAAAACCAAATTAAACTCACCCGTACCTTCCCAACACCAAGAGAAGGAGTTCCCCAGTGAAAACCCCCTCACCAGGTCAGCCAATTGCTTCAGACATGAAAACACCAAATCAGGTTTGGAGGAAATCATACCTAGGCAGCTCACCAAAACCATAGACTTCATTCGGAGGCTCCTCTTGCTCCAACGAATGTGACGAGAACCTCTGATTGAGGCTTCACCTCTCAGAGCCAAGGTATTGACCTCTCAACCCTCCCGAGCTTCCAGCAATTCTCCATTTTGTTCTGTGCAATTTCAATGCATGTTAGCCGTATAGATAGGTTTGTCTAGGCCAAACGCATCGATAGTGACCAACCACGCATGATTTGGTTGAGTCTCTAGCGAGATCTTAGGTCCTGAAGGTGGAGGGCTCTTGGGTCAGGTCAGTTGGGGACGATGACCAGCCACCGTTGGATCGAGCGTGTATTAGATGATCAACAGAGATCGAACCGAATAGAACCGCGGAATGAAAAGTGCGTGCTGAGTCAGATGGCAGCACAGAATGGGAACGCACCGCGTGGAGTTTCGGATCTGCCTAGGATTAGGTGGCGTCACGTCGGATAAGTAGGAAATTAGGGTTTTTATTTATTTAAATGCCTGAACCTTTAAAAATGCATATCTTTGCATAGAATAATCCTAAAAATAAACTAAAAATACCCTCTTGTTCAGTGAATAGAGGAGATTAACGTGGAAAAAGAATTGAATTATTTTGTTAAGTATTTTATTTTTAATTAATTTAACACTGTTCTGAGTGTTTTAATTCTCCATCCATGCATACAATTCACCATGGCATGAGACCATAGGGCTTTTGTAGCCTCTGATCTTGGAAACATTCCCTGAATTTTCCAAGGCCAGAGGCTACCTCTATGGAAAGTTATTTATTTTTCAAGTTTATGTGTCTGTTTTACTATTTCAATTCCAATAATTAGCATGTTGATTAATAAAATCCAAGAAAATTAGGGGAAGTATCTCTGGACCAGAGGACCCTAGGAAAATTATGGTTTGGCTTAACTCATTTAAATAAGTCCTAATTTGTCCAAAACCCTAAAATTAAGATTGAATTAATTTGAAACAATCACTCATTAAAATAACACAAAATCAATTCTCTACTAATCTTTAGGGTCAGAGGAGTCTCACATAAAAATTTGAAATCAATCAAAAATGATTTAACCCACTAAATGAATTATTTAAACTAATGGCCACTTTAAACTTTAAAAATTCATAAAACTCAAAATACATTTCAAAAATTCACCAAATTCATTTTGAGAAGCCTAAGAAAATTAAAATTAGAATTTTTCATAAATTTTCATTTTTACCGTTTTTTTGAATATTTTAATAATTAAAAAATAATAAAAATCACAAAAATAATAAATTTCACAAAAAATTTCATATTTGGTTTCCTAATCACATAGGAACCAACCAATTATTTTTCCTAAGTCCCTAAGAAAAGATATTGAATTTTAAAATCTCAATGAAATTTTTAATATTAAAAATGGATTTTCCAAGCTTTCCAACTAAAATAATTCTAAAAATTCAAAGAAAAATCAGAAAAATATAAAACTTATTTCTTTGAGTTCCTTGAGTTCAGAATGATTTAAGAAAAATATAAAACTTAATTTTTAACTTTAATTTTATTTTATAATTAATTAATGCTCCAAAAATTTAAAAAATTATAATAAATAAAATATAATTAAAAAAATCACCAAAATTGGTCTAAGTGGTCCTCTAGTTACTAGGAACATCCCATAATTTTTCTAAGGATAGAAACTTTATCTTGGTCATATTGTTGAATTTTCATTGAAAATCCTTATTTTTCATTAAAATAATTATATGAATTAAATTAAAAATAGAAAAATTACATTTACTCCTCTAATGTCTTAATTGATATGTGAGTGAAGTGACATAAAAATTTCAAGTTCATTTGAGCTCAATTTAATGAGTTATGAAGTGAATATGCTTAAGAGGGCATAAAGGTAATTAAGGGATTTTAACCCTAATTAATACTTTAGGCTTAATCAAAGGGAGGGATGAACATTTGATCCTAAATTTTCTCTTGGATGATTGAAACTTAGGGAATTAAGAGGTAGAAAACCATTTAATCACCTACAACATAAAAAAATGAAACTTTAATTCATTAAATCATTTAAATTTTGGAAGAATAATAAAAATTTTGGATTATTAAAATTAGGGATATGACTTAAGAAGATATCAATTCTTTAATTTAAAGTCCCTAAATGGATTAATAATATTCAAACTCTTACTTAACCCTAAAACATAGTAATAATTGAAATTAATAATCCTTAATTAAATTAAAAGTTTAAAAAATTGAATGATTTAATAACTAAGTTAAAGTAAACCTAAAACATTAAAGTTAATCTAAAATCACTTAAAATTAACCTAAAAAAATTTGCAATGTTAAAAGCTAATCTCAAAACAAGTTACAATTAAGATCAATTTTAATATTTAAAATAAATTTGAATTATCAAAACCCAATGGAATTAAATAGTTTAAACGCCTCTTTAACTTAAACAATTTTAAAATATTTAAAAAATCAATTTAAAATTTTATAACTAAACTAAACTGTCTTGAAACAACGATTAAACCTTAATAGTTAAATCCTTTAACAAACTAATTTGCCCCTGAAGGCTCTCACACTTATAATCCTTAGGTGGAGTATCAAGTGAAATGTTACTTTACTCATCGGGTAATCAAATGTCCAAGTTCACTGAGCAAGAAACAAAATTCAACTAAATTTTTGGATGATTAATTCACCTGTACAATAAACTTCATTTGGACTCAAAATAATTCCAGAAGCATTAAAAAGATGTTCAGGACTCGTTCTAAGCACTTTCTCAATATGATGGGATGTTTTAGAAGAATGATTGAACGTAATTGTTCTTCGGTGAATAAAATCATCCTTAATAAAACACAAGAACCTAGATGCGTAGGAATTGACTAGCAATAGGATTAGGATTTTGGTAGGCAACTAGAACCTTCCCTTAGCTTTACCTAGGTGTTTCTTGCAAATATTTAAGTGCCCTGACATGTGTTTTGAGTGCAGCCTGGAATGACGAGAAGGCCCGCCAGGTATGCTTTTATTTATTGCAATTTATTTACCTGCGCTGTACTTTCTTTCTTGCAAAACTTGCATGTTAAACAAGAATGTCACCCTGCATGAAAACTGAAACCTTTTAGGATAATCATAAAACGAAAACCCAAACTAAATTAAAAGTGACAACAAGATAAAATTCACCGCCATAACATTCAAAAGATAAAATAACTCAAAATTTAATCACAAATAGAACAACAAAACTACAACTACAACTAAATTAAAACATCTTGTTGGATGATCGGGAATCCCTCGGATGATGTAACCCACATGTTGCTAACGAGATTTCCCACGGTCCAAAAGAAAGTGTGGAACGCATTCAGTTGAGTTTAGCAAATTCATTTGGACTAAGTGAATCCGATGAAAATAGCGGTGCCGGGATGACGGAACCGTGGGATCTTAATCAGTTATGCTTAATCAACTTTAAGATTTATTTTAATTAAAACATTAAGCCATCTCAATTTTTAACTTTTCTAAACAAAAAAACTTCTCTCATCTCATGATTTCCACCTTCTAAAACCAAACCTCTACAACAACAAGGAGCTTCGAGCACAGTGGGCAGCACGGCCATCTTCGTCAGCAAAACTTGTGCCTACTTCAGCAAAACCTTTCTTAGAATTAAACAACAATCCATAGGATTTCGAGGTAGTTTGCTCAGTTCAACATAAATCCTCAACTTTTCGTTAGGCATTTGCATAATCATATTATGCGAATTAAGCCTCACTCATCTTAGGACTCCGAGGTAGTCATTTGGTACGACATAAACCCTCACATCTTTGAGGCTATTTGTATGATTATATCATACCAATATAACTCCTAATTAACTAAAATTGGCAGGATTGAAACATTAAATAATTCTTTAAAATTGAAGCCAAACCATTGGATAGTCTGGGAAGTTGCCAAGATTCCTATTGGATCCTCAGCTTCTCCTACTCATCTTCCTTTGGAATCTTAAAATAACTGTTCCAAATTTGATCCAATCACTATTTAAATTTCAAAAATCCAAATTGTTTGAAACCCTAAACTTTGAAATTCTTGAGAGCAAAATCACTGATCATTATCAAGAGTTTTCTTAAATGATTCCCGTCATTTAAGATGTAATTAACTATAGGGGCTTGCCCTTATAGGGAACTTTAAGAACCCAGGTAATATAAACCTTGCTTAATGTCTTTATATTAAGCAGGGGAACTTGTCGGCTTATAAAAATTGGTTCACAGACCAAACATATGTCACAAATCTTCTAGTTTACTTAATCGAGCCCCATCATCAAGTAGTGTGTCTATTCCTCGGGATGGATATACAGTTTGTGACGCGGCGCTCGTTTATATAAACTATTCGGGATGTGAGACTAGTTCCTCTCTCCATTTTGATCGTATGGTTTTGCTTTCATAAATTGGTAGTGAGTCCATGCTCCTAGTGGATCAAACTATCATTCTTCTGTTAACATATCTTGTTCATTTCTATCTTGAACAAGTATGATCAACTCTTCTCAGATTTTGGAGCCACCGTTTAGACACCCCTAAACAGAGAGGTTCCGAAATCCTCCTTTTTCACCTCTCCGAAGAGAAGAAGTGAGACCCCCAATAGGTGTGGTATAAGACCAATCTACCGAATCGAGATTCCTACGGGGTTCTACCTTTCCTAAATTTAGGATAAGGGTCCCGCGGCTTTCTAATCTTAATTGAATCAACTTTCTATTTCCCAAGTTCCTCTAATTAACTACGAACGAAATAAAACCACGAAATGTGAAAAGCTTTACGAAATAAATAAACGAAATCAAAATGAAGTTAACAAAAACTCGTTCGAACTTTGCCTTGAATCTTTTTTCTTTTGTCCAAAACATCATTGTAACGATAAGGGAAGTATTCTGCAGAAGATGTCTACACCGAAGCTAATCTTTTCCTTCACTACTGGAACTGACTTGGCAATCAACCGAGATAGAATGCCTGACAACGCAGTCATCCGTTTTGGACAACTGTTCGACCAGACGAACATTAAGTTTGGGGACGTCACTGTCGCCTTACTGAGGTCCAAGACACTTGAATCTGTGGAACCCATAGTGGAGTTCAGCTTAAAGTCAGCTCAAGAGTTTCCTCCCCTGAAGAGGGTCCCAACTGGAGGGAACAACGTTGCCCGTAAGAGATTGGCTGTCAAAGCTGATAAGACTATCTCCCGAACTGTTGTCGCTACCCCTGTTATTCTAGTCATTACTGCACCTACCCCTACTAATTGGAAGGTCAAGGAAATCCAGACTAGTGATGAGCCTGTTACCGTGGAGGGTACGACTTTTGCTGCGATACCGCCCATCTTCGAGATAGGTTCCACCTCAAGGATGACACCCTTAACTAAGTCTCAGAGAAGGAATAAGAACAGAAGAACGGCTAAAGCCAAAACCGCTGAGATTTCCATTCCTGAGGAAATTCTAGAAGAAGAAGAAGAACTACCAGAACTTTCACCCCTGTTGGAAGGAAATAGATTTTACCTGCTTTTTGCTGCTCCTGAGGAAGAAAGTGCTCAGAGGATCGCTGTCGTGTTACCCTGACCGGCATATTACGATGAGCATAAAGGAAGAAGAACAAGAAATACGCCGCTCACTCGATTACGGTCGATAATCGAGAAGCTGGCAAGGAAAGATAATTGCTCTGTGCCCGAGATCCTGAGAAGGATGGGGAGAATACCTGTCAAGGCACGTCTCGGACTAAGGGTACTTCCCCCTACCATTAAAAAAGAACTTCCGCCAAAGAAAAGGAAACTGAACAGCAAGAAGTTACCAGCCGTGGAATCTGGCCCGCATATTAGTAGGCACACCACCTTTCAATTTACCACCAACGAACCATCCATTTCTAGGCACCCAATTGCTAAAAGGATGGTGTGGCAACCTAAAGTCACGGATCCAATACTGACAGAACAGCCATAAATAAGAAGTTCTGATGCCGAGTCCAGAGCTAAGAGGAGTACTACCATCTCAGAGACAACTCCAGAAAATGATGTTCACCAACTGCAGTCTACCAGCCATAGGACCGTTAGAGGAAAGCACTCGAGGTCACTCTGGAAAGATTAAGATTAGATATTCAATAGTTAGCTAAAGAACAGAAAGAAAGATCAGAGAATGAAGAAGACTTGTCAGGATACATGGACAAGGATATTGCTGAAATCAATGTGGTCGAGACCCGAGCATCGTCAGCCATCCTGGGAGCTCCAACAGCTACAGAAGGAGAAGACCCAGAGGTAATGAGACTCTGTCCTTGAGAAAAGGACGATATAATTCATCAAATGGAAAAGAAGATGGAAGAGATGGTGGCTGCTCTATCCACGCTTCAGAGTCAGCCTCAGCCCCCAAAGGAAACACCCCCGGAGGTCATTCACATTGCCGACGGAGGAAAGGAAGTCATGTCCGTCAATGGAGACGAGCAACCGAAGAAGGATTCCACTCAAAGTCTAATACCAGAAAAGAACATTAAGAATATGGTAGAACAGTAGGTGCGAGAAGCCTTAGCCCAATCCAAAGGTGGGGCATTAATTCTAAAGGATAGACCATACCCCGAAGAATTTGATGTCGTGCAATACCCTAATGGCTCCGTTCCACCTCTGTTCAAGACTTTTGATGGAACGGGAAACCCTTGACAGCATGTTGCACACTTCCGCGCAAGTTGCTGCAACGCGAGTGGTAGCGACGCTCCGTTGTTCCGCCGCCTTGTCGGCACTTTCGTGAATTTCCTTCGACCGGTATGCGGAGCTGCCCAACGGCTCAGTAAAGACATTCGCAGAATTGGAAAACCTATTTGTGAAACGGTTCGCTGGAGCTCAACACCACATCACCATTAGTAATCTTGTGGTCGAGCAACAGAAACCAAATGAAACTTTGGTGGACTACATACTGCGATGGAGGAATTTAAGCATGAAATGTGAGCCGCGTACTCCAGGAATAACATGCCATTGGAATTCTGTTGAAAAGTATTCACGGTCCGATAGCTTGTCTCCTTAAAGGATTACAATTAAGACATTCGAGAAATTGCTCAGCAATGCCACGAGTCTACAGAAGGAAGCGAAACAACTCAGCTTCATCGATAAGAACGATAAGCAGAAGTCTGTTAGGGCCTTCGAGAAGAAGTCTGGGACCGTCGCAGCGGTAAATAAGGGCAAACAACCGATGCAAATACAAACTGAACGACCTCAGTAGAGCTATCAACAACCTCCGCCGAGCTATCAACCACCTCAACAGAACTATCAACCGTCGCGGCAACATGGCCAGCGAGTCACAGCAATACAACCAGCAGTCGTTTCAGTAAATGCGCAGCCTGACAGAACTTATGAAGAAGGAGTACCCTTTTAAGAATGAAGCAGTTGGCAAGATGTTCCACAGTCTGATCAAGAAAGACGGATTCCAATTTCTAGAGCCCAGGAGGCCGGAAGAAGTTGATAAGAAAGATCATCC